>CM054059.1:147176482-148376482 GCA_028641055.1 Alopecurus myosuroides | reverse complement strand
ATGGATCGAGGCCACGGCAGTAACTTCGGCTAGTGCCCAATGCGCTGTCAAGTTCCTCGACTCCATTGTATGCAGATTTGGTGTGCCACACGACATCATTACAGACAATGGTACCAACTTCACAGCAAAGGAAACGCAACAGTTCTGCGAGGAAAAGGGCATCAACTTCAAGTTTGCTTCTGTTGCCCACCCGCAAACGAACGTACAAGTCGAGAGATCCAACGGCTTAGTTTTGGCTGGCATCAAGAAGCGCCTACTCGATCGTCTGCACCCCGCCGCGGGACATTGGGCAGACGAATTACCCTCCGTACTATGGAGCCTCCGCACAACTCCTAACCGTTCTACAAAATACACGCCATTTTTCATGGTATACGGGGCAGAAGTAGTCCTCCCTGAGGACGTTCGATTCAGCGCCCCACGAGTTGTGGCCTACAGCGAAGAAACATCTAACATGGCACTTGCGGAAGACATGGACGCACTCGACGAAATGCGGGACATCGCACTCGCCAGATCCGCAGTATATCAGCAATCCCTGTGAAACTATCATAGTCGCCGCATACGCCACAGAGCATTCGCGGTTGGAGATCTAGTGCTGCGACTCAAGCAGAAGGAAGGACATAAGCTCGAACCACCCTGGGAAGGACCCTTCATCATACACGAAGTAATCCCAGGAGGGGCCTACAGATTGAAGAATCCATCGACTGGAGGAATCTATTCCAATCCTTGGAATATTGCGCACCTCCGCAAATTCTATCCCTAGGTTTACTTGTTATCACAACAAATAAGGCTATGCTAGTCACTCTTGTAGCTCGAATACATGGCTTCTCAGTGATCGCAATAAAAACATGGTTTCTCCATCATATTCACTCAAAACTTCCTATTTTTTCGTGCTCAAAGGTTACAGGAAAATACACCCCATAAACACACGGGGGCTACTCCTACAACTAAAAGCATTACAGGAAAAAAGCATACATACGAGGTTTTACACCTTACAACAATTTTACAAACTATACAAGGATACAGTATATGTGCATCCGACAATCAATCAAAGCGCTGAGCATTCTCAGTCGCCAAAACTCTATCTACCTCCTCAGAGGACAATCGGATGATTTTCTCAGCTGCAGGACGAACAGCATCGTAGAAGGGGGAAATATCATCGATTGGATCATCTGGAAGCCTGGCTACGGAGTTAAAATCTACTTAAGGATACCATATTCGGACAAAGGATAGAGCTACAACCGCGCCGCATGTCATTTGATTGCGCACACACGCGCGAACCTCTCCTTCGCGTCCATGCAATCGGAGAAGATAACTCCGGTCTTCAGGACCCCTTTCGAGTGGGTAGAAAGCAGCGCTCATCGCAATCAGGACCTCGTGAAAAGAACTCACGAGAATTCTCGCTTGCAGAACACGGAACTTCAAGGTGGCCATCACAAATCGTCGACTGCGATCAGACCAGAAGTTACTCGCATGAGGATTTGAGCTACCAGCCCCCTGAACTATATGGTTTTCAACCCACTGCTTTTCTTCCCTGTCATCAGGTCTGACAACTGAATAGCAAGCATGCTTAATCAGCTAAGGAAACAAAGCAAAAAAGAAGACACAGGGGATGTATTACTTACACGGCAAATCCCTCGCAACCAGCGATAATTCATCCATCAGGAACTGCTCACGTTCAGCCGCCAGTCTTTGCTTGGACTTTGCCACATCGGCTATACCGCGCAAAGCTTTAAGCTGACGTTCACCCTCCCGGACCTTATCACGGAGACCAGCATAGGTGCCAACCGCGGCAACAAGGGGATTTACTGGAGTAGCTTGTCCACTCGAAGATTCTGCAATTACCCCGGTTGCATGGAAGAATTGTCGCACCCGGACTTCTAAAGGATACTCGCCGTTCCGTTGAACAGTAGTAGATTGGATTACGGGGCTTACGGGCACCCGCGTCCTCTTACGAGTAGGCCAACACACGTATGTGTGACAACCAACCCCTATCTGTTCAGCGTCGACGTAAACTATCCCATAGAAATCAGGATACTACCATTGACGTACTTCATACCATACACACATGGTACGTCAACGGCTTGTAACAGAATGATAGCACAACATATCTCTAAGACACAAAAGATTGAAACAAGTTGCAAATGGCTCTCACTAGAGCAGAAATAGCAAATACAATCATCCAGAGGACACATGTCCCAACATAACATCATTACATCTCAGCGGAAGCATTCAAAGGGTCTGAGTACAGACAAATCCAAATAGGCTTAAGAAGCCGGGAATGAAAGAAAGACGGAGCCCATCCACGTAGTCTCGGATCCTGCCCGGGTCCGCTATCTACTCGTCAGCAGCCTCGTCAAACTCCACGTAGTAGCCGTCACTGGGATCATCGTAAGCGTAGTCTGCGGAAACCACAGACCCAAAGGGGTCAGTACAACAACGTACTGGCAAGCAAGACTCACAGTTCACCAAAGTGTAGCCCGTCAACACCAAGCACAGATGCCTTGGGTTCAACGGAAGAAAGGGGATATAAAAGATGCTGCAACTGGCTGCGCTAACCAACTACAGAAACACTACAACTTCCGGCTAACAGAAAGGAGGTAAGATAGCGTATAGTAACCAACTGAAAGATAACCTCAAACAAACCCATCCTGGATCTCGCCCCTTATCCAAAGAAGCAATCCGAGGATAACTCACACAGTTGGATTAATGAATAGTGGATCAAGTTGTTGTGTCAATAAGCCTATTACTAGTCAGGTAGCATTATTAGGTGTAAGTTTTTCTGAGTACTTGTTAGCCAGTACTTTCACCAAGTCAACCATAACCGCGGAAAACACGGCTTCTCGAGAAGATTTATCCCTGCAGGGGTGCACCAATTTGTCCGTACACGTAAGAATAACCCGCCAGATGGGATGCCTCCCACCAAGCGGGGCACTCAACACAACTCAACTCTTCTTCGCATCAAGCCCAAAGCACCTTGGGCGCACGGCTTATCGAGCCCCGAAGAAAGGGGACCCTCATAGCACTCTAAGAACGTGTCCCCCTATATGCCGACTACAAAAGTTCCACCCTGCGCTGGGCTCGCAAAAACATGCATGCGGCAAATGGAAAACACGAACTAAATGAGGCAATTTGGACGAGATGCGAATCGAATCAAATTGAGGGGGGCGCCCATACACGCTTCCCACATGCGGGTAGTGCGCTCATCATGGATCAGTAGACAAGACCCTTTTCCTATTAGGGTCGACACTAGCAGGCCTCAAAACCACACAGGGCCTCCTGCCGGTGCCTTATCAGCATATTATTATTAACAGGTTGATTGATTAACATCGAGCCCCCAGAACATAATAGAATATAGTAACAGAAAGTAACGGGTAACCGACTCGAGCAAAACAACCTAAGCATGCTAGTAAGACACGAGCTCAAACAATGGGGTTGTAGGAGTGGAGGTGAGGCAATATCAGGGTTAAGGGATTCATGTGATAGGTTCGTAACAGAAACAACTATACATAGGGCTAGCAAAATAGACAACGGAAAGTATCGGTAACCAATGTTGAAAGGAACACAGTGGTTCATGTGAGTGATAACTTGCCTGCAAACTCAGCAGCCTGGTACTGAGCTAGATCCTCAGAAGGGGTGCTGTAGGTATCGTCTGTCTCAACGTCGTCGTCTATCCGAGAAGAAGCAAACAAACAATGCAGAAAGATAAACAATCAATATCATGGCATAGTGCACAATCATGGGATGATGCATGTCAAGTTAATGGATGCATCAAAATAAACTAATTGACATGGTAACACAATTTAAATGGACCCATATGCAATTGGATTGCATATGGAAAAGGTCCCTGAATTAAGGTTGAAACAATTGATCTACAATTAATTACCATGGGAAAGTTGATTACCATGATGCATGCATGATGAAAGCAAATAGGAAAACAACAATAGATGCAAGTGGAAATGAAATTTACAAGGTTTGGAAATTATTTATTAAGTTTGGAAATTTTGGTTACTTAAAGGTGTCACACAAGCACTTGTTGTTTTCATCAAGTTAAAGTGTTCAAAACAAATAACAAAATTCATATTTGGAAAGTACACAAAATTTTAGGTGGATTACATGTTTCAATTATGGAAAAAGGAATTAGGATGAATTTATTATGAATTAAACAAGATTAAACAAGTTTTAATTGAGTTTAAAACAAGTATGAATATTATTTGAATTTTATTTGTTCAAAACATAAATTCAAATTCACATTTGAAAAGTTTATACTTTTCTAGTTTGAAAACATATTTTGCATGTTCAAAAATAATTTAATTTGAGCAAGTTATGAATTTAGCAAATTTAAATGATTTAAACAAGGTTTAAATTATTTAGGCAATTTTAATTAGTCAAACCATGAAACAAAATTTATATTTGAAAAGATGGTTTGAAATAGCATGGAAAACATATTTTATTTGCATTATTTGGAGTAAGTATGAATTAGTTATGGATTTTATCAAATTTCAAATGAATTGTTTGAATTTGAAATTTGGATGTACTTGAATTATTCAAAACATAAAACAAATGTTATAAATAGATAGAGAATTAAATTTGGGGCAGTGCACATATTTTACTTTTATTATTTGGGTTTATAAAATGGAAGTTATTTGTATTTTCATTTGAGGGACCATTCTGTAATTTAAAAGGACTTGTTTTTGAAACAGAAAAGGTGGAAATTTCTTCTATACCGCACAGATAGCTACCCAGGGCACTGCCAATGGGCCCTGGGCCAGCGTGTGCTTGCGTGGCAGCACTGGTGGCTGACAGGGGGGGCCACCCTGTCAACGCCTGTGCGAAAAATTGGGCGGATTAAATCCGCCCGAGGGGGATCGAACCCGCGAGCGAGCGCGCGAGGGAGCAGCGCATCTGCCACTGCGGTAACTGAATTCGCTTGTCAGGATACGCGACGCAGGGAGGATAACCTTCAGGTTCGTTATCTGAATTTTAACTGACGCGCGCGTTGGACTGCACCTTGACAGAGAAGCGACACCGGCGGCGATTGCCGTTGACGGCGTGCTCGTGCTGTTGCTGGGCTGGCGGTGTGCATGCACGGATGCGGTGCATGTGCTTAAGGACATGATGCAGAGGAAAAGGAGGGAGAGGAACGGTGATCACCTCCCGTTGTAGCCGTTGCAGGGGTTGAGCTCGACGGCGGCGACAACGACGAGTCCGTGGACGGCGGCGTGGCTACAGGGAGTCTCCGGGCCCGAGGAGGTGTCGAACACGTCGAGGGAAGTACGGCGGCGTGGTTCCCGTGGCTAGCTAGGGTGGAGGAGGGCTGCAGCGACGGGGATCATGGTGGGTTCAGACATGGCGGTGACGGTGGGTTAGCGGTGATGTTCAGAGAGGGATCTCCGGTGAGAGAGAGAGAGGGATTGGCGGCGGCGCGAGGGGGATAGGTTAGGGCTAGGTTAGGGCTAGCTCTCGGGGGGGGTCCTAGGTAGCTATATAGCCCTAGGGGTGCGCACTCGGCCGTCGCTCTGCCACTGCCGTCGACGTGGCTCCGTTCGATGGATTGCCGTACAGGTTGAACACGATGGCCGAACCGGTATGGGCCGCGCGGAGAGGTAAGTGGTGGGCTGGGCTCGCGGGGGAACAGCCCACTGCCTCTCTCCCCTCGTTTTTCTTTTTATTTTGTTCTGTTTATTTTTTTTTGCAGAATTAGGAATAGGAAGAAAAAGGTGAGTTTTAGGGCTAGGAAAATTTAGGGAAAAATTGGGTGAGTTTATTAAGTCAAAAGCAATCACTTGCCAAGTTTGGTTTTTCAAAAGTTCAAATTTAAATTGTTATTTGCAAATTGGTTTAAATTTAAATGGATTTAATTATTAATTGCTTATTATTGAAAACAACATTTTTAATAGGGTGAACCCTATTGTTTAATTAGCAACAAAAGGGTAGCATGGTTTTGGTAATTTCTGCAATTTGAAATTGGGTGCTGTTTGATGTTTTTGATTTGAATTTGAAATACCAATTGAATTAAGTTTGGATTAATTAAATTATTAAAAGCCATAATTTTAATGGTTTGAACCTTATGGTTTAATGGAAACAAAATGGTTGTTTTGATTGAACTTTTTAGTTGGAAAAATTGTAACATAACAAGTATGAAACAAAGCATTTGAAATTGTTTGAAATTCAATAATGAAAACAAATGAAAACAGATGCAAACAAATAGGAAACAAATGCAATGAGTAAGATGACTTGATGCAAAACTTTAATTAAACAAGAAATCAAACATTCTAGGGGTGTTTTCATACTTGGGATGTTACAAAACGCCCCCCTTGAAGGAATCGCGCCCCGACATTCCTTACTGAGAAGAGAAAAGGTCCGGATACTTCTTGCGAAGATCCTCTTCGGTCTCCCACGTTGCCTCTTTATCGGAATGATGGGACCACTGCACTTTCAAGAACTTGGTGCTCTTGTTGCGAGTCTTACGCTCGGTCTCATCGAGAATACGAACAGGGTGCTCCTCATAAGAGAGATCATCTTGCAGTTCAATGGAATCATGATCAACTGCACGATCTGGATCTTTGAAACACTTCTTGAGTTGTGACACGTGAAACACGTCGTGCACCTTGGATAGTTTTTCTGGAAGTTCAAGACGATACGCATTTTCCGCACGCCTTGAGAGAATGTTGAAAGGACCAATGTATCTTGGTGCAAGTTTTCCTTTCACACCAAAACGATGAGTGCCTCTGAGGGGAGTTACACAGAGATATGCTTTGTCACCAAGAGCATAGACCATGTCCCTGTGCTTACTGTCATAGTAGCTCTTCTGACGAGACTGAGCAATCTTGAGATTGTCACGAATGATACGAACTTTCTCTTCGGCTTCCTTACCAATGTCAGGGCCTAAGAGTGAACGTTCACCAGCTCCAGACCAATTGATTGGACTCCTGCATCTGCGGCCATAGAGTGCTTCAAATGGTGCCATGCCTAGGCTTGCCTGGAAGCTGTTGTTGTAGGAGAATTCAGCATATGGAAGGCAATCCTCCCATTTCATGCCAAAGGAGAGACCACATGCTCTGAGCATATCCTCGAGAATCTGATTGACTCTTTCGACTTGCCCTTGAGACTGAGGGTGATAAGCTGTGCTGAACAGAAGTTTGGTGCCCAATGCTTCTTGGAAACTCTTCCAGAAATGAGAAGTGAATATGCTTCCCCGGTCTGAGCTTATTTCCAATGGAACACCATGAAGAGGAACAATCTTTGCTGTGTAGAGTTCTGCTAACTGGCTAGCTGAGATTGTTTCTTTGACAGCAAAGAAGTGAGTTACTTTAGTGAGACGATCAATAACAACGAAGATTGCATCGTTGCCCTTCTTGGACTTTGGAAAACCAGTGACGAAGTCCATTTCAATCATGTCCCACTTCCACTCAGGGATTTTCAGAGGTTGGAGAAGACCGGCTGTTTTCTGATGGACTGCCTTAACACGTTGACAAACGTCGCATTCAGAAACGTATTGAGCAATTTCACGTTTCATGCCAGACCACCAATACAGTGTCTTAAGATCCTGGTACATCTTTGTACTTCCAGGGTGGATGGAGAGAGGAGTTTCATGAGCCTCCTTGAGAATAACATCTTTGAGACTTTAAATCTGAGGAACTGCAATGCGTCCTTCGAAGAACACAGTTCCCTTGTCATCAATTGAGAAGGACTTGAATTTATCATTGCCTTCTTTGATGTGCTCTACCATCTTCTTGATTTCAGCATCACGAAGTTGTTCAGAACGAATCTTGTCCTCGAGAGTTGGACTGGCTGTCAAGCTTGCAAGATAGCCTTGAGGAACAAGACCAAGGTTCAGCTTCTGGAATTCTTCATGAAGTGGAGGTTGGCTTTCCATGATCATGAGATTATTGCAATACGACTTGCGACTGAGAGCATCGGCCATAACATTAGCCTTGTCTGGAGTGTAAGAAATGGTGAGATCAAAGTCTTTAATCTTTTCAATCCATCTCCTTTGCCTGAGGTTTAGATCTGGTTGAGTGAAGATGTATTTCAGACTCTTATGATCGGAAAAGATTTCAGTGCGGTTACCCAACAAGTATTGTCTCCATTTCTTGAGGGCAAACACAACTGCTGCCAGTTCTAGGTCATGAGTGGGATAGTTTTGCTCATGGGCATTCAACTGACGTGAAGCATAAGCCACAACTTGACGTTCTTGCATAAGAACTGCACCTAGACCTTGGAGAGATGCATCGCAGAATATCTGGAAAGGTTTGGTAGTATCTGGGCCAACCAGAACTGGTGTAGAAGTGAGTTTAGTCTTCAGGAGATTGAAACTTTCATCACACTGTGGAGACCAAACGAACTTCTTGTCCTTCTTTGTGAGATCAGTGAGAGGTTTGGCAATCTTGGAGAAGTTTTGGACGAAACGACGGCAATAGCTAGCCAAGCCAAGAAAACTTCTTACTTGCTTTACCGTCTTAGGAGGTTTCCAATCAACAATTGCCTTAACCTTTTCTGGGTCAATGGCTATGCCCTTGGCAGAGATGATATGACCAAGATAAGCAACTTCTGAAATCCAGAACTCACATTTGGAGAACTTGGCATACAGACGATGCTCGCGAAGTTTCATAAGAGTGAGACGAAGATGCTCTTCATGTTCTTCCTCGGATTTTGAGTAGACAAGAATGTCATCAAGATATACCACAACGAACTTGTCGAGGTATTCATGGAAGACAGAATTCATGAGTCGAGAGAAGGTCGCCGGTGCATTGGTGAGACCAAAGGACATGACGGTGGTGAAGGCTGTCTTTGGAATATCTTCCTTTCTGATCTTTATCTGATGGTAACCCATCCTCAAGTCCAACTTTGAGAATATTGAGGCTCCAGCAAGTTGATCAAAAAGATCATCGATACGAGGAATTGGATACTTGTTTTTGATGGTTTTCTCGTTGAGAGGACGATAGTAAACCACGAGTCTCTTTGTTTGATCCTTCTTCGCAACGAACAGGGTTGGGCAACCCCAAGCCGGAGAACTAGGCTGAATGTAACCTTTCTCCATGTACATATCGATTTTCTCCTTCAACAATTTCAGTTCAGGAGGAGCTATCTTGTATGGATGCTTAGAGATTGGAGCAGTACCTGGTTCATGCTCGATCACGAACTCAACTGCTCTGTCCGGAGGCATTCCTGTTAACTCTTCTGGAAAGACGTCAGGGAATTCACAAACCACCGGAACATTCTCAATTGCAGGAAGATGTTTTGCATCGAGATTGAACAGCTGAACAGAACTTGATTCATGTGGAGAATAGACTATCTGGCCAGACGAGTGGAACAGAGTTATTGACGTCTTAGCACAGTCAATTTTAGCTTCGTTGGTCTTCAACCAATCCATGCCCAGAATGACATCAATGTCAGAATTTCCCAGCAACATGAGTGAAGCAAGGAATATGCGGCCTCCAATTAGGATTTGATTGTCCTTACTTATCTTGGAAGTCAACATTTGAGATCCCGGAGAGTGAACAGTGATTTGATTGCTTAGTGGAACCAGAACTAGGTTGTACGTTGTTGCAAAGATCTTTGACACAAAAGAATGCGATGCTCCGGTATCAAACAACACTTTAGCTGGAAAAGAGTTTACGGGTAATATACCGAGAACGACGTCAGCAGCTTCCTCAGCTTTGTCGGCCTTGATATGATTCACCCTCGCGGTCCTCCCGACAGGCCTGTTGTTGGAGTTGAAGGCTTTAGCCGGGGGAGCACGCACCATTGCCTGGTTGGTGTTGGGACGAGGTGGTGGAGGTAGCTGCCTCTGAGTGCACTTATCAGCGTAGTGTCCCGTCTCCTTGCACTTGAAGCAAGTGACGACACGAGGAGGACCTGGCCTTGGCTGCCCCATTGGAACCCTCTGACCATGCATCTGAGATGGGTTGGGTGGGCGGGGAGCAAAGCCTGGAGAAGCTTGGGCATATGGAGCCCGAGTGACAGCACCATTTGGCACCCAGATGCGGCGCTTCTGCGGAGGGGTGGTCATGTTGGAGGAGGAACCACCCTCACGCGAGTGCTTGCAAGACTCCTCGAACGCCTTGCGCCCATTTTCCTCATTGAGCGCGGTGTTAACGAGCTCCTCAAAGTCTTTGGTCTTGATGTTGGTGAGGGCGTACTTGAGTTCCGGGTTAAAACCTCTGCGGAACCTTGCCATCTTCTTGGCCTCAGTGGACACCTCGTCTCCAGCGTATCGAGCGAGACGATTGAACTCGTTCTGATAGCCAATGACGTCCAGCTTGCCTTGCTTAAGAGAGCAAAAATCTTCACGCATCCTTTCCATGAGACCATCTGGAATGTGGTGCTTCAGGAAAGCTTCCTTGAAACAACCCCAGGTGATTGGGTATCCAGCTCTCATGGTCTGGTAGTTCTCCCACCAAGTAGCTGACTGACCCTTCAGCAGATAGGAAGCATACTTGACCTTGTCTTCCTCAGCAACGTGAGCAATGTCCAGAGCCCTGGCCATCTCACGGATCCAGTCATCAGCATCCAGAGGCTTGCGTGTTGCCACGAAAGCTCTCGGCCCCAGACTCAGAAACTCCTTGATACTGACTCGTGGAGCGTTTTGGTTGTTGTGCTGATTAGCCTGGAACTGGGCCATATGCGTCACGACCTGAGTCATCTGAGTCAACAGCTCCGTGATCGGCGGTGGCTCAGGCGGGGTGTTCCTTGTTGGCGGCATCCTGAATGGAAACGCATTTTAGCACAACAAAAGAAAAGGATAGACTTGGTAACCGAAAGAGAGATTATTCCGACGCATGAATAGATAACCAACAGGTACATCATCACATGTTCAAATACATCAGAATATCCAACACACCATAAATGGTTCGAATGCCAAAGGATAACTAAACATAGCTAAGAACGGATACATCAGTACTCCCATGCTCATCACGCAGGACGGCGGTGAGTAGTACGGCGAGAGGTTCGGTGAGGAGGACGCCCACGAAAGTAGGTAGATCGACGATCCACATAGAACTGACGTGGTCTGAGCCCAACTCTAGGTGTGGTGAAGTACGTAGCATCGACTCCCTGTGCTCCAAAGCGGGGAATCCCAGTGTATCCAGCACCGAGGTTGAGGAGTGGACCTCTGATCGGCTCGTAACCTCCAGCATCTGGCATAGTACGACCAACTGGCTGCTCGAAACGTGCGAAGCGCTCGTCTCCAACAAAGTCTGTGGTGTACGTCGCCAGACGAGTCAGAGCAAGGTAGAGGTGCTCCCTGACTGAAACCAACTCCTGAGATAGTGTGGTAGCAACTGCGTCACTGTGCCTCAAAAACTGAGCGGTGGTGTGCAGCCTGGAGCTATCATGCTCATAAGCATCCAAGTTGTCGTAGAGAGTGAAGTGAGCTCCCGCTGAAGTGATGTACCCACGGGGGATGTGGCGATAGATGGAATCGTCAAACCCCCAGTAGTCAGCACGAAGGACGGTGAGACTCACATAAGCTGCCTGTTGCACGGCCATATCCACTGTGGAACCTACTGCCTCGTAGCGGTGGACTACGCTCCTGCCATCATCTGACAGAATGTAGACGATAGCCTGGTAGTAGGTCTGCTCAAAGTCTCGCTGCTGCTCGTAGACCTGGTACTCTGGTGCCCAACGGAACCCCAGATAAGTGACCATGTCCCTTAGCATCTCCGGATAACCGGCGGTGCTCTCACAACAAGTCATTCGAACCACCTGCGGGTAGAACCTGAGATCCATCTGCAGATGATCGGGGAAGTTTTGATTAGACGCCGGTATAGAACTGAAGTGGAAAGCAACAACAAGGTTTCAACGGACGAAAAGGATGTTGAGAAGAACAGGATATCGAAGCAACAACGGGAAACACGAGACCAAAACTCCTGAGGTACTACGGAAGAACCCATCCGGGCTTCTAAAGGATCATTATCTACTGCTTAAGGAATAGAGGAACCTCCATTCCTATGGTCTAGTAGATATAACTATCCTAGAGAAACCAGGATTCGTGAAAACCTAACTTGAAAGTTTAGGTGAGAAGAGAAAACAACGTTGCACTTCCTTACCAGAAAAAGGTGGGTGGGTGGGGAAAGAAGAAAAATGGCAGAATTCGTACTCTCACGTTTCATTTTTCCTATATAGCTACAAAATAGTTTCTAGACTCAACTGCGACCAGTAAAAGGGATCCTACAGGCAGACAGGCTCTGATACCATTTGTCGCACCCGGACTTCTAAAGGATACTCGCCGTTCCGTTGAACAGTAGTAGATTGGATTACGGGGCTTACCGGTACCCGCGTCCTCTTACGAGTAGGCCAACACACGTATGTGTGACAACCAACCCCTATCTGTTCAGCGTCGACGTAAACTATCCCATAGAAATCAGGATACTACCATTGACGTACTTCATACCATACACACATGGTACGTCAACGACTTGTAACAGAATGATAGCACAACATATCTCTAAGACACAAAAGATTGAAACAAGTTGCAAATGGCTCTCACTAGAGCAGAAATAGCAAATACAATCATCCAGAGGAAACATGTCCCAACATAACATCATTACATCTCAGCGGAAGCATTCAAAGAGTCTGAGTACAGACAAATCCAAATAGGCTTAAGAAGCCGGGAATGAAAGAAAGACGGAGCCCATCCACGTAGTCTCGGATCCTGCCCAGGTCCGCTATCTACTCGTCAGCAGCCTCGTCAAACTCCACGTAGTAGCCGTCACTGGGATCCTCGTAAGCGTAGTCTGCGGAAACCACAGCCCCAAAGGGGTCAGTACAACAACGTACTGGCAAGCAAGACTCACAGTTCACCAAAGTGTAGCCCGTCAACAGCAAGCACAGATGCCTTGGGTTCAACGGAAGAAAGGGGATATAAAAGATGCTGCAACTGGCTGCGCTAACCAACTACATAAACACTACAACTTCCGGCTAACAGAAAGGAGGTAAGATAGCGTATAGTAACCAACTGAAAGATAACCTCAAACAAACCCATCCTGGATCTCGCCCCTTATCCAAAGAAGCAATCCGAGGATAACTCACACAGTTGGATTAATGAATAGTGGATCAAGTTGTTGCGTCAATAAGCCTATTACTAGTCAGGTAGCATTAGTTAGGTGTAAGTTGTTCTGAGTACTTGTTAGCCAGTACTTTCACCAAGTCAACCATAACCGCGGAAAACAAGGCTTCTCGAGAAGATTTATCCCTGCAGGGGTGCACCAATTTGGCCGTACACGTAAGAATAACCCGCCAGATGGGATGCCTCCCACCAAGCGGGACACTCAACACAACTCAACTCTTCTTCGCATCAAGCCCAAAGCACCTGGGGCGCACGTCTAATCGAGCCCCGAAGAAAGGGGACCCTCATAGCACTCTAAGAACGTGTCCCCCTATATGCCGACTACAAAAGTTCCACCCTGCGCTCGGCTCGCAAAAACATGCATGTGGCAAATGGAAAACACGAACTAAATAAGGCGATTTGGACGAGATGCGAATCGAATCAAATTGAGGGGGGCGCCCATACACGCTTCCCACATGCGGGTAGTGCGCTCATCATGAATCTGTAGACAAGACCCTTTTCCTATTAGGGTCGACACTAGCAGGCCTCAAAACCACACAGGGCCTCCTGCCGGTGCCTTATCAGCATATTATTATTAACAGGTTGATTGATTAACATCGAGCCCCCAGAACATAATAGAATATAGTAACAGAAAGTAACGGGTAACAGACTCGAGCAAAACAACCTAAGCATGCTAGTAAGACACGGGCTCAAACAATGGGGTTGTAGGAGTGGAGGTGAGGCAATATCAGGGTTAAGGGATTCATGTGATAGGTTCGTAACAGAAACAACTATACATAGGGATAGCAAAATAGACAACGGAAAGTATCGGTAACCAATGTTGAAAGGAACACAGTGGTTCATGTGAGTGATAACTTGCCTGCAAACTCAGCAGCCTGGTACTGAGCTAGATCCTCAGAAGGGGTGCTGTAGGTATCGTCTGTCTCAACGTCGTCGTCTATCCGAGAAGAAGCAAACAAACAATGCAGAAAGATAAACAATCAATATCATGGCATAGTGCACAATCATGGGATGATGCATGTCAAGTTAATGGATGCATCAAAATAAACTAATTGACATGGTAACACAATTTAAATGGACCCATATGCAATTGGATTGCATATGGAAAAGGTCCATGAATTAAGGTTGAAACAATTGATCTACAATTAATTACCATGGGCAAGTTGATTACCATGATGCATGCATGATGAAAGCAAATAGGAAAACAACAATAGATGCAAGTGGAAATGAAATTTACAAGGTTTGGAAATTATTTATTAAGTTTGGAAATTTTGGTTACTTAAAGGTGTCACACAAGCACTTGTTTTTGTCATCAAGTTAAAGTGTTCAAAACAAATAACAAAATTCATATTTGGAAAGTACACAAAATTTTAGGTGGATTACATGTTTCAATTATGGAAAAAGGAATTAGGATGAATTTATTATGAATTAAACAAGATTAAACAAGTTTTAATTGAGTTTAAAACAAGTATGAATATTATTTGAATTTTATTTGTTCAAAACATAAATTCAAATTCACATTTGAAAAGTTTATACTTTTCTAGTTTGAAAACATATTTTGCATGTTCAAAAATAATTTAATTTGAGCAAGTTATGAAGTTAGCAAATTTAAATGATTTAAACAAGGTTTAAATTATTTAGGCAATTTTAACTATTCAAACCATGAAACAAAATTTATATTTGAAAAGATGGTTTGAAATAGCATGGAAAACATATTTTATTTGCATTATTTGGAGTAAATATGAATTAGTTATGGATTTTATCAAATTTCAAATGAATTGTTTGAATTTGAAATTTGGATGTATTTGAATTATTCAAAACATAAAACAAATGTTATAAATAGATAGAGAATTAAATTTGGGGCAGTGCCCATATTTTACTTTTATTATTTGGGTTTATAAAATGGAAGTTATTTGTATTTTCATTTGAGGGACCATTCTGTAATTTAAAAGGACTTGTTTTTGAAACAGAAAAGGTGGAAATTTCTTCTATACCGCACAGATAGCTACCCAGGGCACTGCCAATGGGCCCTGGGCCAGCGTGTGCTTGCGTGGCAGCACTGGTGGCTGACAGGGGGGCCACCCTGTCAGCGCCTGTGCGAAAAATTGGGCGGATTAAATCCGCCCGAGGGGGATCGAACCCGCGAGCGAGCGCGCGAGGGAGCAGCGCATCTGCCACTGCGGTAACTGAATTCGCTTGTCAGGATACGCGACGCAGGGAGGATAACCTTCAGGTTCGTTATCTGAATTTTAACTGACGCGCGCGTTGGACTGCACCTTGACAAAGAAGCGACGCCGGCGGCGATTGCCGTTGACGGTGTGCTCGTGCTGTTGCTGGGCTGGCGGTGTGCGTGCACGGATGCGGTGCGTGTGCTCAAGGACATGATGCAGAGGAAAAGGAGGGAGAGGCACGGTGATCACCTCCCGCTGTAGCCGTTGCAGGGGTTGAGCTCGACGGCGGCGACAGCGACGAGTCCGTGGACGGCGGCGTGGCTACAGGGAGTCTCCGGGCCCGAGGAGGTGTCGAACACGTCGAGGGAAGTACGGCGGCGTGGTTCCCGTGGCTAGCTAGGGTGGAGGAGGGCTGCAGCGACGGGGATCATGGTGGGTTCAGACATGGCGGCGACGGTGGGTTAGCGGTGATGTTCAGAGAGGGATCGCCGGTGAGAGAGAGAGGGATTGGCGGCGGCGCGAGGGGGATAGGTTAGGGCTAGGTTAGGGCTAGCTCTCGGGGGGGTCCTAGGTAGCTATATAGCCCTAGGGGTGCGCGCTCGGCCGTCGCTCTGCCACTGCCGTCGACGTGGCTCCGTTCGATGGATTGCTGTACAGGTTGAAGACGATGGCCGAACCGGTACGGGCCGCGCGGAGAGGTAAGTGGTGGGCTGGGCTCGCGGGGGCACAGCCCACTGCCTCTCTCCCCTCGTTTTTCTTTTTATTTTGTTCTGTTTTTTTTTTTTTTTTGCAGAATTAGGAATAGGAAGAAAAAGGTGAGTTTTAGGGCTGGGAAAATTTAGGGAAAAATTGGGTGAGTTTATTAAGTCAAAAGCAATCACTTGCCAAGTTTGGTTTTTCAAAAGTTAAAATTTAAATTGTTATTTGCAAATTGGTTTAAATTTAAATGGATTTGATTATTAATTGCTTATTATTGAAAACAACATTTTTAATAGGGTGAACCCTATTGTTTAATTAGCAACAAAAGGGTAGCATGGTTTTGGTAATTTCTACAATTTGAAATTGGGTGCTATTTGATGTTTTTGATTTGAATTTGAAATACCAATTGAATTAAGTTTGGATTAATTAAATTATTAAAAGCCATAATTTTAATGGTTTGAACCTTATGGTTTAATGGAAACAAAATGGTTGTTTTGATTGAACTTTTTAGTTGGAAAAATTGTAACATAACAAGTATGAAACAAAGCATTTGAAATTGTTTGAAATTCAATTATTAAAACAAATGAAAACATATGCAAACAAATAGGAAACAAATGCAATGAGTAAGATGACATGATGAAAAACTTTAATTAAACAAGAAATCAAACATTCTTGGGGTGTTTTCATACTTGGGATGTTACAAGAATAAAAGGAAAGAAGTAAGAAGCCCTATTCAAAGTTTTTTTTAGTCGCACATCAGACAAGAGTGCTCGGGGGCTACTCCCATCGGGATAAAATACACAAACTATGGGAAGCTGTCGCACCCGGACTTCTAGGAGATACTCATCGGGCCGAACTGAATAGTAGATGCTTGGATTACGGGGCTTATCTGCTCCCGCATTCTCTTACGAGTAGGCCAGCACTTATGTGCGACAACCAAACTCTACTATCCACCGTCGATGTAAACTATCCCATAGAAATCAGGACACTTCCATTGACGTACTTCAACCATACACACATGGTACGTCAACGGCGTTTGAACAAGTGATATCACAACAGATCTCTACGACACAAAAGATCGAAATAAGTTGCAAATGGCTCTCATTAGAGCAGAGATAGCAAATACAATCATTCAGAGGACACATGTCCCAACAATACATCATTACATCACAGCGGTAGCATCCAAAATGTCTAAGTACAGACAAGAACCAAATAGGCCTAAGAGGCCGGAAACGAACAGACGGAACCCATCCACGAAGTCTCGGATCCTGCCCGGGTCCGCTATCTACTCGTCAGCAGTCTCGTCATACTCCACGTAGTAGCCACCATGGGGATCCTCGTAAGCGTAGTCTGCGGAAACCACAGCCCCAAAGGGGTCAGTACATAAACGTACTGGCAAGCAAGACTCACAGTTCACCAAAGTGTAACCCGTCAACACCAAACACAGATGCTTTGGGTTCAACGGAAGGAAGGGGATATAAAGATGCTGCAACTGGCTTCTCTAACCAACTACAGAACATACTACAACTTCCGGCTAACAGAAAAGGAGATAAGATCGCGTATCGGAACCAACCTATCAACTAACCTCAAACAAACCCATCCTGGATCTCGCCCCTTATCCAAAGAAGCAATCCGAGGATAACTCACACAGTTGAATTAATGATGGTTCAGATTATTGTGTCAATAAGCCTATTACTAGTCAAGTTGTTAATCATTGGGTGTAAGGTTGTTAATCATTAGATTTAAGTTGTCCTGAGTACTTGTTAGCCAGTACTTTCACCAAGTAGTCCATAACCGCGGAAAACACGGCTTCTCGAGAAGATTTTCCCTGCAGGGGTGCACCAATTTGGCCGTACACTCAACGCAACTCAACTCTTCTTCGCATCAAGCCCAAAGAACCTTGGGCGCACGGCTAATCGAGCCCCGAAGAAAGGGGACCCTCATAGCACTCTAAGAACGTGTCCCCCTATATGCCGACTACAAAAGTTCCACCCTGGCCTGGGCTCGCAAAAACATGCATGCGGCAAATGGAAAACACGAACTAAATGAGGCGATTTGGACGAGATGCGAATCGAATCAAATTGAGGGGGGCGCCCATACTCGCTTCCCACATGCAGTTAGTGCGCTCATCATGGATCAGTAGACAAGACCCTTTTCCTATTAGGGTCGACACTAGCAGGCCTCAAAACCACACAGGGCCTCCTGCCGGTGCCTTATCATCAAATTATTATTAATAATAACATTAGCATGATTGATTGATTAAACATCGGGCCCCCAGAACATAAAAGTAATCTAGTAACGGAAAGTAACGGGTAACAGACTCGAGCAAAAACAACCTAAGCATGCTAGTAAGACACGGGCTCAAACAATGGGGTTGTAGGAGTGGAGGTGAGGCAATATCAGGGTTAAGGGATACATGTGATAGGTTCGTAACAGAAGCAACTAATCATAGGGCTAGCAGAATAGACAACGGAAAGTATCGGGAACCAATGTTGAAAGGAACACGATGGTTCATGTGAGTGATAACTTGCCTGCAAACCCAGTAGCCTGGTACTGAGCTAACTCCTTAGAAGGGGTGTCGTAAGTATCGTCGGTCTCAACGTCGTCGTATATTCGAGAAGAAGCAAACAAACAAGGCAGATGTAACATCCAAGTATGAAACCTTAGTTGTTTTTATTTATTTGTTTAATTTATGCAATGCATCATGGCATCATTCTCATTTTCATTTCTGTTTGCATTGTTTTCATAATAAAATTCAAGCTTAGTCAAACATTGTTTTCACACTTGTCTGTTACTTTCTTTCAAACAAAGAATTGCAATTTGAAAACCTCTTTTGTTTCCAAACAATCCATTGTAATTCATCCATTAAATTGTTGCTTAAATCAATTACTCAATTAAAACAATTAATTCCAAATCATTTCCAATTTCAAACCAACTCTCCAAACCTTTAATCTTTTGGAGCCATGAAGTTCATAACTAATTGGTATCCATAATTTTTAAACCCTTCCAAAACCCTAGGGGAAACCCTAGTGGGAATGGCTTTATTTTCAATATTAGGTATTATTGCATTTTCCAATTCAATTGGTTAATTTTAAAACAACAAACAAATAATAACATTTTGGAAAACAAAGCCTGCCAAAAGGTTTCTTTCCCACTAATAAAGTTATCCTACTTTGTAATCCAAATTTTTCTTAAACAAAACCTTTGTTTGTTTCCAATTTACTCAACTACAAAAAAAAAAGAAACAGTGTACAAAAAAATAAATAAATAAGCAGCAGAGAGGAGAGCAGCAGCTAAGGGCCCAGCCCGTTATTTCTTTTCCCTCTGGCCCGTTACCTCCCCCTCGCGTCGCTGTCGTCTTCTCCCTTTCTGACGTCAATGGCGTACGACGCCCTCTCCTCCATCCGATCGCACAGAACCCCCACCGATTGCCGCCGTACTCCAACCCTCGAGCCCTTAAGTAACACCGCGGCGCCCTACGCCTGCCCGCAACCCTAGCCCTAACCTCCCGGCGCCGCCAACCTCCCCTCCTCTTCCTCAAGCTCGCTGCTTTTTCTCTGAAGCTCGCAGCGCCACTCTCTGAATCCCGGCCGCGTGCGCCGTCTCCGATGGCTAAGTTCGATGGCTAAGCGCGGGAATTGGAAGGCCCCATATCCACCTTCATCATCGACACCGCCACCTAGCCCTAGCCGCCTCCGATCGCCGCCGCCATCCACGCCAACATCGCCGGTCACCACGAACCCCTGCGTCGACGACAGTCTCACGGTGAGCAGTCCGTCGCCTCCTCCTCGCCTTTCTCTGTTACTCCTCTGCACGGCCGCGCGCCTAGTCCACCCACCAAGCGCTAGCACACGGGCTAGTCACCGCAGTGCTCAGCCGCGGCGAGCAGCCGCTTCCTTTCGCCGGCGTCGAACTCTGTCTGTCAGGTTCAGATAGCTGCTGTGCGAGTTTCAGTTAGATCTCGCGGAGACTGAACCTGAAAAACCCGCGCACCCCACTCCTGTCAAGATCCGATCGCTAGCCGAGTTGGTCTGTTCCCTTGCGCGCGAAGCAGTAGGTCTCGGGGTCGAACCCCCGGAGACGCAAGCCCCCCTTTTTGCTGGGTTTTCTTCCATGTCCACGCTGGCGCCTGCGTGGCTGCCACGCTGGCCTGGACCCGCAGAGCAGTGGCAGCGGGTATAGCCCCTCCCGGTGACAAAAGTCTAAAAAACAAATCTGTTTTATTTTCTAATATCTTTAAGTGGCAGAATAAAGCACAAACTTTAAAATTCATTATCTTCTATTTCATAAACCCAATAAATATAAACTTGATGTCTATTCTGATCCAAATTTTATGAACTTTCCAAATATGCAATTTGTGTTCTGTTTTGAAATTTCAAAATGCAATCTAAATTCAAATTCAAATAATTCAAATGCAATTTGAAATAATTCATAACTAATTCATACTGTTTTCAAATAATACAAATAAAATATGTTTTTCACACCTTTTTGAATGTTCTATTCAAATATAAATTTTGTTTTCTGGTTTGAACAATTTAAATTGCCTAAACTATTTAATTCTTGTTTAATTCAATTAAAAATTGTTTAATATTGTTTAATTCATAACTAATTAATCCTAAGCCCAATTTCAAATTGTGAAACATGTAATCCAACTAAAATTTGATAAACTTTTCAAATATAAAATTTGTAATTGGTTTTGCATACTTTAAATTGTTGAAAACAATCAATAATTGTTCAACACCATTAAGTACCAATAATTCCAAACTTGTTAATGTTTTCTAAAATGATTAACTATCATTCCAATTGCATTTAAATTGTTATGTTATTGTTATTCATCATGCATGCATCATACTAAGTCACTTACACATGATGCTTAGTGATAGAACAACTAATTCAACCCCAAGCATGGGCTTCCATATGCACCCTTTGCATATGGAATCCATTTAAATTTGTGTTGCATGCCAAGCAAGTTATTTTGTTGCATCTATTAAACATGACATGCATCATCCAATGTTTGTGCACCTATGCCATGTATTGATTGTCTACCCCTTTTTGCAATGTCTGTTTGCTTCTTCTCGGTTAGACGACGACGTTGGTACCGACGAGACTTACGACACCGCTACTCAGGACCTAGCCCAGTACGATACTGAGCTGCCAGGCAAGTTATCACTCACATGAATCATTGAGTTCCTTTCCACACTTGTTGTCGATACTATCTTTTGTCTACTATTGCTAGCCCTATGTATCGTTGCTTGTTCTCCGAACCCATTACATGATACCTTGAGCCCTGATATTGCCACCACCTCCATACCTACAGCCATTGCTTGAGCCTGTTACTATCTAGCATGCTTAGGGTTGCTTTTACTCGAGTCTGTTGTCGGTTACTGCTGTTATTACCTTATTATCTTGTACCGGGGCTCGTTATTAATCAATCAATCCTGTTAATTGCTAATGGTAATAATAATTTGATGATAAGGCACCGGCAGGAGGCCCATGAGTGGTTTTGGAGCCTGCTAGTGTCGACCCTAATAGGAAAAGGGTCTTGTCTACTGATCCATGATGAGCGCACTACCCGCATTTGGGAAGCGAGTATGGGCGCCCCCCTCAACTTGACCTGATTCGCATCTCGTCCAAATCGCCTCATTTAGTTCGTGTTTTCCATTTGCCGCATGCATGTTTTTTGCGAGCCCAGCGCAGGGTGGAACTTTTGTAGTCGGCATATAGGGGGACACGTTCTTAGAGTGCTATGAGGGTCCATTTTCTTCTGGGCTCGATTAGCCGTGCGCCCAAGGTGCTTTGGGCTTGATGCGGAGAATGGTTGGTTGTGTAGAGTACCCCGCTTGGTGGGTTAGCTTCCCATCTGGCGGGTTATTCTTGAGTGTACGGCCAAATTGGTGCAACCCTGCAGGGATAATCTTCTCGAGAAGCCGTGTTTTCCGCGGTTATGGATTACTTGGTGAAAGTACTGGCTAACAAGTACTCAGGACAACTTCAACATAATGATCAATCATGTTTCACCCAATGATTAATAACCTGACTAGTAATAGGTTATTCACACAATAACTTGATTCACCTTATCACAACTGTGTGAGTTATCCTCGGATTGCTTCTTTGGATAAGGGGCGAGATCCAAGATGGGTTTGGTTGATGTTATCTTTCAGTTGGTTACAATCCCCGATCTTATCTTTTCTGTTAGCCGGAACTTGTAGTTATATTCTGTAGTTGTTTAGAGCAGCCATCAGCAACTTTTATATCACCCCTTCCTTCCGTTGATCCCAAGCATCTATGCTTGTGTTGACGGGTAACTCCTTGTTGAAATGTGAGTCTTGCTTGCCAGTACTTGGATGTACTGACCCCGTTGGGGCTGTGGTTTACGCAGAGTACTACTACGACTACGATGCTTCCCAGGATGGCTACTTTGTGGAGTTCGATGACGCTGCAGACGAGTAGTTAGCTGGACCAGGGCAGGATCCAGACCTACGTGGATGGGCTTCGTTTTCCTTTATGTTCTCAGGCTTCTTAAGCCATGGATTTGTCTGTACTCAGACCCCTTTGTTTGCTTCCGCTGTTGTAATGGATGATATGTTGGGACATGTGTCCTCTGGATGACTGTATTCGATATTTTCTGCCTTAGTGAAGGCCAGTTGCACTTATTTCATTCTTTTGTGTCTTAGAGACATTCTGTGTTATCATTCGTACCAAACTGTTGACGTACCGTGCGTGTTTGATTATGAAGTACGTCGACAGTAGTGCCTTTAGGTTCCTAGCGGATAGTTTACCTCGACGGTGGAAGCAGGGCTTGTGTTGTCGCGCATAAGCGCAGGCCTACCAGGAAGCTGGGACGTGGGAGCAGTTATGCCCCATAATCCAAGCACCTGACTTCCAGTTCGTGCGAGGAGTATCCTCTAGAAACCCAGGGTGCGACAAATGGTATCAGAGCCTGTCTGCCTGTAGGATCCCTTTTTACTGGTCGCAGTTGAGTCTAGAAACTATTTTGTAGCTATATAGGAAAAATGAAACGTGAGAGTAGGAATTCTGCCATTTTTCTTCTTTCCCCACCCACCCACCCTTTTCTGGTAAGGAAGTGCAACGTTGTTTTCTTTTCTCACCTAAAATTTCAAGTTAGGATTTCACGTGTTTTGGGTTATCTGTAGTACCTCAGGATTTTTGGTCTCGTTTTCCCGATGTTGCTTCGATATCATGTTCTTTTCAACATCCTTTTCGTCCGTTCAACCTTGTTGTTGTTTTCCACATCCTTTTTCATCTACCGGAGTCTAATCAAAACCTTCCAAATAATCTGCAGATGGGTCTCAATTACTATCCGCAGGTGGTTCGCATGACTCGCTGTGAGAGCACCGCCGGTTTCCCGGAGTTGCTGAGAGACATGGTTACCTATCTGGGGTTCCATTGATACCATTTGTCGCACCCTGGTTTCTAGGGGATACTCACCGTACGAACTGGATAGCAGATGCTTGGATTATGGGGCATAACTGCTCCCACGTCCCAGCTTCCTGGTAGGCCTGCGCTTATGCGCGACAACACAAGCCCTGCTATTCCATCGTCGGTGTAAACTATCCGCTGGGAACCTAAAGGCACTACTGTCGACGTACTTCATAATCAAACACGCACGGTACGTCAACAGTTTGGTACGAATGATAGCACAGAATGTCTCTAAGACACAAAAGAATGAAATAAGTGCAACTGGCCTTCACTAAGGCAGAAAATATCGAATACAGTCATCCAGAGGACACATGTCCCAACATATCATTCATTACAACAGCGGAAGCAATCAAAGGGTCTGAGTACAGACAAATCCATGGCTTAGGAAGCCGGAGAAAATAAAGAAAAGCGAAGCCCATCCACGTAGGTCTGGATCCTGCCCTGGTCCAGCTAGCTACTCGTCTGCAGACTCGTCGAACTCCACAAAATAGCCATCCTGAGAAGCATCGTAGTCGTAGTAGTACTCTGCGTAAACCACAGCCCCAACGGGGTCAGTACATCCAAGTACTGGCAAGCAAGACTCACAGTTCATCAAGGAGTTACCCGTCAACACAAGCATAGATGCTTGGGATCAACGGAAGAAAGGGGTGATATAAAAGTTGCTGCTGGCTGCTCTAACCAACTACAGAGATAACTACAAGTTCCGGCTGACAGATAAGATAAGATCGAGGATTGTAACCAACTGAAAGATAACTTCAACCAAACCCATCCTGGATCTCGCCCCTTATCCAAAGAAGCAATCCGAGGATAACCCACACAGTTGTGATAAGGTGAATCAAGTTATTGTGTGAATAACCTATTACTAGTCAGGTTATTAATCATTGGGTGAAACATGATTGATCATTATGTTGAAGTTGTCCTGAGTACTTGTTAGCCAGTACTTTCACCAAGTAATCCATAACCGCGGAAAACACGGCTTCTCGAGAAGATTATCCCTGCAGGGTTGCACCAATTTGGCCGTACACTCAAGAATAACCCGCCAGATGGAAATGCACTTCCACCAAGCGGGGCACTCTACACAACCAACCATTCCTCGCATCAAGCCCAAAGCACCTTGGGCGCACGGCTAATCGAGCCCAGAAGAAAATGGACCCTCATAGCACTCTAAGAACGTGTCCCCCTATATGCCGACTACAAAAGTTCCACCCTGCGCTGGGCTCGCAAAAACATGCATGCGGCAAATGGAAAACACGAACTAAATGAGGCGATTTGGACGAGATGCGAATCAGGTCAAGTTGAGGGGGGCGCCCATACTCGCTTCCCAAATGCGGGTAGTGCGCTCATCATGGATCAGTAGACAAGACCCTTTTCCTATTAGGGTCGACACTAGCAGGCTCCAAAACCACTCATGGGCCTCCTGCCGGTGCCTTATCATCAAATTATTATTACCATTAGCAATTAACAGGATTGATTGATTAACAGTCGAGCCCCGGTACAAAATAATAAGATAGTAACAGTAGTAACCGACAACAGACTCGAGTAAAAGCAACCCTAAGCATGCTAGATAAGAACAGGCACAAGCAATGGCGGTAGGTATGGAGGTAGTGGCAATATCATGGCTCAAGGTATCATGTGATGGGTTCGGAGAACAAGCAACGATACATAGGGCTAGCAATAGTAGACAAAAAGATAGTATCGACAACAAGTGTGGAAAGGAACTCGATGATTCATGTGAGTGATAACTTGCCTGGCAGCTCAGCCTCGTACTGGGCTAGGTCCTGAGTAGTGGTGTCGTAAGGCTCGTCGGTACCAACGTCGTCGTCTAATCGAGAAGAAGCAAAAACAACAACGAAGGAAGACGGGCAATCAATACATGGCATAGGTGCACAAACATTGGATTATGCATGTCATGTTTAATAGATGCACCAAAATAACTTGCTTGACATGAAACACAAGTTTAAATGGATTCCCTATGCAAAAGGGTGCATATGGAAGCCCATGCTTGGAGTTGAATTAATTGTTCTATCACTAAGCATCATGTGTAAGTGACTTAGTATGATGCATGCATGATGAGGAACAATAAGATAACAAGTTAAATGCAATTAGAATAATAGTTAACAATTTAGAAAGGCATTTATCAAATTTGGAATTTTGTTACTTAAACATGGCACACAAGTAAATGTTGTTATCATCAAATTAAGGTGTGCAAAACAATTTGCAAAATTGATATTTGAAAAGGTTATCAAATTTTAGTTGGAATACATGTTTCACAATTTGAAATTGGACTTTGGATTATTTAGTTATGAATTAAACAATATTAAACAAGTTTTAATTGAATTAAACAAGATTTAAATTGTTTAGGCAATTTAAGTTGTTCAAACCAGAAAACAAAATTTATATTTGAATAGGGCATTCAAAATGGTATGAAAAACATATTTTATTCGAATTATTTGAAAACAGTATGAATTAGTTATGAATTATTTCAATTTGCATTTGAATTATCCAAATTTGAAATTTAAATGAATTTTGAAAACTCAAAACAGAACACAAGTGGAATATTTGGAAAGTTTGTAAAATTTGGATCAGAATAGACATCAAGTTTGTATTTATTGGGTTCATATAATAAAAGTTATTGCATTTCCAATTTAGATGTTTATTCTGCCCATTTAAAAGAAATAAAAAAAATTAACAGATTGTTTTTTAGACTTTTGTTACCGTGCAGGGCCTGCACACACACGCTGACAGGGGGGGCCCGTGGCCAACGTGGCAGGTGCGCGCACGCGTGGCCACCAGGAGGCTGACCCGTGGGCCTGGGCTGCCAGCGCGGAGGCGAAAAGATGGAAAAAAGGTTGGCTTGCGCCTCCGGGGGTTCGACCCCGAGACCTACTGCACCGCGCGCAAGGGAACTGGCCAGCTGTGCTAGCGATCGAATCGTGACAGGGTACAGGTGCGCGGAAGGTTAAGCTTCAGTACTGAGTTAACTGAATTTTTAACACTGTTCGCTAACTGAACCTGACGATGACTTGATCGGAAAAACAGACGCGGTGGCTCGACGTCGGCGAGACAGGTTTGTGGCTGCGGTGCTCGACGTGCTGGAGCTGAGAGTGGTGCGCGGTGCGTGCACGGGCTTGTGCACGGAGGATACCGAGAGGGAGGAGGAGACGGGGGCGCGCTCACCGGCGAATGTCGTCGATGCAGCGGCTCGTGGCAGCGCGGTGGCCGGCGATGTTGGCGTGGATGGCGGCGGCGATCGGAGGCGTCTTCGGCTCTGCTGCGGTGTCCGTTGGAGAGAGGGGACCGTGGCGGGCTGGTTCCCGCGCCTAGATAGGATGGAGGAGGAGGGTGTCGCCGGTGGCCGGCGGAAGTTCAGAGAGGTTGCCCTCCGGCGAGATTCAGAGAGGGGAGTGGAGGTGGAAGCGATGGCGGCGATGGTAGGGAAGTAGGGGGAAGGTATCTAGGGTTGCGGCGGCAGGAGGAGGCCGCGGTGTTTTTATGGGGGCGGGTGGAGCTGTACGGCGGCCATCGGGGAGGTCCAGGAGGCGATCGACGATGGAGGAGGGGTCGTACGCGTGACGTCAGAAGAGGGAGAAGGAAGACAGCGACGTGCGAGGGGGTTATTGGGCTGGAAAAAAAAAAAACGGGCTGGGCCTAGCTGCTGCTCTCCTCTCCTCACACTGCTTTTATTTTTTTATTGTACTGTTTTTTTTTTTGTAGTTTGAGCAAATGGAAACAAAACAAAGGTTTTGTTTAAGAAAAATTTGGAATAAAAAAATTAGGATAACTTCTTAGTGGAAAAGCAACCTTTTGGCAGTTTTTGTTTTCCAAAAATTTATTGTTTGTTTGTTGTTTTAAAATTAAACCAATTTAGATGAAATTGCAATATTAATTAATATTGGTAAAACAAAACATTTTCCATAGGGTTTTCCCCTAGGGTTTTTAAAGTGATTTAAGAATTTCAATTAGTGGTGAATTGTTATGTTTTCAAAAGGGTGCTGATTTGAAACTTGGTTTGAAATGGAAAATGATTTAGGAGTTAATGATTTAATTAATTGATTTGATAATTGGTTTGATTAAAGCAACAATTTGAGAAGTGGAAAACAAGGAATAAAAGGGTTGTTTGAATTTGAAATGACTTAGAAAAATAATGACTGAAATGGTTGATTGATTAATGGTGTGATTAAATTAAGCAACAATTTAAGAGTTGACCCAATATGAAACTAATTGGGAGCAATTGATGTTTTTGGAATTGCAAATCTTTATTTGAGAGATTGTAACAGACAAGTGTGAAAACAAGATTGATTCATTATGAAAACAATGCAAACAGAAATAAATATGAGGATGATGATATGATGCATTGCATAAATTAAACAAATAAGTAAAAACAACTAAGGTTTTCATACTTGGATGTTACAAAACGCCCCCCCTTGAAGGAATCGCGCCCCGAGATTCCCTACTGAGAAATGAACAGGTCCGGATACTTCTTGCGAAGATCCTCTTCGGTCTCCCACGTTGCCTCTTTATCAGAATGATGCGACCATTGGACTTTCAAGAACTTGGTGCTCTTGTTGCGAGTCTTACGCTCGGTCTCATCGAGAATACGAATAGGGTGCTCCTCATAAGATAGATCATCTTGCAGTTCAATGGAATCATGATCAACTGCACGATCTGGATCTTTGAAACACTTCTTGAGCTGTGACACGTGGAACACATCGTGCACTTTGGATAGTTTTTCTGGAAGTTCAAGACGATAAGCATTCTCTGCACGTCTTGAGAGGAGGTTGAAAGGGCCAATGTATCTTGGTGCAAGCTTTCCTTTCACACCAAAACGATGAGTGCCTCTGAGGGGAGTTACACGGAGATATGCCTTATCACCAGGTGCATAGACCATATCCCTGTGCTTGCTATCATAATAGCTCTTCTGACGAGACTGAGCAATCCTGAGATTGTCACGAATGATACGAACTTTCTCCTCGGCTTCCTTAACAATGTCAGGGCCTAAAAGTGAACGTTCACCAGTTCCAGACCAATTGATTGGACTCCTGCATCTGCGACCATACAGTGCCTCAAATGGTGCCATGCCTAGGCTTGCCTGGTAGCTGTTGTTGTAGGAGAATTCAGCATATGGAAGGCAATCCTCCCATTTCATGCCAAAGGAGAGACCACATGCTCTGAGCATATCCTCGAGAATCTGATTGACTCTTTCGACTTGCCCCTGAGACTGAGGGTGATAAGCTGTGCTGAACAGAAGTTTGGTGCCCAAAGCTTCTTGAAAGCTTTTCCAGAAATGAGAAGTGAAAATACTTCCACGGTCTGAGCTTATTTCCAATGGAACACCATGAAGGGGAACAACCTTTGCTGTGTAGAGCTCTGCTAACTGGCTAGCTGAGATAGTTTCCTTTACAGCATAGAAGTGAGCAACCTTAGTGAGACGATCAATAACAACGAAGATTGCATCGTTGCCCTTTTTGTACTTTGGAAACCCAGTAACGAAATCCATTTCAATCATGTCCCACTTCCACTCAGGAATTTTCAGAGGTTGGAGAAGACCTGCTGTCTTCTGATGGACTGCCTTAACACGTTGACAAACGTCGCATTCAGAAACGTATTGAGCAATTTCACGTTTCATGCCAGACCACCAATACAGAGTCTTGAGATCCTGGTACATCTTTGTACTTCCAGGGTGAATGGATAGAGGAGTTTCATGAGCCTCCTTGAGAATGATATCCTTGACACTTTGAATCTGAGGGACTGCAATGCGTCCTTCGAAGAACACAGTTCCCTTGTCATCAATTGAGAAGGACTTGAACTTATCATTGCCCTTCTTGATGTGATCCACAATCTTCTTGATTTCATTATCACGAAGTTGTTCAGAACGAATCTTGTCCTCGAGAGTTGGGCTGGCTGTCAAGCTAGCAAGGTATCCTTCAGGAACAAGACCAAGGTTCAGCTTCTGGAATTCTTCATGAAGTGGAGGTTGGCTTTCCATGATCATGAGATTATTGCAATAGGATTTGCGACTGAGAGCATCGGCCATAACATTAGCCTTGCCTGGAGTGTAAGAAATGGTGAGATCAAAGTCTTTAATCTTCTCAATCCATCTCCTTTGCCTAAGGTTCAGGTCTGGCTGAGTGAAGATGTATTTCAGACTCTTATGATCGGAAAAGATTTCAGTTTTGTTACCCAACAAGTATTGTCTCCATTTCTTGAGGGCAAACACAACTGCTGCAAGTTCAAGATCATGAGTGGGATAGTTTTGCTCATGTGGGTTCAACTGACGTGAAGCATAAGCGACAACTTGACGTTCTTGCATAAGAACTGCTCCTAGTCCTTGGAGAGATGCATCACAGAATATCTGGAAAGGTTTGGTAGTGTCTGGGCCAACTAGAACAGGTGTGGAAGTGAGTTTAGTCTTCAGGAGGTTGAAACTCTCATCACATTGTGGAGTCCAAACGAACTTTTTGTCCTTCTTTGTGAGATCAGTGAGAGGTTTGGCAATCTTGGAAAAGTTTTGGACGAAACGACGGCAATAGCTAGCCAAGCCAAGAAAGCTTCTAACTTGTTTCACCGTCTTAGGGGGTTTCCAGTCAACAATTGCCTTAACCTTTTCAGGATCAATGGCAATGCCCTTGGCAGAGATGATATGACCAAGATATGCAACTTCTGGAATCCAGAACTCACATTTGGAAAACTTGGCATATAGACGATGCTCGCGAAGTTTCATGAGAGTGAGACGAAGGTGTTCTCCATGCTCTTCCTCGGATTTTGAGTAGACTAGAATGTCATCAAGATATACCACAACGAACTTGTCGAGGTATTCATGGAAGACAGAATTCATGAGTCTTGAGAACGTTGCCGGTGCATTGGTGAGACCAAAGGACATGACGGTGTATTCATATAGACCGTAACGAGTGGTGAAAGCTGTCTTAGGAATATCTTCCTTTCTGATCTTTATCTGATGGTAACCCATCCTCAAGTCCAACTTTGAGAATATTGAGGCTCCAGCAAGTTGATCAAAAAGATCATCGATACGAGGAAGTGGATACTTGTTCTTGATTGTTTTCTCGTTGAGAGGACGATAGTCAACCACGAGTCTTTTTGTTTGATCCTTCTTGGCAACAAACAGAGTTGGGCAACCCCAAGCGGAGGAACTAGGCTGAATGAAACCTTTGTCCATATACATATCGATTTGCTCCTTCAACAACTTCAGTTCAGGAGGAGCTATCTTGTATGGATGCTTAGAGATTGGAGCAGTACCTGGCTCAAGCTCGATCACGAACTCAACTGCTCTGTCCGGGGGCATCCCTGGCAACTCTTCTGGAAAGACGTCAGGGAATTCACAAACCACCGGAACATTTTCAATTGCAGGAAGGGGTTTGGCATCGAGGCTGAACAGCTGAACAGAAGTTGATCCATATGGAGAATAGACTATCTGGCCTGAAGTGTGGGAGAGAGTTATTGACTTTTGAGCACAGTCAATTTTAGCTTTGTGGGTCTTCAACCAATCCATACCCAGAATGACATCAATGTCAGAATTTCCCAGCAACATGAGTGAAGCAAGGAATACACGACCTCCAATCAGGATCTCATTGTCCATGCTTATCTTGGAAGTCAACATTTGTGGTCCCGGAGAGTGAACAGTCATTTGATTGCTTAGCATTTGTATGCTTTTGCAAAAATCTTTGACACAAAGGAATGCGATGCTCCAGTATCAAACAACACTTTAGCTGGAATAGAGTTTACGGGTAATATACCGAGAACGACGTCAGCAGCCTCTTCGGCTTTGTCGGCCTTGATATGGTTCACCCTCGCGTTCCTCCCGACAGGCCTATTGTTGGAGTTGAAGGCTTTAGCCGGAGGAGCACGAACCATAGCCTGGTTGGTGTTGGGGCGAGGAGGTAGGGGTAGCTGCTTCTGAGTGCACTTATCAGCATAATGTCCAGTATCCTTGCACTTGTAGCAAGTGACGATACGAGAAGGACCTGGCCTTGGCTGCCCCATCGGGAACCTCTGACCCTGCATCTGAGATGGGTTGGGTGGGCGGGGACCAAAGCCTGGAGAAGCTTGGGCATTTGGAGCCCGAGTGACAGCACCATTTGGCACCCAGATGCGGCGCTTCTGCGGAGGGGTGGTCATGTTGGAGGAGGAACCACCCTCACGCGAGTGCTTGCGGGACTCTTCGAACGCCTTGCGCCCATTCTCCTCGTTGAGCGCGGTGTTCACGAGCTCCACGAAGTCCTTGCACTTGATGTTTGTGAGAGCGTACTTCAGTTCCGGGTTGAAACCTCGGCGGAACCTTGCCATCTTCTTGGCTTCGGTGGACACTTCGTCACCAGCGTACCGAGCGAGACGATTGAACTCGTTCTGGTAGCCGAGAACGTCCAGCTTGCCCTGTCTGAGAGAGCAGAATTCCTCACGCATCCTTTCCATAAGACCATCCGGGATGTGGTGCTTCAGGAAGGCATCTCTGAAACATCCCCAGTTGATAGGAAAGCCAGCCCTCATGGCCTGGTAGTTCTCCCACCAAGTAGCTGCCTGACCCTTCAGTAGGTAGGTGGCGTACTTGACCTTATCCTCTTCTGCAACATGAGCTATCTCCAGAGCTCTTGCTACGTCACGGATCCAGTCATCAGCATCCAGGGGCTCACGTGTTGCCACGAAAGCTTTTGGGCCCAAGCTGAGGAAGTCCTTGATGGTGACCCTTGGAGCATTCTGGTTGTGTTGCTGGTTAGCCTGGATCTGGGTCATCTGTGTCACCACTTGGGTCATCTGAGCCAACAGTTCCCCCATTGGTGGTGGCGGAGGCGGGTTGTTCCTGGTTGGAGGCATCCTGAACGGAAATTCATTTTAGCACAACAACAGAAAAGGATAGACTTGGTAACCGAAAGATAGATTATTCCGACGCATGAATAGATAACCAACAGGTACATCATCACATGTTCAAATACATCAGAATATCCAACAGACCAATACATGGTTCGAAAACGAAAGGATAAACTAGACACAGCTAGTAATGGATACAACGGTACTCCCATGCTCATCACGCAGGACGGCGGTGAGTAGTACGACGAGAGATACGGTGAGGAGGAATCCCACGGAAGTAGGTATCACGACGATCCATGTAGATAGGAACTGCTCTGAGAGCAACTCTCGGTGTCGTGAAGTAGCAAGCGTCGTATCCCTGTGCTCCATAGCGGGGAATCCCTGTGTAACCAGCTCCGAGGTCGAGAAGTGGGCCTCTGATCGGCTCGTAACCTCCAGCATCTGGCAACGGAAGACCAGCTGGCTGAACGACACGTGCGAAGCGCTCGTCTCCAACAAAGTCTGTGGTGTACGTCGCCAGACGAGTGAGAGCAAGGTGGAGCTGCTCCCTGACTGAGGCTAACTCCTGAGAAAGTGCGGAAGCAACGGCATCACTGTGACTAGCGAACTGGGCAGTGACCTGGAGCCTGGAGCTATCAGTCTCGTAGGTATCCATGTCGCGGTGGATAGTGAAGTGAACTCCCGCTGTCGTGATGTAACCACGGGGGATGTGACGAAAACTGGACTTATCAAACCCCCAGTAGTCAGCACGGAGAACGGTGATACTCACGTACGCTGCCTGCTGCACTGCCATATCCACTGTGGACCCTACTGCCTCGTACTGGTGTGCAATGCTCCTGCCATCATCCGACAGAATGTAGACGATAGCCCGGTAGCAAGTCTGGTCAAACTCTCGCTGGTGCTCGTAGACCTGGTACTCTGGTGCCCAACGGAACCCCAGAAAGGTAACCATGTCTCTCAGCAACTCCGGAAAACCGGCGGTGCTCTCACAGCGAGTCATGCGAACCACCTGCGGGTAGTAGCTGAGACCCATCTGCAGATGATTTGGAATGTTAGATTAGACTCCGGTAGATGAAAAAGGATGTGGAAAACAACAAGAAGGTTCAACGGACGATAATGATGTTGAAAAGAACATGATATCGAAGCAACATCGGGAAAACGAGACCAAAAGTCCTGAGGTACTACAGAGAACCCAAAACACGTGAAATCCTAACTTGAAAGTTTAGGTGAGAACAGAAAACAACGTTGCACTTCCTTACCAGAAAAGGGGTGGGTGGGTGGGGAAAGAAGAAAAATGGCAGAATTCCTACTCTCACGTTTCATTTTTCCTATATAGCTACAAAATAGTTTCTAGACTCAACTGCGACCAGTAAAAAGGGATCCTACAGGCAGACAGGCTCTGATACCATTTGTCGCACCCCAAGGTTTCTAGAGGATACTCCTCGCACGAACTGGAAGTCAGGTGCTTGGATTATGGGGCATAACTGCTCCCACGTCCCAGCTTCCTGGTAGGCCTGCGCTTATGCGCGACAACACAAGCCCTGCTTCCACCGTCGAAGTAAACTATCCGCTAGGAACCTAAAGGCACTACTGTCGACGTACTTCATAATCAAACACGCACGGTACGTCAACAGTTGGGTACGAATGATAACACAGAATGTCTCTAAGACACAAAAGAATGAAATAAGTGCAACTGGCCTTCACTAAGGCAGAAAATATCGAATACAGTCATCCAGAGGACACATGTCCCAACATATCATCCATTACAACAGCGGAAGCAATCAAAGGGTCTGAGTACAGACAAATCCATGGCTTAAGAAGCCGGAGAAAATAAAGAAAAGCGAAGCCCATCCACGTAGGTCTGGATCCTGCCCTGGTCCAGCTAACTACTCGTCTGCAGCGTCGTCGAACTCCACAAAGTAGCCATCCTGGGAAGCGTCGTAGTCGTAGTAGTACTCTGCGTAAACCACAGCCCCAACGGGGTCAGTACATCCAAGTACTGGCAAGCAAGACTCACAGTTCATCAAAGAGTTACCCGTCAACACAAGCATTGATGCTTGGGATCAACGGACGGAAGGGGTGATATAAAAGTTGCTGCTGGCTGCTCTAAACAACTACAGAATATAACTACAAATTCCGGCTAACAGAAAAGATAAGATCGAGGATTGTAACCAACTGAAAGATAACTTCAACCAAACCCATCCTGGATCTCGCCCCTTATCCAAAGAAGCAATCCGAGGATAACTCACACAGTTATGATAAGGTGAAACAAGTTATTGTGTGAATAACCTATTACTAGTCAGGTTATTAATCATTGGGTGAACATGATTTATCATTATGTTGAAGTTGTCCTGAGTACTTGTTAGCCAGTACTTTCACCAAGTAATCCATAACCGCGGAAAACACGGCTTCTCGAGAAGATTATCCCTGCAGGGTTGCACCAATTTGGCCGTACACTCAAGAATAACCCGCCAGATGGAAATGCACTTCCACCAAGCGGGGTACTCTACACAACCAACCATTCCTCGCATCAAGCCCAAAGCACCTTGGGCGCACGGCTAATCGAGCCCAGAAGAAAATGGACCCTCATAGCACTCTAAGAACGTGTCCCCCTATATGCCGACTACAAAAGTTCCACCCTGCGCTGGGCTCGCAAAAACATGCATGCGGCAAATGGAAAACACGAACTAAATGAGGCGATTTGGACGAGATGCGAATCAGGTCAAGTTGAGGGGGGCGCCCATACTCGCTTCCCAAATGCGGGTAGTGCGCTCATCATGGATCAGTAGACAAGACCCTTTTCCTATTAGGGTCGACACTAGCAGGCTCCAAAACCACTCATGGGCCTCCTGCCGGTGCCTTATCATCAAATTATTATTACCATTAGCAATTAACAGGATTGATTGATTAACAGTCGAGCCCCGGTACAAGATAATAAGATAGTAACAGTAGTAACCGACAACAGACTCGAGTAGAAGCAACCCTAAGCATGCTAGATAAGAACAGGCACAAGCAATGGCTGTAGGTATGGAGGTGGTGGCAATATCATGGCTCAAGGAATCATGTGATGGGTTCGGAGAACAAGCAACGATACATAGGGCTAGCAATAGTAGACAAAAGATAGTATCGACAACAAGTGTGGAAAGGAACTCGATGATTCATGTGAGTGATAACTTGCCTGGCAGCTCAGCCTCGTACTGGGCTAGGTCCTGAGTAGTGGTGTCGTAAGGCTCGTCGGTACCAACGTCGTCGTCTAATCGAGAAGAAGCAAAACAACAACGAAGGAAGACGGGCAATCAATACATGGCATAGGTGCACAAACATTGGATGATGCATGTCATGTTTAATAGATGCACCAAAATAACTTGCTTGACATGAAACACAAGTTTAAATGGATTCCCTATGCAAAAGGGTGCATATGGAAGCCCATGCTTGGAGTTGAATTAATTGTTCTATCACTAAGCATCATGTGTAAGTGACTTAGTATGATGCATGCATGATGAGAACAATAAGATAACAAGTTAAATGCAATTAGAATAATAGTTAACAATTTAGAAAGGCATTTATCAAATTGGAATTTTGTTACTTAAACATGGCACACAAGTAAATGTTGTTATCATCAAGTTAAGGTGTGCAAAACAATTTTCAAAATTGATATTTGAAAAGGTTATCAAATTTTAGTTGGAATACATGTTTCACAATTTGAAATTGGACTTTGGATTATTTAGTTATGAATTAAACAATATTAAACAAGTTTTAATTGAATTAAACAAGATTTAAATTGTTTAGGCAATTTAAGTTGTTCAAACCAGAAAACAAAATTTATATTTGAATAGGGCATTCAAAATGGTATGAAAAACATATTTTATTTGAATTATTTGAAAACAGTATGAATTAGTTATGAATTATTTCAATTTGCATTTGAATTATCCAAATTTGAAATTTAAATGAATTTTGAAAACTCAAAACAGAACACAAGTGGAATATTTGGAAAGTTTGTAAAATTTGGATCAGAATAGACATCAAGTTTGTATTTATTGGGTTCATATAATAAAAGTTATTGCATTTCCAATTTAGATGTTTATTCTGCCCATTTAAAAGAAATAAAAAATTAACAGATTGTTTTTTAGACTTTTGTTACCGTGCAGGGCCTGCACACACACGCTGACAGGGGGGGGCCCGTGGCCAACGTGGCAGGTGCGCGCACGCGTGGCCACCAGGAGGCTGACCCGTGGTCCTGGGCTGCCAGCGCGGAGGCGAAAAGATGGAAAAAAGGTTGGCTTGCGCCTCCGGGGGTTCGACCCCGAGACCTACTGCACCGCGCGCAAGGGAACTGGCCAGCTGTGCTAGCGATCGAATCGTGACAGGGTACAGGTGCGCGGAAGGTTAAGCTTCAGTACTGAGTTAACTGAATTTTTAACACTGTTCGCTAACTGAACCTGACGATGACTTGATCGGAAAAACAGACGCGGTGGCTCGACGCCGGCGAGACAGGTTTGTGGCTGCGGTGCTCGACGTGCTGGAGCTGAGAGTGGTGCGCGGTGCGTGCACGGGCTTGTGCACGGAGGATACCGAGAGGGAGGAGGAGACGGGGGCGCGCTCACCGGCGAATGTCGTCGATGCAGCGGCTCGTGGCAGCGCGGTGGCCGGCGATGTTGGCGTGGATGGCGGCGGCGATCGGAGGCGTCTTCGGCTCTGCTGCGGTGTCCGTTGGAGAGAGGGGACCGTGGCGGGCTGGTTCCCGCGCCTAGATAGGATGGAGGAGGAGGGTGTCGCCGGTGGCCGGCGGAAGTTCAGAGAGGTTGCCCTCCGGCGAGATTCAGAGAGGGGAGTGGAGGTGGAAGCGATGGCGGCGATGGTAGGGAAGTAGGGGGAAGGTATCTAGGGTTGCGGCGGCAGGAGGAGGCCGCGGTGTTTTTATGGGGGCGGGTGGAGCTGTACGGCGGCCATCGGGGAGGTCCAGGAGGCGATCGACGATGGAGGAGGGGTCGTACGCGTGACGTCAGAAGAGGGAGAAGGAAGACAGCGACGTGCGAGGGGGTTATTGGGCTGGGAAAAAAAAACGGGCTGGGCCTAGCTGCTGCTCTCCTCTCCTCACACTGCTTTTATTTTTTTATTGTACTGTTTTTTTTTTGTAGTTTGAGCAAATGGAAACAAAACAAAGGTTTTGTTTAAGAAAAAATTTGGAATAAAAATTAGGATAACTTCTTAGTGGAAAAGCAACCTTTTGGCAGTTTTGTTTTCCAAAAATTTATTGTTTGTTTGTTGTTTTAAAATTAAACCAATTTAGATGAAATTGCAATATTAATTAATATTGGTAAAACAAAACATTTTCCATAGGGTTTTCCCCTAGGGTTTTTAAAGTGATTTAAGAATTTCAATTAGTGGTGAATTGTTATGTTTTCAAAAGGGTGCTGATTTGAAACTTGGTTTGAAATGGAAAATGATTTAGGAGTTAATGATTTAATTAATTGATTTGATAATTGGTTTGATTAAAGCAACAATTTGAGAAGTGGAAAACAAGGAATAAAAGGGTTGTTTGAATTTGAAATGACTTAGAAAAATAATGACTGAAATGGTTGATTGATTAATGGTGTGATTAAATTAAGCAACAATTTAAGAGTTGACCCAATATGAAACTAATTGGGAGCAATTGATGTTTTTGGAATTGCAAATCTTTATTTGAGAGATTGTAACAGACAAGTGTGAAAACAAGATTGATTCATTATGAAAACAATGCAAACAGAAATAAATATGAGGATGATGATATGATGCATTGCATAAATTAAACAAATAAGTAAAAACAACTAAGGTTTTCATACTTGGTGTTAAATGCACATCAAGGAGGGCAATGATAAATTCAAGTCTTTCTCAATTGATGACAAGGGAACTGTGTTCTTCGAAGGACGCATTGCAGTTCCTCAGATTCAAAGTCTCAAGGATATCATTCTCAAGGAGGCTCATGAAACTCCTCTATCCATTCACCCTGGAAGTACAAAGATGTACCAGGATCTCAAGACTCTGTATTGGTGGTCTGGCATGAAACGTGAAATTGCTCAATACGTTTCTGAATGCGACGTTTGTCAACGTGTTAAGGCAGTCCATCAGAAGACAGCAGGTCTACTCCAACCTCTAAAAATTCCTGAGTGGAAGTGGGACATGATTGAAATGGACTTCGTTACTGGGTTTCCAAAGTCCAAGAAGGGCAACGATGCAATCTTCGTTGTTATTGATCGTCTCACTAAGGTTGCTCACTTCTATGCTGTAAAGGAAACTATCTCAGCTAGCCAGTTAGCAGAGCTCTACACAGCAAAGGTTGTTCCTCTTCATGGTGTTCCATTGGAAATAAGCTCAGACCGTGGAAGTATCTTCACTTCTCATTTCTGGAAAAGCTTTCAAGAAGCATTGGGCACTAAACTTCTGTTCAGCACAGCTTATCACCCTCAGTCTCAGGGGCAAGTCGAAAGAGTCAATCAGATTCTCGAGGATATGCTCAGAGCATGTGGTCTCTCCTTTGGCATGAAATGGGAGGATTGCCTTCCATATGCTGAATTCTCTTACAACAACAGCTACCAGGCAAGCCTAGGAATGGCACCATTTGAGGCACTGTATGGTCGCAGATGCAGGAGTCCAATCAATTGGTCTGGAGCTGGTGAACGTTCACTTTTAGGCCCTGACATTGTTAAGGAAGCCGAGGAGAAAGTTCGTATCATTCGTGACAATCTCAGGATTGCTCAGTCTCGTCAGAAGAGCTATTATGATAGCAAGCACAGAGATATGGTCTATGCACCTGGTGATAAGGCATATCTCCGTGTAACTCCCCTCAGAGGCACTCATCGTTTTGGTGTGAAAGGAAAGCTTGCACCAAGATACATTGGCCCTTTCAACATCCTCTCAAGACGTGCAGAGAATGCTTATCGTCTTGAACTTCCAGAAAAACTATCCAAAGTGCACGATGTGTTCCACGTGTCACAACTCAAGAAGTGTTTCAAAGATCCAGATCGTGCAGTTGATCATGATTCCATTGAGCTGCAAGATGATCTATCTTATGAGGAGCACCCTATTCGTATTCTCGATGAGACCGAGCGTAAGACTCGCAACAAGAGCACCAAGTTCTTGAAAGTCCAATGGTCGCATCATTCCGATAAAGAGGCAACGTGGGAGACCGAGGAGGATCTTCGCAAGAAGTATCCGGACCTGTTCATTTCTCAGTAGGGAATCTCGGGGCGCGATTCCTTCAAGGGGGGGCGTTTTGTAACATCCAAGTATGAAACCTTAGTTGTTTTTATTTATTTGTTTAATTTATGCAATGCATCATGGCATCATTCTCATTTTCATTTCTGTTTGCATTGTTTTCATAATAAAATTCAAGCTTAGTCAAACATTGTTTTCACACTTGTCTGTTACTTTCTTTCAAACAAAGAATTGCAATTTGAAAACCTCTTTTGTTTCCAAACAATCCATTGTAATTCATCCATTAAATTGTTGCTTAAATCAATTACTCAATTAAAACAATTAATTCCAAATCATTTCCAATTTCAAACCAACTCTCCAAACCTTTAATCTTTTGGAGCCATGAAGTTCATAACTAATTGGTATCCATAATTTTTAAACCCTTCCAAAAACCTAGGGGAAACCCTAGTGGGAATGGCTTTATTTTCAATATTAGGTATTATTGCATTTTCCAATTCAATTGGTTAATTTTAAAACAACAAACAAATAATAACATTTTGGAAAACAAAGCCTGCCAAAAGGTTTCTTTCCCACTAATAAAGTTATCCTACTTTGTAATCCAAATTTTTCTTAAACAAAACCTTTGTTTGTTTCCAATTTACTCAACTACAAAAAAAAAAGAAACAGTGTACAAAAAAAAAATAAATAAGCAGCAGAGAGGAGAGCAGCAGCTAAGGGCCCAGCCCGTTATTTCTTTTCCCTCTGGCCCGTTACCTCCCCCTCGCGTCGCTGTCGTCTTCTCCCTTTCTGACGTCAATGGAGTACGACGCCCTCTCCTCCATCCGATCGCACAGAACCCCCACCGATTGCCGCCGTACTCCAACCCTCGAGCCCTTAAGTAACACCGCGGCGCCCTACGCCTGCCCGCAACCCTAGCCCTAACCTCCCGGCGCCGCCAACCTCCCCTCCTCTTCCTCAAGCTCGCTGCATTTTCTCTGAAGCTCGCAGCGCCACTCTCTGAATCCCGGCCGCGTGCGCCGTCTCCGATGGCTAAGCGCGGGAATTGGAAGGCCCCATATCCACCTTCATCATCGACACCGCCACCTAGCCCTAGCCGCCTCCGATCGCCGCCGCCATCCACGCCAACATCGCCGGTCACCACGAACCCCTGCGTCGACGACAGTCTCACGGTGAGCAGTCCGTCGCCTCCTCCTCGCCTTTCTCTGTTACTCCTCTGCACGGCCGCGCGCCTAGTCCACCCACCAAGCGCTAGCACACGGGCTAGTCACCGCAGTGCTCAGCCGCGGCGAGCAGCCGCTTCCTTTCGCCGGCGTCGAACTCTGTCTGTCAGGTTCAGATAGCTGTTGTGCGAGTTTCAGTTAGATCTCGCGGAGACTGAACCTGAAAAACCCGCGCACCCCACTCCTGTCAAGATCCGATCGCTAGCCGAGTTGGTCTGTTCCCTTGCGCGCGAAGCAGTAGGTCTCGGGGTCGAACCCCCGGAGACGCAAGCCCCCCTTTTTGCTGGGTTTTCTTCCATGTCCACGCTGGCGCCTGCGTGGCTGCCACGCTGGCCTGGACCCGCAGAGCAGTGGCAGCGGGTATAGCCCCTCCCGGTGACAAAAGTCTAAAAAACAAATCTGTTTTATTTTCTAATATCTTTAAGTGGCAGAATAAAGCACAAACTTTAAAATTCATTATCTTCTATTTCATAAACCCAATAAATATAAACTTGATGTCTATTCTGATCCAAATTTTATGAACTTTCCAAATATGCAATTTGTGTTCTGTTTTGAAATTTCAAAATGCAATCTAAATTCAAATTCAAATAATTCAAATGCAATTTGAAATAATTCATAACTAATTCATACTGTTTTCAAATAATACAAATAAAATATGTTTTTCACACCTTTTTGAATGTTCTATTCAAATATAAATTTTGTTTTCTGGTTTGAACAATTTAAATTGCCTAAACTATTTAATTCTTGTTTAATTCAATTAAAAATTGTTTAATATTGTTTAATTCATAACTAATTAATCCTAAGCCCAATTTCAAATTGTGAAACATGTAATCCAACTAAAATTTGATAAACTTTTCAAATATAAAATTTGTAATTGGTTTTGCATACTTTAAATTGTTGAAAACAATCAATAATTGTTCAACACCATTAAGTACCAATAATTCCAAACTTGTTAATGTTTTCTAAAATGATTAACTATCATTCCAATTGCATTTAAATTGTTATGTTATTGTTATTCATCATGCATGCATCATACTAAGTCACTTACACATGATGCTTAGTGATAGAACAACTAATTCAACCCCAAGCATGGGCTTCCATATGCACCCTTTGCATATGGAATCCATTTAAATTTGTGTTGCATGCCAAGCAAGTTATTTTGTTGCATCTATTAAACATGACATGCATCATCCAATGTTTGTGCACCTATGCCATGTATTGATTGTCTACCCCTTTTTGCAATGTCTGTTTGCTTCTTCTCGGTTAGACGACGACGTTGGTACCGACGAGACTTACGACACCGCTACTCAGGACCTAGCCCAGTACGATACTGAGCTGCCAGGCAAGTTATCACTCACATGAATCATTGAGTTCCTTTCCACACTTGTTGTCGATACTATCTTTTGTCTACTATTGCTAGCCCTATGTATCGTTGCTTGTTCTCCGAACCCATTACATGATACCTTGAGCCCTGATATTGCCACCACCTCCATACCTACAGCCATTGCTTGAGCCTGTTACTATCTAGCATGCTTAGGGTTGCTTTTACTCGAGTCTGTTGTCGGTTACTGCTGTTATTACCTTATTATCTTGTACCGGGGCTCGTTATTAATCAATCAATCCTGTTAATTGCTAATGGTAATAATAATTTGATGATAAGGCACCGGCAGGAGGCCCATGAGTGGTTTTGGAGCCTGCTAGTGTCGACCCTAATAGGAAAAGGGTCTTGTCTACTGATCCATGATGAGCGCACTACCCGCATTTGGGAAGCGAGTATGGGCGCCCCCCTCAACTTGACCTGATTCGCATCTCGTCCAAATCGCCTCATTTAGTTCGTGTTTTCCATTTGCCGCATGCATGTTTTTTGCGAGCCCAGCGCAGGGTGGAACTTTTGTAGTCGGCATATAGGGGGACACGTTCTTAGAGTGCTATGAGGGTCCATTTTCTTCTGGGCTCGATTAGCCGTGCGCCCAAGGTGCTTTGGGCTTGATGCGGAGAATGGTTGGTTGTGTAGAGTACCCCGCTTGGTGGGTTAGCTTCCCATCTGGCGGGTTATTCTTGAGTGTACGGCCAAATTGGTGCAACCCTGCAGGGATAATCTTCTCGAGAAGCCGTGTTTTCCGCGGTTATGGATTACTTGGTGAAAGTACTGGCTAACAAGTACTCAGGACAACTTCAACATAATGATCAATCATGTTTCACCCAATGATTAATAACCTGACTAGTAATAGGTTATTCACACAATAACTTGATTCACCTTATCACAACTGTGTGAGTTATCCTCGGATTGCTTCTTTGGATAAGGGGCGAGATCCAGGATGGGTTTGGTTGATGTTATCTTTCAGTTGGTTACAATCCCCGATCTTATCTTTTCTGTTAGCCGGAACTTGTAGTTATATTCTGTAGTTGTTTAGAGCAGCCATCAGCAACTTTTATATCACCCCTTCCTTCCGTTGATCCCAAGCATCTATGCTTGTGTTGACGGGTAACTCCTTGTTGAAATGTGAGTCTTGCTTGCCAGTACTTGGATGTACTGACCCCGTTGGGGCTGTGGTTTACGCAGAGTACTACTACGACTACGATGCTTCCCAGGATGGCTACTTTGTGGAGTTCGATGACGCTGCAGACGAGTAGTTAGCTGGACCAGGGCAGGATCCAGACCTACGTGGATGGGCTTCGTTTTCCTTTATGTTCTCAGGCTTCTTAAGCCATGGATTTGTCTGTACTCAGACCCCTTTGTTTGCTTCCGCTGTTGTAATGGATGATATGTTGGGACATGTGTCCTCTGGATGACTGTATTCGATATTTTCTGCCTTAGTGAAGGCCAGTTGCACTTATTTCATTCTTTTGTGTCTTAGAGACATTCTGTGTTATCATTCGTACCAAACTGTTGACGTACCGTGCGTGTTTGATTATGAAGTACGTCGACAGTAGTGCCTTTAGGTTCCTAGCGGTTAGTTTACCTCGACGGTGGAAGCAGGGCTTGTGTTGTCGCGCATATGCGCAGGCCTATCAGGAAGCTGGGACGTGGGAGCAGTTATGCCCCATAATCCAAGCACCTGACTTCCAGTTCGTGCGAGGAGTATCCTCTAGAAACCCAGGGTGCGACAGCAGAGAGATAAGCAATCAATTTCATGGCATAGTGCACAAACATGGGATGATGCATGACCATTTAATTGATGCATCAGAAATAAGCTAGTTGACAGGATAACATGTTTAAATGGACCCATATGCAATTAGTTTGCATATGGAAAGCCCATGAATTATGGTTGAAATAATTGTTTTACAACTAACCAATAGATGAAAGTGGATTAGCATGATGCATGGATGAGGAAAACAACAAAATAACAACAATAGAAGCAATTGGAAATAAGGTTTACCAAGTTTGGAAATTCATTTATTAAGTTTTGGAATTTTGGTTACTTAAAGGTGTTACACAAGCATTTGTTGTTTTCACCAAGTTTAATTGTTCAAAACAGATAACAAAGTTTATATTTGATAAGAACACACAATTTTAGGTGGAATACATGTTTCACTTGTTGAAAAAGGATTTCAAATACATTATTTATGAATTAAACAAGTTTAAGCAAGAATTAAATGAATTTAATTCAAACATGAACTTATTTGAATTTTTATTTGTTCAAAACATTAAACCAAATTCATATTTGAAAAGTTTATACTTTTATGGTTTGAAAACATATTTTATAGTTTCAAAAAGAATTTAATTTGAGCAAGTTAGGAAATTAACAATTTTAAATGAATTAAACAAGGCTTAAATTATTTAACCGATTTTAATTATTCAAAACATGAAACAAATTTTATATTTGAAAAGGTGGTTTAATTTTGCATGGAAAACATATTTCATTTGTTGAAATTGGATTTAAAATGAGCAAGTTATTATTTTGGCAATTTTAAATGCAATAAACAAGAAACAGTTGTTTTCAGCAATTTAATTTATTCAAAACAGCAAACAAAATTTATATTTGGAAATTACATGAAAATTTGATTGGAAAACATATTTAGTTTGTTGAATTTGGAATTTTTATGCCCAAGTTATGAATTTTGCAAAATTAAGTGAATTAAGCAAGTTTTCAAATACTTCACCAATTTAAAATATTCAAAACAGTAAACAAATTTTATATTTGGATAGAACATTTAATTTGGGACAGAAAACATATTTAAAAAGTTAAAATTGGAGTTAAGATGAATTAGTTATGCATTTTACAAGATTTGGTGCAAATCTGCCATTTTTATCACCTCTAGGGACTTGGAAAATATTTTACAGGGGTCTAAATTTAATTAACAGGGACCTAGCTGTGATTCTGCAGTTTGTTCTGGCTCTGGAAAAACAAAACAAAAAGATGGTTTAATTCGCAGGGGGTGGGGATCGAACCCACACCCTCCTGGCGCGCGCATAGGGCCTCTGCCACTGCGGTGGTGATTGATTTGTGATAGCTACGGGGAACGAGGGGGTATATGCTGTGGGTGCGGGACTTAACTGAATTTTGCACGCTAACTGAACCTTGCACGTTCTGTACCAGGATCGGAGGAGGGCTGCCGGCGGGCTGATGGCCGCTGGGCGTCGCTCGCGTGGGGTGGCCGTGGGGGCGTGCTGTGAGAGGAGGAGGGAGGCGAGAGGGAAGGAGGGGAAGGGCGGAGCTCACCGTGGTGAACAGAGGAGGCGCACGGATCAGGTCGGGGCAGCAGCAGAGGGAGTGGCCGGCGACTGGAGCGGACGGCGGCGGCGACACGGGCCGTCTCCGCCCGTGCCGTGGTGATGAGGAGGGAGCCCGCGGTGGGGCGGCTCCATTCCCTCCCTCGCCGCGGCCGGAGGGGAACCCTAGGGGCGGCGATCACCGGCGGCAGGAGGGAGCTTTTTTGGTTGAGTTTCAGAGAACAGGGAAGAAAACAGAGAGGTTCAGAGAGAGAGGAGGAAGAGAGAAGAAGGATGGAGGCGGGGAGAGGGAAGAAGGAGGAGAAAGAAGATGGAGGGGAAACCCTAGGGCAACGAGGTGGAGTTATAGGAGGGAGGGGGAGAAGGATGGCCGTTCCCCCATGCTCTCTGCTACGTGGATAGCTTGGATGGTGATCGTACAGAGGAAGAAGAAAGACCGAAGGGATATTTTGGGCTGAGGGGGTTGGGCTGGGCCTTCTCTCTCCCTTGTGTGTTGTTTTTATTTTTTTTGCTCTAATGTTTTTTTTTGCTGATTAGAAATAGGAAGGAAAAGGTATGTTTTGGGGTTTAGGAAAATTAGAGAAATTTTGGGTGAGTTTATTAAGTCAAAAACAATCACTTGCCAAGTTGGTTTTTTTCAAAAGTTCAAATCTAAATTGTTATTTGTGATTTAACTCAAATTTGAAAGAATTTGCTTATGAAGTGATTATTATTGAAAACAACACTTTTAATAGGGTGAACCCTATTGCTAATTGGATTAAAAGATTAGAATTGTTTGGTACTTTTCATGACTTGAAATTTGGTGCTGTTTGTGAATGTGATTTGAATTTTTGAATGCAAATTGGAATTAATTCATTGATTAAGAACCACCATTTTATTAGTTGATCATTATGGAATAATTGGAAACAAATGGTTGTTTTTTATTTGAACTTTTTATTTGAAAGATTGTAACATAACAGGTATGAACAAATATTTGGAAATTGGGTTGGAATTTCAAATGTTTTTGGTATTAGATGAATTTTTGTTAGAAACAGAACAACAATTTGGAATCACAACTTTTATGGAAACAAATAATTGTTTTGATTTGAAATATCATTCTGGAAATTGTAACATCACAAGGATGAAACAAAAGGTTTGAATTTTGGTTTGAAATTCAAATAGAAAACAAGTGAAAACTAAAGAAAACAGAGGAAAACAGATGGAAAACAAGCAAAACAATTGCAATCAACATGATGTCATGATGCAAAACATAAAATAACAGAGAGCAAACATTCTAAAGGCTATTTTTCATACTTGGGATGTTACAAAACGCCCCCCTTGAAGGAATCGCGCCCCGAGATTCCTACTGAGAAAAGAAAAGGTCCGGATACTTCTTGGGAAGATCCTCTTGAGCTATGACACGTGAAACACATCGTGCACCTTGGATAGTTTTTCTGGAAGTTCAAGACGATAAGCATTCCTGGCAACTCTTCTGGAAAGATGTCAGGGAATTTGGAAACCACCGGAACATTTTCAATTGAAGGAAGAGATTTTGTATCGAGTGTGTATAGCTGAATAGAACTTGATTCATTTGGAGAATAGACTATCTGGAATGTGGTGATTCAGGAATGCTTCCTCGAAACAACCCCAGGTGATAGGAATGCCAGCTCTCATAGCCTGGTAGTTTTCGAAACAACAAAAACCTTTCTGGCCAGATAGACTTGATATTTGGGAAGTTTTGATTAGACGCCGGTAGAAGAATTGAAGTGGAAAACAACAACAAGATTTCAACGGACGAAAAGGATGTTGAGAAGAACAGGATAACGAAGCAACACCGGAAAAAACGAGACCAAAACACTCCTGAGGTACTACGGAAACCCATCCGGGCTTCTAAAGGATCAATATCTACTGCTTAAGGAATAGAGGATCTGCTTCCGGGGCTTACACGCCTCCGTTCTCAATCGTGAGTAGGCAACATGATAAATCATGTCACAACCACCTCCATTCCTATGGTCTAGTAGATATAACTATCCTAGAGAAACCAAGATACGTGAAATCCTAACTTGAAAGTTTAGATGAGAAGGGAAAACAACGTTGCACTTCCTTACCAGAAAAGGGAGGGTGGGTGGGAAAAGAAGAAAAAGAACAGAATTCCTACTCTCATGTTTCATTTTTCCTATATAGCTACAAAATAGTTTCTAGACTCAACTGCGACCAGTAAAAAGGGATCCTACAGACAGACAGGCTCTGATACCATTTGTCGCACCCGGACTTCTAGGGGATACTCATCGGGCCGAACTGAATAATAGATGCTTGGATTACGGGGCTTATCTGCTCCCGCATCCTCTTACGAGTAGGCCAGCACTTATGTGCGACAACCAAACTCTACTATCCACCGTCGATGTAAACTATCCCATAGAAATCAGGACACTTCCATTGACGTACTTCAACCATACACACATGGTACGTCAACGGCGTTTGAACAAGTGATATCACAACAGATCTCTACGACACAAAAGATCGAAATAAGTTGCAAATGGCTCTCATTAGAGCAGAGATAGCAAATACAATAATTCAGAGGACACATGTCCCAACAATACATCATTATATCACAGCGGAAGCATCCAAAATGTCTGAGTACAGACAAGAACCAAATAGGCCTAAGAGGCCGGAAACGAACAGACGGAGCCCATCCACAAAGTCTCGGATCCTGCCCGGGTCCGCTATCTACTCGTCAGCAATCTCGTCATACTCCACGTAGTAGCCACCATGGGGATCCTTGTAAGCGTAGTCTGCGGAAACCACAGCATCAAAGGGGTCAGTACATAAACGTACTGGCAAGCAAGACTCACAGTTCACCAAAGTGTAACCCGTCAACACCAAGCACAAATGCTTAGGGTTCAACGGAAGGAAGGGGATATAAAGATGCTGCAACTGGCTTCTCTAACAAACTACAGAACATACTACAACTTCCGGCTAACAGAAAAGGAGATAAGATCGCGTATCGGAACCAACCTATCAACTAACCTCAAACAAACCCATCCTGGATCTCGCCCCTTATCCAAAGAAGCAATCCGAGGATAACTCACACAGTTGAATTAATGATGGTTCAGATTATTGTGTCAATAAGCCTATTACTAGTCAAGTTGATAATCATTGGGTGTAAGGTTGTTAATCATTAGATTTAAGTTGTCCTGAGTACTTGTTAGCCAGTACTTTCACCAAGTAGTCCATAACCGCGGAAAACACGGCTTCTCAAGAAGATTTTCCCTGCAGGGGTGCACCAATTTGGCTGTACACGCAAGAATATCCCGCCAGACGGGAATCAAACCCACCAAGCGAGACACTCTACACAACTCAACTCTTCTTCGCATCAAGCCCAAAGAACCTTGGGCGCACGGCTAATCGATCCCCGAAGAAAGGGGACCCTCATAGCACTCTAAGAACGTGTCCCCCTATATGCCGACTACAAAAGTTCCACCCTGGCCTGGGCTCGCAAAAACATGCATGCGGCAAATGGAAAACACGAACTAAATGAGGCGATTTGGACGAGATGCGAATCGAATCAAATTGAGGGGGGCGCCCATACTCGCTTCCCACATGCAGTTAGTGCGCTCATCATGGATCAGTAGACAAGACCCTTTTCCTATTAGGATCGACACTAGCAGGCCTCAAAACCACACAGGGCCTCCTGCCGGTGCCTTATCATCAAATTATTATTAATAATAACATTAGCATGATTGATTGATTAAACATCGAGCCCCCAGAACATAAAAGTAATCTAGTAACGAAAAGTAACGGGTAACAGACTCGAGCAAAAACAACCTAAGCATGCTAGTAAGACACGGGCTCAAACAATGGGGTTGTAGGAGTGGAGGTGAGGCAATATCAGGGTTAAGGGATACATGTGATAGGTTCGTAACAGAAGCAACTAATCATAGGGCTAGCAGAATAGACAACGGAAAGTATCGGTAACCAATGTTGAAAGGAACACGATGGTTCATGTGAGTGATAACTTGCCTGCAAACCCAGTAGCCTGGTACTGAGCTAACTCCTTAGAAGGGGTGTCGTAAGTATCGTCGGTCTCAACGTCGTCGTATATCCGAGAAGAAGCAAACAAACAAGGCAGAGAGATAAGCAATCAATTTCATGGCATAGTGCACAAACATGGGATGATGCATGACCATTTAATTGATGCATCAGAAATAAGCTAGTTGACAGGATAACATGTTTAAATGGACCCATATGCAATTGGATTGCATATGGAAAGCCCATGAATTATGGTTGAAATAATTGTTTTACAACTAACCAATAGATGAAAGTGGATTAGCATGATGCATGGATGAGGAAAACAACAAAATAACAACAATAGAAGCAATTGGAAATAAGGTTTACCAAGTTTGGAAATTCATTTATTAAGTTTTGGAATTTTGGTTACTTAAAGGTGTTACACAAGCATTTGTTGTTTTCACCAAGTTTAATTGTTCAAAACAGATAACAAAGTTTATATTTGATAAGAACACACAATTTTAGGTGGAATACATGTTTCACTTGTTGAAAAAGGATTTCAAATAAATTATTTATGAATTAAACAAGTTTAAGCAAGAATTAAATGAATTTAATTCAAACATGAACTTATTTGAATTTTTATTTGTTCAAAACATTAAACCAAATTCATATTTGAAAAGTTTATACTTTTATGGCTTGAAAACATATTTTATAGTTTCAAAAAGAATTTAATTTGAGCAAGTTAGGAAATTAACAATTTTAAATGAATTAAACAAGGTTTAAATTATTTAACCAATTTTAATTATTCAAAACATGAAACAAATTTTATATTTGAAAAGGTGGTTTAATTTTGCATGGAAAACATATTTCATTTGTTGAAATTGGATTTAAAATGAGCAAGTTATTATTTTGGCAATTTTAAATGCAATAAACAAGAAACAGTTGTTTTCAGCAATTTAATTTATTCAAAACAGCAAACAAAATTTATATTTCGAAAGTAAATGAAAAGTTGATTGGAAAACATATTTAGTTTGTTGAATTTGGAATTTTTATGCCCAAGTTATGAATTTTGCAAAATTAAGTGAATTAAGCAAGTTTTCAAATATTTCACCAATTTAAAATATTCAAAACAGTAAACAAATTTTATATTTCGATAGAACATTTAATTTGGGACAGAAAACATATTTAAAAAGTTAAAATTGGAGTTAAGATGAATTAGTTATGCATTTTACAAGATTTGGTGCAAATCTGCCATTTTTATCACCTCTAGGGACTTGGAAAATATTTTACAGGGGTCTAAATTTAATTAACAGGGACCTAGCTGTGATTCTGCAGTTTGTTCTGGCTCTGGAAAAACAAAACAAAAAGATGGTTTAATTTGCAGGGGGTGGGGATCGAACCCACACCCTCCTGGCGCGCGCATAGGGCCTCTGCCACTGCGGTGGTGATTGATTTGTGATAGCTACGGGGAACGAGGGGGTATATGCTGTGGGTGCGGGACTTAACTGAATTTTGCACGCTAACTGAACCTTGCACGTTCTGTACCAGGATCGGAGGAGGGCTGCCGGCGGGCTGATGGCCGCTGGGCGGCGCTCGCGTGGGGTGGCCGTGGGGGCGTGCTGTGAGAGGAGGAGGGAGGCGAGAGGGAAGGAGGGGAAGGGCGGAGCTCACCGTGGTGAACAGAGGAGGCGCACGGATCAGGTCGGGGCAGCATCATAGGGAGTGGCCGGCGACTGGAGCGGACGGCGGCGGCGACACGGGCCGTCTCCGCCCCGTGCCGTGGTGATGAGGAGGGAGCCAGCGGTGGGGCGGCTCCATTCCCGCCCTCGCCGCGGCCGGAGGGGAACCCTAGGGGCGGCGATCACCGGCGGCAGGAGGGAGCTTTTTCGGTTGAGTTTCAGAGAACAGGGAAGAAAACAGAGAGGTTCAGAGAGAGAGGAGGAAGAGAGAAGAAGGATGGAGGCGGGGAGAGGGAAGAAGGAGGAGAAAGAAGATGGAGGGGAAACCCTAGGGCAACGAGGTGGAGTTATAGGAGGGAGGGGGAGAAGGATGGCCGTTCCCCCATGCTCTCTGCTACGTGGATAGCTTGGATGGTGATCGTACAGAGGAAGAAGAAAGACCGAAGGGATATTTTGGGCTGAGGGGGTTGGGCTGGGCCTTCTCTCTCCCTTGTGTGTTGTTTTTATTTTTTTTGCTCTAATGTTTTTTTTGCTGATTAGAAATAGGAAGGAAAAGGTATGTTTTGGGGTTTAGGAAAATTAGAGAAATTTTGGGTGAGTTTATTAAGTCAAAAACAATCACTTGCCAAGTTGGTTTTTTTCAAAAGTTCAAATCTAAATTGTTATTTGTGATTTAACTCAAATTTGAAAGAATTTGCTTATGAAGTGATTATTATTGAAAACAACAATTTTAATAGGGTGAACCCTATTGCTAATTGGATTAGAATATTAGAATTGTTTGGTACTTTTCATGACTTGAAATTTGGTGCTGTTTGTGAATGTGATTTGAATTTTTGAATGCAAATTGGAATTAATTCATTGATTAAGAACCACCATTTTATTAGTTGATCATTATGGAATAATTGGAAACAAATGGTTGTTTTTTATTTGAACTTTTTATTTGAAAGATTGTAACATAACAGGTATGAACAATTATTTGGAAATTGGGTTGGAATTTCAAATGTTTTTGGTATTAGATGAATTTTTGTTAGAAACAGAACAACAGTTTGGAATCACAACTTTTATGGAAACAAATAATTGTTTTGATTTGAAATATCATTCTGGAAATTGTAACATCACAAGGATGAAACAAAAGGTTTGAATTTTGTTTTGAAATTCAAATAGAAAACAAGTGAAAACAAAAGAAAACAGAGGAAAACAGATGGAAAACAAGCAAAACAATTGCAATCAACATGATGTCATGATGCAAAACATAAAATAACAGAGAGCAAACATTCTAAAGGCTATTTTTCATACTTGGGATGTTACAGAAGCAATTTCCATAAACGAACACTTCAATTAAAGACAATGACAATACGGGAATACATCGCAAGGTTCATTACATTTGCGAAGAAGAAGAAAAAGAAGAACAAAACTAAGAAGCTACAGTGGTGCTCCCACTAGCGGCAGTCGCCCCTCTTTTCGGCCGAGCGAACAGCTCAGACAGCTTCCGAGCAAGAATGGTGGCCTGCTCGCCAAAACGAGATAGCCGTACCTTTTTGCCCGTCGAGGGGTCGAATGGAAGAGCCGAGTAGGCCTCCTCCAAACCGTTGACTCCGTGCGCCAGCGCGAATTGGATCGCAGTTTTCGCGCCAGACTCCAACTGGGCGACTGTGTAAGCATCCAGGAGACTGCTCTCCGAGAAGATCTTCAGCAGGCCGTCTAGCGCGGATGGAGGTACGGCGTTGGCGACGAAGCGACTGTGCAGTTGCGACAACACTTGGGTGGCATCGCCAATCAAGGAGCACACTCCTTCGGTGTGCCTCTTAAGTTGAGCAAGTGTGTCGGTTAGCACATCTACTCGCTGGAGGCCAGGGATCTCCAAAGGAACATCCAGAAGGCCTGCAAAGGAAAGGAATGTCAAAATTTCTCAAGTTCACCAAGACAAAAGATACAATCGCGAGAGCCTAGGCCACTTACCCGCGAAACGCTCAGCGAGGGGACGGAGGAACGTGACAAGGTCAGAATCGGCCTTATTGCCAGCTTCCTCCTGATCCTTCAAAGCTTTTCTCGCATCCGCGAGTTGCCTATCAAGATCTTCCGACCGCATGCGGGAGGCCTCCAGCTCTTGTCGAACAGCCGCCAAATCAGCTTCCTGAGTGGTTGCCCGCTCAGAGAGCTTGATTCTCTCGGACTCTGAATGTTCGAGTTGAGCTGCGCAATAACGTTTGTTAGACATCAAGGATGGATATGAAGACAGAAACTAAAGAAGACAATAGGACTCACTCTTAAGAAGCTCATTCTCGGAGTGGAATCGACTGCAGTGTGACTGAAGCCTCTCGCATTCCGACTCAGCAAGAACAACGCGGCGACCAATCGCCGCAAGCGAGTCAACAAGTGACTGCAAAAAGCACAAAATAAGAAGATTTAGAAGATATAAATTAGAGCCTGTATTCGATTGAATTCAATCGACTACAGCCTCGGGGGCTACTCCCATCGGGAGCACTGTCGTGCACACGATAAAAGATCAAGACGAAGAAGATAAAACTAGACTTTGAGCCTGTAGCCGATCACAAGCGATCGACTACAGCCTCGGGGGCTACTCCCATCGGGAGCACTGTCGTGCACCCGATACAAATTCGAAGACAAAACTACAAAGTTTACCTGGCCCGTGGCGCGGGAGAGAGGATCTGCGGAACTGTCCGTCGCTTCTTTCGAAGCTGAAGTCCTGGCGGCAAAGCTAGGAGCTTCACATTCCGCAGTCGCCGCATTGGGGGCTGCGCTGGGGGAATTCTGGACGGTACCAGCATCAGGAGCTCCACCCGCAGTTCTTGTTTTGTTCCTCTTTTCGGGAGGAACACTAGAAGCGTACCTGCGAGGGGTGATGGCCAGCACACTACGACAAAGAGAACAAAGAATCAAACATCAAGCGCAGAAGAAAAAAACGTTCGACTAAGAACAAGGAAAATAGCTTACTCGTCATCTTCTTCCTCATCCAGCAAATCCGCATTCCAAGCGGTTGCGATTACTGGGAATGAAGGCGAAGGAGCGAGGGAGCGAAGTGGAGTCGCGGAGATAGGGGCCTTCCCGGGCGATTCCTCCAAGGAATTATCCTTGGAGGTAGCCTCGTTATCGTCCTCTACCCAACGACGCTTGCAGCGACGTAGGCCGCCATTCGAGCCCTCCGCGTCATCCGAAGAATCGTCATCGGAGCTCGAGGAAGCATTGGCTACACTGGTATCGGCTAAGCCGTCCAGATGACTCGCCAATAACTCCGAGGCCTCTTCTCCCACAACTGGCGGATAGCAGTTCGCCACCGCTAAGCTCTACAAAGACGGAAGAGGGAGACAAGAAAAAATCCAGTCGACCAAAAGCTCAAAGCAAAAAAGGAAACAATGACGAGTGGAAAGGATAAAGCTAACCTCGGCTGGTGGGGGCTTCGAAGCGTCGAAGGCTTCAACTGAGCAGTCAGGGAACTTTTCCCCAACCTTCAAGCTGGTGATAGCCGCGATTTTCTTCTCGAACTCAGCGTTCGAAAGTTTCTCGCGGCTCACTCGGCTAGGATCTTCAGCGCCCTGATATTCCCACATGGTGGAAGGCCTTTGTTGCAGCGGCTGGATCCTGCGCCTCAGAAAATGCTCGCCAGGTGCAGCCCATTGAGTACCACACCTGCGGTTTGATCCCGGAGAGCAGACACTCTTGCAAGTAGGGGCGTGACGACCTGGGTTTGTTCGGCTGACAGCTTGTGTGCCCAAGACTTCCGCCTCTTCAAAACAGCGAACGGGTGGAACTCCACGAGCCCACCCGAGCTATTGTCGATGACGTAGAACCATCTCTTCCGCCAGCTTTGGGCGGAGTCGACGAAGTGCATGTTGAAGTAGCTGCTCTCCAGTCGCGCCTGGATCCCGAAGCCACCTGTGCGCACCGGCTCGCCAGGTTCGGAGTCCACCCGCGATCTCTCGCGGAAGATGCGAACCTTGAAAAGGGCCTTCCAAAGCGCCCAATGAGGGCGAATGCCGAGAAAGCACTCGCAGAACACGATGAAGCACGAAATGTGCTGCACCGCATTCAGAGGGAGATCGTGAAGCTGTATGCCATAGACATACAGCAACCCGAGGAGAAAGGGATGAAGGGGAAAGGAAAGACCTCGAGACACGTGGTCCGCGAAGACCACGCGCTCATTCGATTGCGGATTCGGCACCTCCTCTTTCTTCCCGAGGCGCACCCGCTTCTCGGTCTCCGCAGGCAGCAGCCCCTCCCGCTGCATCTCCTTGATGCTCTTCGCGGTGGTATTGGGAGAGCGCCAGTCGCCGGCGCGGGGCGCGGGCTGCGCGGAGGCTTCTCCGGATGCGTAGACGGTGACACCACGTTTCTTTCCTCCGGCCATGGCTAGCAGTGTGAGCTCGAGCGCAAGGAAGAAGATGAGCGCAAGGAAGAAGATGGTTGGAGGCAAAGGCTGGGAAATTTTTACCGCAGCGCTAAGTCTCGTATTTATACACGAAGCGGGTAAATCTCAGCCACTCGATGTGCTACGTGGCACGTATCGCAGCCACCACGTGTGAAGACGAAACAAAGGGGCGGTGAACGCTGTTCCGTGCCACGATCTTAACAGAAGATCGTGCGCATTTACTGCGCAGTTCGCGTAAAAAACGGAGGCGGCGTCTCGTTTCCCGGTCAAAAAGCTGACTAGGTGGGCCAGCTCATCTGCTACCACTCCGTCACGTCCCATCGGGAGGAGAAGAGTGCGCCATGACGTCATGGCACGCGTCGTCAAAATTCAAGAACTTTCGAATGGACAATTCAAACACGAAAATAGCTTCATATGAAACTCCTTCGACTAAAGGCAATTCCTTTACGAATAAATCATGGAGCAAAACCTCTTTTTTACAAGAGAATCAACCTATACACGAAAATTATTTCGTATAGGCGCAACAGTCCAAACATGAAAACTCTTTCATATGGGCACGACTGTCTACAGTGCGAAAACTCTTTCGACTGAGTCTTACAATAATCATTCAGGTAGAAAGAACCTACCTCCATTCACGCATGATATTTCAACATCATAAAAGCCTGGATTGTTCAGCCGACTAGGCACATCCGGATGCCATATTCTTCGAATATGAAGATAAGACCCAAAAAGATCTTTCTTAAGGGCCTGGAATCGCACTCGAAAGCTGCGTCCTCCGGTATAAATCCGTGTCAACAACACGAAGAAAAATCCTAGCGGACGCGCCGGGTACCCTCTTAGGTAAGTTCGACTCGATAAGTCCACAACGGCCAAGTCGCAACAATCACCTTATCGGGTTCGAGTCGGAGGTCTCGAATCTGTGTAGGCCAGGAATGTTTTTGCCCTAGTCGCAATTAATTGGCCCTGATCTCTCGGGAGAGCCAAGCTACTGTGCGACATCCTTCTGCGATAAAAGCCACAAAAAACAGGCACTTATGTTGCTCGATACTCGAGCATGAAGACTCATGACACAGGGAACACACCCTTTAAAAACAAAAAGCTGATCAAGAAAGGTTTGACCGTCTACTCGACTTGAGAAAATCCCACTCGAGCAAACGCTCGGGCGCTACTGACGAAGATATGGATTCTGAACCTTGCGGATGAGGACACCCCATCTCAGGCCCAAGATTAAGGCCCAAGAAGAGACGCCCTTGGAATACTCCGGAAGGCCCATCTAAAGCCCACCCGCAATGACTTGCGGATTAAGCTAGGAAACTTGTAACCGACCTAGCTAGAGTTCGAGTCCTCTCCGGGTAGAACTCGAGACCTGGCCATCTATATAAGGCCAGGAGAGCCCCCAGGAGAGGACCAAGCAATACCGCACGACCCAAAAGCCTTGAAACTCGAGATCTATTCTCGATTCGAGCACGTTGTAACCGATCTAATCATCTAATACAGATCGACAGGAGGCAGGAGTAAGGGTTTTACCTCTTCGAGGGCCCTGAACCTGGGTAAATCTCGCCCCCTGTCTAGCCGACGATTCCACCAGCGCTCATGGGTTCTCCCAATCGAAACCCGGTAGGTTCACCGAAGGGATTTGTAGAGTCAGGGATTCGACAATGCCCAAGCAATTAAATAGATGCATGAATCTAGCAAGTGCTACTTATATCGGTTGTATGAACTAGCATATTAGTTTGTGAAAGACCAGCTTGGTCCTTCCTAAAACGCATCCAATAGATGTCAGGCAAAGCAAAGGAATAAAGGGGTCACCGTACGATAATGATTGGACAAAATGTTACTATATAGTGCGATAATGATTTAACTTACTTGTTGAGCACTGAAATCATAGACATGTACTCCTCTTGTGTTTTTTTCATAGAGTCCATGAGCTCAACTACTCCGATGTCCACACGAATGATGAGAAGAATCCAGTGGAAACTACACACGTTTATATGCATAGTCAGGCATAACTCATCAATTACACTTAACATGGAGTTAGCAAAATATAAATGTGCAGGAATATGAAGAAGAAAGTAACACTCACCTGTGTATGTAAGATTTTTTTTTCACTATAGTAAAATAGTTTCTCCAAAAACATAACAATGTTATTCTCCGTTTCGTTGGGGTATTGCTTTAGCATTTCATCATTGACGACATATGGGTAAATGAACCCAATGCCTCTGCTTCCTTGACATTCCCGAATCTTCATTCTGCATAATATACATCGTACAATGAGGATAATAAGAAGTAATGATAGAACAAGCTAAGGTAGAGACTTAATTACATAAATAAATTAATCACTTACACACAATAGGTGTCGATGATCGATTTATCGAGGCCGTCTAGATTATAGAGATCAAAAGGATCTTCCAAATAAATAGAGATCGAGTCGTTTCGGAAGAAATGCTCCTCTCCAACTTTGATCATGAGTGTATCGAGCCCTTGGTTTGAGGCTTTCATGTACCACTGATGCAGTTGATGCTTATGTGTTGTTAGAGATCCGAGCAAGCCAGGTTTGACGAGAGACTTCGCTGACTCATATTTCCATGTTGTATCAGCAACTTGGAAGCCCCCATCACGACCGCTTAGCAATTTCTCAACAATGACACCACAAGATCTGACAAACCTCCTAACTTAATCGATATCAATTGGCTCGGAGGGTTTCTGTGCAGCGGGTACCACCTTGAGCGGGGAGATCGAGTGTTTTTTCTGCTCCCCAAGTTGGGAAATTGTGTTCCCCTTCTTCTTTGCTTTACTATGACTCTTAAATAAACTGCGCACATAGTCAACACTTAGATTTAGCTGAACTTGGGATGGCATTTATTGGATCTATTGGCTCGTTTGGCGGCGAGGCGAGTTTCTTTCTCCACATAGACATTTGACGTTTCGTGTCCGCAGCCACCCACGCAGCGTTCTGCCCGCCAGTCATATGGTAAGGCAACACCTATGGCGGCAGCTTGGGTTTCTTCTTCCGAGTAGCTTTCTTCTTTGGTGAAGACTTAGAGGCGGAGGTGGTACAACCCTTCCGCTTTTTTTCTCGGGACTTAGTGGGGGGAGGAATCGGCTGAGGCAGCGGAGATTGAGACGGACACGAGCTGCTGAGGTCCATGGCATCGAGGTGTGGACTCGTTCTAGGTGGTGATGGTGGATTGGATCTTGGAGAATTAGGTGGAGGTGGTGGTGGTGGTGGTGAATTGCCTCTCGGAGAAGGAGGTAATGTAGGATACGGTGGCTTTGGAAACACTATTTTTTTCGTTTTTCCATAATATGAAGCTATTGCCAGCTTCTCCCAGTGTCTCTATCTCACCGATAGGGAAGTCAAGCTGCAGTGCCCTCCAAATCACCACAAAATCATCCACACTAACACGAGCATAACCAGGTGGGATCGGCTGGCCATGGCAGGTCGCTCCATCTACACAATGTAAAGCATAGCCATCTTCCACCTTCATGTATCTGTTTGAAACGAACACATGGAGCTCACAATTTGTCTTATCCTTGATTGAATCCACGGCCTCGATCGGTGCATCAACATCATGTATCACATGTGTACTATGCATCACCAATGCATCGTCAGCCGGTACCTCCGTTCATGCCATGCTGCTCCGGCGTTGAGATGGGCCTCCGTCGAGTGTATTGTCTTGCGGCTGGGACCATAGTCCTTTAAGCTCGTCAATCTGCTGTTGCACCTGCTGATATCTTCCTTTGAGTTCCCCAAACCGTTTTGAGACCTCCGCTTCTTTCCTATCTCTCGGCTTCTATATGCATATTAAGATTCTGCCGCGGTCAACCCAATCAACCATGGGAATCCTCTCCAACCTCGTGTCCAACCAAGATGTTCCGGATTATCGAGGGCCTCTGTCAGCTCGTCTTTCTCTTGTTCCAGCAAGAACTTTCCCTCTTTAACCTCTTTAAATACACTAACAAGTGCCACAAAGCGGCCGCGGTTTTTTGCATTCACAATAAGATTTCCCTTTGCATCAAAATTTGCCCCATGCCTAAGTAACCAATTTCTTGACCTCATGGGAAAATATTCCGTGGCTGGAGTGATCCCCTGAGCTCGCAGATCTGCCTCAAATGTATCAAACTTAGGCACTGAAACCCAGTAGCCGCCTGGACTCTACTTAGACACATTTTCGTTACTCTTTGCTGACCTTTCCATACCCTCTTATGATTCTTGTACGCCTTAAATGCACGCCAGTTGCCTATGATTCTCTAGCGGACCCTCGAATATTGGAGCTCTTTTTTTAGTCTGAAATTCTTTCCATAATCTCTTCTTGTAAGCATTGAAAGTATTTGCCGTCTTCTTAAGAGACCAGTGCTTGACTTTCTTGATCATTTCCTTTGCTTCCTTTTCTTTATCACATGGTGGTAGGGTGAACTGTGTCATAAGCTTGTCGGAAAGAGTGTTCTTTGACCTATCAGAGACAAAAGTAACTCCAAGACAATCTTCTATTTGTGTTGGCTGATTCCATTCTTGAACAATTATCGGGACGAGGTCCCTAACAATAAATCCACACTGATTTATGAAATTAACTGTTGTATTTTGGGGCTCCGTAGGTTCGCCATTTCGATAGACTCCAGCGATTATCAGATGCTCTCAAGAGGCCATCTCTTTAGCCGGGCCTCGTTTCGACTGCTTGGTAGAGGACATCGATGCGGAGGTATTCTTGGAAGAAGTAGCTTCCCCGACCTTCACTAAGGCTTGTTCATCGCAATTATCGCTGCTTGTTCCAGCGGCCACATCTGATCCTTCCGATTGCTCTTCTTCCTCCATTCCCTAACCTGACTCGTTCAGGTACTACGAGCCGTCATCTTGATCTCCTCCATCATCTTGATCTCCACCGTCATAGGGTCCACCAGGTAATACAACTAATACAACTGAAAGAAAACTACTTCAGTAATGTGGAAAACACTAAGTGATATCTCTATTTTGACAAGTCAATGTGGCGGAATAATAATTCAAAGTATCACTACTACAAAAAAAAATTGTTTCAATAATGTGGAACACACTAAGTGTATCTCTATTTTGACAAGTCGATGTTGCAGAATAATAACTTAAGGTATCACTAATACATAGATATCACGAATAATAATTCTGTTACACATAGCTCCGGTCTATGTTTATTTAACTCTAATACATCGAAATAACTTTGTCCGGGTCCTAAGCCACGGGGTGCTGAGTCGCGGGTGCTGCGCGTCCAAAAATATGGAACCCTAAGAGGGTCATAGCTCACATGGTAGGGTTCCCTCCGTATAATCGTCCATCTATTGTTATACTTCCTATGCAGCAAGTAGACGTAGAGACAGACGTGCTCGTCCTCCTCCCTGATACGCTGACGTACCACCTCCTCGGGGGCCGGCTCCCTCTGCACTGACCGTGGCCCACGCGACCGCCACCAAATAAGATCCAAGTCGACCACGTCACCTGGAATTCTCACCAAGCAGCGTGTCCCGGTAGGAAGAACCTCCCAGTGCTAGCCCGGCGGGGCCCAGTCCCATACATCACCCGTTGGGTCCAACAGGGACATCGTCGCCACGAAAAATAAACTAGAAACACATGATATTGGACATAGCATTGTTAGTTTGGTTTAGGAACTTAGCAATCTAATTCTAAATATCTATAATCACTATATCTAAATATATAATCACGATATCTATTTCTATATTTTTATATCTAAACCTACAAAATTCTATACTAAATATATTTCTAAACTATAATTAAAATCTATTTCTAAAAATTCACTATAACTAAATATTATTCTAAACTATAACTAATTCACTATATCTATTTCTAAACTATAACTAAAATTCTAAATTAAAATTACAAAAATACTAATTAATTAAAGAAAAAAAATCCTCACGTTTGTGCCTCCGGTGGAAGAGCAACCGGTGGTGGGGGCGGAGGAGGACGACGGCCGGCGGAGGAGGGGCCGGAAGAGGACGACCGGCAGGATGAGGACGACGCGGGACGACATACGGGGAGAGGCTGCGTGTAACATCCCAAGTATGAAAAATAGCCATTAGAATGTTTGCTCTCTGTTATTTTATTGTTTTGCATCATAGCATCATGTTGATTGCATTTGTTTTGCTTGTTTTCCTTTTGTTTTCCTCTGTTTTCATTTGTTTTCCAACTATTTTCCTTTGTTTTCCTTTGTTTTCTATTTGAATTTCAAACCAAAATTCAAACCTTCTGTTTCATCCTTGTGATGTTACAATTTCCAAAAGGATACTTCAAATCAAAACAACCAATTGTTTCCATTAAAGTTGCAATTCCAAACTGTTGTTTTGTTTCTATCAAAAATTCATTTAATACCAAACCCCTTTCAAAATCAATTAATTTCCAAAACAACAACCATGTTGAAAGTTATGAAAATTGCAAAACAAATCAATCATTTGTTTCCATTAAACCCTAAGGTTCAAACCATTAAAATTATGGCTTTTAATAATTTAATTAATCCAAACTTAATTCAATTGTTATTTCAAATTCAAATCAAAAACATCAAACAGCACCCAATTTCAAATTATGAAAATCACCAAAACAACTTTGATCATTTGTTCTAATTTAAGCAATAGGGTTCACCCTATTAAAAAATTTGTTTTTAATAATAATCACTTAATAAGCTAATTCTTTCCAATTTGATTTAAATCACAAACATCATTTAAAATTTGAAACTTTTGCAAAACCAAAGTGAACAATTGGTTGTTTTTGACGTAATCAGCCCACACAATTTTTCTCAAAATTCTCCCTAACTCCAAACCCTCATCCTCTTCCTAATTCATTTCAGCAAAAAAAAAATAAAGTGGAGCAAAAAGAATAAAAGAGAGAAAGAGCAACCAGCAGCCAGCCCATCTTTTTTTCCCCCAGCCCACCTTACCTTCTGGCCCGATACCCCCCTCCACTTCTTCTTCCTCGTACGGACTCCATCTAGAGCTTCCACGTTGTAGAGAGTAGGGAGCAGACGGTGATCACCTCCTCTCCCCCCTCCTTAAGACCTAAGCCCTGCCCTAGGGTTCCCTATGCCTTTCCCTCCTCCCTCCTTCTTCCTGTGCGCCTCCAATCTCTCCCTCCTCCCTCTGCTCTCTCTTCTCTCTGATATTTTCTCTGTAACCATCACCCCACCGAAATACCTCCTCCTGCCGCCGGTGATCGCCGCCGTCTAGGGCCCCTCCGGCCGCGGTGAGGGCGGGAATGGAGCCGCCCCACCGCGGGCTCCCTCTCCACCCCCTCGGCTTGGGCGGGGACGCACCGGAGCGCCGCCGCCGTCCGCTCCAAGCCGCGGCCGCTCCCTGTCGCTGCTCCTCCGCCCCGCGTCCTTCCTGTCCGCTCGAGACCATCGAGGTGATGCCCTCCCCTCGCTTCCCCTCTACTCCCCTCCCTCATCTCCTCCATCTCCTGCACCCCACGCCGCCCGCACGGCGCCCCCGCAGGAACACCACGGCGAGCCGCTCCATCGCTGGCCGTTGTTCTGACGAGGTACAGAAACATCATGTTCAGTTAAATTCAGTACAGCGCGCACCCACACCTTATCCACCCCGCACTTCCCCTTCTGTCACAACTCGAAGCACAGCCTAGTTGGTCTGCTCCCTAGCGCGCGCAGGCAGAGGTGCAGGGTTCGATCCCCCCTGCGCCCCAAAAACCAAATCTTTTTCTTCCATTTGTTTTGACCCAGAACTTCACCAGAAATCACACCCAGGTCCCTGCACTTATTTTCTAGCCCCTGTAATTATTTTTTCCAAGTCCCTAGAGGTGATAAAAATGGCAGATTTGCACCAAATCTTGTAAAATGCATAAGTAATTCATCCCAACTCCAAATTCAACATTTTTAATATGTTTTCTGTCCAAAATTAAATGTTCTATCCAAATATAAAATTTGTTCACTGTTTTAAATATTTTAAATTGGTGAAATATTTAAAAACTTGTTTAATTCACTTAATCTTGCAAAAATCATAACTTGAGCATAAAAATTCCAAATTCCACAAACTAAATATGTTTTCCAATCAACTTTTCATGTACTTTCCAAATATAAATTTTGTTTGGTGTTTTGAATTATTTAAATTGCTGAAAACAACTGTTTCTTAATTATTGCATTTAAAATTGCCAAAATAATAACTTGCTCATTTTAAATCCAATTTCAACAAATGAAATATGTTTTCCATGCAAAATTAAACCACCTTTACAAATATAAAATTTGTTTCATGTTTTGAATAATTAAAATTGGTTAAATGATTTAAACCTTGTTTAAATCCTTTAATATTGCTAATTTCATAACTTGGTCAAATTAAATTCTTTTGGGACATATAAAATATGTTTTCAAACCATAAAAGTATAAACTTTTCAAATATGAAATTCATCTAATGTTTTGAACAAACAAAAATTCAAATAAGTTCATGTTTGAATTAAATTCATTTAATTCTTGTTTAATTCATAAGTAATTCATCCAAAATCCTTTTTCAACAAGTGAAACATGTAATCCACCTAAAATTTGGTGTTCTTTTCAAATATAAACTTTGTTATCTATTTTGAACAATTTAAATTGGTGAAAACAACAAATGCTTGTGTAACACCTTTAAGTAACCAAAATTCCAACACTTAATAAATGAATTTCTAAGCTTGGTAAACCTTATTTCAAATTGTTTCTATTGTTGTTATTTTGTTGTTTTCCTCATCCATGCATCATGCTAATCCACTTTCATATATTGGTTAGTTGTAAAACAATTATTTCAACCATAATTCATGGGCTTTCCATATGCAATCCAATTGCATATGGGTCCATTTAAACATGTTATCCCGTCAACTAGTTTATTTCTATGCATCAATTAAATGGTCATGCATCATCCCATGTTTGTGCACTATGCCATGATATTGATTGCTTATCTTTCTGCGTTGTCTGTTTGCTTCTTCCCGGATATACGACGACGTGGAGACCGACGATACTTACTACACCCCTTCTAAGGAGTTAGCTCAGTACCAGGCTACTGGGTTTGCAGGCAAGTCATCACTCACATGAACCACTGTGTTCCTTTCAACATTGGTTACCGATACTTTCCGTTGTCTATTTCTGCTAGCAATATGATTAGTTGCTTCTGTTACGAACCTATCACATGAATCCCTTAACCCTGATATTGCCTCACCTCCACACCTATAACCATTGCTTGTGCCCGTGTCTTACTAGCATGCTTAGGGTTGTTTTTGCTCGAGTCTGTTACCCGTTACTTTCTGTTACTATTTCTATTATGTTCTGGGGGGCTCGATGTTTAATCAATCAATCATGCTAATGTTATTGTTAAATAATAAATTTGATGATAAGGCACCGGCAGGAGGCCCTGTGTGGTTTTGAGGCCTGCTAGTGTCGACCCTAATAGGAAAAGGGTCTTGTCTACTGATCCATGATGAGCGCACTAACCGCATGTGGGAAGCGAGTATGGGCGCCCCCTCAATTTGATTCGATTCGCATCTCGTCCAAATCGCCTCATTTAGTTCGTGTTTTCCATTTGCCGCATGCATGTTTTTGCGAGCCCAGGCCAGGGTGGAACTTTTGTAGTCGGCATATAGGGGGACACGGTCTTAGAGTGCTATGAGGGTCCCTTTTCTTCGGGGCTCGATTAGCCGTGCGCCCAAGGTTCTTTGGGCTTGATGCGAAGAAGAGTTGAGTTGTGTAGAGTGCCTCGCTTGGTGGGTTTGATTCCCGTCTGGCGGGATATTCTTGCGTGTACGGCCAAATTGGTGCACCCCTGCAGGGAAAATCTTCTCGAGAAGCCGTGTTTTCCGCGGTTATGGACTACTTGGTGAAAGTACTGGCTAACAAGTACTCAGGACAACTTAAACCTAATGATTAACAACCTTACACCCAATGATTAACAACTTGACTAGTCATAGTCTTATTGACACAATAATTTGAACCATCATTAATCCAACTGTGTGAGTTATCCTCGGATTGCTTCTTTGGATAAAGGGGCGAGATCCAGGATGGGTTTGTTTGGAGTTAGTTGATAGGTTGGTTACGATACGCGATCTTATCTCCTTTCTGTTAGCCGGAAGGTGTAGTATGCTATGTAGTTGTTTAGAGCAGCCAGTTGCAGCATCTTTATATCCCCTTCCTTCCGTTGAACCCAAAGCATCTGTGCTTGGTGTTGACGGGTTACACTTTGGTGAACTGTGAGTCTTGCTTGCCAGTACGTTTATGTACTGACCCCTTTGGGGCTGTGGTTTCCGCAGACGATGTTTCCGAAGATCCCCATGGTGGCTACTACGTGGAGTATGACGAGACTGCTGACGAGTAGATAGCGGACCCGGGCAGGATCCGAGACTTCGTGGATGGGCTCCGTCTTTTCGTTTCCGGCCTCTTAGGCCTATTTGGTTCTTGTCTGTACTCAGACATATTGAATGCTTCCGCTGTAATGTAATGATGATATGTTGGGACATGTGTCCTCTGAATGATTGTATTTGCTATCTCTGCTCTAGTGAGAGCCATTTGAAACTTATTTCAATCTTTTGTGTCGTAGAGATCTGTTGTGATATCACTTGTTAAAACGCCGTTGACGTACCATGTGTGGATGGTTGAAGTACGTCAATGGAAGTGTCCTGATTTCTATGGGATAGTTTACATCGACGGTGGATAGTAGAGTTTGGTTCTCGCACATAAGTGCTGGCCTACTCGTAAGAGGATGCGGGAGCATATAAGCCCCGTAATCCAAGCATCTACTATTCAGTTCGGCCCGATGAGTATCCCCTAGAAGTCCGGGTGCGACACTGCGCGAGGAGGAGGAGGACGGCGGCGGCGGCTCGCTAGGAAATTTTGGCAGCCTAGTGGCGCAGAGGAGGCTCGTCCCTTCGTCTTCGCCGCGAATTCGAAATGGTTAAGTTCCCGGGCGGGGACACGAACTGGGCTAACAAACTCCCCACCATGTAGTCTCGGTTGGTGGCTTAAACCGAGGCTAAAGGGGTGTGGTTCGGTCGTTTCATTTGCGCGCGCCGACCCCCCCCCCTTTATCCCGGTTGGTGGTTGGCCCGGGGCCAAAGCCCTGTTTTTCGATTTTTGTTTTGTCCCCCATTTTTAAAACTCTTCCAACATTTCAAATATCTAGTTTTTGTCTTATTTCGAATTTGGAAAACATTCAACATGAAAAGTGTTTCAAATTGCATAAATAATTCAAATATATTTTTTGTTTTAAAAATAAGTGGTCTAACTATTTAAACTAGTAACAATTTTTTAATTTTCATATATTTAAATTGACTTCTTTTTGTATTGTTTCAGTTTTGACAAAAATTTCAATATGAAAGGTATTTTAAATTGCATAAATAGTCAAAATACATTTTTGTTTTAAAAAATAATTATTCGAATTATTCAAACTAGCAACTAATTTTTAATTTTCACATATTTGAATAAAACATGGTTTGACCGGTGCCCATAAGGGGGTAGAAATTTGGAACTAATTGCTTGGTTGTGTCAGTGTGGACCCTAGGAAGCCCCAAAACAATGGTAGGGCGTACCTGTAAAGAAGATTCCCCTCGACAGTCCGTTTCCGAGGGTTTCGGCCTCGTAGTACATAAACTCTAAGAGAGAGAAGTTGTTGTCGGCCGAGAAAATTCCAGAAAAAAAATATGACGCTAGATATTTGTGTGGTGTCATTATATATGTCCTAGTATTCACAAAAAATAATAACTTGGAATACGACAGTTGTGTTGGAAATGTGTTCACAAAAAAGAGCTATCTCTTGTGAACATTCTAGGGTTTTGGTCCAAATGACGGGTGTTATGGCCAAATCCATTTACTGTGCTTATATTCCACACAAACATGCATCTTGGAAGCATGGACAATATTGACAGAGGAAGTTTTTCTTTTTATTGAATCAAAAAACATTTTCCATTTTCCGAGTGTCAAAAATGGTATTTTTTTTGTGAAGGACCTACCACAAATATATTGCAAAACTTGGGAGCTGCATTTTTGAATATACTAGACCATATTATATGCACAAATAAACAAAATTTTTCCTAATAAAAGGTTTCCATCCACCTCTTTTGAAAAACACAAGTTTCTGCCGATTCAGCTGGAAACAGGACAAATTTGAACTACAAGTGCCTCATAATTTTCTCATTTTAAGTACACAACTACCTATTTTAACAGAGATACACCAAGAGTTTCTCAATATTCAACCCCTAGCTACGAACGTACATGCCCACCATCTTGACTTTTTCCTGAAACCGGCTCAAATAATTCCAGAAAACTCAAAAAAGCCCAAAATGACATGAGACCTTCGCGTGGTGTCATTATATATGTCCTAGTATCCAACAAAAATAATCACAAGAAGTTGTATCAAACCTTTTATGTCGGAGATATAACAAAACAATCGTTACGCCATCATACAGCCCTACCGTGGCTCGTAAGTGCATATTAGCATGTGAAATGCTTGGTAGGACATATGATGGCGAATCCGAATAATTTGTATTCGGTTGATGAAATGAAAGATGTATGCATGGAATCCGAGAGGTGGGATATTAATAGGGCTGTGTGGCTCACAAAGTGATTGTGCTAGTTTCGATCGAATGGCTCATAAGAGCTCGAAAGAAACACACCCCTGAACCAACGACTCAGAAGAGCTAGAAAGAAACACACGATCTGTGTGATTGTTCCTGATTTGTGGGATTCAGATGCTCGAGAACCCCTCTCCGACGAAACCCTAACAGTTAGTCCCGGTTGGTAAAACAGGCCAGGACGATAACCCCTCTCCGACAAAACCCAAACCATTTAATACATTATTACATAATAGACTCATAACATTACATGAACCATGAAGGTTTAATACATTATTACATAGTAGACTCATAATATTACATGAACCATGAAGGTTTAATATATTACGTCCCCAACTAGTGTCACCATTGTTTTATTTTCTGCCATAGCCAAGGATCATCTTCATTATTGAGCGGGATGCTTGGCTCAGTTTTCACTCTAAAGGGAGGAATTTCATCAAAGTTATTATAATATTCTGATATGTCTATCTTGTCCTCCACTCCCATGGTATTTATTGTCCCTGAAAGAACTATGTGGCGCTTCGGCTCACCGCGTTATGTATTCGTTTTCTTATCTTTTCTTTTCTTCGGTTGGGTAGACATGTCCTTCACATAGAAAACTTGAGCCACATCTTTGGCTAGGACGAATGGTTCTTCTCTGTACCCAAGATTGTTGAGATCCTCCATTGTCATTACGTACTACTGGTCTACCTTTACCCCACCTCCTGTCATCTTGACCCACTAGCACCAAAACAGAGGGACCTTAAAATTAGGTCCATAGTCAAGTTCCCATACCTCCTCTATGTAACCATAATATGTCTCTTTTTGCCCATTATATCTCGTTGCATCGAAACAAACACTACTGTTTTGGCTGGTGCTCTTTTTATCTTGGGCGATCGTGTAGAATGTATTCCGATTTATCTCGTATCCTTTGAAAGCCTGTATAGTCGAAAATGGTGATCTGGACAACAAGTAAAGCTGATCTTCAACGGGGGTGTTATTCATGAGTTCTGTCTGCAACCAGCCGCTTAAAGTCGCCATGTGTTCAAGATTAATCAAGACGTCAGACTGCCCCGGGTTTTTGGACTGTATAATATTCTTGTGTCCCTCGATATAAGGAGCCAACAAGGTGGACATTTCTATAACTTTGTAGTGTTCTTTAATGGAATAATGTCCACCCATACATATCATTGCTTTCCTTCCTAGCGTGCCTTTTTCACTAATTCTCCCCTCATGCCGAGATTCGGAAACACGAACCGACTTAAGGTCAGGTTTAAAGTCAACACAAAACGCAATGACCTCCTCTGTTCCATAACCCTTGGAGATGCTTCCTTCTGGCCTAGCACGGTTATGAACATATTTCTTTAAGACTCTCATGAACCTCTCAAAGGGGAACATATTGTGTAGAAATACATGACCGAGAATGATAATCTCTTTGACTAGGTGAACTAGGAGGTGCGTCATAACATTGAAGAAGGATGGTGGGAACACCAACTCGAAGCTGACAAGACATTGGACCACATACGTCTGTAACGCTTGTAGACTTTCTTGATCGATAACCTTCTGAGAAATTGCATTGAGGAATGCACATAGCTTCATAATGGGTAGTCGAACATTCTTTGGTAGAATCCCCCTCAAAGCAACCGAAAGCAATTGCGTCATCAGCATGTGGCAGTCATGAGACTTTAGGTTTTGGAATTTTCTCCGCAAAATTTATTATTCCCTCTATATTCAACGAGAAACCATATGGGACCTTGATACTACACATTACTTCAAAAAAGATTTTGACTTCCCTGACGAAGATATGGATTCTGGACCTTGCGGATGAGGACACCCCATCTCAGGCCCAAGATTAAGGCCCAAGAAGAGACGCCCTTGGAATACTCCGGAAGGCCCATGTAAAGCCCACCCGCAATGACTTGCGGATTAAGCTAGGAAACTTGTAACCGACCTAGCTAGAGTTCGAGTCCTCTCCGGGTAGAACTCGAGACCTGGCCATCTATATAAGGCCAGGAGAGCCCCCAGGAGAGGACCAAGCAATACCGCATGACCCAAAAGCCTTGAAACTCGAGATCTATTCTCGATTCGAGCACATTGTAACCGATCTAATCATCTAATACAGATCGACAGGAGGCAGGAGTAAGGGTTTTACCTCTTCGAGGGCCCCGAACCTGGGTAAATCTCGCCCCCTGTCTAGCAGACGATTCCACCAGCGCTCATGGGTTCTCCCAATCGAAACCCGGTAGGTTCACCGAAGGGATTTGTAGAGTCAGGGATTCGACAATTGGCGCCGTCTGTGGGAACGGCGGGCGCTGGATCACCGGCATCTTCGGCTTCATCAACCAACTCCCGTTGGAAACCGACGACTACGGCTCCGAACAATCTTGTGCGGATCGGATCTGTCGTGGTCACACCGCACTCACCGGAATCACGCCCGGTATTCGAAGATCTGGAGGAGAGCGTCACCCTGACGTTCGGGAGCCTCAAGTTCGTGACGAACTGGGATGGGCTCCTCCACTTCTCGGATGAATCGGAAACTGAATCTGGAGCTATCGACTCACGCCGTCACCTGGAGAAAAGCGGCGAGTCCATCCACTTCAACGCCAACGACTATCACACCCTCTCGACACAGGAACCATCAAGAATTCGAGGAAACCTTCGACCTACGCCTAGGACGCACGAGCTTCGACTAGCTCAAGTCTGCATGGCAGGATCGGAACAAGGCTCGGAAACGGAGCACAGCAAGACAGAACGCAAAATAATCGGCGTCTCGCGAGAATCTTGGAAGCGAGCAAAGGAAGCTATGCGAACAAGCAAGCCACCCGAAGCCGGATCCTCACACGAAGATATGGTTGCCTACCACTACCACCTACTGAGAGCAGCCACCATTATCAAAGATGCTCGGGTAGATCTGGCCCGCCGAAGAAGAGCGGCGGACGAATCAAGCCAGAGACGAGCTGGGCTGTCCGTAACGCCTTCGGTCGGAACCCGACTATCGAGGAAAGGGCACGCGTCCACGTCCAGGAATGATGAATCCATACCCGAAACAAACAGATCGACCACTCCTTCTCTCATGCGAGTCGACGATGACGGCAACGTGTACCCGCAGACTCCTGCGGCTGCGGTCCTAGCCGCGGCAACCTACATGCAGATGAACCAACCAACGGAAAGTGACCCTCGGGCAGAGCAATACAAGCAAATACGCAGAGGACTCGGGTTGGCAGCCGCAAGGCTCGCCTCCCACGATCACAAGAAGACCGAGGAGCAACAGGAGAAGGAGCGACGGGAGAAAGAGAAAGATAAAGAAACGCCCCGCAGGCGCAGAAGTTCTTCACCAAGGAGGGACAAGTCACCACGCCGCGGTCGAGGAAAGGAAGCTAGACGCCGTGGCGACAGTCGAAGCAGCAGCGAAGATAGCCCAAGAGATAAAAGCTCGCGGCACCACAGCAGCCGCTCGAGAAAACGAAGCAAGGAACCAAGGAAAGATGACGACCGCGACCGGTCCGAATACGACGCACGATCAGATCTCGCCCAAAAAAGGGTGGATAGGGCGAGGGCTTCGCGATATCGCGAGCGCTCTTCATCCGGATCCTCGGACGACGAAACCTGCGGAGCACTCTGTTTCGCTCGCAGCATCCGCGAAGCACCTCTACCCAAAAGGTTCAAGCTCGGCACGGAGGTGACAAAATACGACGGCTCACTCGAGCCCTCCCAGTGGTTAAGCGACTACCTCACGGCAGTAAAATGCCAACGTGGGAACAAGAACACGGCCATGCAATACCTCAATTTGCATCTTACAGGCGCGGCCCGTAGTTGGCTGGAAAGAAGACCCAAATCTTGCTACGCATCGTGGGATGATCTACACCGCGATTTCTGCAAAAATTTCCAGTCGACTTACAAGAGGCCAGCCACAATCGAAGAATTACGAGCATGCAAGCAGAAGAGTGGCGAGTCCACACGCGAGTACATCCAGCGATGGACCACGCTCAGGAATACCGCGGGAACAATTTCAGAAGAAGTAGCGATAGAAGCATTCGCAAAAGGCGCCAGAAGAATCGCTTTTCGAGAGGAGCTAGGCAGAGCTGCACCCAAGACTATCAGGGAGCTGATGATCATAGCCGAAAAATGGGCTAACGGAGAAGATGCGGTGCGCAACGAAAGAGCATCGTCACCCGCACACGATGACGATCGTCATGGTCGAAGGAAAAGAAGAAAGTATTACGATCATAAGGATAGAGAGGAATTGGTCTCCGCGGAATTCACGCGAAACCGCGACTCCGGTCGGCGTGGAAATCGCGAGTGGAGACCAAAAGCAGAAGAAAAATCCCCCGAAGAAGACCTTGATGCATACTGCTCGCTACATCTATTCACGGATAAGCGCACGGGCAAAACTAAGGCGACACACCTACTTAAGGATTGCCGAAAGTTCCATGACATCTCGGATGCATTCGCGAGGAAAAGATCTGCCTCCACCCAAAACTACCCGCCACTTCCAGGAGGAGGGCACCAAGGATTCCAGCCGCCACCACCACCACCTCCACCCGCAAACGCAAACATGGCGCTCGCTGCAGCACCCGCACCACCGCAGAACAACGGAGCCAACGCGTACCCGAACTCGGCAGGACAACTCGCAATGATCCAGAAGGTATGCCCCTCTCGCAGAGCTCAAAAGACTAACACAAGGCAACTATGCATGGCAGTGCAGACGCCGCCAGCAAGGACCGAGTACCTGAAAATGGCGGACCAGCCAATCACGTTCTCGATGAAAGATCACCCACCACGAGTCCAACGACCAGGACACGCCGCCCTCGTCATCCAGGCGCAAATCGGCAACTACGATCTAGCCCGCGTATTCATGGATGGGGGCAGCGGCCTCAACATTATCTACGCGGATACACTCCGTCGGATGAACAAGAACTTGGACGGCCTCCCGGAATCAGAAACATCCTTCCACGGGATAGTTCCAGGCAAGGCAGTCCGCCCACTCGGAACAATCAACCTCGAAGTTGTGCTAGGTACGCAAAGCAACTACAGGAGAGAGTTCCTCGACTTCGAAGTCGTCGACTGGCCTTCACAGTACCACGCCATCTTGGGTCGAACAACGTTCGCCAGATTCATGGCAGTACCTCACTACGCCTACCTAAAGCTCAAATTACCTGGTGAACATGGTGTAATCACCATTGACGGGGACTTCCAGAAATCCAACAAATGCGACATCGAATTCAATGAGATCGCAAAATCTTTCGGGATGCAAGAAGAACTCCAAGAGCTGGCAAAAACCACGGACCACTCCGTGATGCCCCTCACGAAGAAAAACGCGCCAGAGCTAGAGTTTAGCGCCAACAGTGACACCCGAAAGCATCAAGTGCATCCGAAAGATTCTGCGAAGACAGCGATGGTTTCAACAACCCTCTCGCAAGCATAGGAAAGCGCGCTCGTCAAACTCCTCTGTGAGTACTGGGAAATTTTCGCCTGGCAGCCCTCAGATATGCTAGGGATACCCAGGGAGTTTGCCGAGCACTCAATCGAAGTCTTTCCAGACGCTAAACCCATCAAACAAACCACGCGAAGATTTTCAGAGCCCAAGCAGAAAGCGCTTGGAGAAGAAGTGAACAGATTGCTAGCCGCGAAATTCATCAGGGAGATCAAGATATCCACTTGGTTAGCAAACCCGGTGTTGGTCCCCAAAAAGAACACGGATATCCTTCGGGTGTGCATCGACTACACGTCATTAAATAAGCACTGCCCTAAGGATAATTTCCCTCTACCGCGAATCGACCAGATCGTGGATTCTACAGGAGGCTGCCAGCGCCTCTCCTTCCTGGACGCCTATTCAGGATACAATCAGATCCGAATGAAAAGGGAGGACGAAGAAAAGACAGCATTCATCACACCTCACGGTGTCTACTGCTACACGACAATGCCTTTCGGGCTGAAGAACGCAGGCGCAACATATCAGCGCTGCATGCAAAGATGCCTCGCCAACCTCATTGGCAAAAACGTGCAAGTGTATGTTGACGACATTGTCATCAAGACTAGAGTTGAGGACACACTCCTCGAGGATATTAGAGAAACATTCGACGCCCTCAACACGTACAGGATCAAGCTCAATCCGACCAAATGTGTTTTTGGCGTTCCAGCAGGAAAACTTCTCGGGTACCTGGTATCCGCCAGAGGCATTGAAGCCAACCCGGAGAAAATACAAGCCATCCTGACAATGAAGGAGCCAACCAATCTGCGCGGAGTCCAACAGCTCGCAGGGCGATTAGCCGCCCTAAGCAGGTTCATCGCACGATTGGGAGAGCAAGCACTACCTTTCTACAAGTTGTTGAAGAAGACAGACAAGTTCAAATGGACATCAGAAGCTAAGCAAGCATTCGCAGATTTGAAGCGGTCATTGCAAAGTAGGCGCGTCCTCGCAACACCGCGAGAAGGAGAGCCGCTTTTCTTGTACCTAGCCGCCACAAACCAGGTCATCAGCACAGCAATCGTGGTCGAACGACCTGAGGAAGGCAAAGCGTACGGAGTTCAACGTCCAATCTATTACATCAGCGAAGTGCTCTCACCATGCAAGCAACGATACCCTCATTACCAGAAGCTCGCGTATGGAGTCGTTCTTACAGCCCGCAAGCTCAAACATTATTTTCAGGAACACGCCATTACAGAGGTTAATGATGCGTCACTCGGGACGATCATGAACAACCCTATGGCATCCAGAAGAATAGCAAAGTGGAACATCGAGTTGGGCGCTTGGGACATCACTTACGCAGGACGCAGCGCAATCAAATCCCAGGTACTTGTTGAATTTCTAAGCGAATGGACAGAACTGCAAACGCCAGGACCACCCGAGTACACGAGCAATTGGATAACGTACTTTGACGGGTCCAAAAGAAACGAAGGAGCAGGAGCTTGAATTGTTCTTATATCCCCTCGGGGAGACAAGCTCCAATACGTCCTACGATTGGACTTTCCACCAGATGATCCAGCATCAAATAACGACGCAGAATACGAAGCCCTGTTGCACGGGATGAAGATGGCAATCGCTTGTGGAGCTACTCGATTAATGATCTACGGCGACTCCAATCTCATTGTGCAACAGACAATGAAAGAGTGTGACGCAATCGCCGAAAACATGATCGCGTATCGTGACATGTACAATCTACTCGAAGGAAGTTTCAAAGGATGCGAGCTAAAGCACATCGCAAGATCCAGCAACGAAGAAGCAGATCGACTGGCAAACATGGGTTCCACGAATACACCCATACCGCCAGGAATATACTTTGAACGGATGATCAAGCGATCAGTAAAAATCAAAAAAGCTGCGGAAGCATCCACAGTTCCAGAAACAGAGGTCAGCCCGCAAGTCGCCCTCATCCAGCTTATTCATAACATATCACGACAGGTTTTTCTGGTCGAGCCAGTCTGGACGCAGAAATATCTCGACTACCTGATCGACAGACAGCTCCCGGCTGACCCATGCGAGGCTCGACAAATAATCAGACGCAGCAAATCCTTTCGGATAGTCAATGGGGAATTATACAAGCAAAGCATCTCGGGAATACTCCAGCGCTGCATCGCACCCGAAGATGGCAAAGAACTGCTCCATGACATCCACCAAGGAGACTGCGGACATCACGCTAGCTGGAAAACAATAATGGGAAAGGCCTTCCGAGCAGGATTCTACTGGCTGACAGCAGCTACCGATGCGAAAAACCTGGTCGAACGATGCGATGCCTGTCAGCGATTCGCACCAAGACCACATGCACCTGCTACGGAATTGCACATGATACCCATTGCCTGGCCCTTCGCACAATGGGGGCTAGACATGGTTGGACCACTACGCAAGTCCACCCCTGGAGGATATACACACTTGCTGGTCGCAGTCGACAAATTCACCAAATGGATCGAGGCCACGCCAGTAACTTCGGCTAGTGCCCAATGCGCTGTCAAGTTCCTCGACTCCATTGTATGCAGATTTGGTGTGCCACACGACATCTTTACAGACAATGATACCAACTTCACAGCAAAGGAAACGCAACAGTTCTGCGAGGAAAAGGGCATCAACTTCAAGTTTGCTTCTGTTGCCCACCCGCAAACGAACGGACAAGTCGAGAGATCCAACGGCTTAGTTTCGGCTGGCATCAAGAAGCGCCTACTCGATCGTCTGCACCCCGCCGCGGGACATTGGGCAGACGAATTACCCTCCGTACTATGGAGCCTCCGCACAACTCCTAACCGTTCTACAAAATACACGCCATTTTTCATGGTATACGGGGCAGAAGCAGTCCTCCCTGAGGACGTTCGATTCAGCGCCCCACGAGTTGTGGCCTACAGCGAAGAAACCTCTAACAGGGCACTTGCGGAAGACATGGACGCACTCGACGAAATGCGGGACATCGCACTTGCCAGATCCGCAGTATATCAGCAATCCCTGCGAAACTATCATAGTCGCCGCATACGCCACAGAGCATTGGCGGTTGGAGATCTAGTGCTGCGACTCAAGCAGAAGGAAGGACATAAGCTCGAACCACCCTGGGAAGGACCCTTCATCATACACGAAGTAATCCCAGGAGGGGCCTACAGATTGAAGAATCCATCGACTGGAGGAATCTATTCCAATCCTTGGAATATTGCGCACCTCCGCAAATTCTATCCCTAGGTTTACTTGTTCTCACAACAAATAAGGCTATGCTAGCCACTCTTGTAGCTCGAATACATGGCTTCTCAATCATCGCAATAAAAACATGGTTTCTCCATCATATTCACTCAAAACTTCCTATTTTTTCGTGCTCAAAGGTTACAGGAAAATACACCCCATAAACACACGGGGGCTACTCCTACAACTAAAAGCATTACAGGAAAAAAGCATACATACGAGGTTTTACACCTTACAACAATTTTACAAACTATACAAGGATACAGTATATGTGCATCCGACAATCAATCAAAGCGCTGAGCATTCTCAGTCGCCAAAACTCTATCTACCTCCTCAGAGGACAATCGGATGATTTTCTCAGCTGCAGGACGAACAGCATCGTAGAAGGGGGAAATATCATCGATTGGATCATCTGGAAGCCTGGCTACGGAGTTAAAATCTACTTCAGGATACCATATTCGGACAAAGGATAGAGCTACAACCGCGCCGCATGTCATTTGATTGCGCACACACGCGCGAACCTCTCCTTCGCGTCCATACTATCGGAGAAGATAACTCCAGTCTTCAGGACCCCTTTCCAGTGGGTAGAAAGCAGCGTTCATCGCAATCAGGACCTCGTGAAAAGAACTCACGAGAATTCTCGCTTGCAGAACACGGAACTTCAAGGTGGCCATCACAAATCCTCGACTGCGATCAGACCAGAAGTTACTCGCATGAGGATTTGAGCTACCAGCCCCCTGAACTATATGGTTTTCAACCCACTGCTTTTCTTCCCTGTCATCAGGTCTGACAACTGAATAGCAAGCATGCTTAATCATCTAAGGAAACAAAGAAAAAAGAAGACACAGGGGCTGTATTACTTACACAGCAAATCCCTCGCAACCAGCGATAATTCATCCATCAGGAACTGCTCACGTTCAGCCGCCAGTCTTTGCTTGGACTTTGCCACATCGGCTATACCGCGCAAAGCTTTAAGCTGACGTTCACCCTCCCGGACCTTATCACGGAGACCAGCATAGGTGCCAACCGCGGCAACAAGGGGATTTACTGGAGTAGCTTGTCCACTCGAAGATTCTGCAATTACCCCGGTTGCCTGGAAGAATAAAAGGAAAGAAGTAAGAAGCCCTATTCGAAGTTTTTTTTTTAGTCGCACATCAGACAAGAGTGCTCGGGGGCTACTCCCATCAGGAGAAAATACACAAACTATGGGAAGCAATTTCCATAAACGAACACTTCAATTAAAGACAATGACAATACGGGAACACATCCCAAGGTTCATTACATTCGCGAAGAAGAAGAAAAAGAAGAACAAAACTAAGAAGCTACAGTGGTGCTCCCACTAGCGGCAGTCGCCCCTCTTTTCGGCCGAGCGAACAGCTCAGACAGCTTCCGAGCAAGAATGGTGGCCTGCTCGCCAAAACGAGATAGCCGTACCTTTTTGCCCGTCGAGGGGTCGACTGGAAGAGCCAAGTAGGCCTCCTCCAAACCGTTGACTCCGTGCGCCAGCGCGAATTGGATCGCAGTTTTCGCGCCAGACTCCGACTGGGCGACTGCGTAAGCATCCAGGAGACTGCTCTCCGAGAAGATCTTCAGCAGGCCGTCTAGCGCGGATGGAGGTACGGCGTTGGCGACGAAGCGACTGTGCAGTTGCGACAACACTTGGGTGGCATCGCCAATCAAGGAGCACACTCCTTTGGCGTGCCTCTTAAGTTGAGCAAGTGTGTCGGTTAGCACATCTACTGGCTGGAGGCCAGGGATCTCCAAAGGAACATCCAGAAGGCCTGCAAAGGAAAGGAATGTCAAAATTTCTCAAGTTCACCAAGACAAAAGATACAATCGCGAGAGCCTAGGCCACTTACCCGCGAAACGCTCAGCGAGGGGACGGAGGAACGTGACAAGGTCAGAATCGGCCTTATTGCCAGCTTCCTCCTGATCCTTCAAAGCTTTTCTCGCATCCGCGAGTTGCCTATCAAGATCTTCCGACCGCATGCGGGAGGCCTCCAGCTCTTGTCGAACAGCCGCCAAATCAGCTTCCTGAGTGGTTGCCCGCTCAGAGAGCTTGATTCTCTCGGACTCTGAATGTTCGAGTTGAGCTGCGCAATAACGTTTGTTAGACATCAAGGATGGATATGAAGACAGAAACGAAAGAAGACAATAGGACTCACTCTTAAGAAGCTCATTCTTGGAGTGGAATCGACTGCAGTGTGACTGAAGCCTCTCGCATTCCGACTCAGCAAGAACAACGCGGCGACCAATCGCCGCAAGCGAGTCAACAAGTGGCTGCAAAAAGCACAAAAGAAGAAGATTTAGAAGATATAAATTAGAGCATGTATTCGATTGAATTCAATCGACTACAGCCTCGGGGGCTACTCCCATCGGGAGCACTGTCGTGCACCCGATAAAAGATCAAGACGAAGAAGATAAAACTAGACTTTGAGCCTGTAGCCGATCAGAAGCGATCGACTACAGCCTCGGGGGCTACTCCCATCGGGAGCACTGTCGTGCACCCGATACAAATTCGAAGACAAAACTACAAAGTTTACCTGGCCCGTGGCGCGGGAGAGAGGATCTGCGGAACTGTCTGTTGCTTCTTTCGAAGCTGAAGTCCTGGCGGCAAAGCTAGGAGCTTCACGTTCCGCAGTCGCCGCATTGGGGGCTGCGCTGGGGGAATTCTGGACGGTACCAGCATCAGGAGCTCCACCCGCAGTTCCTGTTTTGTTCCTCTTTTCGGGAGGAACACTAGAAGCGTACCTGCGAGGGCTGATGGCCAGCACACTACGACAAAAAGAACAAAGAATCAAACATCAAGCGCAGAAGAAAAAAACGTTCGACTAAGAACAAGGAAAATAGCTTACTCGTCATCTTCTTCCTCATCCAGCAAATCCGCATTCCAAGCGGTTGCGATTACTGGGAATGAAGGCGAAGGAGCGAGGGAGCGAAGTGGAGTCGCGGAGATAGGGGCCTTCCCGGGCGATTCCTCCAAGGAATTATCCTTGGAGGTAGCCTCGTTATCGTCCTCTACCCGACGACGCCTGCAGCGACGTAGGCCGCCATTCGAGCCCTCCGCGTCATCCGAAGAATCGTCATCGGAGCTCGAGGAAGCATTGGCTACACTGGTATCGGCTAAGCCGTCCAGATGACTCGCCAATAACTCCGAGGCCTCGTCTCCCACAACTGGCGGATAGCAGTTCGCCACCGCTAAGCTCTACAAAGACGGAAGAGGGAGACAAGAAAAAATTCAGTCGACCAAAAACTCAAAGCAAAAAAGGAAACAATGACGAGTGGAAAGGATAAAGCTAACCTCGGCTGGTGGGGGCTTCGAAGCGTCGAAGGCTTCGACTGAGCAGTCAGGGAACTTTTCCCCAACCTTCAAGCTGGTGATAGCCGCGATTTTCTTCTCGAACTCAGCGTTCGAAAGTTCCTCGCGGCTCACTCGGCTAGGATCTTCAGCGCCCTGATATTCCCACATGGTGGAAGGCCTTTGTTGCAGCGGCTGGATCCTGCGCCTCAGAAAAATGCTCGCCAGGTGCAGCCCGTTGAGTACCACACCGGTGGTTTGATCCCGGAGAGCAGACACTCTTGCGAGTAGGGGCGTGACGACCTGGGTTTCTTCGGCTGACAGCTTGTGCGCCCAAGACTTCCGCCTCTTCAAAACAGCGAACGGGTGGAACTCCACGAGCCCACCCGAGCTATTGTCGATGACGTAGAACCATCTCTTCCGCCAGCTTTGGGCGGAGTCGACGAAGTGCATGTTGAAGTAGCTGCTCTCCAGTCGCGCCTAGATCCCGAAGCCACCTGTGCGCAGCGGCTCGCCAGGTTCGGAGTCCACCCGCGATCTCTCGCGGAAGATGCGAACCTTGAAAAGGGCCTTCCAAAGCTCCCAATGAGGGCGAATGCCGAGAAAGCACTCGCAGAACACGATGAAGCACGAAATGTGCTGCACCGCGTTTGGAGGGAGATCGTGAAGCTGTATGCCATAGACATACAGCAACCCGAGGAGAAAGGTGTAACATCCCAAGTATGAAAACCTACCATTTAGAATGTTTGATTTCTTGTTATTAAAGTATTGCATCATGGCATCATATTTATTTCCTTGTTTGCCTTGTTTACTATTTGTTTTGCATCTGTTCTTAATTGTTTTCACAATGAAACTCAAACAATTTCAAAGGCTTTGTTTTCATACTTGCTCTGTTACAACCTTTTAAATAAAAATCACAAATAAAAACAACCAATTTGTTTCACTTTATTCCATGTTGATCAACTAATAAAATGGTGCCTTTATTTTCACTAATTAATTCCAAATTGCTTTCAAATTCAAATCAAATCTTTAAATCAGCATCCAATTGGTATATGTGAAAATCACCACCCAATTATAATCACTTAATCAACTTTAATAATAAGGTTCACCCTATTAAGTTGTTGTTTTCTATATTAATTAACAAATGATTCCATTTCAAACCAAATGTATCCAAACTAACTCCAATTTGAAACCTATGCAAACAGCACCAATTGCCAAGTCATTAAAACTACCAAACTATTCTAATAATTTTGATCACATTAATCAATAGGGTTCACCCTATTAAAACCTTTGTTTTCAATATTATTTTATTTAATAACAAAATACCTCTAAATTTGAATTAATTTCAACAGCACTTTAAATTTGAAAGTTTTGGAAAAACAAAGTTGTCAATTAGTTGACATTATAAAAACTAATCTAACCATAATTTTCCCTAAATTTTCCTAGCACTAAAACCTATCTATCTCTTCCATTTTCTTTTGCTACAAAAAAAAAACAGAAAAATAAAAATAAGAAAAAGGAAAAGAAAAGCGCGCAGCAGCTAAGCCTACCTCTGGCCCAGCCCACTTCCTTACGCGCAGCGGCCCGGTACCGGTTCAGTCTGTTCCCCTCGTCGTCCTGAAGTACGGCAGCGAATCCGTGCCTCCACGTCGCCGGCAGTACATCTCCGACGGCCACCCGCTCCCCTAGGGCTCTATAAGTACCCCTAGGCCCCCTGGCACCTAACCCTAGCCTAGGTCTCCTGTTCCCCCCTCGAATCCGCCGCCATCTCTCTCTCCCTCGCCGGAATTCTCCTCTGTAACTGCTCCATCCGCCGCCATCGTCTGAATCTCCGGCAATCACCACCACTGCCGCGCCCTACCACACCTCCTAGCCTCGGGAACCAACTCACCCCCACCTCCTCTTCCGTGTCGACACCATAACTAGCCCGGAGGCACACGGGTTCGTCGCCGCCATCAACGACATCACCTCCGGCCACCGTGGTTCCACCTCTGAAACCGTGGTCACCGTCGTCGCTGCAGGCCCTACCGTCGTGATCTGATCGCGGGAATCAGCTCGTCGCTCCTTCCTCGAGCTGTTGGACATCTCCCCGACGCCATCTACCCCCTGGATCGAAGCCGCCGTCCACAACCACGCCGGCGCCGCCGCGGGAGCTACCACGAGCCTCTGCCACGTTGACAGACGCCGGTGAGCGCGCCACCGTCTCCTCCCCCCTCTCGGTACCCTCTGCTCGCAAGCCCCGTGCACGCACTGCGCACCACTCCCAGCACCAGCACATCGAGCATCCACGCGACGGTGATTGCCACAGTGAGCCGCCGCGCAGTTTCTGTCGAGGTTCAGAACGATGTCGTCGTCAGTAAAGTTCAGTAACGCGCGTCGCAATGTTAACCTCACTGCGCGTGTACTACTGTCAAACAACGCTCCACACCGCAGTGGTACACTGCCCCTCACGCTCGCGCACGGTCACGGGATCGAGCCCTGGCGCTCGCATTTCCCCAACCTTTTTCGCTCGCGGCTGACAAGTGGGGGCCACTCGTCAGTGGCCCTTGCTGCCACACCAGCGCCCCCACAGTGCCACGCTGGCCCCAGGCCCACGGGCAGTGGCTGGGGTTAGCTAGCAGTGCGGTGCAATTGCTTTTCCAGCCTTTCCTGTTTTAAAACAAATCCTTTTGGATTAACAGATTGGCCCCTTAAACTAAAAATTGAATAACTTTAGTTTTATAACTCCAATAAATGAAAACAAAATATGCACACTACTCTAAATTTAATTGTCTACCCATTGATATCATTTGTTTCCTGTTTTGAAATTTCCAAATGCAATTTAAATTTGAATTCAAATAATTCAATTGCAAATTGCTAAAATCAATAACTAATTCATTATTAATCCAAATAATGCAAATAAAATATGTTTTCCATACCATTTTGAACCACCTATTCAAATATAATTTTTGTTTCATGGTTTGAATAATTAAAATTGCCTAAACAATTTAAACCTTGTTTAATTCATTTAAAATTACTAAAATCATAACTTGCTCAAATTAATTTATTTTTGAACATGTAAAATATGTTTTCAAACCAGAAAAACATAATCTTTCCAAATATGACCTTGGTTTAATGTTTTGATCAAATAAAATTCAATTAACATCCACACTTGAATTAATTCCAATTTAAAACTTGTTTAATATTGTTTAAGTCATAATAAATTCATCCTAACTCCTTTTTCACTATTTGAAACATGTAATCCAACTAAAATTTGATGTTCTTTTCACATATAAACTTTGTAATTTGTTTAGACCCCTTTAACTTGATGAAAACAACAATTACTGGTGTGACATCAATAATGAACCAAAAATTCTTAACATGATAAATAAAATCCCACACTTGGTAATTTCCTTTTCCTTTGCATCTAATGTTGTTACCTTGTTGTTTTCATCATGCAGGCATCATGCTAATTCACTTACACCCGATAACTAATTATAGATCATTTGTTTCCACTTTAATTCATGGACTCTTTCCATATGCTATCCAATTGCATATGGGTCCATTTAAATTGTGCTATCTTGTCAAGTAGTTTACCTTGATGCAACCATTAACTTGACATGCATCATCCCATGATTGTGCATGATATTCTGTTATTGATAGTCCGTCTCTTTCGATTGTGTGTTTGCTTCTTCTCGCTTTAGACGACGACGTTGAGACCGACGAGACGTACGGTACCCCTTCTAAGGATTTTAGCTCAGTACCAGGCTACTGGGTTTGCAGGCAAGTTATCACTCACATGAATCATCGAGTTCCTTTCCACACTTGTTGTCGATACTATCCTTGTGTCTACTATTGCTAGCCCTATGTATCGTTGCTTGTTCTCCGAACCTATTACATGATACCCTGAACCACTGATATTGCCTCATCTCCATACCTAAAACCCCTTGCTTGTTGCCATAGTCTTACCTAGCATGCTTAGGGTTGCTTTTGCTCGAGTCTGTTGTCGGTTACTTCTTTTACTATCTTATTATCGTTCTGGGGGCTCGATGTTAATCAATCAATCCTGTTAATGCTAATGGTAATAATGATAATTTGATGATAAGGCACCGGCAGGAGGCCCTAAGTGGTTTTGAGGCCTGCTAGTGTCGACCCTAATAGGAAAAGGGTCTTGTCTACTGATCCATGATGAGCGCACTACCCGCATGTGGGAAGCGAGTATGGGCGCCCCCCTCAGTTTGACCCGATTCGCATCTCGTCCAAATCGCCTCATTTAGTTCGGGTTTTCCATTTGCTGCATGCATGATCTTGCGAGCCCTTGGTACCCGGGTGGAAATTTCGTAGTCGGCATATAGGGGGACACGGTCTTAGAGTGCTATGAGGGTCCCTTTTCTTCGGGGCTCGATTAGCCGTGCACCCAAGGTGCTTTGGGCTTGATGCGAAGAAGGGTTGAGTTGTGTTGAGTGCCCCGCTTGGTGGGAGGCATCCCATCTGGCGGGATATTCATGCGTGTACGGCTAAATTGGTGCAACCCTGCAAGGATAATCTTCTCGAGAAGCCGTGTTTTCCGCGGTTATGGACTACTTGGTGAAAGTACTGGCTAACAAGTACTCAGGACAACTTCAACATAATAATTAACCATGTTACACCCAATGAATAACAACTTGACTAGTAATAGGTTTATTCACACAATAACTTGATTCATCTTAATCCAACTGTGTGAGTTATCCTAGGATTGCTTCTTCGGATAAGGGGCGAGATCCAGGATGGGTTTGTTCGGAGTTATCTTTCAGTTGGTTACAATACTCGATCTTATCTTCTTCTGTTAGCCGGTTATCTCTGTAGTTGGTTAGAGCAGCCCGCTGCAGCTTTCATATCACCTATTCTTCCGTTGATCCCAAGCATCTATGCTTGTGTTGACGGGTAACTCTTTGATGAAGTGTGAGTCTTGCTTGCCAGTACTTGGATGTACTGACCTCGTTGGGGCTGTGGTTTACGCAGACTACGACTACGATTACGATGATCACCAGGATGGCTACTTCGTGGAGTTTGACGAGACTGCAGACGAGTAGATAGCTGGACCCGGGCAGGATCCAAGACCTACGTGGATGGGCTTCGTCTTCTTTATTTTCCCCGGCTTCTTAAGCCTTTTGGATTTGTCTGTACTCAGACGCCTTGTTTGCTTCCGCTGATGTAATGAATGCTATGTTGGGACATGTGCCCTCTGAATGATTGTATCTGCTATTCTCTGCCTTAGTGAAGGCTATTTGCAACCTTATTTCAATCTTTTGTGTCATAGAGACATTCTGTGCTATCATTCCGTTTAACACTGTTGACGTACCCTGCGTGATTGATATGAAGTACGTCGAAAGTAGTGCCTTTGATCTCTAGTGGATAGTTTACATCGACGATGGAATAGCAGGGCTTGTGTTGTCGCGCATAAGCGCAGGCCTACCAGGAAGCTGGGACGTGGGAGCAGTTATGCCCCATAATCCAAGCATCTGCTATCCAGTTCGGCCCGATGAGTATCCCCTAGAAATCAGGGTGCGACAAATGGTATCAGAGCCTGTCTGCCCGTAGGATCCCTTTTTACTGGTCGCAGTTGAGTCTAGAAACTATTTTGTAGCTATATAGGGAAAAAAATGAAACGTGAGAGTAGGAACTCTGTTCTTTTTCTTCTTTTCCCCACCCTCCCACCCTTTTTCTGGTAAGGTAGTGCAACGTTGATTTTTCCCTTCTCATCTAAACTTTCAAGTTAGGATTTCACGTGTTTTGGGTTCTCCGTAGTACCTCAGGTTTTCGTCTCGTTTTCCCGATGTTGCTTCAATATCCTGTTCTTTTAAAGAACCTTTTCGTCCGTTGAAAACTTGTTGTTGTTTCCACTTCAAATCTTCTACCGGCGTCTAATCAAAACTTCCTCGTAAACTCTTATCCAGCTAAAATGTTGTTTGATACCGGAGCATCGCATTACTTTGTGTCAAAGATCTTTTCCACAACATACAACCTAATTCTGGTTCCACTAAGCAATCAAATCTCTGTTCACTCCCCGGGATCTCAAATGTTGACTTCCAAGATAGGTAAGGACAATCCAATCCTAATTGGAGGCCACTTATACCTTGCTTCTCTCATACTACTTGGAAATTCGGACATTGATGTCATTCTTGGTATTGGATTGATGTCAATAACTCTGTTCCACCATTCTAGCCAGATAATCTATTCTCCAAATGAATCAAATTCTATTCAGCTATACACCCTAGATACAAAAACCTCTACCTCTACTAAAAATGTTCCGGTGGTTTCTAAATTCCGTGATATCTTTCCAGAAGAGTTGCCAGGAATTCCTATTGTTTTGAACTTCCAGTTAAACTATCCAATGTGCACGATGTGTTTCACTTGTCACAGCTCAAGAGGATCTTCCCAAGAAGTTTCCGGACCTTTTCTTTTCTCAGCAGGAATCTCGGGGCGCGATTCCTTCAAGGGGGGGAGTTTTGTAACATCCCAAGTATGAAAACCTACCATTTAGAATGTTTGATTTCGTTTTATTAAAGTATTGCATCATGGCATCATATTTATTTCCTTGTTTGCCTTGTTTACTATTTGTTTTGCATCTGTTCTTAATTGTTTTCACAATGAAACTCAAACAATTTCAAAGGCTTTGTTTTCATACTTGCTCTGTTACAACCTTTTAAATAAAAATCACAAATAAAAACAACCAATTTGTTTCACTTTATTCCATGTTGATCAACTAATAAAATGGTGCCTTTATTTTCACTAATTAATTCCAAATTGCTTTCAAATTCAAATCAAATCTTTAAATCAGCATCCAATTGGTATATGTGAAAATCACCAACCAATTATAATCACTTAATCAACTTTAATAATAAGGTTCACCCTATTAAGTTGTTGTTTTCTATATTAATTAACAAATGATTCCATTTCAAACCAAATGTATCCAAACTAACTCCAATTTGAAACCTATGCAAACAGCACCAATTGCCAAGTCATTAAAACTACCAAACTATTCTAATAATTTTGATCACATTAATCAATAGGGTTCACCCTATTAAAACCTTTGTTTTCAATATTATTTTATTTAATAACAAAATACCTCTAAATTTGAATTAATTTCAACAGCACTTTAAATTTGAAAGTTTTGGAAAAACAAAGTTGTCAATTAGTTGACATTATAAAAACTAATCTAACCATAATTTTCCCTAAATTTTCCTAGCACTAAAACCTATCTATCTCTTCCATTTTCTTTTGCTACAAAAAAAAACAGAAAAATAAAAATAAGAAAAAGGAAAAGAAAAGCGCGCAGCAGCTAAGCCTACCTCTGGCCCAGCCCACTTCCTTACGCGCAGCGGCCCGGTACTGGTTCAGTCTGTTCCCCTCGTCGTCCTGAAGTACGGCAGCGAATCCGTGCCTCCACGTCGCCGGCAGTACATCTCCGACGGCCACCCGCTCCCCTAGGGCTCTATAAGTACCCCTAGGCCCCCTGGCACCTAACCCTAGCCTAGGTCTCCTGTTCCCCCCTCTAATCCGCCGCCATCTCTCTCTCCCTCGCCGGAATTCTCCTCTGTCACTGCTCCATCAGCCGCCATCGTCTGAATCTCCGGCAATCACCACCACTGTCGCGCCCTACCACACCTCGTAGCCTCGGAAACCAACTCACCCCCACCTCCTCTTCCGTGTCGACACCATAACTAGCCCGGAGGCACACGGGTTCGTCGCCGCCATCAACGACATCACCTCCGGCCACCGTGGCTCCACCTCTGAAACCATGGTCACCGTCGTCGCTGCAGGGCCTACCGTCGTGATCTGATCGCGGGAATCAGCTCGTCGCTCCTTCCTCGAGCTGTTGGACATCTCCCCGACGCCATCTACCCCCTGGATCGAAGCCGCCGTCCACAACCACGCCGTCGCTGTCGCGGGAGCTACCACAAGCCTCTGCCACGTTGACAGACGCCGGTGAGCGCGCCACCGTCTCCTCCCCCCCTCTCGGTACCCTCTGCTCGCAAGCCCCGTGCACGCACTGCGCACCACTCCCAGCACCAGCACATCGAGCATCCACGCGACGGTGATCGCCGCAGTGAGCCGTCGCGCAGTTTCTGTCGAGGTTCAGAACGATGTCGTCGTCAGTAAAGTTCAGTAACGCGCGTCGCAATGTTAACCTCACTGCGCGTGTACTACTGTCAAACAACGCTCCACACCGCAGTGGTACACTGCCCCTCACGCTCGCGCACGGTCACGGGATCGAGCCCTGGCGCTCGCATTTCCCCAACCTTTTTCGCTCGCGGCTGACAAGTGGGGGCCACTCGTCAGTGGCCCTTGCTGCCACACCAGCGCCCCCACAGTGCCACGCTGGCCCCAGGCCCACGGGCAGTGGCTGGGGTTAGCTAGCAGTGCTGTGCAATTGCTTTTCCAGCCTTTCCTGTTTTAAAACAAATCCTTTTGGATTAACAGATTGGCCCCTTAAACTAAAAATTGAATAACTTTAGTTTTATAACTCCAATAAATGAAAACAAAATATGCACACTACTCTAAATTTAATTGTCTACCCATTGGTATCATTTGCTTCCTGTTTTGAAATTTCCAAATGCAATTTAAATTTGAATTCAAATAATTCAATTGCAAATTGCTAAAATCAATAACTAATTCATTATTAATCCAAATAATGCAAATAAAATATGTTTTCCATACCATTTTGAACCACCTATTCAAATATAATTTTTGTTTCATGGTTTGAATAATTAAAATTGCCTAAACAATTTAAACCTTGTTTAATTCATTTAAAATTACTAAAATCATAACTTGCTCAAATTAATTTATTTTTGAACATGTAAAATATGTTTTCAAACCAGAAAAACATAACCTTTCCAAATATGACCTTGGTTTAATGTTTTGATCAAATAAAATTCAATTAACATCCACACTTGAATTAATTCCAATTTAAAACTTGTTTAATATTGTTTAAGTCATAATAAATTCATCCTAACTCCTTTTTCACTATTTGAAACATGTAATCCAACTAAAATTTGATGTTCTTTTCACATATAAACTTTGTAATTTGTTTAGACCCCTTTAACTTGATAACCAAAAATTCTTAACATGATAAATAAAATCCCACACTTGGTAATTTCCTTTTCCTTTGCATCTAATGTTGTTAACTTGTTGTTTTCATCATGCAGGCATCATGCTAATTCACTTACACCTGATAACTAATTATAGATCATTTGTTTCCACTTTAATTCATGGACTCTTTCCATATGCAATCCAATTGCATATGGGTCCATTTAAATTGTGCTATCTTGTCAAGTAGTTTACCTTGATGCAACCATTAACTTGACATGCATCATCCCATGATTGTGCATGATATTATGTTATTGATTGTCCGTATCTTTCGATTGTGTGTTTGCTTCTTCTCGCTTTAGACGACGACGTTGAGACCGACGAGACGTACGGTACCCCTTCTAAGGATTTTAGCTCAGTACCAGGCTACTGGGTTTGCAGGCAAATTATCACTCACATGAATCATCGAGTTCCTTTCCACACTTGTTGTCGATACTATCCTTTTGTCTACTATTGCTAGCCCTATGTATCGTTGCTTGTTCTCCGAACCTATTACATGATACCCTGAACCACTGATATTGCCTCACCTCCATACCTAAAACCCCTTGCTTGTTGCCTTAGTCTTACCTAGCATTCTTAGGGTTGCTTTTGCTCGAGTCTGTTGTCGGTTACTTCTTTTACTATCTTATTATCGTTCTGGGGGCTCGATGTTAATCAATCAATCCTGTTAATGCTAATGGTAATAATAATAATTTGATGATAAGGCACCGGCAGGAGGCCCTAAGTGGTTTTGAGGCCTGCTAGTGTCGACCCTAATAGGAAAAGGGTCTTGTCTACTGATCCATGATGAGCGCACTACCCGCATGTGGGAAGCGAGTATGGGCGCCCCCTCAGTTTGACCCGATTCGCATCTCGTCCAAATCGCCTCATTTAGTTCGGGTTTTCCATTTGCTGCATGCATGATCTTGCGAGCCCTTGGTACCCGGGTGGAAATTTCGTAGTCGGCATATAGGGGGACACGGTCTTAGAGTGCTATGAGGGTCCCTTTTCTTCGGGGCTCGATTAGCCGTGCACCCAAGGTGCTTTGGGCTTGATGCGAAGAAGGGTTGAGTTGTGTTGAGTGCCCCGCTTGGTGGGAGGCATCCCATCTGGCGGGATATTCATGCGTGTACGGCTAAATTGGTGCAACCCTGCAGGGATAATCTTCTCGAGAAGCCGTGTTTTCCGCGGTTATGGACTACTTGGTGAAAGTACTGGCTAACAAGTACTCAGGACAACTTCAACATAATAATTAACCATGTTACACCCAATGAATAACAACTTGACTAGTAATAGGTTTATTCACACAATAACTTGATTCATCTTAATCCAACTGTGTGAGTTATCCTAGGATTGCTTCTTCGGATAAGGGGCGAGATCCAGGATGGGTTTGTTCGGAGTTATCTTTCAGTTGGTTACAATACTCGATCTTACCTTCTTCTGTTAGCCGGAACTTGTAGTTATCTCTGTAGTTGGTTAGAGCAGCCCGCTGCAGCTTTCATATCACCTATTCTTCCGTTGATCCCAAGCATCTATGCTTGTGTTGACGGGTAACTCTTTGATGAAGTGTGAGTCTTGCTTGCCAGTACTTGGATGTACTGACCCCGTTGGGGCTGTGGTTTACGCAGACTACGACTACGATTACGATGATCACCAGGATGGCTACTTCGTGGAGTTTGACGAGACTGCAGACGAGTAGATAGCTGGACCCGGGCAGGATCCAAGACCTACGTGGATGGGCTTCGTCTTCTTTATTTTCCCCGGCTTCTTAAGCCTTTTGGATTTGTCTGTACTCAGACGCCTTGTTTGCTTCCGCTGATGTAATGAATGCTATGTTGGGACATGTGTCCTCTGAATGATTGTATCTGCTATTCTCTGCCTTAGTGAAGGCTATTTGCAACCTTATTTCAATCTTTTGTGTCATAGAGACATTCTGTGCTATCATTCCGTTTAACGATGTTGACGTACCCTGCGTGATTGATATGAAGTACGTCGACAGTAGTGCCTTTGATCTCTAGTGGATAGTTTACATCGACGATGGAAAAGCAGGGCTTGTGTTGTCGCGCATAAGCGCAGGCCTACCAGGAAGCTGGGACGTGGGAGCAGTTATGCCCCATAATCCAAGCATCTGCTATCCAGTTCGGCCCGATGAGTATCCCCTAGAAATCAGGGTGCGACAAAAGGGATGAAGGGGAAAGGAAAGACCTCGAGACACGTGGTCCGCGAAGACCACGCGCTCATTCCATTGCGGATTCGGCACCTCCTCTTTCTTCCCGAGGCGCACCCGCTTCTCGGTCTCCACCGGAAGCAACCCCTCCCGCTGCATCTCCTTGATGCTCTTCGCGGTGGTATTGGGAGAGCGCCAGTCGCCGGCGCGGGGCGCGGGCTGCGCGGAGGCTTCTCCGGATGCGGAGACGGTGACACCACGTTTCTTTCCTCCGGCCATGGCTAGCAGTGTGAGCTCGAGCGCAAGGAAGAAGATGAACGCAAGGAAGAAGATGGTTGGAGGCAAAGGCTGGGAAATTTTTACCGCAGCGCTCAGTCTCGTATTTATACACGAAGCGGGTCAATCTCAGCCACTCGATGTGCTACGTGGCACGTATCGCAGCCACCACGTGTGAAGAAGAAACGAAGGGGCGGTGAACGTTGTTCCGTGCCACGATCTTAACAGAAGATCATGCGCATTTACTGTGCAGTTCGCGTAAAAAACGGAGGCGGCGTCTCGTTTCCCGGTAAAAAAGCTGACTAGGTGGGCCAGCTCATCTGCTACCACTCCGTCACGTCCCATCGGGAGGAGAAGAGTGTGCCATGACGTCATGGCACGCGTCGTCAAAATTCAAGAACTTTTGAATGGACAATTCAAACACGAAAATAGCTTCGTATGAAACTCCTTCGACTAAAGGCAATTCCTTTACGAATAAATCATGGAGCAAATCCTCTTTTTTACAAGAGAATCAACCTATACACGAAAATTATTTCGTATAGGCGCAACAGTCCAAACATGAAAACTCTTTCATATGGGCACGACTGTCTACAGTGCGAAAACTCTTTCGACTGAGTCTTACAATAATCATTCAGGTAGAAAGAACCTACCTCCATTCACGCATGATATTTCAACATCATAAAAGCCTGGATTGTTCAGCCGACTAGGCACATCCGGATGCCATATTCTTCGAATATGAAGATAAGACCCAAAAAGATCTTTCTTAAGGGCCTGGAATCGCACTCGAAAGCTGCGTCCTCCGGTATAAATCCGTGTCAACAACACGAAGAAAAATCCTAGCGGACGCGCCGGGTACCCTCTTAGGTTAAGTTCGACTCGATAAGTCCACAACGGCCCAGTCGCAACAATCACCTTATCGGGTTCGAGTCGGAGGTCTCGAATCTGTGTAGGCCAGGAATGTTTTTGCCCTAGTCGCAATTAATTGGCCCTGATCTCTCGGGAGAGCCAAGCTACTGTGCCACATCCTTCTGCGATAAAAGCCACAAAAAACAGGCACTTATGTTGCTCGATACTCGATCATGAAGACTCATGGCACAGGGAACACACCCTTTAAAAACAAAAGGCTGATCAAGAAAGGTTTGACCGTCTACTCGACTGGAGAAAATCCCACTCGAGCAAACGCTCGGGGGCTACTGACGAAGATATGGATTTTGGACCTTGCGGATGAGGACACCCCATCTCAGGCCCAAGATTAAGGCCCAAGAAGAGACGCCCTTGGAATACTCCGGAAGGCCCATGTAAAGCCCACCCGCAATGACTTGCGGATTAAGATAGGAAACTTGTAACCGACCTAGCTAGAGTTCGAGTCCTCTCCGGGTAGAACTCGAGACCTGGCCATTTATATAAGGCCAGGAGAGCCCCCAGGAGAGGACCAAGCAATACCGCACGACCCAAAAGCCTTGAAACTCGAGATCTATTCTTGATTCGAGCACGTTGTAACTGATCTAATCATCTAATACAGATCGACAGGAGGCAGGAGTAAGGGTTTTACCTCTTCGAGGGCCCCGAACCTGGGTAAATCTCGCCCCCTGTCTAGCCGACGATTCCACCAGCGCTCATGGGTTCTCCCAATCGAAACCCGGTAGGTTCACCGAAGGGATTTGTAGAGTCAGGGATTCGACATTCCCATACAAGGTAAAGAAGCCTAGAAGATTCACGCAAAGATTCTTTGTCAGGTGCATCACGTCGATCGCATAGCGGACATCTAGGATTTTCCAATAGAGTAAATCCCAAAATATGGATTTCTTCTTCCACATTGGTGCGTGTCCGTCAGCGTCATTTGGAACAGGTTTTCTGCCAAGACCCTTTCCAAAGATTCATTTCAAATCCTTCACCATATCAAATACATCATCCCTAGGCCAGAGGATAGGCGTCTCCTCGGTATCTTCCTCACCATTGAAATGCTTGCCCTTTTTTCTTAAGGGATGCTTGCGCGGAAGAAAACGAAGATACCCCAGGTACACAACCTTCTTACATTTATCCAGATATAAAATTTAAGTATCATCTAAACAGTGTGTGCATGCATTGTATCCCTTGTTTCTATGTCCAGCAATATTACTAAGAGCAGGCCAATCGTTGATGGTAACGAACAGTAACGCTCGTAGGTGAAATTCCTTCTTCTTGTGAGCATCCCACAGACGGACACCTTCTCTGTCCCATAACTGTAAAAGTTCATCAACTAATGGCCTTAGGTACACATCAATATCGTTGCGGGGTTTCTTTTGGCCTTCGATGAGCACTGGCATCATAAAGAACTTACGCTTCATGCACAACCAAGGAGAAAGGTGATAGGTACATAGAGTCACATGCTAGGTGCTATGGCTGTAGCTCTTCTCACTAAACAGATTCATGCCATCTGTACTTAGACCAAACCATAAATTCCTTGAATCACCTGCAAAGCACGGGAACTTTCTCTCAATTTTTCTCCACTGCGACCCATCAGCGGGGTGTCTCAACATATTGTCTTACTTATGGTCTTCCACGTGCCATCGCAATAGCTTGGCATGCTCTGTGTTTCTGAACAAACTTTTCCGTCGTGGTATTATTGGAGCGTACCACATCACTTTTAGAGGAACCCTTTTCCTGGGGCGCTCACCCTTAACATCGCCAGGGTCGACTCATCTGATCTTATACCGCAATGTTGTGCATACAGGGCATGCTTCCAAATGCTTGTACTACTCACCGCGGTAGAGAATGCAGTCATTAATGCAGATATGTATCTTCTCCACTTATAATCTTAGGGGGAAGACAACCTTCTTTGCTTGGTATCTACTGTCGGGCAATTCATTCTTTCTTGGAAGCCTCTTCTTCATTACTTGCAGCAACTTTGTAAATCCTCTATCAGTCACATCGTTCTCTGCTTTCCATTACAGCAATTCCAGTGTGCTCCCCAGCTTTTTCTGGCCATATTCGCAATTTGGTTACAACAATGTTTTGTGATCCTTTAACATATGGTCTAACATCACCCTCACCTTTTCAATTTTGCATGCTGCCTTCGCATCCGTAATGGCTTGTGCAAGATCATCAATGAGCTCATCTGGTCCCTGGTCTTCTGCTTCTTCTTCATCATTTTCTTCCATTCCAGTACTAGTACCGTATTCAGGGAACATATCATGATAGCTTTCATCATTCTATTCTTCTTCGTTGTCTTCCATCATAACCCTTTTTCTCCATATTAGGTCAGCGGACAAAAATAGGTGGATGTGGAGGACTCTGTGGGAAGAGTGTTCATTCTGATTCCGACATACAACACATGGAAAACACATTAATTTTTCCGCTTGTTTTCCTAGGCCACATCGAGAAAATAACCCACGCCTTTCATGAACTCGGGAGAGCGTCGGTCAGCGTACATCCATTGCCGGTTCATCTGCATTATATAATTATTGTAAAAAACATTACATAACATCGTGATTACAGAAATGACCGCTGTACATCGACACATGAAAGCATAAAGTTGGTACCTCAACGGAGGAGGAAAGAACGAGGAGAAATCTTAATTATGTGTGGATCGGACAACTTAAACCATATTTGTTTTGTGTGAGCTGAACACTAGTAGGAAAAGGGCTACCAGTGACGAACATATTTCATCTACCGCTGGCGAACACGTGTTCGCCAGCGGTACCACGCCAGTGGTAGCAGGTTACCACTGGCGAACAACAGCTCGCCAGCGGTAGTGCAGGTTACCGCTGGCGAACAAGACGTTGTTCGCCAGCGCTATGTTCGCCAGAGGTAGCTCTGGTGTTCGCCAGCGCTATACGTTCGCCAGCGGTAGCCATTTTGTTCGCCAGTGGTAGAGTTCGCCAGTGGTGGGTACTGTGTTCGCCAGTGGTAGGTTTCACAGGTTTGTATTTTTTCTTTTTTTTGTTATAACAGTTTATATATTCTGTATATATTCCCAGGTCCAAATACATTCAAATTCTATAATTTATAAACTTTCACACATATAAATCACTGATAGCACATCGATAAATCATAGATACATATGCATCCATCCATAACGAATTTAACACATCGATAACGATATTAACACATCTATACATATGCATCCATATCCAATTCTCATAAGTACGAATACAACACATTGATCTCAATAATATGTCGGAAGATTTCGAACCCAAAATATAGCCATCTAATTAGTTCAACGATTACAAAGGTATGACTACTACATATCTATGCAACGTACGCGCGATATAGAGATCAATCGCAAAGAAGACTAGCTAGATATACGGTCCGCCTCCGCTTTAGCTTCCGCCTCCGCTTGCGATCTTTCGCTAGGGCCAGCGCGCCGTCCACTTCTTCATCTCTCTGTAGACCAAGATAAAAGCATTAGACCGGCAAAGGAAATCACAAGTTCTTATTAGGAGCAATTCGTAACGAATCGAATACATACCGTCGATCATTTCTTCCTCGATGTTGTGATCTTCTGTTTCTTCTCCGGCGGGAACGGAAGAGCACCTTCTAACGAGTTGAATGGTCTCTCGTCAGTCTGCTCTAGCACATATTGTCGCAACTCATTGTTAGATGGTGGGGTACCGTTCCAGTGGAAGCTAGATCCTGAAGTTACTACATCCTTATATATGATTGTGCAGATCTTGCGCTGGATGCGACCAAAGTTTTGTCTGTACTCAGCATCAGACCATTCCACCATGCTGCGAGACCATTTGTCCACAGCAGACATGTATTGCAGACTATGTTGGTCCTTCACGATCTCCGTCATGTGTTGGATGAGGTACCATGCCTCCATTTGGCCGCCTGGCGCCTGCTTGGGGCAGGGAAACTCTGTTCTGTGTCTGAACACATATTTTCCTTTAATTTGTTTCGTCCTGTCGCAGAATCCTTCCTCCCTGATGTAGCCATCCATAGCATCATTGAGAACAGACTTGATGAGGGTGTAGTTCTTCTCCTTCATCGTACTCCCGGAGTCGAGATATACTGCGTGCGCGTCTCTCGGGTAGAGCATGATGAGGGTGCCGTATTTGTTTCTGCGCAAAACAGGAGAGTCCATATATATAATCCTCAAAAATTGTATATGCGCGAACTTATGTAAAGATGGGAAATATAACTTACTCAGGAAAGTAGGGCACGAGGGTGATCCTCTTGTTCATATGGTTAGTGAGCAACACTTGTTCGAGGTACTTTGTCGCTTTTGCCCTACCCTTGGGGTTGTTCAAGTACATGTCGTGCATGTAGTAGGGGTCTGCTAGCCCGATGTTTCTGACATTCTCTACGGATAGCTGATGCGCCAAGCTGAGCGTAAACAGACGGACGATTGACGAGTGGAGTGCTTTCATGTGGAACATCCGGAAAATGTCGTCAAATCTAATGATGATCTTGTTTGCGTTGCCTTCAGTGACAAATCCCGCCGTAGATGGCACCTTTGCGACCAAAACCGGCAGCGTTGGATTTTTCTCTTTGAGAAGCACCTCCTCCATATATAGTACACCGTCATGGACGCTACGCATATCACCTGTCAGCAAGGCGACCAACCTCGGCGGAAGCATCGGTTTCCCCATCTCATGGATCTGATGCCAGTCGGTTATGGGTATCCTATCCAATACACGTCCTGTCTGCGGCTTAGACTTGGTCCCCTCCACCGGTTGGCTCATCGATGCAACGGCAGGAGCCTTCTTAGTTCTTTTCCGTGCATACTTGATGTTAGGCTGAGTCTTATGAAATACATCCGCTACCGCCTCTTTGAGGGCATCCTGGCTGATGACTTCTTGCTCGGGGACTGCCGGCTCTTGAGAAGAGAAAAGACGCTTTGTGCATCGATATTTATCCGCTTCCTCCGCTGGCAAGAGAAGTTGATCAAGATCATCCAGGCCGGGCGCCCCCTCGTAAGGATCGTCGACGAGGTAGTCATTCGGGTTCTCATCTTCGTCGCCGTCGTGCTGCACGGACTTTGCAGGTGAGAAATCCTTGTGTTGGCTCGGGTGCCCCGACCCCTGGACCGGTGTTGGAGTGTTGGCAGGAGTACTTTCCAAACGAATTAGTGATTTCGGCCAGGTCAATGGCCAAACCAAGCATTGCTCCAGGTTCAACTCGCTGTCGGCTGCGGGTGGTTGGTTCGGAGGATCGAGAGCACCGCAACCAGGGAGCACCCGACTTAATGTCACTCTGAACACGTCCTCGGGCATACGAACGCCGTGGGATACGCGGTTCAGAGGTGTGATGATTTTTCCTTTGGCGACGTCCTTTAACTCGCCGTTCACATTAAGGAGCAATGTGCATCCCGTCTCGTCGGCCTGCGAAACGTCGCGCGATCGTTGTTAGAGACTGATGCCGTCACGAATCAAGTCATAATATATAATTAAGCAGTGCACGTTGAATTACCGTGAGGGCATTGAGCTCGGACAAGGGGGATGGACCGCTAAGTGTCGGCGGCGGCGTTGAAGAGATGTGGCGGGGCGGCGACGGATTTTTGCGACCTTCCGGCTGAGGGTTGGGGGCCGGCTCGTTCCGCGCAGCAGACGCCACGACGGGGGCCGCGTTCTGCGGCGCCACGACGGGGGCCGCGTTCTGCGGCGCCACGCCGGGGGCCACGTTCTGCGGCGCTGGCTGCACCATTTGGGCTATGTTTATCTGCGGGAGCGGTCCTTGTCCTCCACCTAGCATCCACGGCGCTAAGGACTGAGCGACGGTCGAACAGATGGTAGGGAGGAGCTCATTGAGCCTCTCGTTCACAAGCTCGTCGACCGTCTTCTCCGGGCCCTTGTTCCGCTCCTTGCGCTTTTCCCTGGTGTCGGGGTAGTATTGCGCATGCCGATGACCCTTTCCGAGGCCATGCACATGGCTACGATTCGGCTTCTTGTCAAGGGGCACTCCCTTCATCGCGTTAAGCGCCCTAATGAAAGGGGTGTCATACGGGTCCTTGTTCGTCGTCGCCGAGGACCCCCCGTCAGATTGAGATAGGCGTTCTTTTTCTTGTTCCTCGAGGTACTTATCCTCGAGCAGCTTGACCTTCTCGTTCAACACAAGATCGCCGGGCTTTTTGGGATCTTCCCTGTAATGGGCCCTGACAAAATTTCTCACCTGCGGGTCGGTGATCTTGTCAAACGGGTTCGGCCCTTCTCTCTTCGAATCCTCCTTGGCCCATACTTTCTGCTTCCCAAGGTAACCCCGGCTTCCGAGATTGTGAGGGCCAATGTTCTTTTTTCGCTGTTCTTTCCCCCATTTAGTCAGCGCAATCCTTTCCGGTTTGAGTTCGTCGATCTTGAATTGGGCCAAGTCTTCCTCGGAAATGGAGGGCCACATCTTATGGATCTCATCAAAATCCGCACCCTTCGCAAGCATCTGCCGCAAACTGGATCTCCAAGTCGTAAACGCTTTGGCGAACTTGTTCAGTGCTAAGGAGTTGACCAGATTCTTCTTCAGGTCCTGGTTGTCGTAAGGATCCGGGAATTTATACCTTGTGTGGAGCTTCTCAATCAGCAGGGCGGCATGAGCCGTGTTTTCTTTAGCTTTGAGGTGCTCCATGTTAACGTTGCCGAAGTCTCGAGCTATGCAGCCTATCTGGTTTCCATAGCCCTTGGCATAACTCTCCGGCTCGAGGGGAGCACCGCTGGGGTCCACTTCCGTGAACTCTTCCCGCATGGTGGCGAGCATGTTGTGCCGCCTCTCTTTGCGCCTAGCCGCCGCCTCGCTACCGGAGGCGGTATCCCCGGTGCCACTACCGGTTTGATCACCTTCTGCGCCCGATGTATCGTTGTGTGGCTCTAGCTCCTGGCGAACGGTTTCGTCCATCTCGTCGTCTGCATCGTCGCCCTCCATCTCTAGATCCGGGTGCGGATCTACGGGTCCGCCTCCCGCGCTTAGCATGGAAAGCCACGCATCGTCGTTGTCTCCGCCGTGTCCGAGACCAGAACCACCCGCCTCGTCGTTGTGAGCCATATCTAATGAAGGAGAGAAAACCCGAAATAAGTTCAACAAATCCTACAATTTAGACGATGTACCCCATATGAGTCCAAATTTCTCGGACACTCTAAGTTGTGATATTTTTAGCAAAGATCATGCCAAAATTCACGGAAAATTTCGGCATGACCTTTGCTAAAAATATCACAAATGGAGTACCCAAATTTGCCGGAACGGAAATTAATCAACATTCCAGCAAAATTGGGACTCACGTGGGGTACCTGCACATAAAATCCCACCCCTCATATTATCATCGTCATCCACACGAAGGTGGGCACATATCCACACGACCACACACCATCTCCACCATCCATACACCACCATCCATCACCACCACCATCCATCACCACCATCCATACACACCATCCATCACCACCAACCATCACCAACCACCAAAAACAATTGTGACATAACATGGGCACAAAACTATGATTTATGTTAAGATATATAAGCACATGGGCACAAAACAGAATGAATTCTTTTCTGTTTGAAAAATGGCAGAATTGCCATAAGGTGAAAACGCAAACAAGTTACTTCTACAAACTTTGCCGAAATACTTTGTAAAATTAATCACATGGTCTTTAAAATTTGGCAGAATTGAAATTAGAACAAGTTTGTTCTACCAAACTCATCCAAATGATCTCAAAATTTTACCACGATCTCTTTATGTTAAATAAGAATTTACTGCAAATTTTCATAAAGTTTTTCATTGTTTAAGGGTCCCAATTAAATTCTGCAAACTAACAGTAACTAGAAAAGCAGAAAAACAGAAAAAAAAAACCAAAACAGAAAAACAAAATACACTTTCAGGTGTGTGGCTGGTAGGGTATTTGTAGGTGGGAAGGGGAGCCTTTGTACATTCCTACTGACATGATTTGCAGCATTTGTAGCTATGAACAGAAACAGAAATAAAGGGCCGCTACTGGAATTTCAGTATAAACAGAAACAGAATCAGAAACTGCACATATTTTAGAGGTTTCATGAACAAGTTATAGCTATTTGGAATTTCAATGCTCTATTTCAACTACTGTGAAGCACAGCTGGCAGAGCTCAATCGTTGAAACGAACAGAAACATCATAAACGAACAGAAACATCGTTGAAACGAACAGAAACATCATAATGGACAGATGGCATCCATGTGCAGCTCCAAATCCTAGCTAAATTTTTTCTGTTGTTGCATTGCTGAACTGTTGTTGCATCAACCAAATCCTAGCTAGTGTGTATCTACCAAAACATCAACCAAAAACAGGTAAAATCCTAGCTAGTTCGAGGACGTCGTCGATCCCTACACGTGCTTTTCTTGCACAAGTATAGAGGGGACAGAGAGGGAAGAGAGCAGTGAGAGGCAGGAGAGGAGCAAGCTGCTGGACAGAGGATTACCTCTCACAGGTGATCTGTCGAACACCTTGCAGGCACGAGAGGAGCAAGGAGCAGCACGGAGGAGCACGGCCCCTCGGCGCAGCAGTGAGGCCGAGGAGAGGTAGGGGCGTCGCCGGAGAGCGAGAGCGTCGCCGGAGAGGGAGGGAGGGGCTCGCCGGAGATCACTCGGGGCAGGGGCAGGGGCAGGGCAGGGGGAGTGTGGCTCGGGGGCGCAGGGGTGGAGGGGGAGTGTGGCTCGGGGGCGCAGGGGGCTCGTCGGAGAGTGGGACAGAGAGTGGGGCAGCGTGGGCGGTGGAACTCGTCGGAGCTCGACTGACGACGGCGGCGCGGGGGCAGTTTGGCCGGGGGGCGATCGGGTGCTCGATCGTGCAAAACGACTAAGTCCCTGCGCGCGTGTAGTGCTGTGTGCAGAGAGGAGGTGGGGGGCCCGCGCGTAAGTGACACAGCGGTACACTACCGCTGGCGAACAAGACCCCTGTTCGCCAGCGCTATGCCCATGCCGCTGGCGAACAATGATCTGTTCGCCAGCGCTACCTTTTTTTTTGAATTTATTTATTGTATTATTTTTTATTAGTTTTTCTTTGACAAACATTACTGTTTTTAAATTATTCAAAATACATTTAATTTATAATAATTCAAACATCACAAATAATAATGTTTATGTGTTCTATTGTTTTTCGTTGTTTCCTTCTTGTTTAATTTCTATTTGGTTTCCTTTATGTTTCAAATAATATAATTCCACACATTTGAAATAAAGAACAAGGTACATTAAATTTATAATAAGTGCACATCGATATCAGACTAGTTGATCCATGCATATACATAGTTTCGTCGCATACAATTGGCAGAAAAATATATACATAGTTTCTCATCAGTGTTTGATTTTTTTGCCTTTTTTGGTCGAAATTGCATAATTTAACCCCACATTATGACTTCTTCTTCTGAATGGAAGACCATGCCTAGGTAGCGTAGTTCTGCTTCTTCTTGTTGTGTATGTTGCATGACTATCATCATCATCTTCTTGATCATCGTCAATATTTGGGTCGCCGAACGTGTCGAACTCGTCCTCGTCAACGACTCCATCCATTCCGATGATATTTCTTTTCCCTCTCCTCACGACAACACGGCTAGGCCTTGCGGGGTCTGTTATGAAGAAGCATTGTGACACATGCTTAGCCAATACCCATGGCTCATTTTGCGCTGTGACATTCGCGCTTGATGAGGTTCCGGCTTCGGGAATAACCATGGTTGTAAAGTATTGGTCTTCTTTCCTGACGGTCGACATCCTAGCCCATCTGACGCGGAACATAGGCACCTTCTCTCCAGAGTAGTTAAGCTCCCATATCTCCTCGATCCTTCCGTAGTATCTTAACTTTTTGTCACCGGTGTAGGATTCCATCGTTACCCCTGAGTTTTGATAATCGGAAGTTTTGTCTTTCTCCTCTGTGTAGAAAGTGAACCCGTTGATATCATATGCTTGAAACGTCGCTAGGTTGGGAGCTGGGCCATGTGCCAAGGCGTACAAAAGTTTATTTTTCGCACAATCCCTTGGCGGTGGATTAGCGACGATCACATCTTTAAACCAACGCAAGAAAGTGGAGTTATGCTCTCTGATTATTTCTCCTTCGGTCCTCCGCTTGCCTTGTTCACTGTACTTTTTCATAATCGAGCTCTTGTGTTTTTCCACCCAAGTATCGACCATGTCAATGTGTTGGAGAGCTACTAAGTTTGCCCTGTTAAAGTCGGTGCGTCGACAAGCCCGATCCACATGCACTTCTCTACGTCCATTTTTGTGACCTACTCCATCGAGCTTGCCAATGTGCTTGTTTCTGGGCAGACCAACTGGGTCCTCCACGTCCATATGATTCGTGCAGAAAGAGATGCACTCTTCGGTGAGAAAGCCCTGAACGATGCTTCCGTCCGGACGAGCTCTGTTGCGAACATATCCTTTGATGACCCCATTCATCCTTTCAAACGGCATCATGTTGTGCAGGAACAACGGCCCGAGATGGATGATATCGTCCACGATATGGACCAACAGATGAACACATATGTCAAAGAATGATGGTGGAAAGTACATCTCAAGCTCGCATAGTATCACGACAATCTCTTCCTGCAGCCTTGAGATCTGCTTCCCCGTGATCGACTTTCGAGATATAACGTCGAAGAAGTTACAGAGGCCAAACAGGGTTTCCCGGACGTGTTTGTCCATTATTCCGCGGATCGCAACCGGAAGTATCTGCGTCATCATCACGTAACAGTCATGAGACTTCATCCCGCTAAACTTTTGTTTCTGCGCGTCGAGGAATCTGCTTATTAGCCCTGAGTAACCGCTAGGGACTTTGACTCCGAGAAGGCACATCATCAATTTTGTGATCTCGTCCGGACTAAGAGTGAAGCAGGAGGGGGGGCAGTAATAGTCATTCCTCTTAACCCTTTTGGCCTTGCGACCATCCGTCTCCTCATCACACGATTGATCGCCGTCGTCATCATCCGGGCGTCCCCCCTGAAGATCTACCCTAATACCAAAATATTTCAGGTCGTTTCTTGCTTTCACCCCGTCTTTGGTCCTCTCCGGCATGTTGAGCAGCGTGCCAAACAAACTTTCAAACACATTCTTTGTGATATGCATCAGATCAAGGCAGTGAGGCGTATCGAGAAAGGGCCAGTATGGCAAGTCCCAAAACACCGACCTCGTCTTCCATACATCCAGAAGCGGTTTTGGCGCCTTTTGCTTCTTTCCAGGCTCTGGGCATTCCTTCCAATCATTCAGCAAATTGTAGATTTCTTCGCCGCACCTCTTACGTGGAGGTCCACGGAGCTCATCCTCACCGTTAAAAAGGTCTCCTCGCCTTCTCCACGGGTCTTTGTTGGGTAGCCACCTTCGATGGCCAACGAAAACTGTTTTCGAAGACCCAGGATCTTTCGGAAGTTGCATAAACGTGGGGTCATCCATGCACCTCACGCAACCGTTATGTCCGTGGCACACCTGGCCCGCCACATATCCGTAGCCTAGTAGGTCGTGAACCGTACAGAGTAAGACAGCTCTCATTGGGAAATATTGTTCACCGAAGGCGTCCCATGTGTTCACCCCTTCCTCGGCCCATAGCGTTTCCAGCTCATCTTTAAGCAGCTTCAGGTATAGATTTATGTCGTTGCCTGGTTGTTTCGGCCCTTGAATTAGCATACTCATGTGAATATACTTCCTCTTCATGCACAACCAGGGAGGGATGTTGTACATCCATACAAACACGGGCCAGGTGCTATGGGTGCTGCTCTGGTTGCCAAACGGATTGAGTCCGTCGGTGCTCACACCCAACCTGATGTTCCTTGCCTCCGCCCCGAACGTTGGATATTCACAGTCAATTGCTTTCCATTGACTTGCATCTGAAGGATGTGTCAGAATTACTTTTTCACTTCGATTTGGATCTTTCAAAACTTTATTCCTCCTTTTCGCGTGCCAGCGCATGAGCTCTGCTTCCTTGCGGTCCGCGAAATACCGTTGCAGACGGGGAATGAGCGGAAAGTACCACACAACTTTCCGAGGAGCTTTCTTCTTCCCTTTCTTGTATCGAGCGGCGCTGCAAACTGGACAAATGGTTTTGTTCGCGTCCTCTTTCCGATAAATGTAGCAATCGTAGATGCACACATGGTATTTTTCGTGAGGTAAATCAAAGGGGCACACGACTTTCTTGGCCTCGTCGCAACTTTTAGGACAAGTGTTGCCCTCTGGAAGGACATCGTGCCAGTATTGCAGGCTTGCATCGACGCTTATGTCGCTCCATTTGTATCTCGCCTTCATCTGCAGAACATCGAGGGCCACTCTCAGGCGGGACTCTCCCGGACCGCAGCCTGCATACAACGGTGTCTTCGAGTCTATCTCTAGTTGCGCCAGCTTCGATTGCTCTCTAGCAGCAGATATCGAGTTAGTCGTCTTTCTCAAAAGCAGTTCTTTCAGATGAGGGTCACGCACAACTTCCGTTAGGGGTGTCCCTGTGTCCTCGTGATCTTCTTCCACGTCTTGTTCAACATCTTCTCCATGATCATGTGCTGGGTCATGAGGCTGATCTTGGTCCTGCTGTAGTTGGTCCTGCTGTAGTTCTATTCGATCGTTGCTATTGTCCTGTTGCACATCATTTCCTACCGCCGCCGCCCCATGGACTTCATCATCTTCATCATCACTTACCCACTGACTGTTATACCCATCCATGAAACCATACCTTAGGAGGTGACTGAGCAAGTCTCCGGTAAAGGGATTGAGCAAGCCCCCTAGTTTGCACTTTCGACATGGACATCGTATCTCCTTGCGGCCATTTTGTAACATGTCTTCTGTCGCGTGTCTCAAGTAACTATTCACGACACGTTCACTCTTAACGACCACCATTATATGTCGCCTGCACGAGAGCGCGCGCCGATATAATTAATATTAGAACCAAACATAATATATATATATTTCGATATTCACGGAAAAAAATCGGCATGACCTTCCTACAAATTGGAGGTTAGAGGAGTGCCAAACTATGCCGAGACGGAAATGAATCAACATTCCGGCGATAGTTGGCTACTCAATTTCATTCCACAACAAATTGCGCACACATGCATTTATCGTCTCCATCACACGACCATTGTTGAATCCGGTGAAATTTCACACATATTGCATATCGCGTGTATCCGGACAAAATTTATATACAAACTCATTTAATTATATATTATCATTCATCACACCTCAAATGAATAGATGGCCACACGATGATATCCTGAGAAATTTGGAGCTTTGGAGAGAAAGGGGTTAATTCTAGATCTAGATGGCTAGGGAGGGAAAATTTGGGGTAGAAATGATGTTAGGAGGGAGATAAACATATATATACCAACTAAAATAAATTTAGTTGGTTCAAAATAGAGTAGGAGGGTGGAGAAATTGGCATAATTTCGAGCTAGAGAGAGAAGAGGGAACAAGGTGAAGAAGAGAGAGTGGAGGGGAAAGTGGGTAGGTGGGGGTGGGGGTGCCACTTTGTGGCAAAGATCTGTGGACTACCGCTGGCGAACAGGAGCTTCTGTTCGCCAGTGCTAAGATGCGTGCTGGACCCACATCTTAGCGCTGGCGAACAGAAGCACCTGCTCGCCAGCGGTTGTGTGTGTAGCGCTGGCGAACAATGATGGCCGTTCGCCAGCGGTAAAATAAGGCAGCGGCGCTACCATTTCAAATCGCGCGCAGGTGGGGCCCAGACGTACCGCTGGCGAACAAGGGTGGTTGTTCGCCAGCGGTAGTGCTGGCGAACAGGCATACGTGTTCGCCAGCACTATTAGCGCTGGGCAACAACAATCCTGGTTCGCCAGCGGTATGGTGGTGGCTATAAGCCATTCCCTACTAGTGGAAGTGACATCGTGCTCTGGGCATTTCATAGAACACCTTGTATGCATAGGTGGGAAATTAATTACCACACACCCTCTCACACCTATCTTCCTCCAAATGAGTTAGTCGCTAAGGAGAAGAGTCTGGCTGGTTGTTTTATATACATACAAGGACCTTTAGCCCTGGTTCCAGACATGAACTGGGGCTAAAGGTTGCTGTCTTTGCCCAGGAAACCTGTAGTTCCGATTCCAGACACGAACCGGCTCTGAAGGAACCTCTACTTCCTGTTCCAGACACGAACCGGTTCTAAAGGCCCCCACTTGGCTTATGTACACGACCCGGCCGCTGGAACATAGCCTTTAGCCCCAGTTCGTAGCTGAACCGGGGTAAAGGTGTTTTTTGTCCTAAACAAAAGGTGTGTTCTCTACTAGTGACAGGAGATCCTCACGAGCTTTTATGATCATATATGTTCAAAATCAAAAGCTAAGTTGATCGTGATTCCATCTATTTATTTCATTCCATATCAAGCGAAACCAACATTTCTTTTTTGAGGGAAGAAGGGTGTGTACACTCTCTCCATCCCAAATTAATCGTCTTGTATTTGTCAAAACTAGATGATACCCCGCGCGTTGCCGCGGTACCTTAGTGTGCCAAAAAATGGCGCGCTTAACGAATATCAAATGTATTCTACGGATAAATACGACCTAAAAAAATAAATTTTCCCACTTCGGTTGATTGACATTTAGAAAATATACAAAAGGTGAAGTCTATAAATGGTCATTCTCAAGTTTGCCAATTCTTCAAATTACAACTTGTTTTCTGATACTCAACACAAAATTTGTCGAAAGAACGGAATCGTTGTAGTATATCATTGATTTAAGTGGTGGAGAATTTTCCAAAAGGAAACTAAAATGCTCTATAAAGGATATGTTACATGCTAATTATCCACTAAAATTTACTCTTTAGCAATTATTAAGCTCATCATTTTACCATTTCGAATTGACTTTTCGGCATCTAAAACAAAGCGTGCAGTAGTATTCATTGGAGCTTTACGTCGTTAAAAACAAAAAAAACATAGATTGTCCCATAAAAATTCATGAAACTAAAGAGGAGAAAGTTGAAAAACAAAAAAGAGACCCAATATTAATAGGCTAGTCAAGATATTTTTTCTCATTATGTCTGACATAGATGGGGAATGCAATGCACACAATTAATCTAAAATTGATGTATTTCTAACAATCCTCAGATATAACTCTATGTTACAATGGAACAATACAAATTATATTTTTGCCGGCCTATAAGACTACATACCAAAATACACCGTGGTTGGCATGCCTACTTCAAGCATGACCTGTGTTACTGCAAATGTGACATAAGATAGATGGCATTAGTACACGAAAGTTAAAAATACAACTACAAATTTACATGGGCAAAGGTGCATTAGTATAGGAAAGATAAAAATACAACTATGGATTTACATGGGTAAAACAATGGGGATAAGACGCCAGCTAGTAGTGTGTATAGTAGATTTAGCACTTGCTACAAAATATATGTTTGCAACTGAATGCTTACCGGATGTATGCATTGCCCTTTAAATGGTGCCATGTAATGTAAGATAAATAACTGAAACAAACTGATGGATTACACCAAACAAAGAAGGAATGGCTGGATATAACATTTGTATATTTCATATCAGACAATGCAAAGCAACATCATGTCAGCTGATACCCAATGGGTTGGCAGTAGTATCGTATTGAAATTGTTTGTTAGTATCAGTAGAATCGTACCTGTATAAGACCTGATCCGTGTGGTTATATATACCGCATCGGCAGGTTTGATCTTTCCTTTAACTCAAGCTGTAAACGAACTTTGTTGTAATCCAACCGGTGTTGGTCAATCTGTAACGCAGGGTGCGGCCCCAAGGGGCAACACACCTTAACCATCTTGGTTTCTGATTAAAAATGTCCTCTTTGTAATACTAACAGATTGACCTGCAGTCTGCATGGATTGTGCAACATCATGTGACAGATTAAAGTTGTGTTAAGCATTAAGAAAAAGACCTCTAAAAAATTCATGATTACCTGCTTAGTCGAGCCATTCAATCGAACACCTCTCAGACATCAACGCAGAGAAAGTTTCTGCATGCACCTACTGGAGTTGCAGAGAGAGAGAAGCAAGCAAGAAATTGGGAGGGAAGCCGGTTGGCAACACAACGAACCACAGATCTCTTCAATGCCACCTAGTGATTGACATGGATGTTGACGCTTTTGGAACCTATGCTATTGGAAGAAAAAGAGACAGAGCTTGTACTCACCAGGTCACTCGCGCCCTGGCTTTTAGGTCAGGCCCCGTTCAAATCGATGTTGCGGCATCGACTATCCCAAGCAGTGGTCGGATATGGAGCATGTACGGGTGGCGGAGGCCGGTGCCCCGTGTGAGAGCGATGAGCACATCCAGAAGATGCAGGTAAAAGAAAAGAGGTGCCGGGTGAATCGGAAGAAGGCAATTATAGATCGGTAATGGAGAAGAATACGAATAGCTGGTACTCGTAAGAAAAGAAACGTTGATTTGGACGCGAAGAGGCACAATAAAGATGGTTCAGTGGCTATGGAATGAGGAGAACAAAACACTCATCGGTAGAAAAGAAGAAGAAAACAGGAAGGCCAGCTGTAAACGGACTTTGTTGTAATCCAACCGGTGTTGGTCAATCTGTAACGCAGGGTGCGGCCCCAAGGGGCAACGCACCTTAACCCATCTTGGTTTCTGATTAAAAATGTCCTCTTTGTAATACTAACAGATTGACCTGCAGTCTGCATGGATTGTGCAACATCATGTGACAGATTAAAGTTGTGTTAAGCATTAAGAAAAAGACCTCTAAAAAATTCATGATTACCTGCTTAGTCGAGCCATTCAATCGAACACCTCTCAGACACCAATGCAGAGAAAGTTTCTGCATGCACCTACTGGAGTTGCAGAGAGAGAGAAGCAAGCAAGAAATTGGGAGGGAAGCCGGCTGGCAACACAACGAACCACAGATCTCTTCAATGCCACCTAGTGATTGACATGGATGTTGACGCTTTTGGAACCTATGATATTGGAAGAAAAAGAGACAGAGCTTGTACTCACCAGGTCACTCGCGCCCTGGCTTTTAGGTCAGGCCCCGTTCAAATCGATGTTGCGGCATCGACTATCCCAAGCAGTGGTCGGATATGGAGCATGTACGGGTGGCGGAGGCCGGTGCCTCGTGTGAGAGCGATGAGCACATCCAGAAGATGCAGGGAAAAGAAAAGAGGTGCCGGGTGAATTGGAAGAAGGCAATTATAGATCCGTAATGGAGAAGAATACGAATAGCTGGTACTCGTAAGAAAAGAAACGTTGATTTGGACGCGAAGAGGCACAATAAAGATGGTTCAGTGGCTATGGAATGAGGAGAACAAAACACTCATCGGTAGAAAAGAAGAAAAAACAGGAAGGCCAACCTGATGACGTGGATGGCTTGCATGCTTAGACCAGCCACAGTGTGGTTGAAAAGCGATTCAAAGGGGACTTCGAATCGGTTCAACACACTGCAGGGAATCGGTTCACTAGCTCCGACAGAGAAAGCGGATCAAAAACATGAATCGCTTCTTTGCTTGCTGGTGTGGGCCTTTGGGGTAGAGCGTGTGCAGTAGAGGTTTAAAATACAGAAAAAAGTATTTGCATGTTGTCAGACTGGACCCCAACAAAAGCGAACCCACACTGCAAGGAAATGGAGGCGATTCCAAAACCTGACACATTTTATGTTGAACCGATTCAGCGGTGTGGATGGTCTTAGAGAAATAGGTTAGTGGGGATCATCTATTTAGTTATTATAGATATGGATATATCTATATCCATAGATATATCTCTACTTTAGCAAATCCACGGCAATTAATTCGAGATGGAGGGAGAATTATTTAGTAATTTAGTATATGTTTTGTAAACCTTATTTTTTTAGGGAAAATTTGCGAGAGGACATAGTTATTTTGTGCCATTTGCTAAAACACACCACCGAAATGTGAGTTCGCGGGGTACCATTAAGATTTCATGGCATATTTGCCACAACACACCTTATAGCCAAAAAAAGGAAAGTTTGACCTTTCAAATAGAAATTTAATTTATCGTCCGACAAATGTGTCCATAATTTCTCCAATTCTGCACCAAGCATTCTTCTCCTTCACGTAGACCCGCATCGATCAATGGACGGACCTGCATCGACCAGGGATGGACCCTACCGGATGTCGTATTCCATCTCTTTGGTCGCCTAGCCGTTGTCACTATCCTTCATCCCCGTCTCGCGTCCCCTCTAGAACCCGTTCATGTCCCCATCCCGCGTCAACGGCCATCCCGAACGGCCGTTCCCGTCGTGCATCGGTAAAAAGGGCGACCAGCGTACCAAGGTGATGTGCCACCCCGTGAAGAGTCCGGGCCTCCACCTAGCGTTCTTGGACGCACTCACTGGCGCCCTCCGGCTGGAGCACGTTGTTGCCGGCGGCCATAGACAACACCTTCTCCTCGGTGCCAGGTAGGTAATTTCTGCCGCAATCCTCTTCCCGTTTTGATGTTAACCTATATCCCCGTTAATTCTCATAGGATACATACATTTTTTTTGCATATTAAGTGCTCTACGAAATTGATACATACGGGCTAAATTTTTAATTGGTAAAAAGAATTGTTCAAAGCTGCATCTACAATGGTCATCCCAAGTAAAAACATCAAACTTTTCATTTTTGGCCGTTCAGTGTTTTACGGCAAAAGTTTCATCAAATTTTAATGGTAGCTGGCAAAGTCACGTTCCGGTGGTGTGTTTCAGCAAACGTCACAAAATAACGGTGTCCCCTAGCAATTTTTTCCTATTTTTTATTCATTGCATTTCCCCCCAATTGCACAGTTGAGATAACAAGACCATGTGGACCATCTGCACCTCAGAGCCAAAACTCCACCCAGAAAAATGTACTCCCTCCGTCCCAAATAAGATGTTATAAATTTATTAAAATATGGATGTATCTATACACTAAAATACGTCTAGATACATTTATATTTTGACAAATCTATGATAACTAATTTAGGATGGAGGAAGTACATCCTTTCCGAGTGCCATTTTTTTTAGGGAACCGCTAACTCCAAGTGAGATACATAGGTGTCTTGGTGTTTCCGTGGATAGAAGCATAGAACAAAGGACGCGCGCGTCTAAGCGGCCATGCACTCTTTAGATGCTCTGAGCGCGCACGCTGCAGGACAATGGAAGTGCGGAACTCACAGCCACAACCTGCGCTCACGGTAAACAAGGTCTCGTCAAACCCCCCCGCGCAGCCCGCTCCCGTGTCGTCCCCCGGGCGGCACCGGGGCGAAACCCTAAGCGCCGCCAGCGAGACCGCGACTTCGGCTGCTCCCTTGCCGCCGCTGGCACGGGCCGAGGTGGCGGCGAGCCCGACGACGAAGGCGCCGGACGTGGTGGTTCTCGCTTAGGAGGTCCCTTGGCTGGCTGGGGCCGGGTCGGGGGGCGGCCGGGGCGGCGCCCCTAGTCGTGCGGCGGCGACTGCCTTCCCCTTGCTGCCATGTCCCCTGTCGGTGGGCGGAGGCAGGGTGGAGGCAGGGAGGAGGAAGGGTGTTGCGGATCTGGATCCCGCCCAGATCCGTTGGGGGCCCTTCTTCGACGATTCCCGACGCGAGGAGGGCGCGGTGCTCCTTGGGTGGGCGCGCGGTGGAGGTGGTGTTGCGGTGGTGTTGGTCTTGTGTGGTGGAGCAGCTGGGGGGTGGAGAGCGGGACAAGACCAAGCGAAACTTGCTCCTGCCTTGGCCGGAGCCAGCAGCGACGGTGCCCGCGGGCGTCGTTTCCTTCATGAGGACGTTGCCGTGGCTCCTGTGCCCATCTTCCCCGTTCCATTCTCCGGGGGAAACCCCAAATTCGGATATTCCGGATTGGACGACGTTGGCGGCTTTCTTTCAAATTCCTCGTGAGGGCAGCGTTCTTGGAGATGGACCTAGCTGGAGAGACCAGTGGGGAGCTCGAACTTGTACGGAGGGGTAGAAGCTCTTCTCTGAAGACGGTTGACGGCTCAGGCTAGTGCCACTAAACCTTCCTGGGTGTCGGCTCGGCTCCGCGATGCCCTTCGATTCCGCTGGCGTCTGGTGGGTGTAACCTCGGTAGCGCATTGCTCTTCATCCGGGAGTGGACTCGGCGGTGTGCTTCCCTTTGGCTACTCCGCACCACCTTGGTTGATCTCGGCTGACAGATGCCCTTCGTCTACGACGGTGAAGTCTCATGTGTGCTCTAGCGTCCAACGGTAATCGGAAGACGATGAGAGTTGTTGGCCTCCCTGCGGGGTTCGGCTTGTGTCCTGTTTCTTCTCTTTCTCTTTGTGGTTGCTAGCTTCGGTAGATTGTAATCTCCTCCCTGTAATTTCGCCAGCATTTGTTCTGGTTCCCTCTTAATAGAAAATGGAGCAGTGCTCGCTGTCCTCCGTCAAAAAAAAAACTGTGCTCACTGCCGGCGAGTACCTGCAGCAGGTGCGCCAACGCCGCCGACATCCCTTCCATCGCACACACTCTCGCACCATCCTCCCCTCAATCACGCGCCGACGAGATTCCCTGGCCCCTGTTCTCTTCTCGTCTGTTCCCGTGCTCCTTTTCGATCCAGGTTTGTCCATGCCGATGCAAGCACGTTGCCGTGGCCGACACGCCGACGTGCACTGGCACCAGGTTTTTTACACGGAAAGCTCGAAATGAGACCAATTTCGAATTAACGAAGCCATCAACCGGCCAGGAGTTACAACACACACAAACAAGCTGGGATACCAGCTACACATAAGAACATCAACAACATAAGACTACAAAATATAATAGACACAAGCAAAAACACTAGTGGAAAACAGGGCTTTTACCCACTGGCGAGCACCCCTTTCGCCCCGGCTCGGCCTCCACCCGGTGCAAAAGACCGCAGAGGTGAGGCCGGGGCGAGCAGGGCGCATGGTGTTGGGATTATTTGCCCCGGTTGGAGCCACCAACCGGGGCTAAAGGCCCTCGACGAGCAGGGCCCGTGCAGGCGCGTGGTGTGGGGGGTCTTTTGCCCCGGTTAGAGCCACCAACTGGGGCAAATGACACCCCCACTATATATAAACCCAGCCCTCTCTTCTCCTCATGCCACTCACTTTGGAGGACATATTTCTAGTTGTGTGGTGTGTGCTCACTTTTTTCCCTCCTATGCATAAGAGGTGTTTGATGAAATGACCGGGATAATAACGCCATCTCATCTCGCTGAAAACAAGCACGATTTAATTTGTCCGAGCCACACTTAATTAAATAAGCTTTCTCGTCCTTCTTTCCTCCTCGGTCGAGGTACCAACTTTAACCTTTCATCTGTCGATTTAACATTGGTTATTTCTCTATTCATGGTGTTCTGTAACAGTTCTTAATTAATAATCATATAATGCAGATGAACCGGCAATGGATGTATGCTGACCGACGCTCTGCCGCGTTCATGGAAGGCGTGGGTTATTTTCTCGAGGTGGCCCAGGCAAACAAGAGGAATAATTTTTACTGTTGTCCAGTGCTGTATGTCGGAATCAGAAGGAACACTCTTCTCACAGAGTCATCCACTTCCACTTGTTTCAATCCGGTTTCATGCCCGGCTATAATTGTTGGACCAAGCACGGAGAAAGAGGGGTTATGATGGAAGACAACAAAGAAGAAGAGAATGATGACAACTATCATGAAATGTTACCTGAATACGGTGCCGGTACTAGAATGGAAGATAACAATGAAGTGGAACCAGAGTTGCAGGCACCAGATGAGCCCATCGATGATCTTGGCCAGGCTATTACGGATGCAAAGACAGAAAGCGGTATTGAAAATGTGAGGGTGAAGTTCTATCAGATGTTAAAGGATCACAAAACAAAGTTGTATCCAACTTGCGAAGACGGGCATAAAAAGCTAGGCAGCACACTGGAATTGCTCCAATGAAAGGCCGAGAACGGTATGACTGACAGCGGATTTACAAAGTTGCTGTAAATAGTGAAGAAGCAGCTTCCTAAAAACAATGAATTGCCCGACAGTACATACCAAGCAAAGAAGCTTGTATGCCCCATAGGATTAGACGTGGAGAATATACATGCCTGCATTAATGACTGCATCCTCTACCGCGATGAGAAGTACGAGAATTTGGAACAATGCCCGGTATGCACTGCATTGCGGAATAAGATCAGACCAGACGACCCTGGCGATGTTGAGGGTGAGCGACCCAGGAAGAGGGTTCCTGCAAAGTGATGTGGTATGCTCCTATAATACCACGGTTGAAACATTTCTTCAGAAACAAAGAGCATGCCAAACTTTTGCGATGGCACATGGAAGATCATAAGAAAGATGAGACGTTGAGACACCCCGATGATGGATCGCAGTGGAGAAAAATCGAGAGAAAGTTCCCGCGCTTTGCAGGTGAGGCAAAGAACTTATGGTTTGGCCTAAGTGCAGATGGATTTAATCCATTTAGTGAGCAGAGCAGCAACCATAGCACCTGACCTGTAACTCTATGTATCTATAACCTTCCTCCTTGGTTGTGCATGAAGAGGAAGTTCATTATGATGCCAGTGTTGATCCAAGGCCCGAGACAACCAGGCAACGATATTGATGTGTACCTAAGGCCATTAGTCGATGAACTTTTATTGTTGTGGCGTGAAGAAGGTGTACCTGTGTGGGACGAGCACGTACAAAAAGAATTTAACCTACAAGCGTTGTTGTTCGTAACCATCAACGATTTTCCTGCTCTTAGTAACATTTCTGGACATACAAGCAAGGAATACAATGCATGCACACACTGTTTAGATGACACTGAAATTGTATATCTGGATAAAATTAAGAAGGTTGCGTACCTCGGGTATCATCGTTTTCTTCCGCGCAAGCACCCCTTAAGAAAATCTGGCAAACATTTCAATGGTGAGGCAGATACCCGGGAGACGCCAATCCTTCAATCTGGTGATGATGTATTTGATATGGTGAAGGATTTAAAAGTAATATTTGGAAAGGGTCCGGGCAGACAAATTGTTCCGAATGACGCTGATGGACACGCAACCATGTGGAAGAAGAAACCTATATTTTGGGAACTACCCTATTGGAAAATCCTAGATGTCCGCTCTAAGATCGACGTGATGCACCTGATGAAGAATCTCTGCGTGAATCTGCTAGGCTTGTTTGGCTTATATGGGAAGTCAAAAGATACATCTGAAGCACGGCAGGACCAGCAACACACGAAAGGACGAGACAGCAAGAATCCTGAGCGGTTTCAAGGTGGTCCTCCCAGCTACGCTCTTACCAAAGAAGAGAAGGAAATCTTTTTTGAAGCACTAAATAGTATCAAGGTCCCGTCTGGCTTCTCGTCGAATATAAAGGGAATAATAAATATGGCGGAGAAAAAATTCCAAAACCTGAAGTCTCATGACTGCCACATGTTGATGACACAATTGCTTCCGATTGCGTTGAGGGATATTCTACCAGAAAATGTTCGAGTACCCATTGTGAAGTTATGCCATTCCTCAATGCAATTTCTCAGAAGGTAATCAATCCAGAAAGTCTATCACCGTTACAGACAGATGTGGTCCAATGTCTTGTCAGCTTCGAGTTGGTGTACCCACCATCCTTCTTCAATATTATGACACACCTCCTAGTCCACCTAGTCAAAGAGATTACAATTCTCGGTCATGTGTTTCTACACAATATGTTCCCCTTTGAGAGGTTCATGGGAGTCTTAAAGAAATATGTTCACAGCCGTGCTAGGCCAGAAGGAAGCATGACGAAGGGATGGACCTTGGACCATGCGAGTAAGGACACCCCGTCTTAGGCCCAAGGCTAAGGCCCAAGAAAGGAAGCCCTTGGAGTATTCTGGAAGGCCCACTTGAAGCCCACCCGCAATGCCTTGCTGGTTAAGATAGGAAACTTGTAACCGACATAGGTTTAGAGTTCGAGTCCTCTCCAGGTAGGGTTTTAGACCTGGCCATCTATATAAGGCCAGGAGAACCACCGGAAGAGGACCAAGCAATACCACACCACCAAAGCCTTGAGCTCGAGATCGTACTCTCGACTTGAGCAACAACCATTGTAACCGATAAATTCGATAATACAGATCGACAGAGACAGGAGTAAGGGTTTTACCTCTACGAGGGCCCCGGACCTGGGTAAATCGTGCCCCCCTGTCTAGCCGACGATCGTCACCAGCGCTCATGGGTTCTCCTATTCGAAACCCTATGGGTTCACCCGAGGGATTTGTTGAGTCACATATTCGACAATTGGCGCCGTCTGTGGGAACGGCGGGCGCTGGATCTCCGGCATCTTCGGCTTCATCATCCGTGTTGGAAACCTTTGACTTCAACTCCGGCCAACCCTATTCGGATCGGATCTGTCGTAGTCACCCCTCACTCGCCGGAATCACGCCCGGTATTCAGCAATCTGGAGAAGAGCGTCACCTTGACGTTCGGGAGCTTGAAGTTCTACACCAACAAGGACGGGATCCTCCACTTCCCTAAACAATCGGGATCTGAGTCAGGAGCCGTCGACTCACGCCCTTATCTGGAGAAAAGTGGCGAGTCCATCCGCTTCAACACCAGCAACTACCATACCCTCTCGACAGAGGAACCCTCTCAAGTCCAGAAAGCTTTCCGAGCTACGCCTTGGACTCACGAGCCACGACTGGCTCAGGTCTGCATGGCAGGATCGGAACAACCCCCAGATTGAGAAAACAGCACGGAGGAACGCGCCGCAATCGGAGTCTCACGTGAAGCTTGGGATCAGGCAAAAGAGGCCATCCGAACGAGAAGCCACCTGCGGCCACTGCCCCACACGAAGACATGGTCGCCTACCACTATCACATAGTGAGAGCGGCCACCGTGATTAAAGAAGCTCGGATAGATCTAGACCGACGGAGAAGATTGGCGGATGAATCAAGTCAACGCCGAGCCGAGCTGTCCCTAACACCTTCCGTCGGAAACCGACCCGCAAGGAAGGGACACGCATCGAGAACTACGACCATGGATGCAAAGTCTTTAGGCGGGATCAGCAGATCCCTCGGACCTTCCCTTATGCGGGTAGACGAGGACGGAAACGTCATCCCGCAGACTCCTGCCGCCGCGGTCCTAGCCGCTGCAACCTACATGCAAATGAATCAGCCGGGGGAAAACGACCCTCGAGCGGAACAATTCAAGCAAGTGCGCAAGGGACTAGGCATGGCAGCCGCAAGGCTTGCCTCCTATGATCGCAGGAAGGCTGCCGAACAACAGGATAAGGAGAAGGAAAAGGAGAAAGAGGCATCACGCAAGCATAGGAGCACTTCTCCTAGAAGGGACAAATCACCCCGCTGCGGTCGAGGAAAGGAAGTGTCGAGACATCGTAGTAGAATTCATAGACGGGGGTGCCATGAGACTACTGATAGAGATGTGGGGGGACGTGATTTTGCTAAGGACAATGACACAGGGTTTTTACCCAGGTTCGGTACGTCGCAGTAATGCGGCGTTCCTACTCCTGCAATCTCACTATTCAGGACTAAAGCCTGTGAATACAAAGTACAATGTGAGGTTCTATTAGCTACTCGTCAAGGATCAACCTCTCGGCGAGTTAGCCAGTAGCTTCTTGTCTATCTATCATATCTCCCGTCCAGCTTTATATAATAGTCGGCTTAGGGCATACAGAGTAGGAAACCTAGAAGATTACTGTAACAATTAACTTGGAAAGTAAGGAATCCGCCTTCTACTCCAAGCTAGATCACGTGGACCATGATCCGAGTTCTCCTAGAATCCGGCTTCTGTGCGTCAGCTTACTGGGCCGCCCAATGGACCGTAGCCCACTACCATTTGGGTCAACCGGGTAATCCGGCACTTTAGACTGCCATCCGATATACCCCTATTCGGTATATATCCGATAGTAGCCCCCAAGGAGGATTAAGACTCTGAATCGCCGTCTTTCGCCAAATGCATATTTTTCGAGAAATGTCGGCCTGCAGTCTTGATTCTTCTTTTTATCCTCAAACGATGTTTTAACGCAAAACTCGGAATCCAGAAAATCCGGCTTTCCTCACACGAGCCTTCGTGAAGAAGGAACTTCCTACATCAGCGCTTTAATCATGCTGACGTAAGGGACGTTTGGGTTTCAGGCGGGAACCAGAAACATATCTCTGACAGATTCTCGCGGGAAACGAGGCGATAGAAATAATCACCCGTCGTTTCATTTCCCGGAATTTCCGGCGAGTGACACGCGTTGATCATCCAACGGTCAAAAGAGCCGTTAGCACGCATCGTGACGGGATTCCGGCTATAAATAGCCGCCTCCGTCCTCCGAGGAAACCTTCCGCTCTCACTTCACAGCACCATTCCAGCGCCCAAGTTCTCGCAGAGCAACTCCCGAGCGCAGGAACGCACCCGAGACCTCACCGGAGCAACCGCGCACCGCCTATCGATGGCATCTCCGAGCTCCTCACCGCCCCGTTCCGTCGCAAAGGACATCGATGAAATCATTGACACGATGGATCCACAACTGGATTCACCGGTGCACACTTCCGGCGATGAGCCGGCGAAGGCCACTGGCGGTGCAGCGGGCGAGGAAATCCGTCCCGCCGCCGCAGATCTTGCAGGATCTTCTTCCGCGGCTCCTCCGCCGTTCGCGCCCGAGACGGTGGAAGAGAAAATCGCTCTCGTCGGAGACGAGCTCGCGGCCGCGGAGGCCGCAGCGTCCGCCGCCGCCGGAGCAGAAGACGAGGCGGAAACTGCCGACAACTGGAGTGCCAGCAGTATTCCTTCATCCCTCCTTCCGACAAAGGAGAAGGAGGGGCTCGTGCTGAAAGGGAAATGGCGAATCCCGGAAGAAGAGACCGAGTCTGCGCCAAAGGACGGAGAATGCGTCCTCCTCTCCTCCCATATACTAAGAGGTATGGGTCTTCCGCCTTCCGCCTTTTTTCTCCAAATCTTATCCCACTACAACATCCAACCACATAATCTTCCACCCAACTCCATCCTCTATCTAGCCGGATTTCAGGCCCTTTTCGAGGGATATCTAGGTATAGCTCCTAGGTTAGATTTCTGGCTTTATTGCTTTGGGGTTAAGCGGAACTCTTCGGAGGGCGCACTCCCAACTTGTGGGACCATATCCTTGACCCTGCGTAGATTCAGGGAGGATTGGTTCCCCAAGATCAAGACATCAGAATACGTCAAATTCTGGACGGGTTCCTTCTTTTACCATCCCGACGTTCCTTTCCCTACGAAGGCCACCGGGGTTCCACCTTTCTTGAACACTGCCACTGTTCCCCCAAAAAACTGGGGAACTGAAGCTGTCCAGACCCTGCCGCCTGATCTTCTCAGGATCAAGCGGCGCATCGCCAAGCTCGTCGCTTCTGATCCGCCCCTGACCGGCATGGACACAGTCCTTTGCTGGTTAGATAGGCGGATCCAGCCCTTGGCCAACCACGCTGCTCGCCTTCTCTGTGAGTACACGGGGACCGACGACGAAATGCGGACAACCAGCAAAGCTTGGTCCGCGAAAGATTTGCGGAGAGGCGCAAATCAATTGGTCGCATCATGCGACCATAATGAAGAAAGCCGGCCAATGTACACGGCCGCGAATCTGGCTCCCAAAATATACTTTTTCGCCTTTTGGGTTTAAATCCTTTTTGTTTACTCGCTTTTCATGTTCTTATCTCAGCCTTTATCTTCTTAACAGATCGCTGATCTTCCTGAGTTGGAACTTGATTCCGATGCCGAGCTGGAGGCATTACGTGCCACCTTTGTGGGTGGACGTAAGCGCAAGAAGATTTCCTCTTCTCAGGAAATCATTGATCTTGACGGGGTCCCCGTCGCCACCTCCAGGTTCGGACATCTGGGTTATTTTTCTTTGTCGGAATTTTTCCTTTGTTTTCGGAGTTTTAACTTTCCGGAATTTCTCTTTTCTAGCCTGCCTCCCTCTACTCTGAAGCCGAAAAAGCTGAAGAGGCATAAATCTATGGCCAGCAGAGGCCCCCATCCTTCTCCTGCTACCGCTCCGAATACGCCGATCACGGCAACAGAAGAGCATGCTGCAGCCCCCACCACCGAATCTCTGCAGACCAGCCAGCCCATTGTGCCGGAAACGGACACGAGGGAAAGGGCGGTCCCTGAGGCGGGAGGTCCCTCTCGGATAACTGAGGAGGAGATTCCCACCTTCGATAAGGATTTCAATAATATCAGCGATGGCCTTAGCGCGGTCGGGACTCTTTTTGCTGAGTACGCAAAAGAGTTCACTGAAAACTTGGAGGGTTTACAGCGGATGAGCCAGGTATTATTCCTAGCCCCCAAGCAATAAGTTAAATGTATGCTTTTCACTTGATGCTTTCAATATCATGCTTGTTCCTTACTATAACATGACCTTTCATTTCCATGTTTCAGCAAACCGCTGAAACTATAAACCTGGAAGTTTTCAATAAACTTTCCGTCAAGAATAAGGAGGTTAGAAAACTTCTATCCATTCTTGACGGTAAGGAAGCAGAGATGGCATCGTCTCAGCTACAGCTGTCGGAAACAACAGGTATATTTTAATTCTCTGAAGTTCCTTGTCCATGATTTTTTCTAAGTATTTTTCCGAGTTTTCTTAACCCATAATTTTTTTCTTGCTTTCCAGCTGCTTTGGCGAAGGCCAAGCAAGTTGCTGAAGATGGCGGCAATGCCGCGAGTCTCCGCCAGGAGAACTTGGACCTTCATAAGGAGCTTATGAAGGTTCATAAGGATCTGGAGGCCAGCAATCTGGCCCTTGGGATTGCTCAATCCAAGGCCTCCCAAAAGGCGGACAAGGACAAGGCCACTATCCAAGATTTGGAGAACGCCTTAACCCTGCGCCTGGAGGAAGGCTCCGAGATGGACAAGATTCTCGGTAAGTTATCAACTTTTACCAGATTTTCCATGTCTTAATTCTTTTCTCAGCGTTTTCACTAACCCTTCGGTTATTTGTCTGAAAAAACAGGAGATAACCCAGATCTTACTCGGATTAAAAAAAATCCGAGCTTTTGGGAAGGTATTCACCGCGATTAAGGCTGCGGGCATGTTGCTCATCAACAGGTACCTTCCCGCGAAGTCTGGGGAACTCTCGGAAGTTGAAAAACTTCCGGGAGCCATCATAGAGATTGCAGATGCCAAGGAGTCCATCTTGCGCTCTGCAGCTCGGGGTGGTGCACGCATGGCCTTAGGGCTCATGCGCATGCATTACCCTGGTGCCAAGTCTTGGCGCGTGGCGTCCGGTATCCCTCAAGGATATACGGAAACCAAGCGTACCACCATCTTTGATGAAATCAAGGGTCACGCCACCAAGATCGCCTCTATGGTGAACATCTCCATCACCTATCCAGAAGAGGAGATTCCAGAAGACCCCGAGAATGACAGCAGTGAAGAAGACTTGGATGCCTGAAGGATTCTCCTTAACCTGGATGGTAGAAATAGGAGATAGGAGCATTACTGCACTTTACAATGTAATTTATATTGTAATGCTTCTATTCTTTTGTATAAACAAGTACTCCACCTTTTGCAGTTAATATTTATGAAATCCTTTGCAAGTTTTCCGGGTTTTTTATTCCTTTATCTTCTAAGTTCTCTGGTTTATGTCCTTTAATTGTCCTTAGTGTTTGCAATGGCTCAGTAGTACTTTTAATATTCATGCCGAGTTACTGGGTAAAACCGATCAGTTTAAACTCGGAAACATGGATCATACTAAAGGCATTTTTACATACTAGCTCCGGTGACCCAACACATAAACAATCAGATAATGCTTAGAGAATAGTAAGGAATTTTTTGAATCAAACTCAGGCACGCAGGCACAATCCGAGTTTCCTTTAACCCTTTGTAGGCTGAAAATCATTCAGTTTTTAAACGTCGAGCACGCAGGCACAATTCGGGTTAACATTGAGTATTTTGTAAGATCATTGGGAAATAGTGTGGGGACCCCAGACTAGCAGTCCGAGACCTACAGTATGCATACATTCACGATCCCATGATCAGTTAGTCGTGAACAACATACTCTAGTTGGCTTTGCAGATTACAACAGCCACTAAACGAATACACGGCTTACACAACTGGTCAGTTGACTCAGTTGAAAAACAACTGCCACGCAGGGCAGGAACACACACTAAAAACAGCGGAAGACTGTAAAACACACTCGTGGTAAATCCAAGTCACGCCTTGACTACCTACATGCTACTGACTCGGAGACGTTCCTAGTTCGCATAGCCGTCAGCGACACCATCTTCTTCAGGTTCTCCGGTTTTCTGCTCAAAGTCTGGCTAAGACGATAGCCAGGGACGAAACCAATATGAGTACGTTTGAATGTACTCCGCAAGACACCCCAAATGAAAGCTAAACATGCAAGTATGCATATATATAGGTGGTAGGAAGGCTGTAGTTAAGGTTCAACTAGCCATGATGAATTGAAGACACATCATGGTTGCACAAGTTTTAGTTGTTTTTGTTGAAGAAGATACTTCAAAAGATATTTTATTTCTCTTGTAGATATAGCATGTTCACAAGGTTTTGATAAAGCATTCTAAAAAAAACAAAACATTTCTCTTTGCAAAACTTCTTGGAAAAACACATCTTTAAGATCATCATTTATCCGGTACCTCAAAGGTACAATCATTCCCTTTCAACGTACCTCCCAGGTACAAGTTCCAAAACACCTTTCCAGCTTTTTGAAAACATTGACACAATGCTAGCTACATGGCCATTCAACTGTCCATATCCGAGGACGCGGCTATTCTGAATAGTTTTACTCTCCGCAAGATCCAGTACATCCGCCGTGAACAACCACGGACTATCCGAGACAGTATGCAAACATCGGATAACTAGTCCTAACCATCCACTATGTCAGTGCTAGTAAATGACTACCTCTTCAACTGGGTTTGTTCTCCCCGGCACCGAGTGAGTCAGCCGTATCGATCCGGTTTCCCCTGGCAACACACCGCCATGGCAGGAGACCCAACTGCTGCAACCGGTAGTGAACTTAATCCCACATTGTGAATGTCCCGTTTCTCCCTCCCGGCGACAATTCGGTTCGTGGGACTCTAACCCCTATAGCACTTTGAGGTAGACACGGACTAACACCGACAAGCAATTAGCTAGACCCCGTTCCCAAATTGGGGTAATGTGGCACCACGTCTTGGTTGTCCGGCGAAGACTAGGTTATGTGTCATTTTTGGAAAAACAAGTCGAAAACATTTCCTTCTTCACAAACCTCCCTCGGACAAGGTCCCACCTTTCCTCGGGGTTTTTCCAAGCTTTTGCTTTTCCAAAAACATCAAGTTAAAATGTCCACTAGGGGACTTAAGTTGATTAAGTGATGATACTAAAATGTCTAAAGGGCTTGGTAACACCAAGATTATATAGTGGATATAGCGTATTAGATACATAAAATAGATAGTGGTATAGTCCACTTAAAAGAATAGTTTTGAATCAAACTTTTGTAAAAATTCAGAAGTAAAACATGCATGATAGATAATGATAAGTAAAACAACAGCAAGCATTTAAAATGGCTTGCCTTGGCACTGGTCTTGGTCCTGCTCTTGAAATAAACAAGAGTTGCAATAAAAACCTCTCCGGGAAATAATACCGTCTTTGTTATCTAACGTCGTAAACACAAAAAGGAAAACACCCAATCAGAACCAAACAAAGGCAAGCACTTTACAAAAAGTAAACATACAGCAAGCATTTCATCAAACAAGTACACTCACAAACAATATTACTAGGGTGCACACCATGAAGCAAAACAGGCACAGACAATACACACGAATAACACTAGAATTGATGTTATGGATCCTCAACCAAAATGGAATGAGTCCAGTGGGTGTGCCACTCTCATATCATTCTCAAATAAGGTTAAATGACTCTCTGGTCATTCATGAGGATGAGCAAAATAACAAGAAAAAAATCTAGGAACACATACACATGCATAGGAAAATATTATCAAGCAATAATACAAGCCCATAGTAACACATGCTTTTATAATCATGGAGAATTAATATAACCAGTACCTAGGAAACCGAATAACAGAGAAAAAACAATACCAAAAATACCATGGCATCACTCAATGCATGAAAATAATCATGGAGCAAAACAACTATTAAAACCAGACATGAAAAAGGGCTATTTAGACAAGCAGACATGCATAACCATACGAGATCATTAAACATGATTTATTCTAACATGATGGATCTGTAAGATGACATCCACATAACAGAGAAAACAACACCTAGACATGCTAGTAATAACAAAATAACAATCTAATCAATGCCTCTAAAATTAATCATGCAAATAGCAACTATGGCAGAAAATCATCTAAAACTATCATGCAAGACTATTTTACCTTAAGCTCACTCAAGCATGCAAGCAAGTAGAATATACTAGAATAACAGTAGCCAAGACATGGAAAACAATACTAAAGTATTTATTCAATTCATCATACCAATATGAAGAATAACATAATTTCAACCTATTTTTACTAGGAAAACAATATATTGAGATTTAAACTATAACAAGCATGGCTTTCACACACAAACCCTATAATACTAGTGAAACACTCAAGACACATTTCAAACATGTATAAATAACCTACACATGCTAGGAATCAATTTTATAACAAGAACATGATAACACAACAATTTACCAAGTCATGTCAATAATAGACAGAAAAGGACTATTTACCAAATGTTGCACCAAACCTATTATGTAACTCCTAAAATCATGAAAATCTAGTATACGGTGCTCCTAGTCACTAGAAAATAAACCCAAGTGGATTCACATCAAAATGCATCACCAATAAAATTAAACAATTCACAGAAGTGCTCTATGTCCTAAAACTAACATGCATGTCATTTTCAATCAGAAAGTCAGGTAAACAAAAGGCCAACTGAAACAGATAGATATTGACAAGAGCTACTCAGAACAGTTGAGTTTGCAGGATTTGGATACTAAAAACTCAAGTTATGAATTAAATGGTGAAACAGAGTACCTCTGCCATTTATTTTAGTTCTCCTAAAATATTGCACAAAACTTAGATCTACAAGTTTTATGTGGTTAAGAATTTGTAGATCTAGTACTGTGATTTTTAGTTTGGCAAGATTCACTGGTTAACATTTTTATTTCAAATTAAAGCAAACATCAGAAAATAGAGCTGCAGGGAAAAGAAATAGAACCTGCAGAAAAATAGTTAACGGGCCAGATCTGTGAGGGAAATGGGCCGCACAGAGGCAGGCCAGCCCGGTGGCGAGCGCGTGCGTGGCGAAACGGTAAGCTACCGTCCGACCCGTGATTAACGCGTGACATTAGAACGGCCTTGATTCAAAGTGAACCGTAGGATGTAGATCTGAGGGCCCTCGGATGCCCACGTCAATCCCGGTCGGCGACGACCAGAAACTGGCGGCGGAAACACGAAGAACGGCGGCCTGAGGCGGATATTCGCCGGAGTTCCACAGTAAAGAGATGCCGAGATCGCCTTGGACATAGGCTTGCACCAGGAGGATGACGGAGACGCCGCCAAGCTCATCGGGACCTCGGCGCCTGAAGGGGGAGTCCCCAAATGGAACCTCGATGGATGGTAGCAGCGGCCGAGCAAGGTCGTGGATGGCGGCGGCCCTGCAGGCAGTGAAAACACAAATTGATAGGGGCACGAGGTATGATTGGTCACAGGGAAGCGAGGGGAGGAATCGGCACGACCAGGGATGGTCTGAATCGATGGCGCGACGAGTAGCTCGCCGGCGGGTAGCGGCGCTCGATTCTGGCGATGTAGATGTATAGATAGGGGGATTTCGAGGCATGTCGTCGATTGGGGATGTGTGGAGGTGATGGGGCAAGTTTTTCAGCAAGGGGATGGCTTGGGGATGTCTAGCCGCAGAGCTCGACGCTCGGCGACCATGGCGGCTACGGTGGCTCGGCCAAGCAGCCAGAGGGGATTTTCTTCGGGAGATTTGTTGCCAGCGAGATAGGCTAAGGTGAGGGAGTTCTCCTGGAGAGATAAGGAGGCTGGAGGTGCACGGGGGCGTTGGAAAACAATGGTGCCCACCCAGCACCCGTAGGTGCTTGTCATCGAGAAGGAGAGGAAGGAGAGCGAGAGAAAGAAAATGGAGGGCACGGGTGACTTCTGGGTGATCCCGTGAAGCTTAAGGACAAGGGGAGAGAGCAATGCGTGGCGAGTGATGGCGGAGATCGACAGCCACCTATGATGTAGCTTGTCCTCTAGCCTTGGAGGAGGTGTGGGGAAGAAGGGAGGAGGTTTTGGGAGCAGGGAGGATGTCCAGGGGGTTAATGGGTAAAAGTACCATGTCACATGGCCAGAGAGAGGTGGGGAGAGTGAAAAGATTGGCCAGAACATGGGTGATCTCAACAGTGACAGGAAATACCAGAAATGGTTTTTGAATGTTTCCACCAAAACTTTAAATAGAACATAAGTGAGAAATTGTGTCCAATGGATAGAGGATGAAAAATGGAGTCTAGGGATGGTGGCCTCAAGAGTTGTGAAAAATATTTGTTTCACAAAATTTTGGAATTTAAAAAAGGGCAGAAACTGTTTTTAAATGTTTTCTCCAAAATTTTGAACACAACTTCCAAATGTTTTTCTATAAATAAGTCCCACATGACCATAGGCATGTTGGGTAATTTTTCCAAGATTGTAGGAAATACTTTTATTCACAAAATATTTTAAAATCCATTTCTGTCTTTTGGAAAATAGAAAATAATAAATATTAAAATGCTTTTAGAACAAATATTTTTGAGTTGGGAAGAGAGAGTACATAATATAGATCTCAAAAGTGATTTTTAATAAACAACTCTTTTGAAAATATTTGAGACACCAAGGTGGAAAAGGGTGAAAACATGAGTTTATTTAATAGGTTAAAAACCATGAGAGATAAATAATTAGATGGTCTTTGAAAAATAAATGGACCACATGGATATGATGTATAGGGTATGGATAGTACAAGGGTAGGTTGATGGGGCTTGAAAACAATAAGGAATGATTTTGAGTAACACAGAGAGAGTGCATCAAGATAATAAAAATACGATTAATATAAAGGGATGCCTTCTAAAGGACTTTGAAAGATGATGCCAAAGGGTTTCAATATCCAAAATAACAACTTGGATATATAGCATAGGCATATACAATGATATGTATGATGGTGCATTGTTGATTAGCTCAGGATTTGCCATAGAAACATGTCTCCAAAGTTGGAAGTTTTTAGGAAAACAGAGTAGGAGATGGACATATGATGGAATATGATGATGATGTTTGATCTTGTTATTAATAGGTGTCATTTTATTAAAACAACACACATTAATCAACAAACAGAAATAAATACTTCAAGCAAACACAAGATAAGATCATACAACAAGCAGATAAAATAACAAGACGCACAAGATCACTCACACAACTAAGTTCTTCAATTTTATTTCCAGGATGTTTTCTCATGTGTTAAATTTTAGGTAGTGATCAAGACATACCATGACAAGAGCATTTTGTAAAGAGGTTCATCTCAGAAGTTGTTATTTCTAAAAGAATATATTTGAGGTTAAACCCAGGGGTAACATAGTCCCCTGTTATTGTTTTTGCAAAGGAAGGAAGTGAGAAGGAGTTTTTGAAATACTTGCAAAAATATCTTGGTTGAAAACAAGTTGGAGATGATTATCTCCAAAATAATTTCCATATAGTTTTGGAAATTATCTTTTGTTTTCTCAAAACTTGTCCTTTAGGTTTCTTCTAAAATCAAAACATTTTCAAAAAGGTTTTTGCCAAAAGAGTGTGATGGATGAAGATGATAAGCTTTCTTGTCTTGACTTTATCACAAGGGTTGTGTTTTAAGAAAGTTATGATCATTGGTTTTAATGTTAGTTGTTAACAAACTTAAACAAAAACACAATCAACAGGCAAATAGAAAAGAAACACAAGCATTAGCCAAACATGTTAAAAAGTTTTTGTTGGCCCTGATTTTTGGGTTATTGAAAACAAGTTTTTCCTGTCTTCCAAAAATTGGGCTGTTATAGCTCTTCCCCCCTTAAAATGAATCTCGTCCTCGAGATTCTTAAGGGAAAACAAGGAAGAGGGTTTTCCTAGCAAACAATAAAAATAAAATCTTTTTAAATTTTTTTTAATTTTTCTCAGGTTTTAAGAAACCAAAATTTTCTCCAATCCTGAAGATAAGACTGGATACTCACAAAGGGGGCTCACAGAGACCTAGTTGTGTAGGGTAGAGACTACAAACAACTAGTGATCTTGTCAAGATTTTTCCCACGATTTGAAACAGAGTTAGAAGCTTGGTACACCCGGAGTTTTCTGGAGTCATACACTGACGTGTGGGACCAGGCCCACTTGGCAGTCGATGCACTTCTCTCTTCTTCTTCTTCTTCTTCTTCTTCTTTCCTCGACTTCTCTCCTCGTGCGCACACCCTTGGCATTAGGACGTCCCGCCCACTGTGAGCTCAGGGTGGGATGACACCTCACTATAAGACTATTGTGAGTGCGACATGTCGATTCGTCGACCACTTGGTGGAGGGACGCGCTGGTGATTTCGCGCCATTTGCGAGTACTGCAGCTGGATTCTTCGGCTTTTCCCGCGTAGTGCTCGACGGAGGAGAGGGATCTGCTCCTACTGCTATAAAAGGGGTCGCCGAGGTTCACTAAATCGCACCACACAATGGGTTTCATTTCTCAGGTCGTCGATGATTTCTTCAAGGAGTATGTCAACCTGCTGGAGCGAGCAAATCCCCTGGAGCACTTCGTCATCGTGCTGTTCTTCAGCTGTGGCCTGGTGGGATGGGTCAATGTGATCGTGGTGGCTATGGTCTGCACCGTCTGGGGCATCTACGACTGGTGGTCTGGTGCCAGGAGCGAGACCGCGGTGGAAGAAGGGCGAGCAGTGGCGCCGGTGGCTGCAGTTGTGGAGGTCCAAGCTGGCGGGACAAGGCCAGGAAGACTAGAGGGGCTTCACCGTCGCCTGACTCGGTGCTCAGCGTCAGGTGAGACTGGCTCACCATCAGACCAGGTTCCAGCCATCGAGGACTAGACAATGTTAGTGTCTACACCAGAGTAGGTGTAGTGGTTTGTGTTTGGAAACAGACTTGTATCTTACTTTCTGAAACTTTCATTAGTCTGGTGCAATGTTATCCCTCGAATCATGTATCCCTTTGAAGTTCCATTGAAAATTGTATCTCTGAAATGATTCTTCTTCTGCTTCTGGGTGTTGGGGAAAAACAGAGGGATGTGTGTGCACTAACTTGTTAACATGTTGAAACACTGGTGCCAAAATATTAAAAAGGAAAGTTTTTCATACTGATAAACAGAGTTGTGGAATAACTACTCAATCAGAACAGAGCAAGGCTATCCAACGAACACAATTCATTTAGCAAACATCACACAATCAAAGGCAAACCAGGTACTTTAAGCACAAGCAAACGTCTAGAATCGATGAAGAATGGAACCTATCTATTTCTATGGGGCTGGGTCGACAAAAAGGATTGTTGAAGTCTTCTCTTTATCTCAACTTGATGTTGAGGTCTTCTGAAGGAAGCTTCTTTTTCTTCGGGTTGCTAACTACTAAAGTCTTCTCGGGACATCGCCAAGTATGTAATTGTTTTATAGAAAGATAACAGAAGAAAACTTTTTGATATACTTTTAAAAGAAAAACCAAATTTTATAAACTCATGTTTATTTATTTACAAAACATATTGAGCCATGAAAACAAAAGGGTAAAAAGGTATGTTTACTATTTTCTCTGGTTTTCTTCAAAAATTTGTTTTATAAACAAGGCAATAACTTTTTAGAAAATATGAAAAGAATGGAAACCATGCTTAGGGTTCCTTACATAAAAACATTTTAGGCAGTAATATAGTTTTTACCAATTCTTTTTATTTCCTATCTAACGTACGTGCTAAACTAAGGTCTCCTAATGTCAGGATGGTTCTGATACCAACTCTGTGGGGACCCCAGACTAGCAGTTCGAGACCTCCAGTATGCATACATTCACGATCTCATGATCAGTTAGTCGTGAACAACATAATCGAGTTGGCATTGCAGATTACAACATCTACTACACGAATACATGGCTTACACAACTGGTCACTTGACTCAGTTGAAAACAACTGCCACGCAGGGCAGGGACACACACTAAAAACAACGGAAGACTTCAAAACACACTCGTGGTAAACCCAAGTCACGCCTTGACTACCTACAGGCTACTGACTCGGAGACGTTCCTAGTCCGCATAGCCGTCAGCGACACCATCTTCTTCAGGTTCTCCGGTTTTCTGCTCAAAGTCTGGCTAAGACGATAGCCAGTGACGAAACCAATATGAGTACGTTTGAATGTACTCCGCAAGACACCCCAAATGAAAGCTAAACATGCAAGTATGCATATATATAGGTGGTAGGAAGGCTGTAGTTAAGGTTCAACTAGCCATGATGAATTGAAGACACATCATGGTTGCACAAGTTTTACTTGTTTTTGTTGAAGAAGATACTTCAAAAGATATTTTATTTCTCTTGTAGATATAGCATGTGTAACATCCCAAGTATGAAAAATAGCCATTAGAATGTTTGCTCTCTGTTATTTTATGTTTTGCATCATGACATCATGTTCATTGCATTTGTTTTGCTTTGTTTTTCTCTGTTTTCCTTTGTTTTCCTTTGTTTTCTATTTGAATTTCAAACCAAATTTTAAACCTTTTATTTCATACTTGTGATGTTACAATTTCCAAAATGATATTTCAAATCAAAACAATCAATTGTTTCCATTAAAGTTGTGATTCCAAAACTGTTGTTTTGTTTCCATCAAAAAATTCATTTATTATCAAACCCTTTCCAAATTCAAATCACATTTTCCCAAACAGCAACCTTTTGGAATTAATAATAATTACAACACAATGCTAATACTTTGTTTCAATTAAACTTTAAGGTTCAAACCCTTTAAATCTTGTATACAATAATTCACATAAACTCAAAATTCATTCAAATTTGAATTAAATTACAAACAACACCCAATTTGGAATTATGAAACTTACAAAACAATTCATTTCCCTTGTTCCAATTAAACTTGAATTTAGAAACTTAATTGCTTAAGCTCCATTATTTCAATTACTATTAAAATCCAATCAAATTTCAAACAACTTGCAAACAGTACCACAATTCAAATTTTTGTAAAAGCAAAAGTGGCACTTTGTGCTGTTTCAATAAACAAGCAACATAAAATTTTATCCATAATTTTTCTAACCCCACAACCTCTCTTTTCCTTCCTTTTCCAACCAGCAAAAAAAAAACCTTAGAGCAAAAAAAAAAACAGAAAAAGAACACAGGGAGAGAGGGGCAACCAGGCCCAGCCCAACTCTCCCACGCCTGCGTACCCCTTCGATCTCTGTCTTTCTTCCTCCTTCTGTACGGCTCGAATCCGAGCATGGCCACGTCGATGGCAGAGGAGCAGCAACGGCCAGCAGCCCTCCCCCTTCCCCTTAAGACCTAGGCCGAGCCCTAGCTCCCTAACCCTAGTGCCCTCTCCCTCCTTCTCCCTCTCCCCGCCTCCATTCCCTCTCCTTCCCACCTCCATCTCTTTTCTCTCTGTCTCTTTTCTTTCTGTAACTGAACCTGTATCACACCTGAGCCTCCCTTCCCCTCCGTTGATCGCCGCCGGGAGGCCACCCTCCGACCAGGACGAGGCCGGGAATGGAACCCCCCGGCCGCCCTCTTCCTCCTCCACCCCTCGGCACGGGCCGGGAGGGCCGGAGCCGCCGCCGCCGTCCGTCTCTCCGCCGGCCAAACCCCCTGCATCGCCACCTGCTCCGCCTCCTCCTGCCCTGTAACATCCAAGTATGAAAACATCCCTTAGTGGTTCAATTTCTTGTTTATTTATGCAATGCATCATGGCATCATTCTCATTTTTATTTCTGTTTGCATTGTTTTCATAATAAAATTCAAACTTAATCAAACATTGTTTTCACACTTGTCTGTTACAATCTCTCAAATAAAGATTTGCAAATCCAAAACCTCAATTGCTTCCAATTATTTTCATATTGGATCAACTCTTAAATTGTTGCTTAATTCAATCAATCACTTAATCAATTAATCAATTAATTTCAAATTATTTCCAAACTCAAACCATTTCTCAAATCTTTAATCATTTGAATCCATGAAATTCACCACTAATTTGAATTCCCTAAATCACCTTCAAACCCTAAAGAAAACCCTATTGAAAATACCTTGATTTTCTACTATTAACTAATATTGGAAATCTCATTTAAATTGGTTAATTTTTAAAACAACAAACAAACAATAAAGTTTTTGAAAACAAAAACTGCCAAAAGGTTGCTTTTCAACTAAGGAGTTTATCCTATTTTTATTCCAAATTTTTCTTTAAACAAAGCCTTTGTTTTGTTTCCATTTGCTTATCTACAAAAAAAAAACAGTACACAAAAATAAAAAGAATAGAAAGGGAGGAGAGCAGCAGCAGCTAAGGTCCAACCAGCCCAGCCCGTTTATCCCCTCTGGCCCGATAACCCTTCCCCTCACGTCGCTGTCGTCCTCCTTCTGCCTGACGTCAGGTGTACGATCACGCCTCCATCGTTGATCCTCCACAGAACCACTCCGATGGCCGCCGTACAGCCTCCACCTACTCCATAAAACCACCGCGGCGCCCCCTCACGGCCACTCAACCCTAGAACTCTACCCCGGCGCCGCCAACCTCCCATCCTCTCCCCCCAAGCCCCTGCCTTTCCCTCTGAACCCCAAGCTCTGAACCCCGCCTCCACCTTCTGAAACCCGCCGCCGCTCGCCGTCTCCGATGGCTAGCAACGCGAGCTAGCCACGGGAACGGGAAGCCCACGGTTCCCTCTACCTCCACGACACCGCCACCGAGCCCTAGCCGCCTCCGATCGCCGCCGCCATCCACGCCAACATCGACGTCGACCTCTGCCCGTGTCCTCGACAGCCACGACATCCCGGTGAGCTCCGTTTCCCTCCACTCCTCCCTCCTCTCGTACTCTCTGAGCGCAGCACCGTGCACATCCACGCACCGCCAGCATCGCCACCACGCCGTCGATCGCCGTCCGGCGTTGCAGATCGAGCACGCTGCTCTGAATGTCTGACGAAATTCAGTAACAGCCGTGGAAGGTTTTGGTCTTCAGTTAAAAATTCAGGCTACGCGCAAACTGAACCCTAAAACGAGTCGAAGCCCTTACCTGTTAAGATTCGCTCGATTACCACAGTGGCCATGCGCCACCGCGTGCAGCCTGGAGGGCGCGGGGTCGATCCCCCTCGGCGCACTTTTTGCTGGGATTAAATCCCGAGCCAGGCCCACCTGGCTGTGGCTGTGTGGGCTCTCTCTGCCACGTGCGCGCCACGTTGGCAATGGTCCACAGGGCAGTGCCCGGGTGTACACTTCCAGTGTGTAACAAAAGTCTAAAAACAAATCTGTTATTTTTCTTTTCTTTTAAAGTGGGCAGAATAAACAACTAATTTGCAAATTCAATAACTTTTAAAATATGAACCCAATAAATACAAACTTGATGTCTATTCTGATCCAAATTTTACAAACTTTCCAAATATTCCACTTGTGTTCTGTTTTGAATTTTCAAAATACTTTTAAATTTCAAATTTGAATAATTCAAATGCAAATTGAAATAATTCATAACTAATTCATACTGTTTTCAAATAATTCAAATAAAATATGTTTTTCACACCTTTTTGAATACTCTATTCAAATATAAATTTTGTTTTCTGGTTTGAATAATTTAAATTGCCTAAACAATTTAAATCTTGTTTAATTCAATTAAAAATTGTTTAATATTGTTTAATTCATAACTAAATAATCCAAAGTCCAATTTCAAAATGTGAAACATGTAATCCAACTAAAATTTGATAAACTTTTCAAATATAAAATTTGTAAATTGTTTTGCACACTTTAACTTGATGATAACAACATTTATTTGTGTGCCATATTTAAGTAACAAAATTCCAAATTTAATAAATGCCTTTCTAAATTGCTAACTATCATTCCAATTGCATTTAATTTTGTTATCTTATTGTTCCTCATCATGCATGCATCATACTAAGTCACTTACACATGATGCTTAGTGATAGAACAATTAATTCAACTCTAAAGCATGGGCTTCCATATGCAACCTTTGCACATGGAATCCATTTAAACTTGTGTCTCATATCAACTAGTTTAGTTTGGTGCATCTATTAAACGTGACATGCATCATCCAATGTTTGTGCACCTATGCCATGTATTGATTGCCCGTCTTCCTTCGTTGTTGTTTTTGCTTCTTCTCGATTAGACGACGACGTTGGTACCGACGAGCTTTACGACACCACTACTCAGGACCTAGCCCAGTACCCGGCTACTGAGCTGCCAGGCAAGTTATCACTCACATGAATCATCGAGTTCCTTTCCACACTTGTTGTCGATACTATCCTTTTGTCTACTACTGCTAGCCCTATGTATCGTTGCTTGTTCTACGAACCTATCACATGATACCCTGAACCAATGATACTGCCTCACCTCCATACCTACAGCCTTTGTTTGTGCCTTAGTATTATCTAGCATGCTTAGGGTTGCTTTTACTCGAGTCTGTTGTCGGTTACTACTTTTACTATCTTATTATCTTGTACCCGGGGCTCGTTGTTAATCAATCAATCCTGTTAATTGCTAATGGTAATAATAATTTGATGATAAGGCACCGGCAGGAGGCCCATGAGTGGTTTTGGAGCCTGCTAGTGTCGACCCTAATAGGAAAAGGGTCTTGTCTACTGATCCATGATGAGCGCACTACCCGCATTTGGGAAGCGAGTATGGGCGCCCCCCTCAACTTGACCTGATTCGCATCTCGTCCAAATCGCCTCATTTAGTTCGTGTTTTCCATTTGCCGCATGCATGTTTTTGCGAGCCCAGCGCAAGGTGGAACTTTCGTAGTCGGCATATAGGGGGACACGGTCTTAGAGTGCTATGATGGTCCATTTTCTTCTGGGCTTGATTAGCCGTGCGCCCAAGGTTCTTTGGGCTTGATGCGAAGAATGGTTGGTTGTGTTGAGTGCCCCGCTTGGTGGGAGGCATCCCATCTGGCGGGATATTCATGAGTGTACGGCCAAATTGGTGCAACCCTGCAGGGATAATCTTCTCGAGAAGCCGTGTTTTCCGCGGTTATGGATTACTTGGTGAAAGTACTAGCTAACAAGTACTCAGGACAACTTCAACATAATGATCAATCATGTTTCACCCAATGATTAATAATTTGACTAGTAATAGGTTATTCACACAATAACTTGATTCACCTTATCACAACTGCGTGAGTTGTCCTCGGATTGCTTCTTTGGATAAGGGGCGAGATCCAGGATGGGTTTGGTTGAAGTTATCTTTCAGTTGGTTACAATCCTCGATCTTATCTTTTCTGTTAGCCGGAATTTGTAGTTATCTTCTGTAGTTGTTTAGAGCAGCCAGCAGCAACTTTTATATCACCCCTTTCTTCCGTTGATCCCAAGCATCAATGCTTGTGTTGACGGGTAACTCCTTGATGAACTGTGAGTCTTGCTTGCCAGTACTTGGATGTACTGACCCCGTTGGGGGCTGTGGTTTACGCATAGTACGACTACGACTACGATGCTTCTCAGGACGGCTACTTTGTGGAGTTCGACGAGGCTGCAGACGAGTAGTTAGCTGGACCTCGGGCAGGATCCAGACCTACGTGGATGGGCTTCGCTTTTCTTTATTTTCTACGGCTTCTTAAGCCATGGATTTGTCTGTACTCAGACCCCTTTGATTGCTTCCGCTGTTGTAATGAATGATATGTTGGGACATGTGTCCTCTGGATGACTGTATTCGATATTTCTGCCTTAGTGAAGGCCAGTTGCACTTATTTCATTCTTTTGTGTCTTAGAGACAGTTTGTGTTATCATTTCGTTCAAAGCTGTTGACGTACAGTGCGTGTTTGAATATGAAGTACGTCGACAGTAGTGCCTTAGGTTCCTAGCGGATAGTTTACTTCGACGGTGGAAGCAGGGCTTGTGTTGTCGCGCATAAGCGCAGGCCTACCAGGAAGCTGGGACGTGGGAGCAGATATGCCCCATAATCCAAGCACCTGACTTCCAGTTCGTGCGATGAGTATCCTCTAGAAACCTTGGGTGCGACAAATGGTATCAGAGCCTGTCTGCCTATAGGATCCCTTTTTACTGGTCGCAGTTGAGTCTAGAAACTATTTTGTAGCTATATAGGAAAAATGAAACGTGAGAGTAGGAATTCTGCCATTTTTCTTCTTTCCCCACCCACCCACCCTTTTCTGGTAAGGAAGTGCAACGTTGTTTTCTGTTCTCACCTAAACTTTCAAGTTAGGATTTCACGTGTTTTGGGTTCTCTGTAGTACCTCAGGATTTTTGGTCTCGTTTTCCCGATGTTGCTTCAATATCATGTTCTTTTCAACATCATTATCGTCCGTTGAACCTTGTTGTTGTTTTCCACATCCTTTTTCATCTACCGGAGTCTAATCAAAACCTTCCAAATAATCTGCAGATGGGTCTCAGCTACTACCCGCAGGTGGTTCGCATGACTCGCTGTGAGAGCACCGCCGGTTTTCCGGAGTTGCTGAGAGACATGGTTACCTATCTGGGGTTCCGTTGGGCACCAGAGTACCAGGTCTACGAGCACCAGCGAGAGTTTGACCAGACTTGCTACCGGGCTATCGTCTACATTCTGTCGGATGATGGCAGGAGCATTGCACACCAGTACGAGGCAGTAGGGTCCACAGTGGATATGGCAGTGCAGCAGGCAGCGTACGTGAGTATCACCGTTCTCCGTGCTGACTACTGGGGGTTTGATAAGTCCAGTTTTCGTCACATCCCCCGTGGTTACATCACGGCAGCGGGAGTTCACTTCACTGTCCACCGCGACATGGATACCTACAAGACTGATAGCTCCAGGCTCCAGATCACTGCCCAGTTCGCTAGTCACAGTGATGCCGTTGCTTCCGCACTTTCTCAGGAGTTAGCCTCAGTCAGGGAGCAGCTCCACCTTGCTCTCACTCGTCTGGCGACGTACACCACAGACTTTGTTGGAGACGAGCGCTTCGCACGTGTCGTTCAGCCAGCTGGTCTTCCGTTGCCAGATGCTGGAGGTTACGAGCCGATCAGAGGCCCACTTCTCGACCTCGGAGCTGGTTACACAGGGATTCCCCGCTATGGAGCACAGGGAGAGGACGCTTTCTACTTCACCACACCGAGAGTTGCTCTCAGAGCAGTTCCTATCTACATGGATCGTCGTGATACCTACTTCCGTGGGATTCCTCCTCACCGTATCTCTCGTCGTACTAATCACCGCCGTCCTGCGTGATGAGCATGGGAGTACCGTTGTATCCATTACTAGCTGTGTCTAGTTTATCCTTTCGTTTCCGAACCATGTATTGGTCTGTTGGATATTCTGATGTATTTGAACATGTGATGATGTACCTGTTGGTTATCTATTCATGCGTCGGAATAATCTATCTTTCGGTTACCAAGTCTATCCTTTTCTGTTGTTGTGCTAAAATGAATTTCTGTTCAGGATGCCTCCAACCAGGAACAACCCGCCTCCGCCACCACCAATGGGGGAACTGTTGGCTCAGATGACCCAAGTGGTGACACAGATGGCCCAGATCCAGGCTAACCAGCAACACAACCAGAATGCTCCAAGGGTCACCATCAAGGACTTCCTCAGCTTGGGCCCAAAAGCTTTCGTGGCAACACGTGAGCCCCTGGATGCTGATGACTGGATCCGTGACGTAGCAAGAGCTCTGGAGATTGCTCATGTTGCAGAAGAGGATAAGGTCAAGTACGCCACCTACCTACTGAAGGGTCAGGCAGCTACTTGGTGGGAGAACTACCAGGCCATGAGGGCTGGCTTTCCTATCAACTGGGGATGTTTCAAGGATGCCTTCCTGAAGCACCACATCCCGGATGGTCTCATGGAAAGGATGCGTGAGGAATTCTGCTCTCTCAGACAGGGCAAGCTGGACGTTCTCGGCTACCAGAACGAGTTCAATCGTCTCGCTCGGTACGCTGGTGACGAAGTGTCCACCGAAGCCAAGAAGATGGCAAGGTTCCGCCGAGGTTTTAACCCGGAACTGAAGTACGCTCTCACAAACATCAAGTGCAAGGACTTCGTGGAGCTTGTGAACACCGCGCTCAATGAGGAGAATGGGCGCAAGGCGTTCGAAGAGTCCCGCAAGCACTCGCGTGAGGGTGGTTCCTCCTCCAACATGACCACCCCTCCGCAGAAGCGCCGCATCTGGGTGCCAAATGGTGCTGTCACTCGGGCTCCAAATGCCCAAGCTTCTCCAGACTTTGGTCCCCGCCCACCCAACCCATCTCAGATGCAGGGTCAGAGGTTCCCGATGGGGCAGCCAAGGCCAGGTCCTTCTCGTGTCGTCACTTGCTACAAGTGCAAGGATACTGGACATTATGCTGATAAGTGCACTCAGAAGCAGCTACCCCTACCTCCTCGCCCCAACACCAACCAGGCTATGGTTCGTGCTCCCCCGGCTAAAGCCTTCAACTCCAACAATAGGCCTGTCGGGAGGAACGCGAGGGTGAACCATATCAAGGCCGACAAAGCCGAGGAAGCTGCTGACGTCGTTCTCGGTATATTACCCGTAAACTCTATTCCAGCTAAAGTGTTGTTTGATACTGGAGCATCGCATTCGTTTGTGTCAAAGATCTTTGCTACAACGTACAATTTAGCTCTGGTTCCGCTAAGCAATCAAATCTATGTGCACTCTCCGGGAACTAAAATGATTACTTCCAAGATAAGCATGGACAATCAGATCCTAATTGGAGGTCGCATATTCCTTGCTTCACTCATGTTGCTGGGAAATTCTGACATTGATGTCATTCTGGGTATGGATTGGTTGAAGACCCACAAAGCTAAAATTGACTGTGCTCAAAAGTCAATAACTCTCTCCCACACTTCAGGCCAGATAGTCTATTCTCCATATGGATCAAGTTCTGTCCAGCTGTTCAGCCTCGATGCCAAACCCCTTCCTGCAATTGAAAATGTTCCGGTGGTTTGTGAATTCCCTGACGTCTTTCCAGAAGAGTTGCCAGGGATGCCCCCGGACAGAGCAGTTGAGTTCGTGATCGAGCTTGAGCCAGGTACTGCTCCAATCTCTAAGCATCCATACAAGATAGCTCCTCCTGAACTGAAATTGTTGAAGGAGCAAATCGATATGTATATGGACAAAGGTTTCATTCAGCCTAGTTCCTCCGCTTGGGGTTGCCCAACTCTGTTTGTTGCCAAGAAGGATCAAACAAAAAGACTCGTGGTTGACTATCGTCCTCTCAACGAGAAAACCATCAAGAACAAGTATCCACTTCCTCGTATCGATGATCTTTTTGATCAACTTGCTGGAGCCTCAATATTCTCAAAGTTGGACTTGAGGATGGGTTACCATCAGATAAAGATCAGAAAGGAAGATATTCCTAAGACAGCTTTCACCACTCGGTACGGTCTATATGAATACACCGTCATGTCCTTTGGTCTCACCAATGCACCGGCAACGTTCTCAAGACTCATGAATTCTGTCTTCCATGAATACCTCGACAAGTTTGTTGTGGTATATCTTGATGACATTCTAGTCTACTCAAAATCCGAGGAAGAGCATGGAGAACACCTTCGTCTCACTCTCATGAAACTTCGCGAGCATCGTCTGTATGCCAAGTTTTCCAAATGTGAGTTCTGGATTCCAGAAGTTGCATATCTTGGTCATATCATCTCTGCCAAAGGCATTGCCATTGATCCTGAAAAGGTTAAGGCAATTGTTGATTGGAAACCCCCTAAGACGGTGAAACAAGTTAGAAGCTTTCTTGGCTTGGCTAGCTATTGCCGTCGTTTCGTCCAAAACTTTTCCAAGATTGCTAAACCTCTCACTGATCTCACAAAGAAGGACAAAAAGTTTGTTTGGACTCCACAATGTGATGAGAGTTTCAACCTCCTGAAGACTAAACTCACTTCCACACCTGTTCTAGTTGGCCCAGATACCACCAAACCTTTCCAGATATTCTGTGATGCATCTCTCCAAGGCCTAGGAGCAGTTCTTATGCAAGAACGTCAAGTTGTGGCTTATGCTTCACGTCAGTTGAACCCACATGAGCAAAACTATCCCACTCATGATCTTGAACTTGCAGCAGTTGTGTTTGCCCTCAAGAAATGGAGACAATACTTGTTGGGTAACAAAACTGAAATCTTTTCCGATCATAAGAGTCTGAAATACATCTTCACTCAGCCAGATCTGAATCTCAGGCAAAGGAGATGGATTGAGAAGATTAAAGACTTTGATCTCACCATTTCTTACACTCCAGGCAAGGCTAATGTTATGGCCGATGCTCTCAGTCGCAAATCCTATTGCAATAATCTCATGATTATGGAAAGCCAACCTCCACTTCATGAAGAATTCCAGAAGCTGAACCTTGGTCTTGTTCCTGAAGGATACCTTGCTAGCTTGACAGCCAGCCCAACTCTCGAGGACAAGATTCGTTCTGAACAACTTCGTGATAATGAAATCAAGAAGATTGTGGATCACATCAAGGAGGGCAATGATAAGTTCAAGTCCTTCTCAATTGATGACAAGGGAACTGTGTTCTTCGAAGGACGCATTGCAGTCCCACAGATTCAAAGTCTCAAGGATATCATTCTCAAGGAGGCTCATGAAACTCCTCTATCCATTCACCCTGGAAGTACAAAGATGTACCAGGATCTCAAGACTCTGTATTGGTGGTCTGGCATGAAACGTGAAATTGCTCAATACGTTTCTGAATGCGACGTTTGTCAACGTGTTAAGGCAGTCCATCAGAAGACAGCAGGTCTACTCCAACCTCTGAAAATTCCTGAGTGGAAGTGGGACATGATTGAAATGGACTTCGTTACTGGGTTTCCAAAGTCCAAAAAGGGCAACGATGCAATCTTCGTTGTTATTGATCGTCTCACTAAGGTTGCTCACTTCTATGCTGTAAAGGAAACTATCTCAGCTAGCCAGTTAGCAGAGCTCTACACAGCAAAGGTTGTTCCCCTTCATGGTGTTCCATTGGAAATAAGCTCAGACCGTGGAAGTATCTTCACTTCTCATTTCTGGAAAAGCTTTCAGGAAGCATTGGGCACTAAACTTCTGTTCAGCACAGCTTATCACCCTCAGTCTCAGGGGCAAGTCGAAAGAGTCAATCAGATTCTCGAGGATATGCTCAGAGCATGTGGTCTCTCCTTTGGCATGAAATGGGAGGATTGCCTTCCATATGCTGAATTCTCCTACAACAACAGCTACCAGGCAAGCCTAGGAATGGCACCATTTGAGGCACTGTATGGTCGCAGATGCAGGAGTCCAATCAATTGGTCTGGAGCTGGTGAACGTTCACTTTTAGGCCCTGACATTGTTAAGGAAGCCGAGGAGAAAGTTCGTATCATTCGTGACAATCTCAGGATTGCTCAGTCTCGTCAGAAGAGCTATTATGATAGCAAGCACAGGGATATGGTCTATGCACCTGGTGATAAGGCATATCTCCGTGTAACTCCCCTCAGAGGCACTCATCGTTTCGGTGTGAAAGGAAAGCTTGCACCAAGATACATTGGCCCTTTCAACATCCTCTCAAGACGTGCAGAGAATGCTTATCGTCTTGAACTTCCAGAAAAACTATCCAAAGTGCACGATGTGTTCCACGTGTCACAACTCAAGAAGTGTTTCAAAGATCCAGATCGTGCAGTTGATCATGATTCCATTGAGCTGCAAGATGATCTATCTTATGAGGAGCACCCTATTCGTATTCTCGATGAGACCGAGCGTAAGACTCGCAACAAGAGCACCAAGTTCTTGAAAGTCCAATGGTCGCATCATTCTGATAAAGAGGCAACGTGGGAGACCGAAGAGGATCTTCGCAAGAAGTATCCGGACCTTTTCACATCTCAGTAGGGAATCTCGGGGCGCGATTCCTTCAAGGGGGGGCGTTTTGTAACATCCAAGTATGAAAACATCCCTTAGTGGTTCAATTTCTTGTTTATTTATGCAATGCATCATGGCATCATTCTCATTTTTATTTCTGTTTGCATTGTTTTCATAATAAAATTCAAACTTAATCAAACATTGTTTTCACACTTGTCTGTTACAATCTCTCAAATAAAGATTTGCAAATCCAAAACCTCAATTGCTTCCAATTATTTTCATATTGGATCAACTCTTAAATTGTTGCTTAATTCAATCAATCACTTAATCAATTAATCAATTAATTTCAAATTATTTCCAAACTCAAACCATTTCTCAAATCTTTAATCATTTGAATCCATGAAATTCACCACTAATTTGAATTCCCTAAATCACCTTCAAACCCTAAAGAAAACCCTATTGAAAATACCTTGATTTTCTACTATTAACTAATATTGGAAATCTCATTTAAATTGGTTAATTTTTAAAACAACAAACAAACAATAAAGTTTTTGAAAACAAAAACTGCCAAAAGGTTGCTTTTCAACTAAGGAGTTTATCCTATTTTTATTCCAAATTTTTCTTTAAACAAAGCCTTTGTTTTGTTTCCATTTGCTTATCTACAAAAAAAAAAACAGTACACAAAAATAAAAAGAATAGAAAGGGAGGAGAGCAGCAGCAGCTAAGGTCCAACCAGCCCAGCCCGTTTATCCCCTCTGGCCCGATAACCCTTCCCCTCACGTCGCTGTCGTCCTCCTTCTGCCTGACGTCAGGTGTACGATCACGCCTCCATCGTTGATCCTCCAAAGAACCACTCCGATGGCCGCCGTACAGCCTCCACCTACTCCATAAAACCACCGCGGCGCCCCCTCACGGCCACTCAACCCTAGAACTCTACCCCGGCGCCGCCAACCTCCCATCCTCTCCCCCCAAGCCCCTGCCTTTCCCTCTGAACCCCAAGCTCTGAACCCCGCCTCCACCTTCTGAAACCCGCCGCCGCTCGCCGTCTCCGATGGCTAGCAACGCGAGCTAGCCACGGGAACGGGAAGCCCACGGTTCCCTCTACCTCCACGACACCGCCACCGAGCCCTAGCCGCCTCCGATCGCCGCCGCCATCCACGCCAACATCGACGTCGACCTCTGCCCGTGTCCTCGACAGCCACGACATCCCGGTGAGCTCCGTTTCCCTCCACTCCTCCCTCCTCTCGTACTCTCTGAGCGCAGCACCGTGCACATCCACGCACCGCCAGCATCGCCACCACGCCGTCGATCGCCGTCCGGCGTTGCAGATCGAGCACGCTGCTCTGAATGTCTGACGAAATTCAGTAACAGCCGTGGAAGGTTTTGGTCTTCAGTTAAAAATTCAGGCTACGCGCAAACTGAACCCTAAAACGAGTCGAAGCCCTTACCTGTTAAGATTCGCTCGATTACCACAGTGGCCATGCGCCACCGCGTGCAGCCTGGAGGGCGCGGGGTCGATCCCCCCTCGGCGCACTTTTTGCTGGGATTAAATCCCGAGCCAGGCCCACCTGGCTGTGGCTGTGTGGGCTCTCTCTGCCACGTGCGCGCCACGTTGGCAATGGTCCACAGGGCAGTGCCCGGGTGTACACTTCCAGTGTGTAACAAAAGTCTAAAAACAAATCTGTTATTTTTCTTTTCCTTTAAAGTGGGCAGAATAAACAACTAATTTGCAAATTCAATAACTTTTAAAATATGAACCCAATAAATACAAACTTGATGTCTATTCTGATCCAAATTTTACAAACTTTCCAAATATTCCACTTGTGTTCTGTTTTGAATTTTCAAAATACTTTTAAATTTCAAATTTGAATAATTCAAATGCAAATTGAAATAATTCATAACTAATTCATACTGTTTTCAAATAATTCAAATAAAATATGTTTTTCACACCTTTTTGAATACTCTATTCAATTATAAATTTTGTTTTCTGGTTTGAATAATTTAAATTGCCTAAACAATTTAAATCTTGTTTAATTCAATTAAAAATTGTTTAATATTGTTTAATTCATAACTAAATAATCCAAAGTCCAATTTCAAAATGTGAAACATGTAATCCAACTAAAATTTGATAAACTTTTCAAATATAAAATTTGTAAATTGTTTTGCACACTTTAACTTGATGATAACAACATTTATTTGTGTGCCATATTTAAGTAACAAAATTCCAAATTTAATAAATGCCTTTCTAAATTGCTAACTATCATTCCAATTGCATTTAATTTTGTTATCTTATTGTTCCTCATCATGAATGCATCATACTAAGTCACTTACACATGATGCTTAGTGATAGAACAATTAATTCAACTCTAAAGCATGGGCTTCCATATGCAACCTTTGCACATGGAATCCATTTAAACTTGTGTCTCATATCAACTAGTTTAGTTTGGTGCATCTATTAAACGTGACATGCATCATCCAATGTTTGTGCACCTATGCCATGTATTGATTGCCCGTCTTCCTTCGTTGTTGTTTTTGCTTCTTCTCGATTAGACGACGACGTTGGTACCGACGAGCTTTACGACACCACTACTCAGGACCTAGCCCAGTACCCGGCTACTGAGCTGCCAGGCAAGTTATCACTCACATGAATCATCGAGTTCCTTTCCACACTTGTTGTCGATACTATCCTTTTGTCTACTACTGCTAGCCCTATGTATCGTTGCTTGTTCTACGAACCTATCACATGATACCCTGAACCAATGATACTGCCTCACCTCCATACCTACAGCCTTTGTTTGTGCCTTAGTATTATCTAGCATGCTTAGGGTTGCTTTTACTCGAGTCTGTTGTCGGTTACTACTTTTACTATCTTATTATCTTGTACCCGGGGCTCGTTGTTAATCAATCAATCCTGTTAATTGCTAATGGTAATAATAATTTGATGATAAGGCACCGGCAGGAGGCCCATGAGTGGTTTTGGAGCCTGCTAGTGTCGACCCTAATAGGAAAAGGGTCTTGTCTACTGATCCATGATGAGCGCACTACCCGCATTTGGGAAGCGAGTATGGGCGCCCCCCTCAACTTGACCTGATTCGCATCTCGTCCAAATCGCCTCATTTAGTTCGTGTTTTCCATTTGCCGCATGCATGTTTTTGCGAGCCCAGCGTAGGGTGGAACTTTCGTAGTCGGCATATAGGGGGACACGGTCTTAGAGTGCTATGATGGTCCATTTTCTTCTGGGCTTGATTAGCCGTGCGCCCAAGGTTCTTTGGGCTTGATGCGAAGAATGGTTGGTTGTGTTGAGTGCCCCGCTTGGTGGGAGGCATCCCATCTGGCGGGATATTCATGAGTGTACGGCCAAATTGGTGCAACCCTGCAGGGATAATCTTCTCGAGAAGCCGTGTTTTCCGCGGTTATGGATTACTTGGTGAAAGTACTGGCTAACAAGTACTCAGGACAACTTCAACATAATGATCAATCATGTTTCACCCAATGATTAATAATTTGACTAGTAATAGGTTATTCACACAATAACTTGATTCACCTTATCACAACTGCGTGAGTTGTCCTCGGATTGCTTCTTTGGATAAGGGGCGAGATCCAGGATGGGTTTGGTTGAAGTTATCTTTCAGTTGGTTACAATCCTCGATCTTATCTTTTCTGTTAGCCGGAATTTGTAGTTATCTTCTGTAGTTGTTTAGAGCAGCCAGCAGCAACTTTTATATCACCCCTTTCTTCCGTTGATCCCAAGCATCAATGCTTGTGTTGACGGGTAACTCCTTGATGAACTGTGAGTCTTGCTTGCCAGTACTTGGATGTACTGACCCCGTTGGGGGCTGTGGTTTACGCAGAGTACGACTACGACTACGATGCTTCTCAGGACGGCTACTTTGTGGAGTTCGACGAGGCTGCAGACGAGTAGTTAGCTGGACCTCGGGCAGGATCCAGACCTACGTGGATGGGCTTCGCTTTTCTTTATTTTCTCCGGCTTCTTAAGCCATGGATTTGTCTGTACTTAGACCCCTTTGATTGCTTCCGCTGTTGTAATGAATGATATGTTGGGACATGTGTCCTCTGGATGACTGTATTCGATATTTCTGCCTTAGTGAAGGCCAGTTGCACTTATTTCATTCTTTTGTGTCTTAGAGACAGTTTGTGTTATCATTTCGTTCAAAGCTGTTGACGTACAGTGCGTGTTTGAATATGAAGTACGTCGACAGTAGTGCCTTAGGTTCCTAGCGGATAGTTTACTTCGACGGTGGAAGCAGGGCTTGTGTTGTCGCGCATAAGCGCAGCCCTACCAGGAAGTTGGGACGTGGGAGCAGATATGCCCCATAATCCAAGCACCTGACTTCCAGTTCGTGCGATGAGTATCCTCTAGAAACCTTGGGTGCGACATGCCCTTCCTCGAGGTGAGCGTCCCCCTCCCCTTCCTCCCTGTCGCTGCACTCACCCACACGCCTCGAGCACCACACGGCCACCGCGCACGGCGCCCTCACGTCGAGGCGCAGCAGCCACGCTGCCGGCGACCACGAACCCTCCGTCGAGGTGCAGCGACCTGAACCTGCAAGGTTCAGTTAAAGCAAGTTTCAGTTAACCCGTCTCTGAACTATAACCCCCCCCCCCGCTGCCTCTACTGTCACCAAAGCAGAGCACTACCCCACTGGTTAACCCCTCTACGCGCGCCCAGGAGGGCTGGGGTCGAGTCCCCCTCCCGCAAAATAAAACCAAACCTTTTTTTCCATTTGTTTTGGTACAACAACTTCCCAGAAATCACACATAGGTCCCTGCTAGTTTCCTTCTAGGCCCCTGTTTAATTTTTCTAAGTCCCTAGCAGCTAATTAAATGGCAGGATAACACCTAAAATTGGAAATTGCATAACTAATTCATATTAACTCCAAATTCAACTTTTTAAATATGTTTTCTGTACCAAATTGAATTGTCTACCCAAATATAAAATTTGTTTACTGTTTTTAATATTTTAAATTGGTGCAATATTTAAATTCTTGTTTAATTCACTTAATTTTGCAAAATTCATAACTTGGGCATAAAAATTCCAAATTCAACAAACTAAATTTGTTTTCCATTCAATTTTTCATGTACTTTCCAAATATTAATTTTGTTTGATGTTTTGAATAATTTAAATTGCTGAAAACAACTGTTTCTTGTTTAATGCATTTAAAATTGCCAAAATAATAACTTGCTCATTTTAAATCCAATTTCAACAAATAAAATATGTTTTCCATGCTAAATTAAACCACCTTTCCAAATATAAAATTTGTTTCATTTTTTGAATAATTAAAATTGGTTAAATGATTTAAACCTTGTTTAAATCATTTAATATTGCTAAATTCATAACTTGATCAAATTAAATTCTTTTGGGACATATAAAATATGTTTTCAAACCACAAAGGTATAAACTTTTCAAATATGAATCTCACTTAATTTTTTGCACAAATAAAAATTCAAATAAGTTCATGTTTGAATTAAATTCAATTAAATCTTGTTTAACTTGTTTAATTCATAAATAATTTATTTGAAATCCTTTTTCAACAAGTGGAACATGTATTCCACCCAAAACTTTGTGTTCTTTTCAAATATGAACTTTGTTATCTATTTTGAACAATTAAAATTGGTGAAAACAACAAATGCTTGTGTGACACCTTTAAGGAACCAAAATTCCATAACTTAATAAATGAATTTCCAAACTTGGTAAACCCTATTTCTAATTGCCTCTATTGTTGTTTTCTTTCTGTTTTCCTCATCCATGCATCATGATAATCCACTTTCACCTATTGATTAGTTGTAGAACAATTAATTCAACCATCATTCATGGGCTTTCCATAGGCAATCCCAATTGCATGTGGGTCCATTTAATCATGTTGCTATCTTGTCAACTAGTTTATTTCTATGCATCAATTAAATGGTCATGCATCATCCCATGTTTGTGCACTATGCCATGTTATTGATTGTTTGTTCTCTGCGTTGTTTGTTTGCTTCTTCTCGGATACACGACGACGTTGAGACCGACGATACTTACGACACCCCTTCTAAGGATCTAGCTCAGTACCAGGCTACTGGGTTTGCAGGCAAGTATTCACTCACATGAACCACTGTGTTCCTTTCAACATTGGTTACCGATACTTTCCGTTGTCTATTTCTGCTAGCCCTATGAATCGTTGCTTCTGTTACGAACCTATCACATGTTACCCCTTAACCCTGATATAGCCTCACCTCCACACCTATAACCCCATTGTTTGTTGCCTGTGTCTTACTAGCATGCTTAGGGTTGTTCTGCTCGAGTCTGTTACCCGTTAGTTCCTGTTACCATATTTCTATTATGTTCTGGGGCTCGATGTTAAACAACAACCTGTTAATTCTGAGGTAATAATAATTTGCTGATAAGGCACCGGCAGGAGGCCCGGCGTGGTTTTGAGGCCTGCTAGTGTCGACCCTAATAGGAAAAGGGTCTTGTCTATTGATCCATGATGAGCGCACTAACCGCATGTGGGAAGCGTGTATGGGCGCCCCCCTCAATTTGATTCGATTCGCATCTCGTCCAAATCGCCTCATTTAGTTCGGGTTTTCCATTTGCCGCATGCATATTGCAGGTGCGAACCCTTGGCGCCAGGGTGGAACTTTTGTAGTCGGCATTTAGGGAGACACGTTCTTAGAGTGCTATGAGGGTCCCCTTTTCTTCGTGGGGCTTGATTAGCCGTGCGCTCAATTGCACGGGGTTCTTTGGGCTTGATGCGAAGAAGAGTTGAGTTGTGTTGAGTGCCCCGCTTGGTGGAAAGGCCATTCCATCTGGCGGGTTATTCTTACGTGTACGGCCAAATTGGTGCACCCCTGCAGGGATAAATCTTCTCGAGAAGCCGTGTTTTCCGCGGTTATGGATTACTTGGTGAAACTACTGGCTAACAAGTACTCAGAACAACTTACACCTAACTAATGATAAATTGACTAGTAATAGTCTTATTGACACAATAACTTGAACCATCATTAATCCAACTGTGTGAGTTATCCTCGGATTGCTTCTTTGGATAAGGGGCGAGATCCAGGATGGGTTTGTTTGGTGGTTAGTTATAGTTGGTTACGATACGCTATCTTATCCCCTTTCTGTTAGCCGGAAGTTGTAGCATGTTTATGTAGTTGGTTAGAGCAGCCAGTTGTAGGATCTTTCATATCCCCTTCTTTCCGTTGAACCCAAAGCATCTGTGCTTAGTGTTGACGGGTTACACTTTGGTGAATTGTGAGTCTTGCTTGCCAGTACGTTTATGTACTGACCCCTTTGGGGCTGTGGTTTCCGCAGACTACGTTTCCGAGGATCCCCATGGTGGCTACTACGTGGAGTATGACGAGACTGCTGACGAGTAGATAGCGGACCCGGGCAGAATCCGAGACTTCGTGGATGGGCTCCGTCTTTTCGTTTTCGGCCTCTTAGGCCTATTTGGTTCTTGTCTGTACTCAGACATGTTGAATGCTTCTGATGTGATGTAATGATGAATTGTTGGGACATGTGTCCTCTGGATGATTGTATTTGCTATCTCTGCTCTAATGAGAGCTATTTGCCACTTATTTCAATCTTTTGTGTCGTAGAGATCTGTTGTGATATCACTTGTTCAAACGCCGTTGACGTACCATGTGTGTATGTTTTGAAGTACGTCAATGGAAGTATCCTGATTTCTATGGGATGGTTTACGTAGACGATGAACAGTAGAGTTGGTTGTCACACATACGTGTGTTGGCCTACTCGTAAGAGATGCGGGTGCAGGTAAGCCCCGTAATCCAATCATCTGCTGTTCAACGGAACTACGAGTATCCCCTAGAAGTCCGGGTGCGACAAATGGTATCAGAGCCTGTCTGCCTGTAGGATCCCTTTTACTGGCCGCAGTTGAGTCTAGAAACTATTTTGTAGCTATATAGGAAAAATGAAACGTGAGAGTAGGAATTCTGTTCTTTTTCTTCTTTACCCACCCACCCACCCTTTTCTGGTAAGGAAGTGCAACGTTGTTTTCTCTTCTCACCTAAACTTTCAAGTTAGGATTTCACGAATTCTGGTTTCTCTAGGATAGTTATATCTACTAGACCATAGGAATGGAGGTGGTTGTGACATGATTTATCATGTTGCCTACTCACGATTGAGAACGGAGGCGTGTAAGCCCCGGAAGCAGATCCTCTATTCCTTAAGCAGTAGATATTGATCCTTTAGAAGCCCGGATGGGTTTTCCGTAGTACCTCAGGAGTGTTTTTGATCTCGTTTTTTCCAATGTTGCTTTGTTTTCCTGTTCTTCTCAACATCCTTTTCGTCCGTTGAAACCTTGTTGTTGCTTTCCACTTCAGTTCAGCTACCGGCGTCTAATCAATAACTCAGTTCCACCCTTCTGGCCAGATAGTCTATTCTCCAAATGAATCAAGTTCTATCCAGCTATACACCCTCCATACAAAACCCCTTCCTCTATTTGAAAATGTTCTGGTGGTTTCCAAATTCCCTGACATCTTTCCAGAAGAGTTGCCAGGAATGCCTGTCATCTTGAACTTCCAGAAAAGCTATCCAAGGTGCACGATGTGTTTCACGTGTCACAGCTCAAGAGGATCTTCGCAAGAAGTATCCGGACCTTTTATTTTCTCAGTAGAATCTCGGGGCGCGATTCCTTCAAGGGGGGGCGTTTTGTAACATCCCAAGTATGAAAAATAGCCATTAGAATGTTTGCTCTCTGTTATTTTATGTTTTGCATCATGACATCATGTTCATTGCATTTGTTTTGCTTTTTTTCCAATTGTTTTCCTCTGTTTTCCTTTGTTTTCCTTTGTTTTCTATTTGAATTTCAAACCAAATTTTAAACCTTTTGTTTCATACTTGTGATGTTACAATTTCCAAAATGATATTTCAAATCAAAACAATCAATTGTTTCCATTAAAGTTGTGATTCCAAAACTGTTGTTTTGTTTCCATCAAAAAATTCATTTAATATCAAACCCTTTCCAAATTCAAATCACATTTTTCCAAACAGCAACCTTTTGGAATTAATGATAATTACAACACAATGCTAATACTTTGTTTCAATTAAACTTTAAGGTTCAAACCCTTTAAATCTTGTATTCAATAATTCACATAAACTCAAAATTCATTCAAATTTGAATTAAATTACAAACAGCACCCAATTTGGAATTATGAAACTTACAAAACAATTCATTTCCCTTGTTCCAATTAAACTTGAATTTAGAAACTTAATTGCTTAAGCTCCATTATTTCAATTACTATTAAAATCCAATCAAATTTCAAACAACTTGCAAACAGTACCACAATTCAAATTTTTGTAAAAGCAAAAGTGGCACTTTGTGCTGTTTCAATAAACAAGCAACATAAAATTTTATCCCTAATTTTTCTAACCCCACAACCTCTCTTTTCCTTCCTTTTCCAATCAGAAAAAAAAACATTGGAGCAAAAAAAAAACAAAAAAAAACACAGGGAGAGAGGGGCAACCAGGCCCAGCCCAACTCTCCCAGGCCTGCGTACCCCTTCGATCTCTGTCTTTCTTCCTCCTCCTGTACGGCTCGAATCCGAGCATGGCCACGTCTATGGAAGAGGAGCAGCAACGGCCAGCAGCCCTCCCCCTTCCCCTTAAGACCTAGGCCGAGCCCTAGCTCCCTAACCCTAGTGCCCTCTCCCTCCTTCTCCCTCTCCCCGCCTCCATTCCCTCTCCTTCCCACCTCCATCTCTTTTCTCTCTGTCTCTTTTCTCTCTGTCTCTTTTCTTTCTGTAACTGAACCTGTATCACACCCGAGCCTCCCTTCCCCTCCGGTGATCGCCGCCGGGAGGCCACCCTCCGGCCAGGGCGAGGCCGGGAATGGAACCCCCCGGCCGCCCTCTTCCTCCTCCACCCCTCGGCACGGGCCGGGAGGGCCAGAGCCGCCACCGCCGTCCGTCTCTCCGCCGGCCAAACCCCCTGCATCGCCACCTGCTCTGCCTCCTCCTGCCCTTCCTCGAGGTGAGCGTCCCCCTCCCCTTCCTCCCTCTCGCTGCACTCACCCACACGCCTCAAGCACCACACGGCCTGTAACACCTGGGGTGTTACCCTATTAGAGAGTGTTTGTTTTCTTTTTGCTTGCATCATATGCATCCCATATGCATTGCATCATGTTTTCCAAAACAAATCTCAAATTTTCAAAACCAAATTAAACTTTCCAACATTGTCCAAATTTCCAATTTAATAATTGCAATCAAACCACTCCAATTGTTTCAATAGTTTGAAGTTGATTGCTTGTGAATAAATTTTTTTTTTTTTTTATCCACACCCTAATGGCAAACTAAGTTTCAAATCTTTCTCCTTCTCATTTTGACATGATCAATTGTGGTTTGAGAAAATAAACAACTTGCACTCTTTTGAGCTCACTAAGTTTATGGGTTTATTAAATAAACTTTGTCAACTTTAAAAATCAACTGAAATACTATATGAATTTCAAATAGCAAAGTTCAAACAATTTGTCATTTTTTCCAAATTGTTGGAAATAAGTAATAAACCTTGTTATCTGCTGTTTTGCTAATCGATAAAAAAAAATAGTTCATAAAAGATTTAAACCCGAACCCTTTATTCCTTTCTCTTCTCTCTCCTTTTCTTTCAAGCAAAAAAAAAAAGAGAAACAAAAAATAGAAAGAGAGGGGTGAGCTGAGAGGCAGGCCAAGCCCACCTACAACCAGCCCACCAATTTGGCCCGTTACCCCTTCGACCGGGTCATCCCCTACCTCTGTCCGTACAGAGAAGAGGAATAACCTGTCGCTGTCTACAACCCCCACCGAGGTCCCCTTTCCCCTCCTCCTTAAAAACCGCCCCTTGGTGGCTGCGTGAACCCTAGCCACCTACCCTTCTCCCTTCCCCTCCACGGCGCCGCCAGCTTCCTCTCCATCTCTCTGTTCCCCTTCCTCTTTTCTGTACCGAGAGAGAGAAACGGAGGAGATCGCCGACAGGGCCTTGGCGCCATGGGCCCTCCCGCGACGAGCAGTGCGGCGCATCGGGTCCGCCTCGACCCCGTGGACATCATCGACACCGCCGTCGGCGCGGAGGAGGTCCCAGCTGCTCGCGCTGCTTCCAAGAAGACCGCGGCTGCCGAGGTTTGACTCCGATTCGTCGACGTTCCTTTCCCCGCCGCCCTCAACCACCTCCGCCATGTTCCTCCGGTGAGTCTCCCCTTTCCATTCCCGCCCATAACTGCTCGTTTCGTGTCCGTTTGTGGGTAGCCACTGTCGGAGCTCCTCCGTGGCCGCCATGGATGCGAGCAGCGTTCTCCGCTGCTCACGCACGGGAGCCGACGCACACGAGCAGGTCCACACCGCACGCCACGTCCTCCACGCTCGCAACTCGCCCCACGCACACAACAGTCCCACGCCCAGCAGCATCCCGGAGATCCCACGCGAGCGCTGGAGTCGTTCGTCACCGGCCTTCGATCGCCTGTCTGTTACCGATCTGATCGTGTAATGTTCAGTTAACATCGCAAGCACAGGTTATGTTTGGTCAGACCCCGATACCAACACAAGCAGCAGTCCACCGCACTGGCAGTGCACCTGGGCGCGCAAGCCTGAGCACCAGGGTTCGAACCCCACCCGACACAGTTTTCGCCCACCTTTTTCCTATTTTTCTTTCCTAGCGCAAGGCGGAGAGATTATCCCTTAACCATTCGTTGCTGTACCTGTTCAGAACCCGCACCACAACCCAGTGGTTTGGGCCTCTGTCTTCCACTCGGGAGACCCGAGCTCGAATCCTGGGAAGACCAATTCCCCACCTTTTTTCTTCTTTTGCAAGCATGGCACCGTGGGCCCATCTGTCATACTCAGTGGCTAACTACTCTCCTGTAATAAAAGTTCCACAGTGATTTTCGTATTCAATATTAATATGTAATTCCAGAAAAATGGGTTAAACATGCTAAATTCATATCTTTTGATTTATGCATCCAAATAACACAAATTTTATATGTATTCCAATCAAAATTCCATGACCTTTTCAAATATCACATCTGTTATCTGTTTTGCACAATTCAAATTGTTCCAAATTTCAAATTCAAACAATTCTTTTCCAATTTGGTTAATTCCATAATTAATTCATACTTAATTCAATTAACTCAAATAAAATATGTTTTCTTTACCATTTTGAATAACCTTTTCAAATATAAATTTTGTTTCATGGTTTGAATAATTTAAATTGCCTAAATAATTTAATACTTGTTTAATTCATTTAAATTTGACAAAATCATAACTTGCTCAAAATAAAATAATTTTGAACATGCAAAATATGTTTTCAAACCATCAAAGTGTGAACTTTTCAAATGTGAGTTTGAAATTATGTTTTGCACAAATAAAACTTCAATTAAATTCAAACTTGTTTCAAATTCATTTAAAACTTGTTTAATATTGTTTAATTCATAATTAAATTATCCTAATTCCAATTTCAATATTTGAAACATGTAATCCAACTAAAATTTGATGTACTTTTCAAATATAAATTTTGTTATTTGTTTTGAACACTTTAACTTGATGAAAACAACAATTGCTTGTGTGACATGTTTAAGTAACCAAACTTTCCACACTTAACCAATAATTCCCAAACTTGTTAACCCTATTTCAATTGGTTCTATTGTTGTTATTTTGTTGTTTTACTCATCCATGCATCATGCTAATCCACCTTCATCTGTTGATTAGTTGGAAAACAAATCATCTAACCATAATTCATGGGCTGTTCATATGCAACTCAAATTGCATATGGGTCCATTTAAATTTGTTTATCTTGTCAACTAGTTTACCTTGATGCATCTTTAAACTTGTCATGCATCCATATCTTGATCATGCTGGATCTTTTGCCGTAGTAGTAATTGTTGCATCCGGTGTTTGTTCGAGGTTCGTTGCTTCTTCCCGGATAGGACGTTGAGATGATGTGAGCAACGACAAGTTCTGCTACCTTGCGGGATCTCAGGCAAGTATACTCACTTGCTACCAAATGGCTGCCTTTCATCACTTGTTACCGATACTTTCCGTTTTTCTGTTCTGCTAGCCTTAGTAGTAGTTGTTTCTGTTACGAACCCATCACATGAATCCCTTAACCTTGATATTGCCTCACCTCCACACCTATAACCATTGCTTGTGCCCGTGTCTTACTAGCATGCTTAGGTTGCTTTGCTCGAGTCTGTTACCCGTTACTTTCTGTTATTACTTCTTTATGTTCTGGGGGCTCGATGTTAATCAATCAACCTGTTATTAATAATATGCTGATAAGGCACCGGCAGGAGGCCCTAAGTGGTTTTGAGGCCTGCTAGTGTCGACCCTAATAGGAAAAGGGTCTTGTCTACTGATCCATGATGAGCGTGCTCACCGCATCCGGGTGGTAGTATGGGACCCCCCTCGACTTAGACCTGATCTGCAGCTTGTCCGAAGAGCCACACTTAGTTCGGGTGTTCCATTTGCTCCTTGCATAATGGGTGGATCCCCCATGGTTACTTATGATGATGATGATGCATATAGGGCGAGGCCTGTAGTGCCGGGGTGTTGTGTCCTGCGGGAGTTTTGCACACCTGCGCTGAGTATTCGGCTGCGTGGCTGGGACCTTATAGCTCCGTGGCTCCTAGGATGGGTTGTAGAGATGGTTTGGGTCGTGTCAAGCCAACCTGAGTTTTAGTTGGTGGCTTGAGTGTGTATGGGTACTGGAGCACACCCTGCAGGGATAAATCTTCTCGAGAAGCCGTGTTTTCCGCGGTTATGGATTACTTGGTGAAAGTACTGGCTAACAAGTACTCAGACAACTTACACCTAATGCTAATAACTTGACTAGTAATAGTCCTACTGACACAACAACCTGATCCATTATTCATTAATCCAACTGTGTGAGTTATCCTCGGATTGCTTCTTTGGATAAGGGGCGAGATCCAGGATGGGTTTGTTTGGAGTTACTTTCAGCTGGTTACTATCCTCGATCTTATCTTCTTTCTGTTAGCCGGAAGTTGTAGTATCTCTCTGTAGTTGGTTAGTGCAGCCCGCTGTCGCTTATTTGCAATAACCCCTTCCTTTCCGTTGATCCTAAAGTATTTGTATCTTGTGATGACTGGCTACGCCGGTATGTTGTGAGTATGGGTTTTATCCCCCTTGCCAGTACTTAACCGTACTGACCCACGAATCTCTTTCGTGGCTGCAAATTCCAACTTGCAGTCAACAGGTATGAAGTCAGACGACGTTAGCTTGGGAATCCCTTCGGCTTGGCCTGGGCAGGGATTGGACGCTCTCGGTTATCTTCAGGACTCTTAGTCCAATTTGTATCTTGTCCGTAGCCGGACGTTTGTTTCTTCCGCTGTTATTTTGGATCTTTGTGTTGTATCAGTTGTAACCCTGGCTCGTTCGAGTCATCTTGTACCTATCTGTTTCTGTTGTAATTGTGGAATATTCGTGAACTGTTGTAATGTTATCATAAGTGGCAACCTGGAATCGGTTATTATGCGGATTTGGCGGGAATGCTGAAATCTGCATAGTGCCCGATCTCGGGGCGTCACAAATGGTATCAGAGCCTTGGTTCCGATTCCCGAGATTGTTTCGATACGAATGGTTATCGAAGCAACGGGTCCGCAAAGCCTGTAGGTTAACCTCGCTAACGGTCGTTGTTTCTAGAGTGTCAAAAACTATTTTCTTCTAAACTATTTTGGAAAAACATCTCAATAGGGTTCTTGTTTTCTCCTTATCTCTATTCTATTCCCCTCCCATCTTATTTGTTTTGGAGTCTACTCTCGTACTCAATCTTTCAAAATGTTAGGATCCTACGTGGGTGGACGTTTTCTGAGCCCTTAACCTAATAGGTTCGATCATCCGAAGATTCTTGGTGGAAGAACATCGTCGTCACTCCGAGCAAGAATCTCTTGTTAGTGGTGTCGAGAAACCTTTGTTAGTGGTGTCGAGGAGATCAACTGGAAGCATGAAGAATCGATAGTTGAACTTCTTTCCCCTCCCGGGTTAGCAGGTGGATTGCGAGGGCGCAATCCCTTGTTAGTGGTGTCGTCTGTAACACCTGGGGTGTTACCCTATTAGAGAGTGTTTGTTTTCTTTTTGCTTGCATCATATGCATCCCATATTCATTGCATCATGTTTTCCAAAACAAATCTCAAATTTTCAAAACCAAATTAAACTTTCCAACATTGTCCAAATTTCCAATTTAATAATTGCAATCAAACCACTCCAATTGTTTCAATAGTTTGAAGTTGATTGCTTGTGAATAAATTTTTTTTTTTTTATCCACACCCTAATGGCAAACTAAGTTTCAAATCTTTCTCCTTCTCATTTTGACATGATCAATTGTGGTTTGAGAAAATAAACAACTTGCACTCTTTTTGAGCTCACTAAGTTTATGGGTTTATTAAATAAACTTTGTCAACTTTAAAAATCAACTGAAATCCTATATGAATTTCAAATAGCAAAGTTCAAACAATTTGTCATTTTTTTCCAAATTGTTGGAAATAAGTAATAAACCTTGTTATCTGCTGTTTTGCTAATCGATAAAAAAAAATAGTTCATAAAAGATTTAAACCCGAACCCTTTATTCCTTTCTCTTCTCTCTCCTTTTCTTTCAAGCAAAAAAAAAAGAGAAAAAAAAATAGAAAGAGAGGGGTGAGCTGAGAGGCAGGCCAAGCCCACCTACAACCAGCCCACCAATTTGGCCCGTTACCCCTTCGACAGGGTCATCCCCTACCTCTGTCCGTACAGAGAAGAGGAATAACCTGTCGCTGTCTACAACCCCCACCGAGGTCCCCTTTCCCCTCCTCCTTAAAAACCGCCCCTTGGTGGCTGCGTGAACCCTAGCCACCTACCCTCTCCCTTCCCCTCCACGGCGCCGCCAGCTTCCTCTCCATCTCTCTGTTCCCCTTCCTCTTTTCTGTACCGAGAGAGAGAAACAGAGGAGATCGCCGACAGGGCCTTGGCGCCATGGGCCCTCCCGCGACGAGTAGTGCGGCGCATCGGGTCCGCCTCGACCCCGTGGACATCATCGACACCGCCGTCGGCGCGGAGGAGGTCCCAGCTGCTCGCGCTGCTTCCATGAAGACCGCGGCCGCCGAGGTTTGACTCCGATTCGTCGACGTTCCTTTCCCCGCCGCCCTCAACCACCTCCGCCATGTTCCTCCGGTGAGTCTCCCCTTTCCATTCCCGCCCATAACTGCTCGTTTCGTGTCCGTTTGTGGGTAGCCACTGTCGGAGCTCCTCCGTGGCCGCCATGGATGTGAGCAGCGTTCTCCGCTGCTCACGCACGGGAGCCGACGCACACGAGCAGGTCCACACCGCACGCCACGTCCTCCACGCTCGCAACTCGCCCCACGCACACAACAGTCCCACGCCCAGCAGCATCCCGGAGATCCCACGCGAGCGCTGGAGTCGTTCGTCACCGGCCTTCGATCGCCTGTCTGTTACCGATCTGATCGTGTAATGTTCAGTTAACATCGCAAGCACAGGTTATGTTTGGTCAGACCCCGATACCAACACAAGCAGCAGTCCACCGCACTGGCAGTGCACCTGGGCGCGCAAGCCTGAGCACCAGGGTTCGAACCCCACCCGACACAGTTTTCGCCCACCTTTTTCCTATTTTTCTTTCCTAGCGCAAGGCGGAGAGATTATCCCTTAACCATTCGTTGCTGTACCTGTTCAGAACCCGCACCACAACCCAGTGGTTTGGGCCTCTGTCTTCCACTCGGGAGACCCGAGCTCGAATCCTGGGAAGACCAATTCCCCACCTTTTTTCTTCTTTTGCAAGCATGGCACCGTGGGCCCATCTGTCATACTCGGTGGCTAACTACTCTCCTGTAATAAAAGTTCCACAGTGATTTTCGTATTCAATATTAATATGTAATTCCAGAAAAATGGGTTAAACATGCTAAATTCATATCTTTTGATTTATGCATCCAAATAACACAAATTTTATATGTATTCCAATCAAAATTCCATGACCTTTTCAAATATCACATCTGTTATCTGTTTTGCACAATTCAAATTGTTCCAAATTTCAAATTCAAACAATTCTTTTCCAATTTGGTTAATTCCATAATTAATTCATACTTAATTCAATTAACTCAAATAAAATATGTTTTCTTTACCATTTTGAATAACCTTTTCAAATATAAATTTTGTTTCATGGTTTGAATAATTTAAATTGCCTAAATAATTTAATACTTGTTTAATTCATTTAAATTTGACAAAATCATAACTTGCTCAAAATAAAATAATTTTGAACATGCAAAATATGTTTTCAAACCATCAAAGTGTGAACTTTTCAAATGTGAGTTTGAAATTATGTTTTGCACAAATAAAACTTCAATTAAATTCAAACTTGTTTCAAATTCATTTAAAACTTGTTTAATATTGTTTAATTCATAATTAAATTATCCTAATTCCAATTTCAATATTTGAAACATGTAATCCAACTAAAATTTGATGTACTTTTCAAATATAAATTTTGTTATTTGTTTTGAACACTTTAACTTGATGAAAACAACAATTGCTTGTGTGACATGTTTAAGTAACCAAACTTTCCACACTTAACCAATAATTCCCAAACTTGTTAACCCTATTTCAATTGGTTCTATTGTTGTTATTTTGTTGTTTTACTCATCCATGCATCATGCTAATCCACCTTCATCTATTGATTAGTTGGAAAACAAATCATCTAACCATAATTCATGGGCTGTTCATATGCAACTCAAATTGCATATGGGTCCATTTAAATTTGTTTATCTTGTCAACTAGTTTACCTTGATGCATCTTTAAACTTGTCATGCATCCATATCTTGATCATGCTGGATCTTTTGCCGTAGTAGTAATTGTTGCATCCGGTGTTTGTTCGAGGTTCGTTGCTTCTTCCCGGATAGGACGTTGAGATGATGTGAGCAACGACAAGTTCTGCTACCTTGCGGGATCTCAGGCAAGTATACTCACTTGCTACCAAATGGCTGCCTTTCATCACTTGTTACCGATACTTTCCGTTTTTCTGTTCTGCTAGCCTTAGTAGTAGTTGTTTCTGTTACGAACCCATCACATGAATCCCTTAACCTTGATATTGCCTCACCTCCACACCTATAACCATTGCTTGTGCCCGTGTCTTACTAGCATGCTTAGGTTGCTTTGCTCGAGTCTGTTACCCGTTACTTTCTGTTATTACTTCTTTATGTTCTGGGGGCTCGATGTTAATCAATCAACCTGTTATTAATAATATGCTGATAAGGCACCGGCAGGAGGCCCTAAGTGGTTTTGAGGCCTGCTAGTGTCGACCCTAATAGGAAAAGGGTCTTGTCTACTGATCCATGATGAGCGTGCTCACCGCATCCGGGTGGTAGTATGGGACCCCCCTCGACTTAGACCTGATCTGCAGCTTGTCCGAAGAGCCACACTTAGTTCGGGTGTTCCATTTGCTCCTTGCATAATGGGTGGATCCCCCATGGTTACTTATGATGATGATGATGCATATAGGGCGAGGCCTGTAGTGCCGGGGTGTTGTGTCCTGCGGGAGTTTTGCACACCTGCGCTGAGTATTCGGCTGCGTGGCTGGGACCTTATAGCTCCGTGGCTCCTAGGATGGGTTGTAGAGATGGTTTGGGTCGTGTCAAGCCAACCTGAGTTTTAGTTGGTGGCTTGAGTGTGTACGGGTACTGGAGCACACCCTGCAGGGATAAATCTTCTCGAGAAGCCGTGTTTTCCGCGGTTATGGATTACTTGGTGAAAGTACTGGCTAACAAGTACTCAGACAACTTACACCTAATGCTAATAACTTGACTAGTAATAGTCCTACTGACACAACAACCTGATCCATTATTCATTAATCCAACTGTGTGAGTTATCCTCGGATTGCTTCTTTGGATAAGGGGCGAGATCCAGGATGGGTTTGTTTGGAGTTACTTTCAGCTGGTTACTATCCTCGATCTTATCTTCTTTCTGTTAGCCGGAAGTTGTAGTATCTCTCTGTAGTTGGTTAGTGCAGCCCGCTGTCGCTTATTTGCAATAACCCCTTCCTTTCCGTTGATCCTAAAGTATTTGTATCTTGTGATGACTGGCTACGCCGGTATGTTGTGAGTATGGGTTTTATCCCCCTTGCCAGTACTTAACCGTACTGACCCACGAATCTCTTTCGTGGCTGCAAATTCCAACTTGCAGTCAACAGGTATGAAGTCAGACGACGTTAGCTTGGGAATCCCTCCGGCTTGGGCTGGGCAGGGATTGGACGCTCTCGGTTATCTTCAGGACTCTTAGTCCAATTTGTATCTTGTCCGTAGCCGGACGTTTGTTTCTTCCGCTGTTATTTTGGATCTTTGTGTTGTATCAGTTGTAACCCTGGCTCGTTCGAGTCATCTTGTACCTATCTGTTTCTGTTGTAATTGTGGAATATTCGTGAACTGTTGTAATGTTATCATAAGTGGCAACCTGGAATCGGTTATTATGTGGATTTGGCGGGAATGCTGAAATCTGCATAGTGCCCGATCTCGGGGCGTCACACGGCCACCGCGCACGGCGCCCTCACGTCGAGGCGCAGCAGCCACGCTGCCGGCAACCACGAACCCTCCGTCGAGGTGCAGCAACCTGAACCTGCAAGGTTCAGTTAAAGCAAGTTTCAGTTAACCCGTTTCTGAACAATAACCCCTCCCCCCCCCGCTGCCTGTACTGTCACCAAAGCAGAGCACTACCCCACTGGTTAACCCCTCTACGCGCGCCCAGGAGGGCTCGGGTTCGAGTCCCCCTCCTGCAAAATAAAACCAAGCCTTTTTTCCATTTGTTTTGGTACATCAACTTCCCAGAAATCACACATAGGTCCCTGCTAGTTTCCTTCTAGGCCCCTGTTTAATTTTTCTAAGTCCCTAGCAGCTAATTAAATGGCAGGATAACACCTAAAATTGGAAATTGCATAACTAATTCATATTAACTCCAAATTCAACTTTTTAAATATGTTTTCTGTACCAAATTGAATTGTCTACCCAAATATAAAATTTGTTTACTGTTTTGAATATTTTAAATTGGTGCAATATTTGAATTCTTGTTTAATTCACTTAATTTTGCAAAATTCATAACTTGGGCATAAAAATTCCAAATTCAACAAACCAAATATGTTTTCCATTCAATTTTTCATGTACTTTCCAAATATCAATTTTGTTTGCTGTTTTGAATAATTTAAATTGCTTACAAAAATTGTTTCTTGTTTAATGCATTTAAAATTGCCAAAATAATAACTTGCTCATTTTAAATCCAATTTCAACAAATAAAATATGTTTTCCATGCTAAATTAAACCCCCTTTCCAAATATAAAATTTGTTTCATGTTTTGAATAATTAAAATTGGTTAAATGATTTAAACCTTGTTTAAATCATTTAATATTGCTAAATTCATAACTTGATCAAATTAAATTCTTTTGGGACATATAAAATATGTTTAAAACCACAAAGGTATAAACTTTTCAAATATGAATCTCACTTAATGTTTTGCACAAATAAAAATTCAAATAAGTTCATGTTTGAATTAAATTAAATTAAATCTTGTTTAACTTGTTTAATTCATAAATAATTTATTTGAAATCCTTTTTCAACAAGTGAAACATGTATTCCACCCAAAACTTTGTGTTCTTTTCAAATATGAACTTTGTTATCTATTTTGAACAATTAAAATTGGTGAAAACAACAAATGCTTGTGTGACACCTTTAAGGAACAAAAATTCCATAACTTAATAAATGAATTTCCAAACTTGGTAAACCCTATTTCTAATTGCCTCTATTGTTGTTTTCTTTCTGTTTTCCTCATCCATGCATCATGATAATCCACTTTCACCTATTGATTAGTTGTAGAACAATTAATTCAACCATAATTCATGGGCTTTCCATAGGCAATCCCAATTGCATGTGGGTCCATTTAATCATGTTGCTATCTTGTCAACTAGTTTATTTCTATGCATCAATTAAATGGTCATGCATCATCCCATGTTTGTGCACTATGCCATGTTATTGATTGTTTGTTCTATGCGTTGTTTGTTTGCTTCTTCTCGGATACACGACGACGTTGAGACCGACGATACTTACGACACCCCTTCTAAGGATCAAGCTCAGTACCAGGCTACTGGATTTGCAGGCAAGTATTCACTCACATGAACCACTGTGTTCCTTTCAACATTGGTTACCGATACTTTCCGTTGTCTATTTCTGCTAGCCCTATGAATCGTTGCTTCTGTTACGAACCTATCACATGTTACCCCTTAACCCTGATATAGCCTCACCTCCACACCTATAACCCCATTGTTTGTTGCCCGTGTCTTACTAGCATGCTTAGGGTTGTTCTGCTCGAGTCTGTTACCCGTTACTTCCTGTTACCATATTTCTATTATGTTCTGGGGCTCGATGTTAAACAACAACCTGTTAATTCTGAGGTAATAATAATTTGCTGATAAGGCACCGGCAGGAGGCCCGGCGTGGTTTTGAGGCCTGCTAGTGTCGACCCTAATAGGAAAAGGGTCTTGTCTACTGATCCATGATGAGCGCACTAACCGCATGTGGGAAGCGTGTATGGGCGCCCCCTCAATTTGATTCGATTCGCATCTCGTTCAAATCGCCTCATTTAGTTCGGGTTTTCCATTTGCCGCATGCATATTGCAGGTGCGAACCCTTGGCGCCAGGGTGGAACTTTTGTAGTCGGCATTTAGGGAGACACGTTCTTAGAGTGCTATGAGGGTCCCCTTTTCTTCGTGGAGCTTGATTAGCCGTGCGCTCAATTGCACGGGGTTCTTTGGGCTTGATGCGAAGAAGAGTTGAGTTGTGTTGAGTGCCCCGCTTGGTGGAAAGGCCATTCCATCTGGCGGGTTATTCTTACGTGTACGGCCAAATTGGTGCACCCCTGCAGGGATAAATCTTCTCGAGAAGCCGTGTTTTCCGCGGTTATGGATTACTTGGTGAAAGTACTGGCTAACAAGTACTCAGAACAACTTACACCTAACTAATGATAAATTGACTAGTAATAGTCTTATTGACACAATAACTTGAACCATCATTAATCCAACTGTGTGAGTTATCCTCGGATTGCTTCTTTGGATAAGGGACGAGATCCAGGATGGGTTTGTTTGGTGGTTAGTTATAGTTGGTTACGATACGCTATCTTATCCCCTTTCTGTTAGCCGGAAGTTGTAGCATGTTTCTGTAGTTGGTTAGAGCAGCCAGTTGCAGCATCTTTCATATCCCCTTCTTTCCGTTGAACCCAAAGCATCTGTGCTTGGTGTTGACGGGTTACACTTTGGTGAATTGTGAGTCTTGCTTGCCAGTACGTTTATGTACTGACCCCTTTGGGGCTGTGGTTTCCGCAGACTACGTTTCCGAGGATCCCCATGGTGGCTACTACGTGGAGTATGACGAGACTGCTGACGAGTAGATAGCGGACCCGGGCAGGATCCGAGACTTCGTGGATGGGCTCCGTCTTTTCGTTTCCGGCCTCTTAGGCCTATTTGGTTCTTGTCTGTACTCAGACATGTTGAATGCTTCCGCTGTGATGTAATGATGAATTGTTGGGACATGTGTCCTCTAGATGATTGTATTTGCTATCTCTGCTCTAATGAGATCTATTTGCCACTTATTTCAATCTTTTGTGTCGTAGAGATCTGTTGTGATATCACTTGTTCAAACGCCGTTGATGTACCATGTGTGTATGTTTTGAAGTACGTCAATGGAAGTATCCTGATTTCTATGGGATGGTTTACGTAGACGATGAACAATAGATTTGGTTGTCACACATACGTGTGTTGGCCTACTTGTAAGAGATGCGGGTGCAGGTAAGCCCCGTAATCCAATCATCTGCTGTTCAACGGAACTGCGAGTATCCCCTAGAAGTCCAGGTGCGACAGCATGTTCACAAGGTTTTGATAAAGCATTCTAAAAAAAAGAAAACATTTCTCTTTGCAAAACTTCTTGGAAAAACACATCTTTAAGATCATCATTTATCCGGTACCTCAAAGGTACAATCATTCCCTTTCAACGTACCTCCCAGGTACAAGTTCCAAAACACCTTTCCAGCTTTTTGATAACATTGACACAATGCTAGCTACATGGCCATTGAACTGTCCATATTCGAGGACGCGGCTATTCTGAATAGTTTTACTCTGCAGAGGTGTACACAATCCACAAGATCCAGTACATCCGTCGTGAACAACCACGGACTGTCCGAGACACTATGCAAACATCGGATAACTGGTCCTAACCATCCACTATGTCAGTGCTAGTAAATGACTACCTCTTCAACTGGGTTTGTTCTCCCCGGCGCCGAGTGAGTCTGTCGTATCGATCCGGTTTCCCCTGACAACACACCGCCATGGCAGGAGACCCAATTGCTGCAACCGGTAGTGAACTTAATCCCACACTTTGAATATCCCGTTTCTCCCTCCCAGCGACAATTCGGTTCGGGGGACTCTAACCCCTATAGCACTTTGAGGTAGACACGGACTAACACCGAAAAGTAATTATCTAGACCCCGTTCCCATATTGGGGTAATGTGGCAGCACGGCTTGGTTGTCCGGCGAAGACTAGGTTATGTGTCATTTTTGGAAAAACAAGTCGAAAACATTTCCTTCTTCACAAACCTCCCTCGGACAAGGTCCCACCTTTCCTCGGGGTTTTCCAAGCTTTTGCTTTTCCTAAAACATCAAGTTAAAATGTCCACTAGGGGACTTAAGTTGATTAAGTGATGATACTAAAATGTCTAAAGGGCTTGGTAACACCAAGATTATATAGTGGATATAGCGTATTAGATACATAAAATAGATAGTGGTATAATCCACTTAAAAGAATAGTTTTTGAATCAAACTTTTGTAAAACTTCAGAAGTAAAACATGCATGATAGATAATGATAAGTAAAACAACAGAAATCATTTAAAATGGCTGGCCTTGGCACTGGTCTTGGTCTTGCTCTTGAAATAAACAAGAGTTGCAATAAAAACCTCTCGGAGAAATAATACCGTCTTCGTTATCTAACGTCGTAAACACAAAAAGGAAAACACCCAATCAGAACCAAACAAAGGCAATCACTTTAAAAAAAGTAAACATACAGCAAGCATTTCATCAAACAAGTACACTCACAAATAATATTACTAGGGTGCACACCATCAAGCAAAACAGGCACAGACAATACACACGAATAACACTAGAATTGATGTTATGGATCCTCAACCAAAATAGAATGAGTCCAGTGGGTGTGACACTCTCATATCATTCTCAAATAAGGTTAAATGACTCTCTGGTCATTCATGAGGATGATCAAAATAACAAAAAACAATCTAGGAACACATACACATGCATAGGAAAATATTATCAAGCAATAATACAAGCCCATAGTAACACATGCTTTTCTAATCATGGAGAATTAATATAACCAGTACCTAGGAAACCTAATAACATAGAAAAAACAATACCAAAAATACCATGGCATCACTCAATGCAAGAAAATAATCATGGAGCAAAACAACTATTAAAACTAGACATGAAAAAGGGCTATTTAGACAAGCAGACATGCATAACCATAAGAGATCATTAAACATGATTTATTCTAACATGATGGATCTGTAAGATGACATCCACATAACAGAGAAAACAACACCTAGACATGCTAGTAATAACAAAATAACAATCTAATCAATGCCTCTAAAATTAAGCATGCAAATAGCAACTATGGCAGAAAATCATCTAAAACTATCATGCAAGACTATTTTACCTTGAGCTCACTCAAGCATGCAAGCAAGTAGAATATGCTAGAATAAAAGTAGCCAAGACATGTAAAACAATACTAAAATATTTATTCAATTCATCATACCAATATGAAGAATAACATAATTTTAACCTATTTTTACTAGGAAAACAATATATTGAGATTTAAACTATAACAAGCATGGCTTTCACACACAAACCCTATAATACTAGTGAAACACTCAAGACACATTTCAAACATGTATAAATAACCTACACATGCTAGGAATCAATTTTATAACAAGAACATGATAACACAACAATTTATCAAGTCATGTCAATAATAGACAGCAAAGGACTATTTACCAAATGTTGCACCAAACCTATTATTTAACTCCTAAAATCATTAAAATCTAGTATAAGGTGCTCCTAGACACTAGCAAACCAACCCAAGTGGATTCACATCAAAATGCATCACCAATAAAATTAAACAATTCACAGAAGTGCTCTCTGTCCTAAAACTAACATGCATGTCATTTTCAATCAGAAAGTCAAGTCAACACAAGGCCAACTTCAACAGATAGATATTTACAAGAGCTACTCAGAACAGTTGAGTTTGCATGATTTGGATACTTAAAACTCAAGTTATGAATTAAATGGTGAAACAGAGTACCTCTGACATTTGTTTTAGTTCTCCTAAAATATTTTACAAAACTTAGATCTACAAGTTGGATGTGGTTAAGAATTTCTAGATCTAGTACTGTGATTTTTACCATGGCAAGATTCACTGGTTAATTTTTTTATTTCGAATTAAAGAAAACATCAGAAAACAGAGCTGCAGGGAAAAGAAATACAACCTGCAGAAAAATAGTTAACGGGCCAGATCTGTGAGGGAAATGGGCCGCACAGAGGCAGGCCGGCCCGGTGGCGAGCGCGCGCGTGGCGAAACGGTAAGCTACCGTACGATCCGCGACCAATGCGTGAGATTAGAATGGCCTTGATTCAAAGTGAACCGTAGGATGTAGATCTGAGGGCCCTCGGATGCCCACGTCAATCCCGGCCGGCGACGACCAGAATCTGGCGGCGGAAACACGAAGAACGGCGGCCTGAGGCGGATATTCGCTGGAGTTCCAGCGTAGAGAGATCCCGAGGTCGCCTTGGACATAGGCTTGCACCAGGAGGATGACGGAGACGCCGCCAAGCTCGTCGGGACCTCAGCGCTTGAAGGGGGAGTCCCCAAATGGAACCCCGATGGATGGTAGCGGCGGCCGAGCAAGGTCGTGGATGGCGGCGGCCCTGCAGGCAGTGAAAACACAAATTGATAGGGGCACGAGGTATGATTGGTCACAAGGAAGGGAGGGGAGGAATCGGCACGACCAGGGATGGTCTGAATCGATGGCGCGACGAGTAGCTCACCGGCAGGTAGCGGCGCTCGATTCTGGCGATGTAGACGTATAGAGAGGGGGATTTCGAGGCATGGCGTCGATTGGGGATGTGTGGAGGTGATGGGGAAAGTTTTTCAGCAAGGGGATGGCTAGGGGATGTCTAGCCGCAGAGCTCGACGCTCGGCGACCATGGCGGCCACGGTGGCTCGGCCAAGCGGCCAGAGGGGATTTTCTTCGGGAGATTTGTTGCCAGAGAGATAGGCTAAGGTGAGGGAGTTCTCCTGGAGAGATAAGGAGGCAGGAGTTGCACGGGGGCGTTGGCAAACAATGGTGCCCACCCAGCACCCTTAGGTGCTTGTCATTGAGAAGGAGAGGAAGGAGAGCGAGTGAAAGGAAATGGAGGGCACGGGTGAGTTCTGGGTGATCCCGTGAAGCTTAAGGACAAGCGGAGAGAGCAATGCGTGGCGAGTGATGGCGGAGATCCACAGCCACCTGTGATGTAGCTTGTCCTCTAGCCATGGAGGATGTGTGGGTATGAAGGGAGGAGGTTTTGGGAGCAGGGAGGATGTCCAGGGGGTTAATGGGTAAAAGTACCATGTCACATGGCCAGAGAGAGGTGGGGAGAGTGAAAAGATTAGCCAGAACATGGGTGATCTCAACAGTGACAGGAAATACCAGAAATGGTTTTTGAATGTTTTCACCAAAACTTTTAATAGAACATAAGTGAGAAATTGTGTCCAATGGATAGAGGATGAAAAATGGAGTCTAGGGATGGTGGCCTCAAGAGTTGTGAAAAATATTTGTTTCACAAAATTTTGGAATTTCAAAAAGGGCAGAAACTGTGTTTAAATGTTTTCTCCAAATATTTGAACACAACTTCCAAATGTTTTTCTATAAATAAGTCCCACATGACCATAGGAATGTTGGGTAATTTTTCCAAGATTTTAGGAAATACTTTTATTCACAAAATATTTTAAAATCCATTTCTAGCCTTTTGGAAAATGGAAAATAATAAATATTACAATGCTTTTAAAACAAATATTTTTGAGTTGGGAAGAGAGAGTACATAATATAGATCTCAAAAGTGCTTTTTAATAAACAACTCTTTTGAAAATATTTGAGACACCAAGGTGGAAAAGGGTGAAAAAAAGAGTTTATTTAATAGGTTAAAAACCATGAGAGATAAATAATTAGATGCTCTTTGAAAAATAAATGGACCACATGGATATGATGTATAGGGTATGGAGAGTACAAGGGTAGGTTGATAGGGCTTGAAAACAATAAGTAATGATTTTGAGTAACACAGAGAGAGTGCATCAAGATAACAGAAATAAGATTAATATAAAGGGATGCCTTCTAAAGGACTTTGAAAGATGATGCCAAAGGGTTTCAATATCCAAAATAACAACTTGGATATATAGCATAGGCATATACAATGATATGTATGATGGTGCATTGTTGATTAGCTCAGGATTTGCCATAGAAACATGTCTCCAAAGTTAGATGTTTTTAGGAAAACGGAGTAGGAGATGGACATATGATGGAATATGATATTGATGTTTGATCTTGTTATTAATAGGTGTCATTTTATTAAAACAACACACATTAATCAACAAACAGAAATAAATACTTCAAGCAAACACAAGATAAGATCATACAACAAGCAGATAAAATAACAAGACACACAAGATCACTCACACAACTAAGTTCTTCAATTTAATTTCCAGGATGTTTTCTCATGTGTTAAATTTTAGGTAGTGATCAAGACATACCATGACAAGAGGATTTTGTAAAGAGGTTCATCTCATAAGTTGTTATTTCCAAAATAATATATTTGAGGTTAAATACAGGGGTAACATAGTCCCCTCTTATTGTTTTTGCAAAGGAAGGAAGTGAGAAGGAGTTTTTGAAATACTTGCAAAAACATCTTGGTTGAAAACAAGTTGGAGATGATTAGCTCCAAAATACTTTCCATATAGTTTTGGAAATTATCTTTTGTTTTCTCAAAACTTGGCCTTTGGGTTTCTTATAAAATCAAAACATTTTCAAAAAGGTTTTTGCCAAAAGAGTGTGATGGATGAAGATGATAAGCTTTCTTGTCATGACTTGATCACAAGGGTTGTGTTTTAAGAAAGTTATGATCATTGGTTTTAATGTTAGTTGTTAACAAACTTAAACAAAAACACAATCAACAAGCAAATAGAAAAGAAACATAAGCATTAGCCAAATATTTTAAAAAGTTTTTGTTGGCCCTGATTTTTGGGTTATTGAAAACAAGTTTTTCATGTCTTCCAAAAATTGGGCTGTTACAGCTAGATAAGTTGGAATCATGTTTTTCACTATAACAAACTTATAAAAAACATGAATATAAGAATTCCGACAACTTTATTTCATGATCTCAAAGATGTTTACATAGAAATTGAACTAAGTATAGAAGGGACGTAACTGCTGGAAACTCCAGGGCCTCTTTGTCTCTCCTAGTTCAGCATCTATCTTTCTCTTTCTTGTGTGATTCGGCTTGTCAGGATGATCCTCCGTGTCCCAAATATCTACAAGGTATTATGATCCATTTTTCATAGCTTTGCTAATGACGAATGGTCCTTCCCATACTAGGGCCAATTTGTGCTTTCTTTGCTGCACCAATCTTAGCACTAGGTCACCTTCTTTAAAAGAACGATGCCTGATTTTCCGACTATGGTAGCGTCGTAAACCTTGCTGGTAAATGCGGATCGTTGAAGCACAAGCTCTCGTTCCTCTTCTAAGAGATCGACGGCATCCTGTCGTGTTTTTTCGGCATCCGAGTCGTCGAAATCCTGCACTCTTGGGCTATCATGGATCATGTCCATTGGAAGGATTGCTTCGGCACCATAAACTAGGAAAAACAGGGTTTGCCCGGTTGACCTGTTTGGTGTTATTCGAATACTCCAAAGCACGGAAGGTAGCTCTTCTACCCATGCTCCAGCTGCTCTATGAAGAGGAGATTCGAGTCTTGGACGTATTCCTTGTAGGATTGAGCTATTCATTCTTTCAACCTGTCCGTTGGATTGCGGGTGTGCCACAGATGCGAGATCTAGGCGAATTACCGTTTGTCGGCAATATTTTGCCAACTCTCCAATGGAGAAATTTGTCCTCTTGTCAGTTATTATGCTATGTGGAACGCCATATGTCATGACTACGTCAATGATGAAATTTCTGGCAGTTACACCGTCAAGCTTTTGATGGGTTTAGCCTCCACCCACTTGGTATATTTGTCCACAGCAACTAGTAGATGTGTGAGTCCACCTCGTGCAGTTTTGAACGGTCCCATCATATCTAGCCCCCAGACCGCAAATGGCCATGTAATGGGGATAGTTTTGAGTGCTTGGGCTGGCATATTAGTCTGCTTGGCGTAATACTGACATCCTGCACATGTATTTACTATGTGCTCAGCGTCTGTCTTGGCTGTTAGCCAGCAAAACCCCGCGCGGAATGCTTTTTTGACTATGCTTTTTGATTGAGCATGATATCCGCAATCTCCGGCGTGGATTTCTTGCAGGATTTCTCGTCCTTCTTCTGGTGAAATACATCGCAGAAAAATTCCGGAAGTACTGCGTTTATACAGGCAATTGTTAATTATCGTGTATCCTTTGCATCGACATTGGATCTGTCTTTGCAAGACTTCATCTGCTCCCTCCGGTTACTTCTGATCAACTAAGAAGTTTAGATATGGGATTGTCCAATCCGGGTTAACGAGCATGACTTCAATTGACTCGGAAGCCAGAGGATAATCAACATCTCCACCTTTTATCGATGGTTCGTACAAATTTTGGACGAATACACCTGGTGGTAGGATTTTTACCCTTTCTGATCCCATGCGGGCTAATGCATCCGCGTTCCAATTTTCCTCCCTTTTAACATGGAGCACTTTGAATCCGAAGAAACAAATAGCAAACTCATCCACCATTCTCCGGTATTCGGCCATTATAGGACTTTTTGCATCCCAAGTTTGGTTGAGCTGGTGTTGTACCAAATCTGAGTAGCCGTAGCACAAAATGCGGTTGACACCTATTTCCTTTGCAATATGCAAGCAATGAAGCAGAGCTTCGTATTCTGCCACATTGTTACTGGTGTTGAAGTGTATTTGTAATACATACTCCATTGTGTCTCCTTTAGGAGATTTAAAAACTACACCAGCTCCAGCGCCCTCCTTCATCTTGGATCCGTCAAAGTGCATGATCCAGTACTCGGACTCCGGCATAGGTGTTTTTTCCATTGCTTCCGTCCAGTCGGCGACAAAATCTGCCAAAACCTGGGATATTATTGCCGTCCTAGGCCGATACTTAATGTCGAATGCTGCTAGCTCGATGCCCCATTTGGCTACTCAGCTAGTCGCCTCCGCATTGTTTATTATATCCCCTAGTGGTGCTTTGCATACCACTATTATGGAATGTCCTTGGAAGTAATGGCAAAGTTTTCTAGATGCGAAAAATACGCCATATGCCAGTTTTTGATAGTGTGGATACCTTTGTTTGGACTCGGAGAAAACTTCACTTACATAATATACCGGATGCTGGTCTGGTATACTCTGTTCGTCTTTCTTACTTTACACAACAATTACTGCACTAATAACCCGGTTTGTAGCCGTGAGGTACAAAAACATAGGTTCTTCGTCTTTTGGGGATGCCAAAATCGGAGCTTTCATCAAAGTTTCCTTCAACTGGGTTAATGCTGCGTCTGCCTCCTCTGTCCACTCGAATTTGTCGGATTTTTTCAACAACTTGTACAGTGGTAAGGCTTTATCCCCCAGCCGGCTAATAAACCTGCTGACGGCTGCAGCGGAACCCGTCAATCTTTGCACATCTTTTACACACGTAGGTTTGGAGATGTTTAAGATTGCTTTGATCTTTTCTGGGTTTACTTCTATTCCTCTGTGAGAAACGATGAAAACCAGAAGTTTTCCTGAGGGAACCCCGAATACGCACTTTGATGGATTTAACTTCATTATGTAAGTACGCAAATTTTCGAAGGTTTCTCGCAAATCCTCAAGGAGCGTATCTTTTTTGTTGGTAACGACAGCAATGTTGTCCACGTAAACGTGAACATTTTTGCCAATCTGACTATGCAAACACCGTTGCATGCAGCGCTGGTAGGTTGCACCTGCGTTCTTCAAGCCAAATGGCATGGTGATGTAATAATACGTCCCATAAGGGGTTATAAAAGAAGTTTTAATTTGATCTTCCTTTTTCATGCGTATTTGATGATACCCGGAATATGCATCCAAAAAGCATAAAAGCTCAGAGCCTGCAGTGGCGTCTATTCTTTGATCGATTCGCGGTAACGCGAACCTATCTTTTGGACACAGTTTGTTCAAGCCGGTGTAATCTATACACATCCTCAGGGTAGTAGTATCTTTCTTTGGTACTAATACCGGATTTGCTGACCATTCAATATGTATAACTTCCTGGATAAAATCTGCTGCTAAAAGCCAGATAATTTCCTTGCCAATTATAGCCTTCCGTCTTCTTCCGTCAAATCGACGGAGACCTTGTTTGACGGGTTTGGATCCTGGAATCACCTTATGTTGGTGCTCAGCAAGTTCCCTGGGTACACCTGGCATGTCCGCTGGACACCAAGCAAAAATATTTCAGTTCTCACGGAGGAACTTGATGAGCTCGCTTTCCTATTTGTCGGTCATCCCAGTTCCCACTACGACAAATTTTGTCGGATATTTGGGATCTAGGATTACCTGTCTTGTGTTCTCGGAAGCATTGAAGCTATCTGCTGGCTTCCGGCTTTCTTTGCCTGCCGGCATTTCTATCGGCGATACCTCTTTGGCCAGTTCTTTCAACTCTTCCTTTGCTATGACTTTCTCAGCGCAAAGGGCATTTTCTTTTTCCAGCTCGTTTACCAGCTTGAAGTCTCCAGATATGGTGATTACTCCTCCTTTTGGCCCTGGCATCTTCAGCTTGTTATAGATATAACATGATCTTGCCATGAATTTTGCGAAAGCTGGACGTCCGAGTATCGCGTGATACACGCTTTCGAACGACACCACTTCGAAGGATACTTTTTCCTGACGGAAGTGATCTTTTTCTCCGAAAGTGACATCTAGGGAAATCTGTCCTAGGGATCGTGCTTGTCTTCCAGGAACGATGCCGTGAAAGCGTATATTACTGTGGTTGAGCTGGGTCTCGGAGATTTTCAGATGCTTCAGTGTATCCAGGTACATTATGTTAATGTTGGATCCTCCATCCATCAGCACTCTTTTTAGCCTAGTGTTCTGGACAATAGGGCTTACAACAAGAGCTTGCGTGCCGGGTTCAGGGATGTTTCCGGGATGATCAGACTGATCCCAGGTGATTGGTGTGTTCGAATACTTCAAGAATTTCGGGGTTGTCAGAACAACCACGTTTATTTCTCGAAGCGTTCTTTTTGCCACCTTTGCTGAGGGAGTTGCCAGGAAAGTTAGGTTACACTCTCCATCAACTCTCGGAAACTTGGGCTCGCCTTTTCGCTGTTGTTCCTGGATTTTTTTCGTCAGTGTCCGATTCACTGTCTTCTTTCTCAGTTTCTGGCTTTTGCTTGGAAAAATTCCTTTTGGAATTCTTCCCGTTGTTTCCGGATCCTGCACTGTCTTTCATATGCTTGTTCAACCGGCATTGTGCGTTAGTGTGGGTGGGTTTCCCAAATTGCGAGTGGTGGACGCAGTTTTCCGACTTAATCTTTTCCCACTCTTCCTTGGTGTAATTGGTCGGTTCCGTACTGCGTCCTTTCCACCTGTTCCCCTTTTCACTTCCAAAGGCTATGTTAACCTCTTTGGGCTTTTGTGTTGCATCTGGAGTTCCTTTTTTCTCAGGGCGAGGGTTCTTTTTGGCCTGTATCAGTGTATCGATATTGCCTCCTATGGCCCTGATGTCGTCCTCGGCTGCAGCATGTTCATTGGCGGTTGTAAGCATAGATCCGAGATCTTTGTGCTTTTTGGAACCAACAATGAACGGTATAAGTCCGGGTTTTAGGCCATTGACGAAAGCATGCATTGCTTGAACGTCAGTTACTCCAGAGCAACTATTCTTCATTGCCGTCCATCTTGAGATGAAATCCACGTATGGTTCGTCGTCAAATTGGGTGCAACGGTTTAGCTGGTTGATGTTGTTCGGGCGTTTGTAGGTTCCCCAGAAATGCTGAGTAAATACTCGAGCCATATCTACCCAGCTGTCGACAGTTCTGGAAGGTAATCCATTGATCCAGTCTCTGGCTCCATCCAGTAACATTAGGGGAAGAAACTTTACAGCTTCCAAGTCTGTTCCGTTGTTGATCTGGACGGCTGTATAGTAGTCTGAGAGCCAGGTATCCGGGTTTGTACTACCGGTATATTTTTGGTACGTTGGACCAACTTTGGCAAAGCCAGAGTGAAGGGTTATCCTTCAGATCCTATCTGTGAAGCACTTAGGTCCAAAGTATAAATCATCTTTTTCCGCTCTATCCATGTGTGCGGAGTACCTGCCGGCTGAACGGATAGAAGGGGATCTGCTCCTTTCTTTTCCATTGTTGCGCGAACGCGCTTTTCCGGGATCCTCTTTATTTCTTCCGAGATCACGCCCCTTTGGATGAGGTGGAGTTCTACTCCTGTGTCTTTCCTTATTCCTGGGGGGTGTTCGAGATCTCTCACGCCTGTGAGGTATATCCTGTCTTCCAGCTTTTTCAGCTGGGCGTCTCGGAGGCGGCATTGCTTTGCCGTCATTCCGGTGCTTTTCTTCCCGATCGTGAGGATTAAGTCCACCTTTCGGGAGATGGGATCCGGTTCTAGATGCTTCATCCTTGTTGTCGGGATTTTTCTTATCTTTTCTTGGATCCGCTTTCTTCTCTTTTGAATTGCTTTAATCTCCAGGTTCTTCCGGTCCAGGTGCTCCAGCGGCGCATGTAGCTGTTTTGCATAGGGCGGAGTCGTCGTGCAACTTCCCTGCTCGCTCTTGTCCTCGCTGTTGTTGTTGCAATGCTTTTCCTAGGAAAGCATACACCCCTTGAAGTTTTTCACCGTCGGAGTACATATCGTTGTTGAGGATGGCGAACGCTACTTCCGTGTTTTCTGCTGCTGTTTTGTATATTGGTTCGCCTCTGGCATTTTTCCAAGATGGGTTGTGAAACCTTTCTTTTGGCGGCAGTACTTCCGGTCTTACGATTCCGGGTAACCTTGTAGGTTTAATGCCAGATCTATTATTTTTCTCGTATTCCTCAATTTCTTCCTTCATGGGCTTGATGTCATTCTGGGTATTTTGGAGGTGTTCACGAGTTCTGAATAGATGTTGCTTCTGCCTCTGGAGAGCTCGTCTCCTGGCTTCTAGCACTTCAGGGGGTTCGTGCAATCCCACTGGTGTTTGCAATAACTCATGTTCTTTTTGTTCTGTCATTGGCAGAACAATGATTTCTTTTGTTTTCTTCTCCGCGGGCTTTCTTGGACATCGGGGTATCTTGGAGAAGTTTCTTCGTCTTCTCTCTCTTCCTCTAGCGGAGGAGTTCTAGGGCTTCCCTGACTGCCGGCATCCGTGTTTTCAGCCGGTTTTGCCATCAGTACTTCATGGAATCCCTCCTGAAGAGATTTAACCTTTCTTTCGAAGGCGTCCTCGTCTTCGGAATCAAAGTTGTTTGATCCGGTTTCTAACTCTAATCTCGCCTCAATGGCGGCTAACACAGAGTCAGCTTCCGAGTTCGTCGCTATGTTGATGGATGTCGGATCTTCCACCTCTGTAGTGGGTTTGCTGTTTTCTGCCTCCTGCACGGGATTGCCTTCATCCGTGTTTTCGGCGATCTCGGATTGCACCATGCCGACAAAGTGTGATTCACTTGTATGTCGGTGATCTGAGCAAAACCCGGTATCATAGTCATCTTCGACTGGGTATAGGGCGGGTGGGATAAATCTACTTCCACCGCAAAACCCCATGGCCTCTGCAGTAATCCGATAAAGATGTTTGCAGATCCAATCGGTAACACGCAGGCACTTACCAGATGATTTTGCGCTGGTATGTAAGATCCGTTGTCGAGGAAGCGTGCAACGTCGTTGTCGAACTCCAGGCTTCCAACAGTTATGGAACTGCCAATTCCGCCGAGTATCCTAGATCGAAACTTAACGCCTGACGTCACCGGCCCCACGGTGGGCACCAACTGTCGAGACATCGTAGTAGAATTCATAGACGGGGGTGCCATGAGACTACTGATAGAGATGTGGGGGGACATGATTGTGCTAAGGACAATGACACAGGGTTTTTACCCAGGTTCGGTACGTCGTAGTAATGCGGCGTTCCTACTCCTGCAATCTCACTATTCAGGACTAAAGCCTGTGAATACAAAGTACAATGTGAGGTTCTATTAGCTGCTCGTCAAGGATCAACCTCTCGGCGAGTTAGCCAGTAGCTTCTTGTCTATCTATCATATCTCCCGTCTGGCTTTATATAATAGCCGGGTTAGGGCATACAGAGTAGTAAACCTAGAAGACTACGGTAACTATTAACTTGGAAAGTAAGGAATCCGCCTTCTACTCCAAGCCAGATCACGTGGACCGTGATCCGGGTTCTTCTAGAATCCGGCTTTTGTGCGTCAGCATACTGGGCCGCCCAATGGACCGTAGCCCACTACCATTTGGGTCACCCGGGTAATCCGGCACTTTAGACTGCCATCCGATATACCCCTATTCGGTATATATCCGACAGGAAGCTCGGCGCCGCGGTGACAGTCGGAGCAGCAGCGAAGGTATCCCGAGAGATAAAAGCTCGCGACATCACAGCAGCCGCTCGCGGAAAAGAAGCAAGGAGCCAAGGAAGGAAACTGATCGCGACCAGCCGGGATACAACGCGCGGTAAGATATCGCGCAAAATAGGGTGGACAGGGCAAGAGCAGCAAGGAACCGCGGGCGCTCCTCGTCCGGTTCTTCGGATGACGAGACCTGCGGCACGATGTGCTTCATCCGCAACATTCGTGAAGCACCTCTACCCAGGAGATTCAAGCTCAGCACAGAAGTAACAAAATAAGATGGTTCACTCGAACCTTCGTCGTGGCTAAACGACTACCTCACGGCAGTAAAATGCCAACGTGAGAACAAGAACACGGCTATGCAGTACCTCAACCTGCACATGGTTGGAGCGGCACGTAGCTGGCTGGAAGCAAGACCGAGATCCTGCTACGCATCGTGGGACGACCTGCACTTCGACTTCTGCAAGAACTTCCAGGCCACCTACAAGAGACCGGCAACCATTGAAGAACTGCGGGCCTGTAAACAGAAGAGCGGAGAGTCCACTCACGAGTATATCCAGCGATGGACCACACTCAGGAACACCGCAGGAAACATCTCGGAGGAAGTAGCGGTTGAGGCCTTCGCGAAAGTCGCCCGACGAACTGCTTTCAGAGAAGAGCTGGGCCGAGTCGCACCCAAAACTATTGGGGAGTTGATGATCATAGCCGACAAATGGGCTAATGGAGAAGACACAGTTCTCGACGAGAGAACATCATCGCCCGCGCCCGAGGACGACCGTCATGGTCGAAAGAAAAGGAGGAAATACTACGATCACGACGATCGGGAAGAGATGGTAGCGGCAGAATTCACGCGAAATCGCGATAGTGGACGCCGAGGAAGTCGCGAGTGGAAACCGAAAGCTGAGGAAAAAAACTCCCAAAGAGGTCCTTGATGCATACTGCTCGCTACATCTATTTACAGATAAGCGCACGGAAAAAGCTAAGGCAACGCACCTCCTCAAGGATTGCCGAAAATTCATCAACATCACTGAGGCCTTCTCGAAGAAAAGCAGATCAGCAGCTAATAAAAGTTACCCGCCACTTCCAGGAGGAGGACACCAAGGATTCCAGCCGCCACAACCCCTACCTCCACCAGGAAATCCAAACATGGCGCTAGCCGCACTACCTGCGCCACCCGCACCAAACGCCAGAGCTAACGCGTACCCGAACCCGGCTGGACAGTTAGGGATGATACAAAAAGTCTTCCCATACCGCAGAGCTCAGAAGACAAATACGCTGCAGCTGTGCATGGCTGTGCAAACCCCACCGACAAGGCCCGAGTACCTGAAGATGGCGGACCAATCGATCACCTTCTCGATGGAAGACCACCAACCACGAGTCTATCGACCAGGACACGCCGCCGTAGTAATCCAAGCGCAAATTGGTAATTACGAACTGGCTCGCGTATTTATGGACGGAGGCAGCGGCATCAACATTATCTACGTGGATACGCTCCGCCGGATGAACAGGAACCTGGATGGACTTGCGGAATCAGAAACATCCTTCCACGGGATAGTTCCAGGAAAGGCGATTCGTCCACTCGGAACAATTAACCTAGAGGTTGTGTTGGGCAATCGACGCAATTACAGAAGAGAATTCCTGGACTTTGAAGTAGTCGACTGGCCCTCACAGTACCACGCCATTCTTGGTCGAACAACGTTCGCCAGATTCATGGCAGTACCACATTACGCGTACCTGAAGCTCAAGCTACCCGGGGAATATGGTGTAATCACCATCGACGGAGATTTCCAGAAGTCCAACAAGTGCGACATTGAGTTCAACGAGATCGCAAAATCTTTCGGGATGCAAGAAGAACTGGAGGAGATAGAAAAGTCCACGGACCACTCCGTGATGCCCCTCACAAAGAAAAACGGTGCCAGAATTTGAATTCAGCGCCAACAGCGACACTCAAAAACATGAGGTGCACCCGACAGATTCTGCGAAGACAGCGATGGTGTCAACTACCCTCTCGCCAGCATAGGAAAGCGCACTCGTCAAACTCCTCGGTGAGTACTGGGAAATTTTCGCCTGGCAGCCCTCAGATATGCCAGGAGTACCCAGGGAGTTTGCCAAGCACTCACTCGAAGTCTTCAAAGACGCAAAACCCATCAAGCAGACCACTCGACGGTTCTCAGAACCCAAGCAGAAAGCGCTTGGAGAAGAAGTAAACAGATTGCTAGCAACAAAATTCATCAGGGAGATGAAAATATCCACTTGGTTAGCAAACCCGGTGCTGGTCCCAAAGAAGAACACCAACATCCTTCGAGTGTGCATTGACTACATGTCGTTGAATAAGCACTGGCCCAAGGATAATTTTCCCCTCCCGCGCATCGACCCGATCGTGGACTCCACCGCCGGCTATCAACGCCTCTCCTTCCTAGACGCATACTCGGGATACAATCAAATCCGGATGAAGCAGGAAGACGAAGAGAAGACATCATTCATCACACCGCACGGTGTCTACTGCTACACGACAATGCCCTTTGGGCTCAAGAACGCAGGCGCAACATATCAGCGCTGCATGCAAAAATGCCTCGCCAAGCTCATTGGCAAGAACGTACAAGTGTACGTTTACGACATCGTCATCAAGACTCGAGTAGAGGATACACTCCTCGAGGACATCAGAGAAACATTTGAAGCTCTAAACGCATACAGGATTAAGCTCAATCCGACAAAATGCGTCTTCGGCGTCCCAGCAGGACAACTTCTCGGGTACCTGGTATCCGCCAGAGGAATCGAAGCCAACCCAGGGAAGATACAACAATATAGAAAATGAAGGATCCAACCAATCTACGCGGAGTCCAACAGCTCGCGGGGCGACTAGCCGCCCTGAGCAGATTTATCGCACGATTGGGCGAGCAGGCGCTACCCTTCTACAAGCTGTTAAACAAGACGGACAAGTTCGAATGGACACCAGAAGCTAAGCAGGCATTCGTAGACCTGAAACGATCCTTGCAGAGCAGGCGCAATCTCGCAACTCCACAAGAGAGGGAGCCACTATACCTATACCTAGCCGCAACAAACCAGGTCATCAGCACGGCCATCGTGGTCGAACGACCTGAGGAGGGCAAGGCATATGGAGTTCAACAACCGATCTACTACATCAGTGAGGTGCTCTCGCCATGCAAGCAACGATATCCTCACTACCAGAAGCTCGCATATGGAGTTGTTCTCACAGCTCGAAAGCTCAAGCACTACTTCCAGGAACATACCATAACAGTAGTTAATGATGCATCACTCGGTAAAATCATGAACAACCCAATGGCATCCGGAAGAATAGCAAAATGGAGCATTGAGTTGGGCGCTTGGGACATCATCTATGAAGTGCGCAATTCCGTAAAATCCTAGGTACTCGTGGAGTTTCTGAGCGAGTGGACAGAACTACAAATGCCCGGGCCGCCGGAATACACGAGTAACTGGATCATGTACTTCGACCGATCCAAGAGAAACGAAGGAGCAGGAGCTGGAATCATCCTAATATCACCCAGAGGAGATAAACTGCAGTACGTGCTACGACTGGATTTTCCACCCGACGATCCAGCATCAAACAACAACGCAAAATATGAGGCCCTGTTGCATGGGATGAAGATGGAGGTTGCGTGCGGAGCCACCCGACTGATGATCTACGGCGATTCCAATCTCATCGTGCAACAGACAATGAAGGAGTGCGACGCTATCGCTGAGAACATGGGAGCCTATCGTGACATGTACAACCTACTCGATGGAAGTTTCAAAGGATGCGAGCTGAAGCACATTGCGAGATCCAGCAACGAAGAAGAAGACAGGCTGGCAAACATGGGTTCCACAAACACACCCATACCGCCAGGGATATATTTCGAGCGGATGACTAGACGATCAGTCAAAGTCACAAAACCTGCAGGAGCACCCGCCGCATTGGAAACAGAGGTCATCCCGCAAATTGCCATTATCGAGCTCATTCATAATATTTCGCGACAAGTTTTTCTGGTCGAGCTAGTCTGGACGTAGAAATACCTCGACTACTTGTCCGCCAAACAGCTCCCAACAGACCCTCGCGAGGCTCGACAGATAATCAGACGCAACAAATCCTTTGGAGTGCTTAACGGAGAATTGTACAAACAGAGCATCTCAGGCATACTGCAACGATGCATAGAACCCGAAGATGGCAAAGAATTACTGCGAGACAACCACCAAGGAGATTGTGGACATCATGCTAGCTGGAAAGCAATCATGGGAAAAGCATTCCGAGCAGGATTCTACTGGCTTACAGCAGCCAGAGACGCAAATGAACTAGTCGACAGGTGCAACGCTTGCTAGCGATTTGCACCAAAACCGCACGCACCCGCTACTGAATTACATATGATACCCATTGGTTGGCCCTTTGCACAATGGGGGCTGGACATGGTAGGACCATTACGCAAGTCCACGCCAGGTGGATACACACACTTGCTAGTGCTCAATGCACCGTAAAATTCCTGAACTCCATCGTATGCAGATTTGGAGTACCACACGATATCAGTACTGACAATGGTAGCAACTTCACGGCAAAGGAAACGCAGCAGTTCTGCAAAGAAAAGGGCATCATCTTCAAATTCGCTTCAGTTGCCCATCCGCAAACCAACGGCCAAGTCGAAAGATCCAACGGATTAGTTTCGGCTGGCATGAGGAAAGGTCTACTCGACCGTCTACACCCAGCAGCGGGACATTGGGAAGAAGAGCTACCCTCCGTGCTATGGAGCCTCCGCACAACTCCAAATCGATCCACAAACTACACACCATTTTTCATGGTATACGGGGCCGAAGCAGTCCTTCCCGAGGATGTCAGGTTCAGCGCCCCACGGGTTGTTTCTTACAGCGAAGAAACCTCCAACAGGGCACTCGCGGATGATATGGACGCACTCTACGAAATGCATGATATTGTACTCGCAAGATCCGCAGTATACCAGCAGTCGCTGCGAAACTATCACAGTCGCCGCATACGCCATAGAGCCTTCGCAGTAGGAGATCTGGTGCTACGGCTCAAGCAGAAGGAAGGACACAAGATCGAACCACAATGCAAAGGACCCTTCATAATTCACGAAGTTATCCCAGGTGGCGCCTATCGACTGAAGAATCCGACGACTGAAGGCATCTATTCCAACCCTTGGAATGTTGCACAACTCCGCAAATTTTATCCCTAGGTTCATTTTTACTCATAGTAATAAGGCTATATTAGCCATCTTGTAGCTCGAAAGAAAAACACATGAATTTTCAGTCATTGCAATAAAATATATGATTTCTCAACCTTAGATACTCGAGTTCTCCATCCTTACATGCTAAAAGTAACAGGTATAGACCCCACAAACACACGAGGGCTACACCTAACTCAGCATCACAGGAATAATTTTATATATACAAGGTAAAAACCTTACAACAGTTTTACACAACTACACAGTGCAACAGGATACATACATCCTACAATCACACATGGCGATGAGCATTCTCAGCCGCCAAAACCCGATCTACCTTAGCCGAGGTCAATCGAATGATTTCCTCTGCCGCAGGTCGAACAACCCTATAATGAGGAGAAATGTCATCGATTGGACCATCAGGAAGTCTAGCTACAGAGTTGAAATCCACCTCAGGATGCCACAACCGGACGAAAGAAAGAGCCACTACCGAGCCGCAAATCATCTGATTGCGAACACACTCGCGAATTTCTCCTTCTCGCCCAAACACCCTGACAAGATGGCTCCAATCTTCAGGACCCCTCTCCAACGGATAGAAAGCAGCGTTCATTGCAATCAAAACCTCGTGAAAGGAACTCACGAGTATCTTCGCTTGGATGACTCGGAACTTCATGGTAGCAAGCACAAAACCCCGACTACGATCGGACCAAAAGTTACCCGCATGGGGCTTTGAGCTTCCAGCTTCCTGAAGAATATGATTCTCCACCCACTGCTTCTCACTTCTATCATCCGGCTGAACAACTGGAAAACAAAGGTATATGATCAAAGAAAGATACAGGACAAAGAAGACTAGGGGGCTGAATTACTTACAGAGCAACTCCCTGGCAACATACACCAATTCATCCATCACAAACTGCTCGCGTTCAACCGCCAGTTTCTATTTGGACTTGGCTACATCCGCTACCCCACGCAATGCTTTCAGCTTGCGTTCGCCATCCGCAACACGGTCACGGAGGCCTGCAAAGGTTCCAACAGAGTCAACAAGAGGATTCGCTGGGGTAGCAAGTCCACCTGAAGACTCCGCAGCAACCTCGGCTACCTGGAAGAATGCAAGGAAATTGAAGGAATAAGATGCCCCATTCGAGATATAACAACCACCTATTCGACAGGTGCTCGGGGGCTACTCCCATCAGGAGGAAACACACAGCAAATCAGTCACAAGAAGCACTTCAGAAGGATATTTCGATTAAACGATGAAAATACGGGAATGCATCCCAAGGTTCATTACAATCGAAAGAGCGAAATACAAAGAAAATATTATAAGGAGCTGCGGCTGTGCTGCCACTCGCGGTAGTGCTCCTCCTACGACTAGCACAAGCGATTAACTCGGATAACTTCCGGGCGAGGACTCCAGCTGGATCGCCAAAACGACGAAGATCTACCTTTTTTCCCGAAGAAGGATCGACGGGAAAGTCCGAGTACGCCTCCTCCAAACCAGTGACTCCATGCGCCAGCGCGAACTGGCTGGTGGTCTTTGCCCCAGACTCCGACTGAGCAACCGCGTAGGTGTCAAGGAGATTGCTCTCCAAGAAAATCTTCAAAAGATCACCCAGCACAGGCGGGGACACGGCGTCGACCAGAAGACGACCGTGAAGCTGCGTCAGCACTCGAATAGCATCGTCAATCAGGGTGCAAACCCCCTCAGCATGCTTCTTGAGCTGAGCACAAGAATCGGTCAAAGCATCCACCCGTTGGACCCTAGGGAGCTCCAACATGACGCCCAGAAGACCTGCAGAGAAAAATATTAAATCCAAGGATCTACCATGCAATTAGATGACAATAAGGAATCAAATGCAAACTTACCCGCAAAACGTTCGGCCATAGGCCGAAGGAAGTCGACAAGGGCAGATTCCGCCTTGGTGCCAGCCTCCTCCAGCTTCTTCAGAGCATCCTGAGCGCCCGCAAGCTTTCCTTCGAGGTAGACCGATAGCATGCGGGAAGACTCAAGTTCCTGTCGAGCAGCTGCCAACTGAGCATCTTGAGCAATCGCCCGAGTGGAGGCATCTGCCTTCTCGGCCTTCATAAACTCAACTTGAGCTGCGCAGCAATGGTTGTCAGAAACAAAGAAATTGGCAGAAATAAAGAGATAAAGATGGAAGAAGACGATAAACTTACTTCAAAGGAGCTCATTCTCGGTGGCGAGTCGATCACGATCCGATCGAAGGGCCCCGTATTCCGTTTCGGCAAGAATAACACGGCGACCAACGGCCGCAAGGGAGTCGATGAGCGACTGCAAAGAACATAAAGATAGAAGAATCAGAGAAGAGAAATTTGAGCCTATACACGATTGAAAACATTCGAGTATAGCCTCGGGGGCTACTCCCATCGGGAGCACTGTCGTGCACCCGATAAAGCAAAGAGAAGGGATAAAGTCTACATCTTTGAGCCTGTAGCCAATCGCACGCGATCAACTACAGCCTCGGGGGCTACTCCCATCGGGAGCACTGCCGTGCACCTGATAAAAAATCCAAACTAATGAAGCACAGATTGAAGAATCAAGCAACAAGATTTACCTTGCCTTGGGCGAAGGAGAGAGGATCCGCTGAGTTACCCGACACCTCCTTCGGCGTCGAGGCCCCAGCAGCAAAACTAGGAATTCTGTATTCCGTAGTCATCGCAGTGGGGGCTGTGATAGGCGAGTTCTGGACGGTGTCGGCGGTAGGGGTCCCACTCGCAGCTGCAACTTTCTTCCTCTTTTCGAGAGGAAGGGAAGAGACGAATCTACGAGGGCTGATAGCTTGCAGACTACAATGAAGACAATATGTCAAAAGACGCGAAAGAAGAATGTTCGACTAAGAACAAGGAGAAAAAACTTACTCGTCGTCGTCTTCCTCGTCCTACATATCCGTATTCCAGGCGGTTTGGATATTTGGAAATGAGGGACAAGGGGCGCGCGTGCGCAGCGGGGTCACGTTGAGGGGCCCCTTCCCGGGCGATTCCTTGTCCAAGGAGTTATCCTTGGAGGTGGCCTCATCGTCCTCCACTCGACGGCGTTTGCGGTGGAGGAGACCGCTACCCGGATCCTCCGCGCCATCCGAGCAGTCATGCTCGGAGCTCGAGGAGGCATTAGCGACACTGGTATCAGCTGGGACGTCCAAGTTACTCGCCAACAAATCCGAGGCCTCCTCCCCATACATTGGCGGGTAGCAGGTGGCAACGGTTAGGCTCTACAAAAGAAGACAGAAGAAAAGGAAGAGAAAATGTCAGTCGACCAAATTTCAGAACAAGGAACAAAATGAAGTCAAAGCGAAAGACAAACTTACTTCGGGTGGTGGAGGCCTTGACGACTCGAAAGCTGCGACCGTGCAGTAGGGGCAGGTTTCGCCCACCTTCAAGCTGGTGATGGCCACAATCTTCTTCTCGAATTCGACGTTCGAGAGCTCTTCGCGGCTCACGCGACTGGGGTCTTCAGTACCCTGGTACTCCAACATCGTGGAAGGCCTGTCCTGCAGGGGCTGAATCCTGCGCTTGAGGAAGATGCTCGCCAGGTGCAGCCCGTTCAGCACAACTCCGGCGGCTTGGTCCCGTAGCGCAGCCACCTTGGCGAGTAGCGGCGTGACTATCTGGTTTTCTTCAGCCGACAGTTTATGCGCCCAGGACTTCCGCTTCTTCAGAACAGCGAATGGGTGGAATTCCTTAATTCCATCCGAGCTGTTGTCGGTGACGTAGAACCACTTCTTTCTCCACCCTTGGGCGGAGTCGATGAAGTGCATCCCGAAGTAGCTGACGTCCGATTATGCCTGGATTCCGAAACCGCCAGTGCGCAGCGGCTCGCCAGGCTCATTCTCTACTCGCGATTTCTCGCGGAAGACACGGATCTTGAAGAGGGCCTTCCAGAGGCCCCAATGTGGGCGAATGCCCAAGAAGCACTCGCAAAATACAATGAAGCACGAGATGTGCTGCACTGCATTCGGAGGCAGATCGTGGAGCTGTATGCCATAGACATACAGCAACGCCACAAGGAAAGGGTGAAGAGGAAAGGAGAGTCCGCGCGACACGTGGTCCGCGAACACCACGCGTTCGTTCGTGCGGGGATTGGGTACCTCCTCCTTTTTGCCGAGGCGCACCCGTTTCTCAGCTTCCGGAGGCAGCAACCCCTCCCGCTGCATCTCCTTGATGCTCTTGTTGGTGGTGTTTGGCGAACGGAAGTCGCCCGAGCGCGATGCGGGTGGCGCAGGAACTTCTTCTGACGCTCTCGACGACGAAACGATGGCGCCGCGCTTCTTTCCTCCCGCCATTGGCGCTGGTGCGAGCTCGTGGAGAGGAGAAGTGGAGAGCGAGGAAGACAAAGACTGGGGAAATTTTCACCGTTTCACCCAAGGCCTACATTTATACACAAAGCCAGTCGATCCTGACCGCTCGCTGAGCCACGTGGCGTCCATCGCGGCCGCTGCGTGCGAAGGCGAAATGAAGGGGCGGCGGATGCTGTTTCGTGCCACGATCTTAACAGTGGATCGTGCGCATTTACTGCGTGCAGTTCGCGTAAAAACCGGGAACGACGTCTCGTTTCCGGTCAAAAAGCTGACAAGGTGGGCCAGCACTTCTGCTCTCGCTCCGTCACGTCCCATCGGGAGGATAAAAGTGCGCCATGACGTCATAGCGTGCATCTTCAAGCTAGAAAATCTCTCGAATGAAAGTTCCAAACACGAAAATAACTTCGTATGGACAAATTATGGCGTGAAATTTTTTTCACAGGAAAACAAGACCCTAAACACGAAAAATCTTTCGTATGGGCATTAAACTCCAAACACGAAAACTCTTTCGTATGGAAAAAAATAGCTTGGTTTTCATATCTAGGAAAACCACAAACTCAAAACTATGCGAGTAGGCATATCATGTCACTCAATCACACGATGTCTACACATCATAGACCTGGATTGTTCAGCAGACTAGGTACATCCGGATGCCATATTGTTTCAAATATGAAGGTAAGACCCAAAAGATCTTTCTTGAGGGCCTGGAATCGCACTCAAGCTGCGTCCTCTGGGACAATTCCGTGTCAACAACACGAAGAAAAATCCTAGCGGACGCGCCGGGTACCCCCATAGGTTTCGAGTCGGAGGTCTCGAATCTGTGTAGGCCAGAACTGTTTTTGCCCTAGTTGCAATTAATTGGCCCTGATCTTTCGGGAGAGACAAGCTGCTGCGCCACATCCTTCTACGAAAAACAGCCATAAAACACAGGCACTTTCATTTGCTTGATACTCGGGTATAAAGCTCATCACACAGGGTACACACCCTCTAAGCAGGAAACGACCATAATGGTTATCCGAAGGAAAGCAGGACGAAAAGTCTGAATGTCTACTCGACTGGAAAAAATCCCAATCGAGCAAACGCTCGGGGGATACTGACGAAGGGATGGACCTTGGACCCTGCGAGTAAGGACACCCCGTCTTAGGCCCAAGGCTAAGGCCCAAGAAAGGAAGCCCTTGGAGTATTCTGGAAGGCCCGCTTGAAGCCCACTCGGAATGCCTTGCGGGTTAACATAGGAAACTTGTAACCGACATAGGTTTAGAGTTCGAGTCCTCTCCGGGTAAGGTTTGAGACCTGGCCATCTATATAAGGCCAGGAGAACCACCAGAAGAGGACCAAGCAATACCACACCACCAAAGCCTTGAGCTCGAGATCGTACTCTCGACTTGAGCAACCACCATTGTAACCGATCTATTCGATAATACAGATCGACAGAGGCAGGAGTAAGGGTTTTACCTCTACGAGGGCCCCAAACCTGGGTAAATCGTGCCCCATGTCTAGCCGACGATCGTCACCAGCGCTCATGGGTTCTCCTATTCGAAACCCTATGGGTTCACCCGAGGGATTTGTTGAGTAACAGATTCGACAAAGCATCTCCAAGGGTTATGGAACAATGGAGGTAATTGAGTTTTGTGTTGACTTTCTTCCAGACCTTAAGTCGATTGGTGTTCCCGAATCGCGGCATGAGGGCAGAATGAGTGAAAAAGGCACGCTAGGAAGGAAAGCAAAGATATTTATGGACGGACATTCTTTCACTAAAGCACACTACACAGTTCTACAAATGTCCACCTTGGTGGCTCCTTATATCCAAGAACACAAGAATATTATACGGTCCAAAAACCCGGGGTTGTCTGAATCCTCGATTAATGATGAACACATCGATAGTTTCGGCGCCTGGTTGCAGGCAGAACTCACGAATACCAACACTGTTGGAGATGATCTCTACTTGTTGGCCAGGTCACCATCTTCGACTATACTGATTTTCCAAGGGTACGAGATAAATGGGAATACATTTTACATGATCGCACAAGATAAAAAGAGCACCAAACAGAATAGTGGCATCCGTTTCGATGCAACCGGATACAATGGGACAAAGGACACATATTATGGTTACATAGAGGATATATGGGAACTTGACTATGGACCTAATTTTAAGGTCCCTCTATTTCGGTGCCAATGGGTCAAGATGACAGGATTAAACGTAGACCAGCAGTACGGAATGACAACAGTGAATCTCAACAATATTGGGTATAGAAGCGAACCATTCGTCCTAGCCAAAGATGTGGCTCAAGTTTTCTATGTGATATACATGTCTACCCAACCGAGGAAAAGAAAAAAAATAAGAATTCTAGTACATCATGCGGTGAGCCGAACCGGCACATAGTTCTTTCAGGGAAAATAAACATTGTGGGAGTGGAGGACAGGACAGACATGTCAGAAGATTATGATAAATTTGAAGAAATTCCGCTCTTTAGAGTGAAAATTGACCCAAGCATCGCGTTAAATAAGGAAGATGCTCCATGGCTACGACAGAGAAGTAAACAATGGCGGCAATAGTTGGTGATAACGTATTAAACCTTCATGGTTCATGTAATATTGCTAGACTATTTTGTAATAATGTTTAAATTTTCTAACATTGTTACTAGTTTAAATAGTTAGCATAATTATTTTATAAAACTGAAAATGTATTTGAAATGTTTACGCAATTTTAAACACTTTTCATATACAAAGTTTCTCCAAATTGTAAACCATTCATAAAATAGGTTTTTTTAAATGTTTAAAATTAAAAATTTGTTACTAGTTTAAATAGTTGGAATAATTATTTTATAAAACAAAAAATGTATTTGAAATGTTTACGCAATTTTAAACACTTTTCATATTTAAAGTTTCTCCAAATTCTAAACCATTTCAAATGTGTTTGAAAACGTATTTTAAATAGTATTTGAAATGTTCGAAACAAAAAAATTGGAGGCAGGAAAATAAACTGAAATTTTGGGCCTTTTGCCCCGGTTGGGGGAGGTGGGCGGGCAAGCGAAGGCCCACCTCCCCACCTGTTGCCCCGGTTGGTAACACGAACCGGGGCAAAAGGCTCCCTTTTTCCCCGGTTCGTGTTACCAACCGGGGCAAAAGGCTCCCGCCTATATAACCCCGGGCGGCACAACCGCCCGGGTCAACACAAACAGTTTCTTCGCAGATTTCGCTAAGTCCCCGGAGCCGAAATCCAGAGCGACGCCGTGAGGCTTCCCGATTTCGACGCCCGTGATCCTCGCCGCAGACGCTCCTCTACGCCGCCTCCTCCCGCGCCGCCCGTCCTCTCTCCTTCTCGCCTCCCCGCGCCGCCCGTCCTCTCTCCTCCTCGCCTCCCCGCGCCGCCCGTTCTCTCGCGCCGCCGGAGATCGCCGCCGCGCCTTATCCTTCTTCGTCGCCGCCGTTCCCTCCTCCTCAGGTGAGATCGATCGCCTCCTCGCCGCGTCCTCATCCTCCCCACTGTTAGCTAGTGTTAGATTAATTAGTATTAGTGTGTTAGATTAGAGTTAGATTAGTGTTAGATTTAGTATTAGATATGTGTTAGATTTAGTATTAGATTAGTGTTAGATTTAGTGTGGTAGATTTAGTATTAGATTTGTGTTAGATTTAGTGTTAGATTTAGTATTAGTGTATTGGAGACTTAGAAAAAAATTTAGCTATTGGCGACTTAGAAAAAAATTTAGGTATTCGAGACTTAGAAAAAATTTAGGTTTTGGACTTAGCTGTTTTTTTCTTAGTGAATGTTTAGTTTATAAGTGAATTAAGTTTTTCTTAGTACCATTAGATGAATTTTATAATATAGGAATTTTAGTTTAGAAATTTACTTAGCGACTGTTTATAATTAGTGGATTTTTTACTTAGTGAATTTTTACCTAATTACGAATATTTACTTAGTCCATATATCATGTATGTGTTTTTAGTTTCTTTTCCTTGGCGACGATGTCTCGGTTGGACCGGCCGGGCGATGTCCGGGACTGGGCCCCGCCGGGCTGGCACTGGGAGGTCCTTAGTACGGGGGCACGCGGTTTGGTGAGAAATCCGGGTAACGTGGTCGACCCGGATATTCTTTGGTGGCCATCGCGTGCGCCACGGTCGGTGCGGAGAGAGCCGGCCCCTGAGGAGGTGGTACAACAGCGTATCAGGGAGCAGGACGTGCACGTCTGTCGCAACATGTACTTGCTCGATAGGGAGTATAGCAGCAGTTGGTCGATTATTCGGAGGGTTCCTTACCACGTGAGCTATGACCCTGTGAGGGTTCCTTACCTATGGGCCCGTAGCACCCGCGACTCAGCACCCCGCGGCTTAGGACCCGGTCGGATTTAATTAGTTTGAGAGATGTTTCATGAATATGTATAAGTGATATTATTAATTACATTGTGATGTATATATTAGGGTTAAATAAAATGAACCCGAGCTTTGTAACTCTTGGTGTGTATTATCATACGTATAAATATTTCATCAATGTTACATTTATAATTGAAATGAGGATCTGGAACGTTAACATATAAAGTTACTCTTTTTCGGACTTGTTTATCTATTAGTACCATTAGCTGTTATCTATAAGCAATTTTGATGAAATGGATGCTATTAGCTATATTTTTATTAGATTATATGCAATTTTTGCAAACTGATGAAATTGATGTTGTTTGCTATCTTTTTTAGCCATGGCGAGACGTCCCCGTGGTTCGCGTGTAACCGGCGGCAGGCGCGGCGTCGTCACCGTCGAAGAAATCCCGGTGAAACCTCGGCCTGGACGTCCATGTGGATCGTGTACAAATGGATCGCGTGCATCGAATGCAAGTGGTGGTGAGGCCATAGTCATCAAGGAGGAGGACGCGACGCCTTCTACTCGTGGACGTGGACGCGGAGCACGGGGGTCATCAAGCGCTGCAAGGGGGGCAAAGCACGGTGCAAAGGGCGCATCAAGCGCTGCAAGGGGGGAAAAGCGCGGTGCAAAGGGGTCAACACGCGGTAAACGGCGTCGCGATGTTGTTGCGGCGGAGGAGGAGGTGGAGGAGGAGGCTGCAGCGGTGGAGGAGGAGAAGGACGACGGTCTCCGGCTACCGGAGTTCTACGTCCACCTGTTCAACCCAGAGGAGAACATGCTCCGTCTTCCAGAGAAGATATCGGCGATCCTCCTCGGGCGCAAAGGCGGGCCCTATAGTTTCACCCTGCGGTTGGAGGGTTGTGACAACGGTCCCGTGCGTGTTGTCCTGCAGCGACGTGGCGATGACGTCTACCTGCGCTATGGGTGGGGGGAGTTCGCGTGCATGCACAAGCTAAATGCGGGCAACATGCTCACGTTCAGGTACTACAAGGACGAGGAGGCTCACGTGGTGGAGGTGAAGATCTTCGACGGCACCTTAGTCCGCCCCCTTTGCTGCCAGGATAGCTCGTCTAAGAGCAGCTCCGACTCCGAGTCTGACTCCGGCGAGTCGAGCCTGAGCAAGGCTGGCTCCGACTCCGAGGGCAAGGGCAAGGCTCCCTCCGAAGCCGATGTGTAGTATATATGTTCATGTCGATCTATGCTTACGTGCTTATGTCGCTCTATATTGTCGTACTATGTCTAGCCATGTCGAACTATGTTCTATGTCGAATTATGTTTAATTCTGTCATTGTGTCGAACAATATTTGGTATTCGTGGCAGACTATATATTTATGTTATTTGTATTCGTTTTCATCTGTGTTTTTGTGTGATAATTTTTCATCTTTCTTAATATAAACGTTTAGTGGAGAGAACAGGAAAACAGATAAGAATATATAGAATTTCTAGTCTAGCTGAGAGGACACGAAAACAGCTAAAAAAAAGGAAAAATCTTTTGACCCGGTCGGTGTTACCAACCGGGGTAAATGGGTGCCAGTTTGCTCGCGGTACAGAGCCCACGCGGGGCGCGCCTTTTACCCCGGTTGGTAACCCAACCGGGTCATAAGGGGGGCCTTTAGCCCGGGTTTGAGGAACCCGGTTGGGCGGCCGGGGAATTATGCCCTTACCAACCGGGGCTAATGCCCTCTTCTCCACTAGTGAAACTAGGCAGACCAGACTAATGCTTGATCCAAATGAACGAGCGTTGTCTTCTCCTACACAGAAGAATCACCGAAAATGTCTACTCCCACAAGCCCGAACCACATCAACACTTCCACCTAGGGGATCAAACATCGAGCATGGGACCTAGAAGGACTCAAGAATCCGGAGGAGCGGTATTCGAACGACGCCTCCATGAACGTAAACGACACCGAAGAGTGTCGTCGTCTGCTTATAGCGTGTGAACACACGTTTGTTGGAAGACCCCAAGAGGAAGGTATGGAGAGTGCAGCAGCAAGTTTTCCCTCAGAAAAGAAACCAAGGTTGAATCGACCAGTAGGAGGAAGGATTAACTTCAGAAGGTTGATGCAGTTGAGATGGTAGGGCGCATTACCGGTTCAGCAGTAACGTGGAACCTACACAACACAATCAATTCACTTTGTCCCAACGAAGCATTGAGGTTGTCAATCTCACCGGTTTTGCTGATAACAAAGAGGTTAAATGTATGGTGTTGAAAACTGTAGTAAAAAATATGAAAACAGTAGTAGCAGTGTGAAAACAGTGGAAACAGTAATTGCAGTTGTTTTATTATCAGTATGTTAAATGGACCGGGGTCCACAGTTCACTAATGATGTCTCTCCATAAAAGATAGATAACATGTGTGGTGAACAAATTACAGCTGGGCGATTGGTAGATATTAAACATGCATGACATGATGATTACAATGTGATTCATTTGGGCATTACAACAAGACTCATAGATCATCAACCAACTGGATATATGACTAATAATCCACCCTTCGAATATCATCCGAACAAACGTTGGGTATTAAGTTGCAGGAAACGGATAATCGCATTAAGCAAAGTGTGTAATGTAAACAATGTAAACATCGTTGTTTTCTCCCTAATGGCAATAGCACATCCTCCATCCATCACATTTCTGTCACTCGAGCACAGATGCAAAGGAGGCATAAACCCACCATGGACCATAAATACCCCCTCTTGGATTCACTAGCATCTACTTGGCCAGAGCATATATATTTTCTAAACAAACTTCAGTAGTTGGAATAAATAGAGGATTCTAGAGCATTATAGAAATCATATTTTCAGTAGAGTTATAATTTATAACATCAAGTAAAATAGGACCATCGTCTAGAGCATTATAATATAAATTATCTAAACAAACTTCCTCGTTATCATGCATATCAATAGTTGGAATAAATAGAGGATTCTCATAGGATTTATCAAAGTAGCATGGGTTGTCATAAATAACAGTAGCAATATCATTCTCACATGTTTCATTCATAGTAGTATCAAGGTCACAAGTATAGCAAGTATCAATTTCATCAAAAATGGATATTTAAAAAGAATCAATGGGATCATCACAATTATGATTTAAAGAGTTACTCTCATTTGGAGGTAGACATGGGTAGCTACTGCATTCTTCCTCCTCTTTATCATCACTCTCCTCCTCTTTTTCATCTAATGAGCTTCCAGATTCAGCAATTTCTCATTCCATAGGCTCCTACAAGGCATTACTCTCCTCCTTTGGGGGAGAGCATTTATTAAGATATTTAAGAATATAGTAATTACAATAATTGTAAATATCAAACAAATATTCAAGTATATCATAAATCTCATATTTATAAGGTGCATCATCAATATTTTCAAGCAAATAAATGATACATCATAAACGTATCCTTAATTTCTGATGTTCCATGTTGTTTGCATGTTATTTGCTACATGTTTGCTATAAACTTTATGTCATTTTTATCGATTTCCGGGACTAACCTATTGACAAGATGCCACAGAGCCAGTTCCTTGTTTTCTACTAATTTTTAGTTTCAAAAAAGTTATTCTGTAAATATTATCGGAATTGGAAAATTTGAAGCCCAGAAGTCTTAGAATTCCCGAAGGTTCCACAGAGTCCCGTAGAGGCCCAAAGGGGGGGGGCACAAGGCGGCCACACCATAGGGGGGCGCCCCAGGACGCACCTGGGGAGGTGTGGGCCCCTCGGGCATCCACCGCCATCGCCCTTTCGCCTATTTATTCCCCCCGATACGCGAACCCTAAAAATATACCACTTCTTCCCGAGAAACACCCGAGGCTGTCGTCATCATCAACCCGAGACCGGGAGGGTTCTGGAGCTCTCCCCAGCATCCTGTCGGGAGGGAATATTCGTCACCGGAGGGGTCTACACCACCATGCCCGCCTCCGGAGTGATGCGTGAGTAGTTCATCCCTGGACTACGTGTCCATAGCAGTAGCCAGAAGGTTGTCTTCTCCACTTTATGCCTCATGTTTAGATCTCATGAGATGCCTTACATGATCGAGATCATCTTATTGTAATGCTGCATGTTGTGTTTGCTGGGATCCGATGAATGTTGAATGCTATGTCTTATGATTATCAATCTATCATGTTATCTTCATGCATATGTTATTTATGATCTTGCATGCTCTTCGTCATTAGTAGATGCTCTAGCCAAGTAGATGCTAGTGACTCCAAGAGGGAGTATTTATGCTCGATAGTGGGTTCATGCCTCCTTTACATCTGTGCTCGAGTGACATAAACATGACAGATGGAGGATGTGTTGTAGCCATTAGGGAGAAAACAACGATGTTTAGTTCGTTTACATTGTTTACATTACACACTTTGCTTATTGCGATTATTTGTTGCTTGCAACTTAATACCCAACGTTTGTTAGGATGATATTCGAAGGGTGGATTATTATTCATAGATGCAGTCGGAAGACGGTCTATGTATTTTGTTGTAATGCCCGCATGAATCACATATTAATCTTTATGTCTTGCATATGCACTACGGTGCGGCCTTCATTTCTATCAATTGCCCAGATGTAATTTTTTCACCACACATGTTATTTATTTTCTATTGAGAGACACCACTAGTGAACTGTGGACCCCGATACATTTTCTCATACTGATAATACAACCACTGCAATTACCGTTTTCACACTGCTTCTACTGTTGTCTTAGTGTTCTCATACTGTTTTCCACACCATATGTTCAACCTCTTTGTGTTCAGCAAAACTGGTGAGATAGAAAACCTCACTGCTTCGTTGGGGCAAAGTGATTTGATTGTGTTGTGTAGGTTCCACGTTGCTTCTTAAGTTACTCCTTCCTCTTAGGGTCTCCCAACGAGTGCAAGATCTGAACCATCAAGCTATTTTTTCTGGCGACATTTCCAGGGAGGAAGATAATTTATGCAAGGGGAGTCTTTCACTTCCAATCTCTTTAGTTTGTTATTGTTTTGCTTAGTTTATTTTTATTTTATCTTGTTTTCTTCTCTATATCAAAAACACACAAAAATTAGTTATTATTCTAGTTTTTTTTAGTTACCTTGTTGTTGTTTTTTTCATCATGTTGCTCACTAAGTTTACCCTGAAAGATCTTCCAATTGGTAGTGGTTCTATACTTGGAAAGGATACCATTAAAGAATTCTTTAATCATGTTAGTAAGCATGATAATTTTGAGGAAAATTCCATAGTAGAACTTGATCCAAATTATGAAATTTCTGCAACTTCTTTAATTAATCCACATGTTAGAAGCTAGGTTTGTTAACCTTCATCCCATATTGCGGCATATGTTCCTCAATTTGAATAAACTTGAAGATATCAAAAAAAGAAAATTTAGCTTAGAAACCATGCTTAAATAATTTGGAGATGTTGCTATGGAAACTAGAAAAGTTTTTGATCATTTCAATATGTTAGGCTCATATGTAGATGTTGTCGGTGCTCTCGAGAAAGCTGAACCTAAAAATGAAAAGGAGGGGAAAATATGAATCCCCTTTAAGTTGGTAGCATTGCATTAAGACCAAGGAAATAATTTTTATTGGATTGTTCATGAGAATATATTTGATGAGAATATATAAAACACATGTAGATAAAATACAATGCGTTATTGAGGAATTTCCTTATCTTGATTTGAATGCCTCTTGTCGATGAGTCATGTCGACAAATCCCTTGGATGAAACGATGGGGTTTCGAGTAAGAGAATGATTAGGCACTGGCGGATTAAGTCGGCTAACAGGGGGCACGATACCCAGGTACGGGGCCCTCGTAGAGATAATACCCTTCCTCATGCTTGTCTGATCTGTATTATGGTGAGATCGATTACAATGGCGGGTGCGCAAGCTGAGAGATTGGATCTCGAGCTGTTGCTATGGTGGTGAATATTGGATTGGATCCCCCTTCCGGTGGTTCTCCCAGCCTTTAATAGACGGCTAGGTCTCAAACCGTCCCGAGGGAAGGGGGTTATGTAAGGACCCCAGACCGGCAGTCTGAAACCCTACGTATGCATACATTCACGATCCCAGAAAGATCAGTCGTGAACAACATACACAGTTGGCACACAGAAATACATCATCCATTACACGAATACATAAAGGTATTACAAAAAGATCACATGATCAAGTTTAACGCAACTGCCACAAGGACAGGCAACTTAATCAAACACAGCGGAAGACAATTAAAACACAACGTAGATGAGCCCAAGTCACGCCTTAACCTACAGGCTGCTGACCCGGAGACGATCCTAGTTCGCAAAGCCGTCAACTCCGTACTTCTCTTCATAGATATCCTTTGGAGGCTCCTTCTCCAAATCTGATAAGTAGATACCAGGGGCGAAACCATAATGAGTACATTTGAATGTACTCAGCAAGACATCCATCATGTCACTTACCAACATGCAAATATGCTTATATGGTGGAATAGGTAGGCTATAAATAGGGTTCACTACCAATGGTGTTCATATATGATGACACCACAGTTGCAGTCAGGTTAATCTGTATCTTCGTTGAAGAAGATACTTCAGAAGAAAATAATATAGTTTTATTTCTCTTGTAGATATCACATGTACAAGAGTTTTTGTAAAACTTTGTTAAAGAATATTCTCTTTGCAAAACTTCTTGGAATCAGTTTCCAGAATTCTTGCTTAGAGTAGAAAAGGTTTTCTTTGCAAAACATTATGTTTTGTATAACATCATCTGGCTTTTCATCATCGACGATACCTCCACGGTATCAGTTTCCATTCCTTTCTGAACTTCCCAAGTTCAACACTTCCTTTCCAAAAATTCCCTTTTCAAAAACTTCCTTTTTGAAAACATTGACACAATGCTAGCTACATGGCCATTCAACTGTCCATATCCGAGGACGCGGCTTCTTCGAAAAAGTTGTACTCTGCAGAGGTGTACACATCCACCAGATCCAGTACACCTCCCGTGAAACAATCACGGACTGTAACAACAGTATGTAAACATCACGTATATGATCATAACCATCCACTATGTTCAAGATAGAATGTGTCTATCTCTCAGTTGAGTTTTACCGGTCACCCCCGGCACCGAGCTAATCCCTGCCAGCCAGGATGCCTCAACTGATGCGACCGGAGGGAAAAATTTATCCCACACTTTTTATGTCTCAACTCTTGACAACAATTCGGTTCAAGGGATTCCGTCCCTTATAGCGTTTGAGATAGAACACACACTAACAAGGACAAACTTCCAGTTAAGCCCCGTGCCCATGTTGGGGTAGGGTGGCAGTACGGTAAAGGTTGTCCGGCGAAGACTAGGTTATGTGTCATTTTTGAAAACACCACTTTCTCAAAAATGACCACTTCCACATTCCTCCAGTGTCGTGGTGGTGTCACGGCAGATGCCATGGGATGGCTAAAGATGTGGGGACGATGGACGCTGGAGGTGTCCGGGGAGGGATCACGCGACGAGTAGCCGCGTGAGGTGAGATCCACACAACACAAACAACACGATGTATCCAGGTTCAGGGCCCTCGTCAGGAGGTAAAACCCCTACTCCTGCCTTTATCTATGTATTACGATGTCTCTCCGAGTAGGTACAATACAAATGATATCGCTACCGAGTAGCCCCTTGCCCCTTTCCGAGTAGAGCTAGGTCAAGAACTTAGGGTTTCTAGGGTTCACTATGAGCCTGTGTGGGAGCATGTAAGAGCCTGCCTCGCGCAGGAGGCGGCGGGGCACCTTATATACATGGTGCCCAGCCGGATACGTCCAAATATAGACAAGTGTCGACATAGTGTGCACACCGTCCTTTCTCCGAGTACCCGCTGACAGCTTTGGTCGTTGATCTTGTCTGCTTCTGTAAAGTCGTTGGGCAAAACTAGGGGACAGACTGGTATCACTGTACCTAGTCACAGAGTAGGCCCCCCTTATCCTGCCACGGCCTGCTTCCATGCTGTCACTGTCAGACAGACCGTCCCCACGTGAACAGTAGTTCGAATGCTGCCAAGTACGGACCCAGGATACGCGGGATCCTGTGTCAGAACGGCTCCTTTGACTTCCTGCCCGAGTAGTTTCCCGCCAAAGGTTCCCGCCAATTGTACTCGGGCCAAACCTTCTACTCGACAGGGTAGAACTTGACTGATATCTCCTTCTGGTCATCTTGAGGTGAAACCGGGTAGCAGTCGACCGGGTAGCGAGTACCCGGTAGTCGGCTACTCGACCAAACCTCTCTTCTGTAAGCGGCCTTTACCACCTGTCTTTACCCTACTCGGGGGTAACCCCCCGACAGCAGTCCCCGAAGCTGGTTGAGTCTTGCGAACTTGTTCACTAGGCTCTGCCAGCTTAAAACCAGCCTTTGCACCTCAGCCATCGAACCTCAAGATACCAAGTAGGTCCTCCGAGTAGCTATCTGGATAGTACCTTGAGTTTCCTCTCTTCCGAGTAGCACTTGCTTTCTACTCTGCTTCCGAGTAAAAAGACTTAGCGAAAATTCGCAAACTGAGCCTCTGCAGCGCAGAGCAACATCCAGCCCTTCATGCTGGCACGGCCCACGTGTCAAGCATCCACGACCTTGTCGTTTGGTTGCCCAGGACACGACGCCACGTGTCCAGTTTTCACGCTGTGGGCCCACCGGCCGTCATGTCCCATCACGCGCAATTACTGGCCACGATCTGATGGTGGGATCCAATGAGGCCGTTACGCGCGCAGCCCGCGCTTGTGTGCGTTTCTAGCCGGCCACAGGACCCACCACACGCCACAGTCGATCCCACTACCGCGGTGGTAACGGTAATCTCGCGAGGGAGGTATAAATACCCCCGCGGTAACTTCCTTTTCCCCTTCCCTGCACTTTTCCCCTTCTGCCTCTTGTTCTTCTTCGCCACCGAGCCCTCCGCCGCCGCGCAAGCTTCCGCGCCGCCGCGGACTCGCTCCACCAAGCAACTCCACTCGAAAATCATCCACCCCTCCTACTCGCAACGATGGCCAAGGCTAGCTGGGCGGGTTCCTCCGTCACCAAGGCCAATCTCGCCTGGCTCGTGACCAGCAGAAGGGTTCCCCCCGGCGTGGAGTGCCGGGCACCCGACGACGAGGTTGTGCCAACTCCGCGGGACGGCGAGCGGGTGGTCTTCATGTCGCACTTCGAGCGCGGCTTTGGACTGCCCGCCTCCGACTTCCTGCGCAAATTCCTCGACCACTTCGGGCTGCAGATGCATCATCTGCCGCCCAACGCGGTCGTCTTCCTCGCCTACCATGCGGTGGTCTGCGAGGCTTTCCTCGGCATCAGGCCCACGGCTGATACGTGGCTCAGGTACTTTAATCTCCGCCAGCAGTCAGTCGGGAAGAAAGACGGTGCAGGCAGCGGCCGCGCCACCGACACGGGCTGTGCCATGATGGTGCAGCGGACCGGTACGAACCATCCCCGCATCCAGGGGCTGGATTCCTGCCGAATGTGGCAGCAGACATTCTTCTATGTCAAGAATGTCCCCGCCACGGAAGGAGGTGCGGTTGATGATCGAATCAACCTGCCCGCTTGGAGGAATCGTGCTCCACTCGGGTCGAACTGGAAGGAGAAGCCCACCATCGACGAAATCGCCGTCGAGATAGAAGACAGACTCGGCGAGCTGAAGAAGCTGGGCCTCAAGAATGACGACCCGGTGGTGTGCTGGATCAAGCGCCGAGTGCTCCCTCTGCAGGAGCGCTGCCATCTCATGTGTTACATGGGAGGGCCCCGCGACTGCACCAGGACCACCACCATCGAAATCGACGACGCCGATGTTGCCTATCATGCCAGAAACATGCTGAAGACAAGCCTTACCGAGAAGTGGCGGTATGGCTTCGTCCCGTATAGCCGCACGCAACCGATTGCCCGGGTACGCTGTTCCTACTCTGCTTTCGCCTCTGCTTCCCGAGTAGATAATTTCCCTTTCCGCCCCGACTAGCAATCACCTGGTGCACCGAGTAGAGCACGTAGTCGACTCGCGCCTAGGCTCAGCATGCTCTGTGTTTGCACGCCTATCCGGGTAGAACACATAGAAAACTGCATAGGCTTAGTGTGCTTCGTGTTTGCACGCCTATCCGAGTAGAATACTTAGAAAACTGCATAGGCTTGGTGTGCTTTGTGTTTGCACGCCTATCCGAGTAGAGTTTCATCCTGATACTCGGTTGACTTATGATCCTTCTCTGTTTCTCAGACTCTTACTCGACAGTTGATTGAGAGTCGCGAAGTTTTCGAGGACAACTGGTTTGCCGATCGCGAGGAGGATGACATGCTGCCCTCTGATGACGCGGAACAGAGCAGCCCCGTTCCTGACAAGCGCGATGCTCTCCGCACTTGGTCGGATGAAGGCTCTCACGGTATTGTTATTTTCATCTTGTTTGCTTCCGAGAAACACTAACCCCTTGCATTGCTGTTCCTGATTCTTCCTTCTTCTCTTTTGAATTTCTCAGATGAGGCCGCTGCGGAGAAGGACGACGAGGATGAGGGTGAGAACGAGGGCGATGCGCCCCTCGTCGTCCAACCTTTGTCTACTGCCCCTCCCGAAACCCGCAAGCGGACCGGTGGCGAAGCACAGGCACCTCCAGCCAAGAAGAGGAAACCCGCCGAGAAGGAGGAGGCCGCCGAGAAGAAGAAGAAGGTTACTGTAAAGAAACCCCGACGACAGCTTAAATCCACCACTGCGTGAGTTCTCTTCTCGTTTGCCCTCCTTCTCGCGTAGTACTGGTTTCTCCCAAATCTTCTTCCAATCCCTGATCTCTTTCTTCTCTGCAGTCCTGCCATGGATGCGAACGCAGCCCTCGCGTCCGACCAAGCCCAGAAGAAACCAGTACCTCTGGTCAACCTGGACGATGATGATGAGGATCACGATGCCAATGTTGCTGCTGCCAATCCAGCACAAGGAGCAGCGTCAGAACCAGCAGCACAGGACACCGCCGTCCACGACGAGAGACCCCCTTCTCCTCCGGCTAGCAACGCCGAGGAGAACCAAGAACAAGAAATGCAAGACGCCGCCGCCCTTGAGCGGCCAGAAGTAGAACGGGAGCAGCCCACCACCGAGGCTGCCGCACAAGAGAACATTGCTGCCGAGCAGCTGGTGAAAGATGACACCGCCGCGGATGCTACCATAGCAGATGTCTACCCACTGCCAGGCGGCGCACCGAGTAGTGTTCAGCCAGGAACTGCGCCGGGCGATGGATCTGTGGCGCCACCAACTGCGCAAGGCCCTACGCCACCAACTGCGCAAGGCCCCACACCACCAACTTCCTCCTCGTCTCCACAGAGCAAGGACACATCCAGCCCTCCTGGGCGAGCAGCCAAGCAACAGGCCCTTGATGCTCTGAGGGATTACTGTTCCAAGAAAGGCCTTTCTGAGAAGGAGACTGCAGATAAGGTGGCTGCTGAGAAGGCCAGGGCCGAGGAGGAAGCCGCCGAGAAGGTCAAAGCTGAGAAAGAAGCTGCTGAGAGAGCCAAGGCCGAGCAGAAGAAAGCCAGGGCTGAGCAGAAGAAGGCCGAGAAGCAAGCTGCCGAGAAAGTAGTCGCCGAGAAGGCAAAGGCCAAGACTGAGGGGAAGAAACCCGAGGATCTCGAGAAGCAGGAAATCGAGAAGGAGCGAACGAAGAAAAGGGCCAGAGAGCAAGGCGCATCCGCAGGCGGAGCGCTCGTGATCCGCGACTCCGGCCCGATTCCTGCTGCGCTCTCTGCAGACGCTCGCGCTGCTGGCCAGCCTTGCTACCCGGAGTACATGATCGAGGTTAGCCAACAGCACACCATCGGCTTCCCTCCCCAAGATAAAGCTGTAGCTATTCAGAAGGGGAGGAAAGCTGTAGCCAGGAATACTCCTCCCTTCGATCCAGCTCAAAACAAACCCGTCAATATTGCTTCTCGGGGAGCCCAAGACAAGCCAATAACCTCCAAGGGTCTTGAGCAGGTACTGGACACTGTTGGCCACATCAGCGCCAAGTGGGACAGCAGGGTTCTCGGAGAGGAGAAGTGGCACGGCTTGACCCTTGGCTCCATCGACCACTACCGCGTGGAGTGGAACAAGATCGACCTGGGACACCAGCCCATGTCCGTCTCCACTGATACCGCAACCCTCACAGCCAAGATGTTCTTGCACCGCAAGAACGCCGAAGACATCGAACAGAGCTACGCAGTAAGTCTTTTTTGCCTTTTCCGAGTTGAATTTTCTTCTCTTCTACTCGCCTTTCTTCTTTCTTACCATCACCCCCAGTCCCCGAGATTTGGGTCGAGTAGATGGATACTCTCCGAGTAGCCTCCTACTCGGTCCGAATCTTCTCTGCTTTGCCTAACTCATTTTCTTCTCGGTTTTCAGGATAGCGTTCTTAAGCGGACCAACTTATACCGCATCCTTCTCTGGAACCACTCCATCGCCAGGAGGCGTATCGCCGTACTGGAGAAGGAGAAAGCAATGGCCGAGGCCGCTAGCAAAGATGCTACCACCAGCACCCAACAGCTGGCTGAAGTGCAAGGTACGCCTTTAGCTACGCGGTTTCTGCGTTTTATGTTTACGCCCGCTTCTGCTTTCTCACGCGCTAACCTTTCCTTCTCTGCAGACAAACTGAAGGCCTTGGCCGATGAGCATGAGAAATGCCGCAGTTTCGTGGCGAACGCCGAGGCCACCATAAAGAAACTTGAAGGTGAGTTTGCTGTTTACTCGGTGTGACCTTGAGCCTGGTTCTTCTCTGCCCGTTTATTGACCTCATCTTATCTTTTCGCAGAAGATTATAAGTCATTTGCTGAGGCGCACCAAGATTGCGTCAAGCCAGCAGAGGTGGAGAAACAGCTATCCGACCAGGCCATTACTCTGGTGAAGGACCATACCACCGAGATGGAGAAGCTGCAGCTCCAGCTCCAGAAGGCACTCCAAGATGCCGTGAAGATTGGCGCCGAGAGGGACACGGCCATCACCGAGAAAGCCAAGGCCGAGACCACTTTCAAGGCCAAGGAGAGGGCCCTCGAGGCTGAATGCGAGACTCTGAAGAAGACCAATGCTGATCTTTTCGCTCAGATGGACACCCTGCGCCAGATCCAATCAAAGCACATTAGCAACGAGGAATCCTGGAGAACCAAGCTGCAGCAGCTGCGCCGCCAACTGATCGGTAAGTTTTCTCTGCATTGCGTCTTTTCTTCTCGGTCTTGTTCTTTCTCGGCTTCTTCTTCCTTCTCGGTTTTTGATCTTGCCACTTGATATTTCAGATATCTGGCCTCGTCTTGATTCTACCTCTGCGCCTTCGGTAGCCAAGGCCCGAGCAGTTCGCCTTTCGCTGGGTGAGCCAATTGACACCAGGGCTGAAATCGAGGACAGCTTGCTGGTGCTCAAAGGTTACTTCGAACAGCTGGCCGGCTGCGGGACTGATTTGATGCATGCGGGCTTTGAGCTCCACCGGCTGTTCTGGCCTCATGATCCTGAGCCAAGAAACATGCGGGAGCTCGCCCTCAAGCTGGAGAACGTGAAGGCCGAGTTGAAAAAGTGGCGAGCCTCCGGAGCCCGTGCTGGTGCGGACGTGATGCTTCTCTGCATTGCGTCCTGGTATGAAAACCTGGATATGCAGCTCATCCGCGGGAAGCGCAATAACTCCAAATGGGAGACTGATGCCGATAGCGTGGCCTTGCGCAAGCAGATTGCATATGATGTCGCAGAATGCGCCGAGACGGAGGTCTACATCGATGGCGTCCCCGAACCCGACACCGAGTACGAGGACGAAGAAGATGATGACGAGGAGGAAGAGCTTGGTGACTTCTTCGAATCTCCCAAGGGCAAGGCCGGGAAGGGAAAATCTACCGTTGTCGCGAGTAGCGATGAAGACGAAGGGGCGCACATCGACAGCGAGCCACTCGACTTCGGCACCTCCTCAGGTGCTGCTCTCGACGACACGGTGCCTCCTCCAGGCCACGCCTCATGCTCCTCCTCGGCTCCAGGACCCGTCTCGGTGGCCACGGCCACTTCCGAGCAGGCGGCCACCCAGGAGGATGCCGAGTTGGAGGAATCCGCCGCCGTGCAGACGGAGGCGGATGCCGCCCACGCCAGCACCGAAGGAACAGCCGCCACGACTGCCACCGAGGAAGCTGCTGCAAGGACCGCCGCCGAGGAAACATCAGCCAAGGCCAGCGCCGAGAACAACGCCTCCTCATCTTGAAACAACCTGCATTTTCTTTCAAACTTGAACACTTATCAGATCCCGGGATGCCGGGAGCAGATGTAACAGACTATCTTTATCTTGCTTGCTACTCAGTTTTTATGCCCACTCTGTTTATGTTGACATTAATCAATTTGAACGACACTGGCTTAATGCCGAGTTGTGTTTCCATGCGAGTCCCCGAGTAGCATTTCTTATTCACCCTGTCTTTTCATCTCTGCTTTACCTGCGACTTGTCGCTTGTTTGGTATTCGAGTCACAAGAATCAAGGAACAAGGCTGCAAATACTTAGCCGCTAGAAACAATCATGATAACGCAGCCCACCACTTAGCCGAGAAGACGAAAACGGGGAACAAAAAGTAACCGACAATCTACTCGGTTCCTGCACTCTTTCTTCCTTAGCGATTTTCGTGTGCTCATTGACCTTTTGCTTGTTCTCTTGCTTGCCATGAAGCCGGGTTTCGGACAGCAGCAGAGTCGAAGAGTTGGCATATAGGTTTAAACACAGTACTCAATGCACTTATGAGTTCTGAAGTGGAGCAACCGAATAGACAAAGGAACAAACCGAGTAAGACAAACACTTAGAGCAATTTTGGACGAGGGCAGTCCCCGAGAACAATTTCAGATTGCAGAGTAGAATTTCAACTCGGATGAGAGGGTACATACACATCTTTGCTCACGAATGAAAACGACGAAGTAGAGCTACATTCCAGGGACGCTTGGTTTCCTCTCCAGCTTTATCTGCCCTGTTCGCCTGCGATGGGCGCACATCTACAAGATAGTACGCGTCATTGTGCAGCGCTTTGCTGACAATGAAAGGCCCTTCCCATGGAGGAGACAACTTGTGCATCCCGGCTGTGCGCTGCACAAGCCTAAGGACCATGTCTCCTTCTCGGAAAACCCTTGGGTTCACCTTTCGGCTATGATAGCGCCGCAGGTTTTGCTGGTAGATAGCCGAACGTGACAGAGTCAGCTCTCTTGCTTCTTCAAGCAGGTCAACGTCGTCTTCTCGAGCTTCTCTCGCCTCCACCTCAGTGTAGAGGGCTACTCGGGGGGAGTCATGCTCTAAGTCTATTGGCAACACGGCCTCAGCCCCGTATACCAAGAAGAATGGCGTGTAGCCGGTTGACCGGTTAGGGGTAGTCCTTAGACTCCACAACACCGCTGGCAACTCTTCTAGCCAACACCCAGGTGTTTTCAGCAGTGGCTCAATCAGCCTCGGCTTGATCCCTGCCAGTACCATCCCATTTGCTCTCTCAACTTGCCCATTGGAGGCAGGGTGCGCGACTGACGCAACGTCTAGTCGGATATGCTTATCTCTGCAGAATCGCACCATTGCCCCCTCTGCAAAGTTGGTGCCATTGTCGGTGATGATACTGTGCGGGTAGCCATATCTCATGATCACATCCTTCACAAACTTCACAGCTGTGACTCCATCGCACTTCTGAATAGGCTTCACCTCGATCCACTTGGTGAACTTGTCCACCATGACCAAGATGTGTGTCATATTGCCTTTAGCCGGCTTGAAAGGACCAACCATATCCAAGCACCAAACAGCAAACGGCCATGTGATAGGAATTGTTTTCAACTCGGAAGCTGGCATGTGAATCTTACTTGCGAACATCTGGCAGCCGGCGCACTTCCTCACAATATCCTCAGCTTGCTGCAATGCAGTGAGCCAGTAGAAGCCATGCCGAAAAGCTTTCTTGACCAAAGCCCGAGAAGAGGCGTGATGCCCACATTCCCCTTGATGTATCTCCACCAGGATTTCTTCTCCTTCTTCTGGGCTCACACAGCGTTGCAGCACGCCGGTGGCACTTCTCTTATGCAGCACATCTCTGACTATGGTGTAGCCCTTGGACCTTCTCTGAATCTGCCTCGCAGTCACCTCATCTTCAGGTAAAGTACCGTCCCTTAGAAAGGATAATATGGGCATTGCCCAACTCGGTGTCTCCCGCACGGGAAACACTGGTTCGTCCACTTCCATTGGGGCAGGCTCTGGTGGTTGCACAGGAGGAGTGGGAGCGCTTCTCTGCAGCCCAGATCGATTGGCGAGAACTTCTTCGATGAATGCAACAGCTTCTGGGTTGAGGGCGGCAGTCCCCGAGTAAGGAGTGGCAGTCCCCGAGCAAGGAATGGCAGTCCCCGAGTAGGGAATGGCAGTCCCCGAGTAGGGAGCAGCAGTCCCCGAGTAAGGAATGGCAGTCCCCGAGTAGGGAGCGGCAGTCCCCGAGTAGGGAATGGCAGTCCCCGAGTAGGGAATGGCAGTCCCCGAGTAGGGAGCAGCAGTCCCCGAGTAGAGGACAGCAGTCCCCGGGTAGGGAGCGGCAGTCCCCGAGTAGGGAATGGCAGTCCCCGAGTAGGGAATGGCAGTCCCCGAGTAGAGAATGGCAGTCCCCGAGTAGGGAATGGCAGTCCCCGAGTAGAGAATGGCAGTCCCCGAGTAGGGGATGGCAGTCCCCGGGTTCCCTGCAGCACTCTCCCAGTCAATTTCCATTGGGTCAGATTCTTCACTTGGCAGAGAAGGAACAAAGATGGATTCTGAGTTGGGGGAAGGCTTGATGGATGGCTTCCTCAAATGCTCCAAGGCAATCCCCGCCGGGATGGACTGCCGAGAAGATCCCAACTTGGATAGCTCGTCTGCTGCCTCGTTCTCTGCTCGGTGAATGTGCTGGAACTCACAGCCTTCGAAAAACCCAGTCATTGACTGCACCAGGAAGCGATACGACGCCATGTTGGCATCTAAAGCATCCCAGGTACCTGAGACTTGCTGCACCACCAGATCTGAGTCGCCATAGCAGATAATGCGTTGCACACCAACCTCCTTTGCTACTCGCAAACCATGCACCACTGCCTCGTACTCGGCTACATTATTGGATGCCTTGAAATGGATCTGCAGCACATACTTGAGTTGATCCCGCTTGGGTGATGTAAGCACTACGCCAGCACCCAGGCCTTCTTTCACCTTTGAGCCATCAAAGTGCATTTTCCAATAGTTGGAAACTGGAGCAGGAGGTTCATATTGCATCTCGGCCCAGTCCACAAGAAATTCCGCCAGTACCTGAGACTTGATTGCTTCTCTTCTCGTATACGCGGGAGCGTACGCGGCTAGCTCAATCGCCCACTTGGCTACTCTGCCACTCGCCTCTTTGTTTCCCATGATGTCCGAGATGGGAGCAGAGCTCACAACAGTGATGGGGTGCTCCTGGAAGTAATGTTTCAGCTTCCTGGCGCCCAGGTACACACCATATGTCATCTTCTGGTAATGTGGATAGTTTTGCTTGGAACTGGACAGCACTTCACTGAGATAATAGACTGGGCGCTGCACACTCTTGCCTTCTTCTTCTCGCTCCACCACTATCACCACGCTGACTACTCGGTTAGTCGCGGCAATGTACAGCAGCATAGGCTCCTTGGGTAGCGGACTAGCCAAGACGGGAGCGCTAGCCAGCATTGCTTTCAGCTCATTGAACGCCACATCCGCCTGCGGAGTCCAGACAAACTTGTCGCTTTTCTTCATCAGCTGGTACAGAGGTAGAGCCTTCTCGCCCATTCGGCCCAGAAAACGGCTCAGAGATGCCAGACAACCCGTGAACTTCTGCACATCCTTCAACGATCTCGGCAAAGACATGCTCTCAATAGCTTTTATCTTAGACGGATTGGCTTCAATGCCCCGACTAGAAACGAGAAAGCCGAGTAGCTTTCCAGCTGGTACACCAAAGGTGCACTTACTCGGATTCAGTTTCATTTTGTACCTGCGTAGGTTAGCAAAGGTTTCCTCCAGGTCGGCAAGCAGAGTATGTGTTTTATTCGTTTTGATGACAATGTCATCTACGTACACCTGCACATTCTTGCCGAGCTGGTCATGCAAGCATTTCTGCATGCATCTCTGATAGGTTGCACCCGCATTCCTCAGGCCAAAACACATGACACGATAGCAATAAGCCCCGTACGGGGTAATGAAAGCAGTCTTTATTTGATCAGCAGGGTTGAGTGCAATCTGGTGGAAACCAGAGTAAGCATCTATGAAAGACAACAGTTCACAGCCGGCAGTGGAATCGATCACCTGATCGATGCGAGGTAGCGGGAAGGGATCCTTGGGGCATGCTTTGTTCAAGTCGGTGTAGTCGACGCACATGCGCCATGCGGTGGCAGCCTTGGGATCTTCCTTTTTCTTCTCGACCATGACCGGGTTGGCCAACCAGTCCGGGTGCAGCACCTCCATGATGAAGTTACTGATCAGCAGCTTGGTGATTTGATCACCGATGGCCTTCCTTCTCTCATCCCCGAAACGGCGCAAAGCCTGCTTCACGGGCTTGGCGTCAGGACGCACATGCAAAGAGTGCTCAACCAACTCCCTCGGGACTCCTGGTAGATCTTCATTGGTCCAGGCGAACACGTCCCGATTCTCACGGAGGAAGTGGATGAGCGCGCTTTCCTATTTCTCCGCCAACCCGGCACCAATGATGGCCACGCGCTCCGGGAACTCGGGGTCAACCTGGACTGTCTTGGTCTCCTTGGCAGCTTGGAAAGCAGTACCATGCTGAGTACTCGGCACACCTTGTGCGCCAGCTTGTGCGGACTGAGCCATGGCCACCACCTCGTACATCTTCTTCTTCTCGGCAGCAATCACCATCGATTCCGCCAGCTGAGAGCTAGCAGAGGCACACTCCATGGACTTCTTGTAATCTCCCGAGATGGTGATGATGCCATTGGGACCAGGGATCTTCATCTTCAGGTAAGCCACATGTGTAGAGGCCATGAACTTGCTCAGAGCAGGCCTGCCGAGTAGAGCATGATAGGGGCTCTGATGATCCACCACTTCAAACTGCAGGCGCTCTGTGCGGCAGTTCTCCCGAGTACCGAATAGCACATCAATCCACACTCGGCCAATCGGGTTGCAAGAGATCCCGGGCACAATGCCATGGAAAGTGGTCTTGCTGGGCAGCATCATGTTCTCGGCCAGGCCAAGCTTCTCGAGTGTGTCCTTGTACACGATGTTGATGCTGCTGCCGTTGTCGATCAGCACCTTGCTGAACCTCACATTCTTCTCGGGGCCCAGGAAGGTAGGATCCAGCACCAAGGCATAAGTACCCGGATTGGGCATCACCTTGGGGTGATCTGCCCGAGTCCACCTGATCTCCTGGTCGCACCAGTACATGTAGTGCGGGACAGCAGGAATCACTGCATTGACCTCCATGGCCCGCCTGTGCTGTGACTGCTTGTCGACTGCCTCAGAAGTGAAGATCATGTAGCTCTCATGATGCTCTTGGTACTGGTTAGGGCCATTGCCCCCGTTGTTGCCATTGTTGCCGTTGTTGTTGCCCTGATAGTTGTTGTTGCCTCTGTTGTTGTTGTTGCGGTTGTAGTTGTTGTTGTTGTTGCGGTATCTCTCGTTGTTGAAGTTCCGGTTGGCTCCTAAAGCCACCTGGTTGACATTCTCTCTTCTCGGATAAACTGGCGGCCGAGTTGCGGGAGCGCGAGTAGGCTGAACAGTAGCGTTGGCAGCTGGCAGAGGAGGAGGAGGAGGCAAGCCATCACTCTTGATCACATCCCACCACTCGCACTGCCGAGTGGTGTGGTTAGCAGGCCTTGAGGGGTGGTGAGTGTGAAAGCTGCATGGGCCATCCTTCATGTCATCGAAGACAAACTTCTTCGGCTGCTCGGAGTTCCCGCTACCCGGCTGTGCAGTGCGGAACGGTTTCTTGTTGCCTTGGCCCTGGTTCTGGTTCTGCCCGTAGGCTCCAGCAGGTTTCTGCCTTTGGCCACCACCGCCTCCGACATTTACTGCATTCACCTCTTCGGGATCATACCGAGTATCTACTCGGCGCTTGTTGCGGAACTCGTTGCGCTTGCTGCTGTTGAAGTTTCTTCTCGGCTCAGAGGAATCCATCAGTGGCTGAGTAGGATCTCCGAGTGCGTACTGATCCGCGATCTTGATGGTCTCGGCCAAGGTGTTCGGCATCTCCCTCTGCAATCTCTGCCAAAGCATGCTGCCATGTCGGCAACCCTGCGCAAACCAAGTGATGGCCTGTGCCTCATTCACACCCTCACAAGTGTTCCTCAAGGTGCTCCACCGAGTAAGGTACTCGCGGTCCGTCTCGTCTTCTCGCTGCCGGCAAGCCGACAACTGCTGTGGCCTATTCGGCCTCTTGTAGGTGCTGGTGAAGTTGCTGACGAATGCGTCCGAGAAGTCCAGCCAGCAGTTTATGCTGTGCTTGGGCAAGTTGTTGAGCCAAGTGTGAGCTGGACCCTCTAGCATCTGCGGCACGTAACGCACCGCCCATCTCCTGTTGCCACCCGCAATGTGGACCGCGGTGACGTAGTCATTGAGCCAATCTTCAGGCTTGGTGCTACCATTGTAGCTCTTGGTGCCTCTCGCGAGCTGGAAGCCCTTCACGGATGGCTCGTTCATGATGCGCGGGCCAAAGCACTCGGGGCCAGGGGGACCCGTGCTCTCAAGCCGCGCCGACAAGCTGATACGGTCCAGCTGATGCCTTGCATCTCCAGGCGCCAACACGCGCTCACCAACACGGTCATGAATGTCGTAACCGGCCATCTCCATAGCCGAGTAGCCATCATCATACCTATCCACCTGCATTGCTGCGGGCTGCTCCACCGGGTTGGCGACTGGTGCCACTGGGCGCGGCTGCTGCCTCTGCCGAGTAGGCGGAGCTGCGGGTTGCCGAGAAGTACCCGGACGCGCGGCTTCTCGGACACGGCTTTGAGCTTGATGGGCTTGAGAGCCTGCTCTTGCAGTGTTGTGTTCCTGCCCGGGCTGCTGCGGCACAGCAACCTGTTTCGCGGCAGCAGCCGGGTCATACACCTGCATCTGCCTGTCTCTACCCGAACGCCCGCTGCGGCTCTTCTCGCGGCTCGGATGTGGAGATGAGGCTTGATCGTTAGATCTTGCCGCATGCGAGTGAACCACTTGCGAGGCTCCAACTCCAGGGTTGGCCTTCCGGAACTCCTCGTTCTGCCTGGCAGCCTCCAGCACCAACTCGTTGAGCCTCTCCTGCTGCCTGAGACGCGCCTCCCCATCTAGGCGCGGCAACTCGGCAGCCACAGCTTGCGCAGCTCGCAGCGTCTTGGCGGGCGTGCTGTACCTCGGCCTTGTGAAGGTGTTCGCGGTAGCCGACTGTGCGGGCTCCTCCGCGACAGTCGCCATCTCGGCGCCCAGGTTGCGCCGCGTAGCACCCACTCTGCTGGGCCTCCTGGCGACCGGCGTGAAGCCGTGTGCCTTGTTGTACTCGAGCTGGTCCAAACTCAGCTCAAGCCTGATCTTCTCCAACTCCGCCTGCTCGGCAAGCAGCTCCTGGCGTTGCCGCTCGAGCTGCTCCCTCGCGGCTAGGAGCTCGATGTCGGTGGGCGTGGGCATGCCAGTTCGCGCGGCAGACGCGGGGATGACCGTAGACGTGGAAGGCGGCAAGTTGCTCTCCTTCTCGTAAGGCCGGTGGGTCCTGCCACCCGCGGGCGGGTCGTCAACCTCCTCGACGACGGCCGCAGCGCCAGTAGCAGCTACGCCAGCGTTCGCCGCCAAGCCCGTCACCATCACCTCAGCGCAGCATGCAGAGCTACGTGCGGGCCTTCCGCGAGCAGCAACCACCGCGGGAGGATCCTCCGCGTCCTGCACCAGCTCGGGGTAGGCGCTGTTGGCGACGGTGGCGACGTAGACGAGATGCGAGCCAAAGGAGATCACCGAGCCGCCCTCCGGCATGGCCATGCCGCCGAAACAGCCGGCGTTGTCGGTGACGAAGTCGAAGGAGCCGAATCTGTGGACAAGGCCACAAACTACGCGCTCCGCAGATGAAGATCCCGTCCGAACAGAAACTCCAGCCAGCGCCGCTGGTTGCCCCACGGTGGGCGCCAACTGTCGTGGTGGTGTCACGGCAGATGCCATGGGATGGCTAAAGATGTGGGGACGATGGACGCTGGAGGTGTCCGGGGAGGGATCACGCGACGAGTAGCCGCGTGAGGTGAGATCCACACAACACAAACAACACGATGTATCCAGGTTCAGGGCCCTCGTCAGGAGGTAAAACCCCTACTCCTGCCTTTCTCTATGTATTACGATGTCTCTCCGAGTAGGTACAATACAAATGATATCGCTACCGAGTAGCCCCTTGCCCCTTTCCGAGTAGAGCTAGGTCAAGAACTTAGGGTTTCTAGGGTTCACTATGAGCCTGTGTGGGAGCATGTAAGAGCCTGCCTCGCGCAGGAGGCGGCGGGGCACCTTATATACATGGTGCCCAGCCGGATACGTCCAAATCTAGACAAGTGTCGACATAGTGTGCACACCGTCCTTTCTCCGAGTACCCGCTGACAGCTTTGGTCGTTGATCTTGTCTGCTTCTGTAAAGTCGTTGGGCAAAACTAGGGGACAGACTGGTATCACTGTACCTAGTCACAGAGTAGGCCCCCCTTATCCTGCCACGGCCTGCTTCCATGCTGTCACTGTCAGACAGACCGTCCCCACGTGAACAGTAGTTCGAATGCTGCCAAGTACGGACCCAGGATACGCGGGATCCTGTGTCAGAACGGCTCCTTTGACTTCCTGCCCGAGTAGTTTCCCGCCAAAGGTTCCCGCCAATTGTACTCGGGCCAAACCTTCTACTCGACAGGGTAGAACTTGACTGATATCTCCTTCTGGTCATCTTGAGGTGAAACCGGGTAGCAGTCGACCGGGTAGCGAGTACCCGGTAGTCGGCTACTCGACCAAACCTCTCTTCTGTAAGCGGCCTTTACCACCTGTCTTTACCCTACTCGGGGGTAACCCCCCGACATCCAGAGAACAAGGATCCGCCTTTTCTCCGGGTTTTTCCGTAAAGCCTTTGTTTTGTAGAATCACAATTTTAGGGTGTCCACTTAGGGACTAGTATATTTGATGTGTCGCACCCTGATTTCTAGGGGATACTCACCGTACGAACTGGATAGCAGATGCTTGGATTATGGGGCATAACTGCTCCCACGTCCCAGCTTCCTGGTAGTCCTGCGCTTATGCGCGACAACACAAGCCCTGCTATTCCATCGTCGATGTAAACTATCCACTAGAGATCAAAGGCACTTCCGTCGACGTACTTCAAACCATACACACATGGTACGTCAACGGCGTTTAACAAGTGATATCACAACAGATCTCTACGACACAAAAGATTGAAATAAGTTGCGAATGGCTCTCATTAGAGCAGAGATAGCAAATACAATCATTCAGAGGGCACATGCCCCAACAATACATCATTACAATACAGCGGAAGCATTCAACATGTCTGAGTACAGACAAGAACCAAATAGGCCTAAGAGGCCGGAAACGAAAAGACGGAGCCCATCCACGAAGTCTCGGATCCTGCCCGGGTCCGATATCTACTCGTCAGCAGTCTCGTCAAACTTCACGTAGTTGCCACCATGTAGATCCTCGGAAACGTCGTCTGCGTAAACCACAGCCCCAAAGGGGTCAGTACATAAACGTACTGGCAAGCAAGACTCACAGTTCACCAAAGTGTAACCCGTCAACACCAAGCACAGATGCCTTGGGTTCAACGGAAGAAAGGGGATATGAAAGATGCTGCAACTGGCTGCTCTAAACAACTATAGAAACATACTACAACTGCCGACTATCAGAAAGGAGATAAGATCGAGGATTGTAACCAACTGAAAGATAACTTCAAACAAACCCATCCTGGATCTCGCCCCTTATCCAAAGAAGCAATCCGAGGAAAACTCACACAGTTGTATTAAAGGTGAATCAAGTTATTGTGCCATCAACCTATTACTAGTCAAGTTATTAATCATGGGGTGTAACATGTTTGATTATTATGTTTAAGTTGTCCTGAGTACTTGTTAGCCAGTACTTTCACCAAGTAATCCATAACCGCGGAAAACACGGCTTCTCGAGAAGATTATCCCTGCAGGGTTGCACCAATTTGGCCGTACACTCAAGAATAACCCGCCAGATGGGAAGCTAACCCACCAAGCGGGGTACTCTACACAACCAACCATTCTTCGCATCAAGCCCAAAGAACCTTGGGCGCACGGCTAATCAAGCCCCGAAGAAAAGGGACCCTCATAGCACTCTAAGACCGTGTCCCCCTATATGCCGACTACGAAAGTTCCACCCTGGCCTGGGCTCGCAAAAACATGCATGCGGCAAATGGAAAACACGAACTAAATGAGGCGATTTGGACGAGATGCGAATCAGGTCAAGTTGAGGGGGGCGCCCATACTCGCTTCCCAAATGCGGGTAGTGCGCTCATCATGGATCAGTAGACAAGACCCTTTTCCTATTAGGGTCGACACTAGCAGGCTTCAAAACCTCTCATGGGCCTCCTGCCGGTGCCTTATCATCAAATTTATTATTAATAGTAACATTAGCATGATTGATTGATTAAACATCGAGCCCCCACAACGTAATGAAATAGTAGCAGAAAATAACGGGTAACAGACTCGCGCAAAACAACCTAAGCATGCTAGATAAGAACAGGCACAAGCAATGGCTGTAGGTAGGGAGGTGAGACAATATCATGGTTCAAGGTATCATGTGATAGGTTCGTAACAGAAACAACTACTACTAAGGCTAGCAGAAAAGAACAACGGAAAGTATCGGTAACCAAGGTTGAAAGGAACACAGTGGTTCATGTGAGTGATAACTTGCCTGCAAAACCCAGTAGCCTGGTACTGAGCTAAATCCTTAGAAGGGGTGTCGTAAGGATCGTCGGTCTCAACGTCGTCGTATATCCGGGAAGAAGCAAACAAACATTGCAGAAAGATAAAAAATCAATATAATGGCATAGGTGCACAAACATGGGATGATGCATGTCATGTTAATAGATGCATCAAAATAAACTACTTGACAAGATAGAAACAGGATTAAATGGACCCATATGCAATTGGATTGCATATGGAAAGCCCATGAATTATGGTTGAATTAATTGTTTTACAACTAATCATTATATGAAAGTGGATTAGCATGATGCATGGATGAGGAAAACAGCAAAATAACAACAATAGAACCAAATGGAAATAAGGCTTAACAAGTTTAGAAATTCAGTTATTAAGTTATGGAATTTTGGTTTCTTAAAGGTGTCACACAAGCATTTGTTGTTTTCACCACTTTTAATTGTTCAAAATAGATAACAAAGTTTATATTTGAAAAGAAAACAAGATTTTGGGTGGATTACATGTTTCACTTGTTGAAAAAGGATTTCAGATGAATTACTTATGAATTAAACAACTTAAACAAGATTTAAATGAATTTAATTCAAACATGAACTTATTTGAATTTTTATTTGTTCAAAGCATTAAACCAAATTCATATTTGAAAAGTTTATACTTTTAGGGTTGGAAAACATATTTTATATGCCCCAAAAGAATTTGTTTTGACCAAGTTATAATTTTAGCATTATTAAATGATTTAAACAAGGTATAAATTATTTAACCAATTTTAATTATTCAAAACAGAAAACAAAGTTTATATTTGGAAAGAGGGTTTAATTTTGCATGGAAAACATATTTCATTTGTGGAAATTGGATTTAAAATGAGCAAGTTATTATTTTGGCAATTTTAAATGCAATAAACAAGAAACAATTGTTTTCAGCAATTTAAATTATTCAAAACAGCAAACAAAATTTATATTTGGAAAGTACATGAAAAGTTGATTGGAAAACATATTTGGTTTGTGAAATTTGGAATTTTTATGAGCAAGTTATGAATTTTGCAAATTTAAGTGAATTTGACAAGTTTTCAAATATTGCACCAATTTAAAATATTCAAAACAGTAAACAAATTTTATATTTGGATAGAACATTTAATTTGGGACAGAAAACATATTTAAAAAGCTAAAATTGGAGTTGGGATGAATTTTTTATGCAATTCACAAAATATAGTGCAAATCTGCCATTTTTTTTGTGAAACAGGGACTTAGAAATAATATTTCAGGGTCTAGAATTATTGTGCAAGGGCCTAGCTGTGATTAACAGGAACTTTGTGGATCTGGAGAATTGAAGTAAAAAAGATGGGTAATATGCAGGGGGTGGGATTTGATCCCCTGCCCTGCTGCTGCTTGCACTAGGGAGCAACCACTGCGCTGCTGCTTGGTTGGTGTCAGGGAATCGCTAGCAGGGGGCTTGAGGTTCAGACAACGAACCGAAATAATTTCGGAAAAAGCAGTAGCAAAAAGGGGTGGCCGGGACTCGATCCCATGACCTGCAGTAGGGCGCGCAAGGGACAGACCAGATGGGCTGCTCGCGTGTTTCTGATACGATAGCAGTCTGACGAAACATATGGTTGGACTTCGGCAGATAACTGAATTCGATCTCGATCTGAACATGACGGACAGGTGCAACGATGGCTGACTGAAGAACAGGGATCACCGGCGACGTGCTCGCGTGGGGTGTGCTTGCGGGCGGTGGGTGATGGGGTGCTTGGTGGCGCGGGGCCCCGAGGGGAGAGAGAAGGAGGCGAGGGGAAGAAAGGAGGCGCTGCTCACCGTGGTTGTCTGTCGACGATGACGGTCGACGGCAGGAAGCAGCGGCTCCTTCCCGGCGATGGCGCGGCGTCCACGATGGCTCCCAGCCGCTGGCGAGTGGACGGGGAGATGGAGCAAGTCGCCGCGGTTCCATTCCCCTCGACAGTGGCTCCTCGAGGTGCCCAGGACGTCGACGCGGTGTGGAGGCAGGTGGCTGTTCACGGCGGTTCTCTGACGGTGGCGTGATGATCGTGGGTTCAGAGAACGGATCGGGGGGGAGAGGAAGAGGAGCTGGCGGCGATGGGGGTGGTGCTAGGGTTGATGGCTCGGGAGGGTTAGATATAGGGGTTCTGGGCTCGTACGGCGCGCCATCGAGCGGGTGAAGGAGGCGATCGACGGTTCTGTGGCGTTCGTACAGGTGACATCACCGAGGAAGAAGACAAAGTTGAAGGGGGGGTATCGGGCCAAAAGAAATAGATGGGCTTGGGCTGGTTCCTGCTGCTGCTCCTTTGCTTTGCTTTTTATTTCTATTTTTATTTTACTGTTTTTTTTTTGTAGCATATGCTTTAGGAAGAAAACCTTAGGGTTTAGATTAGAGAAAAATTTGAAAAATTTAGGATAAGTTCCTTAGGCCAAATGCAACCACTTGGCAATTTTCATTTTTCAAAATTTTAACATTTGGTTGCTCTTTGAAATTAGAACCAAATTTGAGTGAAATGGTTAATTTTAATAAACATTAATAAAACCATTAATTAAATAGGGTAACCCCTATTGTAAATAGGCAATTTTGAACTAGTTTCATTTGGTAGCAACCTAAATTCAAAATGGTTCTGTTTGGGTGCTTGCATTTGAATTTTAAAGTGTGTTTGAGAATGAATAAATGATTTAAAACCATCATTTTCCCAAATGATCACTATGGAAAACATGGAACCAAAAGATTGTTATTGTTGGTGATTTTTATTCAAAAAGTTGTAACAGAACAAGTATGAAAACATTGTTTGAGTAAGGTTTGAATTTGAGTTGTGAAAACAGTGGAAAACAAATGCAACAATTAAGAAACAAATGCAAACAAAATGATGACATGATGCAATACTTTAATAAACAAGAAATCAAACATTCTAATTGGTAGGTTTTCATACTTGGGCTGTTACAAAACGCCCCCCCTTGAAGGAATCGCGCCCCGAGATTCCTACTGAGAAAAGAAAAGGTCCGGATACTTCTTGGGAAGATCCACTTGAGCTGTGACACGTGAAACACATCGTGCACATTGGATAGACGTCAGGGAATTTGCAAACCACCGGAACATTTTCAAGTAAAGGGAGAGGTTTTTGTATCCAGGGTGTATAGCTGGATAGAATTTGATTCATTTGGAGAATAGATTATCTGTACTGAGGGTGGAACAGGGTTATTGACATCAATCCAACACCAAAAAATGAGATCAATGTCAGAATCAGCAACATGAGAGTAACGAGGAATATGTGGCCTCCCATTAGAATTGGATTGTTCTTACTTATCTTGGAAGTCAACATTTGAGATCCCGGGGAGTGAACAGAGTTTTGATTGCTTAGTGGAACCAGAATTGGGTTGTATGTTGTGGAAAAGATTGTTGACACAAAGGAATGTGATTCTCCGGTATCAAATAACAGTTTAACTGGATAAGAGTTTACGAGCAAGTTTTGATTAGACGCCGGTAGAAGATTTGAAGTGGAAAACAACAACAAGATTTCAACGGAAAGGATGTTGAGAAGAACAGGATATCAACATCGGGGAAAACGAGAACAAAACTCCTGAGGTACTATGGAAAACCCATCCGGGCTTCGAAAGGATCAATATCTACTGCTTAAGGAATAGAGGATCTGCTTCCGGGGCTTACACGCCTCCGTTCTCAATCATGAGTAGGCAACATGATCATTCATGTCACAACCACCTCCATTCCTATGGTCTAGTAGATATAACCATCCTAGAGAAACCAGAATTCGTGAAATCCTAACTTGAAAGTTCAGATGAGAAGGGAGAAATCAACGTTGCACTTCCTTACCAGAAAAGGGAGGGTGGGTGGGGAAAGAAGAAAAAGAACAGAATTCCTACTCTCACGTTTCATTTTTCCTACATAGCTACAAAATAGTTTCTAGACTCAACTGCGACCAGTAAAAAGGGATCCTACAGGCAGACAGGCTCTGATACCATTTGTCGCACCCTGATTTCTAGGGGATACTCACCGTACGAACTGGATAGCAGATGCTTGGATTATGGGGCATAACTGCTCCCACGTCCCAGCTTCCTGGTAGGCCTGCGCTTATGCGCGACAACACAAGCCCTGCTATTCCATCGTCGATGTAAACTATCCACTAGAGATCAAAGGCACTTCCGTCGACGTACTTCAAACCATACACACATGGTACGTCAACGGCGTTTAACAAGTGATATCACAACAGATCTCTACGACACAAAAGATTGAAATAAGTTGCGAATGGCTCTCATTAGAGCAGAGATAGCAAATACAATCATTCAGAGGGCACATGCCCCAACAATACATCATTACAATACAGCGGAAGCATTCAACATGTCTGAGTACAGACAAGAACCAAATAGGCCTAAGAGGCCGGAAACGAAAAGACGGAGCCCATCCACGAAGTCTCGGATCCTGCCCGGGTCCGATATCTACTCGTCAGCAGTCTCGTCAAACTTCACGTAGTTGCCACCATGTAGATCCTCGGAAACGTCGTCTGCGTAAACCACAGCCCCAAAGGGGTCAGTACATAAACGTACTGGCAAGCAAGACTCACAGTTCACCAAAGTGTAACCCGTCAACACCAAGCACAGATGCCTTGGGTTCAACGGAAGAAAGGGGATATGAAAGATGCTGCAACTGGCTGCTCTAAACAACTATAGAAACATACTACAACTGCCGACTATCAGAAAGGAGATAAGATCGAGGATTGTAACCAACTGAAAGATAACTTCAAACAAACCCATCCTGGATCTCGCCCCTTATCCAAAGAAGCAATCCGAGGAAAACTCACACAGTTGTATTAAAGGTGAATCAAGTTATTGTGCCATCAACCTATTACTAGTCAAGTTATTAATCATGGGGTGTAACATGTTTGATTATTATGTTTAAGTTGTCCTGAGTACTTGTTAGCCAGTACTTTCACCAAGTAATCCATAACCGCGGAAAACACGGCTTCTCGAGAAGATTATCCCTGCAGGGTTGCACCAATTTGGCCGTACACTCAAGAATAACCCGCCAGATGGGAAGCTAACCCACCAAGCGGGGTACTCTACACAACCAACCATTCTTCGCATCAAGCCCAAAGAACCTTGGGCGCACGGCTAATCAAGCCCCGAAGAAAAGGGACCCTCATAGCACTCTAAGACCGTGTCCCCCTATATGCCGACTACGAAAGTTCCACCCTGGCCTGGGCTCGCAAAAACATGCATGCGGCAAATGGAAAACACGAACTAAATGAGGCGATTTGGACGAGATGCGAATCAGGTCAAGTTGAGGGGGGCGCCCATACTCGCTTCCCAAATGCGGGTAGTGCGCTCATCATGGATCAGTAGACAAGACCCTTTTCCTATTAGGGTCGACACTAGCAGGCTTCAAAACCTCTCATGGGCCTCCTGCCGGTGCCTTATCATCAAATTTATTATTAATAGTAACATTAGCATGATTGATTGATTAAACATCGAGCCCCCACAACGTAATGAAATAGTAGCAGAAAATAACGGGTAACAGACTCGCGCAAAACAACCTAAGCATGCTAGATAAGAACAGGCACAAGCAATGGCTGTAGGTAGGGAGGTGAGACAATATCATGGTTCAAGGTATCATGTGATAGGTTCGTAACAGAAACAACAACTACTAAGGCTAGCAGAAAAGAACAACGGAAAGTATCGGTAACCAAGGTTGAACGGAACACAGTGGTTCATGTGAGTGATAACTTGCCTGCAAAACCCGGTAGCCTGGTACTGAGCTAAATCCTTAGAAGGGGTGTCGTAAGGATCGTCGGTCTCAACGTCGTCGTATATCCGGGAAGAAGCAAACAAACATTGCAGAAAGATAAAAAATCAATATAATGGCATAGGTGCACAAACATGGGATGATGCATGTCATGTTAATAGATGCATCAAAATAAACTACTTGACAAGATAGAAACAGGATTAAATGGACCCATATGCAATTGGATTGCATATGGAAAGCCCATGAATTATGGTTGAATTAATTGTTTTACAACTAATCATTATATGAAAGTGGATTAGCATGATGCATGGATGAGGAAAACAGCAAAATAACAACAATAGAACCAAATGGAAATAAGGCTTAACAAGTTTAGAAATTCAGTTATTAAGTTATGGAATTTTGGTTTCTTAAAGGTGTCACACAAGCATTTGTTGTTTTCACCACTTTTAATTGTTCAAAATAGATAACAAAGTTTATATTTGAAAAGAAAACAAGATTTTGGGTGGATTACATGTTTCACTTGTTGAAAAAGGATTTCAGATGAATTACTTATGAATTAAACAACTTAAACAAGATTTAAATGAATTTAATTCAAACATGAACTTATTTGAATTTTTATTTGTTCAAAGCATTAAACCAAATTCATATTTGAAAATTTTATACTTTTAGGGTTGGAAAACATATTTTATATGCCCCAAAAGAATTTGTTTTGACCAAGTTATAATTTTAGCATTATTAAATGATTTAAACAAGGTATAAATTATTTAACCAATTTTAATTATTCAAAACAGAAAACAAAGTTTATATTTGGAAAGAGGGTTTAATTTTGCATGGAAAACATATTTCATTTGTGGAAATTGGATTTAAGATGAGCAAGTTATTATTTTGGCAATTTTAAATGCAATAAACAAGAAACAATTGTTTTCAGCAATTTAAATTATTCAAAACAGCAAACAAAATTTATATTTGGAAAGTACATGAAAAGTTGATTGGAAAACATATTTGGTTTGTGAAATTTGGAATTTTTATGAGCAAGTTATGAATTTTGCAAATTTAAGTGAATTTGACAAGTTTTCAAATATTGCACCAATTTAAAATATTCAAAACAGTAAACAAATTTTATATTTGGATAGAACATTTAATTTGGGACAGAAAACATATTTAAAAAGCTAAAATTGGAGTTGGGATGAATTTTTTATGCAATTCACAAAATATAGTGCAAATCTGCCATTTTTTTTGTGAAACAGGGACTTAGAAATAATATTTCAGGGTCTAGAATTATTGTGCAAGGGCCTAGCTGTGATTAACAGGAACTTTGTGGATCTGGAGAATTGAAGTAAAAAAGATGGGTAATATGCAGGGGGTGGGATTTGATCCCCTGCCCTGCTGCTGCTTGCACTAGGGAGCAACCACTGCGCTGCTGCTTGGTTGGTGTCAGGGAATCGCTAGCAGGGGGCTTGAGGTTCAGACAACGAACCGAAATAATTTCGGAAAAAGCAGTAGCAAAAAGGGGTGGCCGGGACTCGATCCCATGACCTGCAGTAGGGCGCGCAAGGGACAGACCAGATGGGCTGCTCGCGTGTTTCTGATACGATAGCAGTCTGACGAAACATATGGTTGGACTTCGGCAGATAACTGAATTCGATCTCGATCTGAACATGACGGACAGGTGCAACAATGGCTGACTGAAGAACAGGGATCACCGGCGACGTGCTCGCGTGGGGTGTGCTTGCGGGCGGTGGGTGATGGGGTGCTTGGTGGCGCGGGGCCCCGAGGGCAGAGAGAAGGAGGCGAGGGGAAGAAAGGAGGCGCTGCTCACCGTGGTTGTCTGTCGACGATGACGGTCGACGGCAGGAAGCAGCGGCTCCTTCCCGGCGATGGCGCGGCGTCCACGATGGCTCCCAGCCGCTGGCGAGTGGACGGGGAGATGGAGCAAGTCGCCGCGGTTCCATTCCCCTCGACAGTGGCTCCTCGAGGTGCCCAGGACGTCGACGCGGTGTGGAGGCAGGTGGCTGTTCACGGCGGTTCTCTGACGGTGGCGTGATGATCGTGGGTTCAGAGAAAGGATCGGGGGGGAGAGGAAGAGGAGCTGGCGGCGATGGGGGTGGTGCTAGGGTTGATGGCTCGGGAGGGTTAGATATAGGGGTTCTGGGCTCGTACGGCGCGCCATCGAGCGGGTGAAGGAGGCGATCGACGGTTCTGTGGCGTTCGTACAGGTGACATCACCGAGGAAGAAGACAAAGTTGAAGGGGGGGTATCGGGCCAAAAGAAATAGATGGGCTTGGGCTGGTTGCTGCTGCTGCTCCTTTGCTTTGCTTTTTATTTCTATTTTTATTTTACTGTTTTTTTTTTGTAGCATATGCTTTAGGAAGAAAACCTTAGGGTTTAGATTAGAGAAAAATTTGAAAAATTTAGGATAAGTTCCTTAGGCCAAATGCAACCACTTGGCAATTTTCATTTTTCAAAATTTTAACATTTGGTTGCTCTTTGAAATTAGAACCAAATTTGAGTGAAATGGTTAATTTTAATAAACATTAATAAAACCATTAATTAAATAGGGTAACCCCTATTGTAAATAGGCAATTTTGAACTAGTTTCATTTGGTAGCAACCTAAATTCAAAATGGTTCTGTTTGGGTGCTTGCATTTGAATTTTAAAGTGTGTTTGAGAATGAATAAATGATTTAAAACCATCATTTTCCCAAATGATCACTATGGAAAACATGGAACCAAAAGATTGTTATTGTTGGTGATTTTTATTCAAAAAGTTGTAACAGAACAAGTATGAAAACATTGTTTGAGTAAGGTTTGAATTTGAGTTGTGAAAACAGTGGAAAACAAATGCAACAATTAAGAAACAAATGCAAACAAAATGATGACATGATGCAATACTTTAATAAACAAGAAATCAAACATTCTAATTGGTAGGTTTTCATACTTGGGCTGTTACATGATGGTAATAAATACCATAGGGTGGCTTATGGGCTTGGTATTACCAAGTTTAACTACTGGCATGATAGTAACCTATAACATAGTATAGTAGTAATTTCCACCTCAAAAATAGTTTTGATAATCAAGTTTTTGGTAAAACTTCAGAGGTAAAACATGCATGATAGATAATGGTAAGTATTGTATCAGCAAGAAATCAGGATGGCTTGCCTGGTATCTCCTTGTGTCCCTGGTTTTGGAGTGACTGGAACTTGAAACAGAGCTTCACGACACTTCCTTCCTCTTCGTTTTCTAACGCCGTAAAAGGAATAAAGGACACACATTCAGAACCAATCAAGGCAAGCAACCATACATAACAATACATACAGCAAGGAAATCTAATAATAACTAATCACACAATTATTAACTTAGGCAAACAATCAAACAAACAGACTTGGCAGAAAATGCCATTTAATAAGACAACTTAAGGTTGGAGGAACATAACTCACAACCTTAATATCATGGATTCAGTGGGTGTGCCACTCTCATACCAAGATATTAATAAACCCAAAATATACTTAGTTTCACAAGGGTGAGACTACTAAAAGTATATAAAACATGCACGATAATGATCATGGCAATGGGTCTATCAACCACAACACAAAAAGAAAAAGGTAGCTATCCTACTAAGTCTAAATTCACATCAAGAATAAATAAGACACATGATTTGCAAAAGTTACTTTTAAAAATCAGTGAGGATACCCAAGTGCAACAAGGTAAAAGACTCCTCACAAAACACACAATTCCTCATAGTGAGAACAATAGAAACAATGACTAAAAAGGAGGAATCCTATAGACATGTTTCTACTAAAAATTTGCTATGCAAGCAAGCATAATAAATAAAGTACTAAAATTCAAACAAGGAACCATGTTATCATAATGGGAATGAAAACATGTCCTCATGCAAGGATACACAAATATCCACCAAACACAAGTTGGCAGGAAAATTAATTCAATACAAAAATGCTAGGGAAAACTAGTACTACTCACACATGAAGAATCAATGGATGCATTTCAATCAAGTAATTGAAATACAACCAGAGGGTCCATGTTATAAAAAAAGTAGTGAAAAACATCTATACTTGCTATAACAAAATATCCCATTTAGCAAAACAATGCATCAATTTGCAGGGCAACTCCTACATACTAGTGGTAATAAAAAGGGGCATTACTAGAGGAATCAAACCACACTCCAAGAATGGATTTTTACTAGAAAGACACACATGATTACAACCACTTACAAACAGAAGCATAAACATTTTCATTTAGCACTAAAAATCCCAAGGAAAAAATACTAGGCACTCATTAGTTTGAGAACTATATAAAAGAAACACATCTAGTGTGGGGGAAATAATGTTCCCACCAAAAATGCAATGAAACCAGTGGGTGTTCCACTAGCATAACAAAGCATTAAGAGGTCACAAAGCCTCTGGTCCACTTGCTAAAAATTAACAAAAAACTAAACTAGCATCTAGTGCATTAACCATACTAGTAGAAAATAATAGGGTGCTTAAATAAGCAAGGCAATGCTACTCATGCTATTATTTTCACACAAGTGAAAAATCTAGGGATCAAGTACTCATAATAACATCATCAAAATTCTACTGGTCCTATGATTACAACCCAAAAATATGTGGCTACTCAACCACAAATGATTATGTCAAAAATTCCACACATGAGGGAATTTTTCCATAACATTATCATAGTAATGACTAAATTACTCATGCTTCTCTACCAACTCAAATGCAAGCTAGCAGAGGTGATACTAACAAAATATAAGTACCAACATGGTACTGAATCTAATATCTCAACACAACAATTCAATCACTTGCACACAAATTAATCATTCCAAAATTATATGCAAGTAATAAACTAGAGATAAACATATGATATTAATATAAATCCTATTTATTCTCAACTCAAATCCACACAATCTAACATGCTAAAATAGCTAAGCACATCTTAGAAAACAAGTTCACACATCTTATACATGCTAGAAAACAATATTGCAACACAAAAATATCATCACACAAATTAATTAACTAAAATGCCAAAATGGCAGAAACATGCAAAACAAAAATCTGTCCACCAAATTTTCTAGGATGCTCTAAAAATTACACCCTTCTAGGTTTGGATAGCCCTAAACATATAAAAGACCATCCAGTTGAGTTTGCATCAAAATTCATTTTTAATAATTTTATAAAAATCACCAAAGTGCTCTCTTGTGTTTTACCAAATTGCATGCCATTTCACAAATACTAAGAATTTGGGAGCAAGTTTAGTTGCTCATGTTAGGAAATTGCAAGGTCTTTCCAATGCAATTGGCCTCACTTCATTTGGAGTTGTGGATTTAAAATGGTGCTCATTTTGGTGTTTCTGGTACCTGTTGCCAAATCATTTTTTATTTCAAAATTATTCATCCAAATGTAGATCTACAAGTTGGAGGCGGTTTAGATTTAGTTGCTATACACCTGTGAATTTTGGTTTGGTCAAATTCATCTTTTAGGTAGGTTTTTAGAGCTAAAAGTAACCATATACTTTTCTGTCAAAAATTAAATGGAAAACAACCAGACTTGGGCCAGATCTGCTAATATGGGCCGGCCAGATCTAATCTACCGCGAGGGATCTAGCCCGAGTCGCTGACTCGCGGGCCAGACCGCCACGCGGTTGCCACGCAGGCGAGCGCTGGGGCCACCGGCCAGTTTGACCAGCCCAGCGCGGGTCCAGGGGACATGACGCGAGCGTGACGCCACGACTGCGTCACTCGCCGGCGGGAGGTTCTCCGGCGAGGTCCTATCTTGCGATTACGGTCACCGTTTTGCGAAATAAAAATATCCACGCGAAGTTCTTGACTTGGGGGTTCATCTAGGGTCTGTGCCGTTTCCAGGGAACCCACCGGAGCGCGGCGGCGACGGCGTGCGGCGGCGGCCGGACGGCCACCACGGCGCGGCCACGATAGAGAGGGAGAGGGAGAGGGGAAATGCGACGGCGAGGGTCGCCTGCTTACCCTAAATGCGTAGAGGTGCTCGGAGAAGAAGGAGGGGGCTCGAGTCGCCGGGAATCCGTCGCCGGAGTGCGTCGGGGTCGGAGAAGAAAATGGACGGCGCGGGGTCTACGGGTCGTCCCACCTCGATTCCCTTGGCACCAAGCACCACCACGACGAGGCGGAGCTGCTGGTACCAACGTCTAGCGGCGGCGAGCTCTCTACCGGCTGGAACGACGGCGAGGTGTAAAACTAGGGTTCGGGTTTAGATATTTTTGTACAGTGAGAGAGCTACTCGAGTGGGGGGGGAGAGAGAGAGAGCTACCAGGCATCCAATGCACATGGGGGGCCTCTTTATCCTCCTCGATTCCTTCCACTCGAAGCCATGGCCTAGGTGTTCTGTGTATCTACAGAGTGCTAGGTTGAAGAAGAAGTGACTCAGCTTGCAAAAGAGTCCCTGGCAAAATTACAAATAGGTCCCTGTCATCTCTAAAGAAGTGATTTTCACCAAGCAAACAAAGTAAAAATTTAAATTCCCTTTTCCCAAAATTCTAATTAGTTGATTTGCACAACATATATGAAAATTGGATCCATTGGATAAACTTTATAATTCAAAGTTGTTCAAATTCAAATTCTTACATAAATGGACATTGAATTTATTAACCTACTTAGGAGCTTCCAAAAATTCTAATTTTTGGCACACATTCCTTATTTGATGTGTTCCTTATGTGGTAGAAAATTCAAGTCATTTTGAGTTACTTCATAGAACAAACTTGTTCAAATTTCAAAAAGGTGCTGTCAAGAAAACAGGGTTTTTTGGCAACTTAAATTATTCAAAAACTTGTGCCCTTTTGGTTTTCATCTTCATTTATGATATAGAGCATGTGGTATTTATTTAATGGCATTTGGAAAAAGTTTGTAGAACAAACTTGTTCAAAATCCCAAATGTTGCTGTGGAGAAAAACCATGTTTTCAGGACTTTAATGGATTCAAATTTTGGTCTCCTCTTGTGTGTGTTCCTTATTTGATATAAGGAAGCAATGGTATGAATATCAAATAATTTGAAGAAAGTTTCCAATAGTAACTTGTTTTAGTTTTCTGTTTCTGGAAATATTGGAATTTCTATTTAATAAAGCACTTGGCTTTTCTTTAGCAATGCTTTGCCAAAATATTTATGTGACTAGAGATAGCAAGTTAATGCTCTACAATAATATTGTTTTTAAGCTTGCAAGGTTGGAAAAACATTTGGTAATATTTTGGTGAAGCACTTAAGAATGCCTCTTTTTCTGATAATCTTTTAGTGAAATTTATTAAGTGTTTCCTCTTTCTTAATTTGGGTCTTGGAATAATATTCAACAAGTATTGGATTCATAAGATGTTTTTGGAAAAAACTTTGATCAATATTTACTTTAGAAAATATTGTCAAAGTCATTGGAACAATATGTTGAATATTTTTAGTTTACTGCTTTGCTATCTTTTTAAGTTTGCTTTCCATTTCTTAGCCATGTAAGTTTATATAATTAGTTTGTTTAGTTGCACTCAAACAAATACAACCAAAGTTTATTAGTCAAGCAATTAGCAAAACAACTGTGTTAACAGGTATTCCAAAATTGGGATGTGACAGGTCTTCCCCCCTTAAAAAGAATCTCGTCCCCGAGATTCGCAAGCAAGGACTAAGGGAGGGCCAACAAACACAATGTTAGTGTTGGAGTGCAGGTGCTTCCCCCCTTTGACTTTTCTTGGGAGGAGGGGTACTTCCCTAAATTAGCAAATTCACTCCAAAAAGAAGTACACCAGTACTTGTTTTAGGTCCAAAACTTTTGTTTCCTAGTTTGAACAAAAATTAAGGTTAGTGCAGAACTAACTGGAAATGTACCGTCAATTATTACATGAGTTCCTAGCTATATCCCACATATTACATAACACATATGGAGTGGTGTACCACTCTCATAACAAGGTATATAAGAAGCTAAAAATATAGCTTGTGGGTGCAAAGGTTAAGTTGCTAAGGTAAAATAAACAGACACAACAATACCCATGGCAGTGGATATTAGCATCACAAGCAACTATCACTTAATAATGCTCATGATTTTAGTTGGATGTTTGAGTTTCCTAAGATACTCTTAAGCACAATCATAACATAAGTATAAACTCATGCTACGGTAAAAAATTTAAACAACATCCAATAAGCAAGCAAACAACACCACAGATGAATAGACTATTTATTCACTAGGTTATTGTTTTTTAGAGTTTTTGGAATCCATCAATCATGAACAATTAGCAAACAACCAGTAGCTAAAAACCAATGAATACAATCATAAAGATACTCTAAAACACCATCTTCACACAAGATAAAACTCCTATTGCACAGGCATAAAAAAATCTGGACAAATAACACACTAGTATGAAAAATCTACACCAGCATGCTATAAGAGATAATCATATCCTATAACCATAGAACATGCAACTAAATAATTCATGGCATGATAACAGAAGTAATAACTTCCTAAACATGCTATATCAACACATATACTCATAAAATAAAAAGAGGGTAATACTAGAGAAAAATTCACCATCTTCTAGTGGTGAGACTAGTTTCACTCTAGAGAAGCAAACAATGCTATGATGATGTTTAAAACTAAACAAGCAAGTCATGAATATAAGTGTACCTAATAACAGCACACAAAACTTACTCATGTTAGTAAGCACAACCATCAAAACAATCCCATGATACAACTATTAAACATGCAGAAATTTCTTCTAGCAATTTATGTTTTTCTTAAACAATTACTAGCAAGCAAGCAAGGTATAACTTACACAACCAGTATCTATGCAATTAATGAAAAGTTATCTAAAACTTTTCAAAAATCCATACACTCAATATAAAATTATTCACAAACAATCTACCAATCAAGAGGAATTTATTGTATTTGCGAACAATTTAATTTTGGCACACGATAGTGAAACATTTCTTAACATGATACCCCTAAGGAATATTATGCTAACAAAAGGATCACACCTAAACATATTATTATTTACTAATAAGAAATAAACTTCTCACTTGCATAAGTGAAAAAAAACAATTTTATTTTCCATGGTGGAAAATAAAAATCAATCTCATAGTGAAACATGCTATTTTCACACATGTGTATGGTTGGGGATTTTCATCCTCAAGCCAAAATGCAATGGGACCAGTGGGCTATGGCCTACTAATACCAAGTAAAAATAGGTACTAAGCCTCTGGTTACTCATGAAAAACTTTGTATACAAGATAAAAATATAAGGCTATTTAATCTAGTGAAACAATACTAGTGCATATTGATAGTAACGCTTACACATGCTTTACTATTAAAAGACATGCAAGCTAACATAGGTACAAGCATCAAAATAACAGTACCTAAATGTTACTTGACTCAAAGAACACATAGCACAAAATCTACTAAGAAAGTATACACAGATCTAGCTCTCACAATATTTCCAAATAATAAACTAGAAGGTAACAAATGCTATTTCATTTTTATTCGAGTTTCCAATCATGCACACACTTTCTAGGGTAGATTTATTGTAAGAAAACAATATAATAACAAGTCCTAACAACTCCATATAAGTTAGGGAGCAAGATTGAATAAAACACAAATTTATTTCAATCAAGAGCACACAAAGAAATAAAAACAGGAAAACGGCTGTTTTCCAGATCTATCATAACTATTCCATCGTTTACTTAGTTTCTAAACCCCTAATCTCATAGTACCTACAATGTCTACCAAGATTTGGTTTCCAAAGTAGATACACATGATATCCTATTGACTAGTAAACGAATAGGTCATCATCTTATTTTCTCGTGACTTCTCCTTTTTACCAACTAGATTAAAAGGTGTTGTAAGTCACTTAATTCCTTGGTTTAGAAAGAGTTGTCAGTAGTTTTCATGCTTTGGTTAGGTGTCAACCTAAGTTTAGACCAAGCATGTTAGTCTTGTTAGCTTTCTATTTAATCATGTTTGTCCGACAAGATACGACTAGCGTCATACGTCGAATATTGAATTGTGCTCTTCGGATTGGCTTTTTAGGGGGTTGCGCATCATGGCATGTGAAGACTTCTTTTGTACCTTTCTCCAGAGGAGGGAGGTATATAACTTTTTAAAAGGGGATATCTTTAGTTTGGTCTTTTAAAAGGGGACATAAAAAGGTGCGACATTTAGTCAACAGGGTAAAAAGAGTCTTTTGCAAACAGACAAACATAGAGGTTTTGGTCAGTATTGGTTGGTTTTCTTCACGCCTTTTCTTCTTTGAGGGTTGTCGTTGTTGGAGCTTTATCTGTTGGAGTGCATCACTGGTAGCAATGCTATCAGCTCGTGTGGCTTGATGGTCCACTATTATTAGGCCCAACGGTGCTTTCATTAGTTGTGGGGGAAATAGTGGTGGTTCACGACGGGTCGCATTATGAAGCGAAAACAAGTATATGTCTAAGGAGCAAATTCTTGTTTTTGAATGCTATACAAACATTTTTGCTTGCAAAAATTTAACAAGAGGCGATTCAAAAACAAGAGCGGGGCAAGCACAAATCTGCAAATTTTGAGCACCCCACAAACATATAGAAGCCTAGATGAACCAAATTCTACACCACACAACAGCACAAAGCCTTACGGACACACATAAGCAAGACATAACACACAAGCAAGGCTCCATTGGATCTACGTCAGGGGATACGACTCATGGAGTCATCGCTAAATTACTCCAAACTAGACTAATCCAAAATCCTAGAAGTGGCTGAAGAACTATATCTACTTCTGACCATCATCACTGTAGAGCTAGGCAATTATTTTGGTCTTGTCGGGACATCGGCAAGTATAAAAGTTTTTGTATGGAAACAAGATAATAGAAGTAAAGTTTTGATAAAAACTTTTAACTGAGAGAGGTAATGCTATGCAACAATCTGTTTTTGAAACCCCAACTATTTTCTGAACAGAAAACTTCAAAAATGAGAGATGTTTCAAAAACAGAGCGGAGCAGTTGCAAACAAGTAAGAAATAAACTCTTAACCGAGAGAGATACCAACTCTGTAAGGACCGCCCTTCGAACCACTGTTCAAGGACGCCCTTGATATGCATTTAGAATCTTTTGAAAAGATAATAAGGAGGGAAAATATGCTAAAATTCCCTTAGATAAAAATAATTTAGATAGTAAATAGGTTTTTACTCAAAAATACTTTTCTTTCCTATTTGACGTCCATGCTAACTAAGGTCTCCTAAGGTCAGGATGGCTCTGATACCAACTCTGTAAGGACCCCAGACCGGCAGTCTGAAACCCTACGTATGCATACATTCACGATCCCAGAAAGATCAGTCGTGAACAACATACACAGTTGGCACACAGAAATACATCATCCATTACACGAATACATAAAGGTATTACAAAAAGATCACATGATCAAGTTTAACGCAACTGCCACAAGGACAGGCAACTTAATCAAACACAGCGGAAGACAATTAAAACACAACGTAGATGAGCCCAAGTCACGCCTTAACCTACAGGCTGCTGACCCGGAGACGATCCTAGTTCCCAAAGCCGTCAACTCCGTACTTCTCTTCATAGATATCCTTTGGATGCTCCTTCTCCAAATCTGATAAGTAGATACCAGGGGCGAAACCATAATGAGTACATTTGAATGTACTCAGCAAGACATCCATCATGTCACTTACCAACATGCAAATATGCTTATATGGTGGAATAGGTAGGCTATAAATAGGGTTCACTACCAATGGTGTTCATATATGATGACACCACAGTTGCAGTCAGGTTAATCTGTATCTTCGTTGAAGAAGATACTTCAGAAGAAAATAATATAGTTTTATTTCTCTTGTAGATATCACATGTACAAGAGTTTTTGTAAAACTTTGTTAAAGAATATTCTCTTTGCAAAACTTCTTGGAATCAGTTTCCAGAATTCTTGCTTAGAGTAGAAAAGGTTTTCTTTGCAAAACATTTTGTTTTGTATAACATCATCTGGCTTTTCATCATCGACGATACCTCCACGGTATCAGTTTCCATTCCTTTCTGAACTTCCCAAGTTCAACACTTCCTTTCCAAAAATTCCCTTTTCAAAAACTTCCTTTTTGAAAACATTGACACAATGCTAGCTACATGGCCATTCAACTGTCCATATCCGAGGACGCGGCTTCTTCGAAAAAGTTGTACTCTGCAGAGGTGTACACATCCACCAGATCCAGTACACCTCCCGTGAAACAATCACGGACTGTAACAACAGTATGTAAACATCAGGTATATGATCATAACCATCCACTATGTTCAAGCTAGAATGTGTCTATCTCTCAGTTGAGTTTTACCGGTCACCCCCGGCACCGAGCTAATCCCTGCCAGCCAGGATGCCTCAACTGATGCGACCGGAGGGAAAAATTTATCCCACACTTTTTATGTCTCAACTCTTGACAACAATTCGGTTCAAGGGATTCCGTCCCTTATAGCGTTTGAGATAGAACACACACTAACAAGGACAAACTTCCAGTTAAGCCCCGTGCCCATGTTGGGGTAGGGTGGCAGTACGGTAAAGGTTGTCCGGCGAAGACTAGGTTATGTGTCATTTTTGAAAACACCACTTTCTCAAAAATGACCACTTCCACATTCCTCCGGAGAACAAGGATCCGCCTTTTCTCCGGGTTTTTCCGTAAAGCCTTTGTTTTGTAGAATCACAATTTTAGGGTGTCCACTTAGGGACTAGTATATTTGATGGTAATAAATACCATAGGGTGGCTTATGGGCTTGGTATTACCAAGTTTAACTACTGGCATGATAGTAACCTATAACATAGTATAGTAGTAATTTCCACCTCAAAAATAGTTTTGATAATCAAGTTTTTGGTAAAACTTCAGAGGTAAAACATGCATGATAGATAATGGTAAGTATTGTATCAGCAAGCAATCAGGATGGCTTGCCTGGTATCTCCTTGTGTCCCTGGTTTTGGAGTGACTGGAACTTGAAACAGAGCTTCACGACACTTCCTTCCTCTTCGTTTTCTAACGCCGTAAAAGGAATAAAGGACACACATTCAGAACCAATCAAGGCAAGCAACCATACATAACAATACATACAGCAAGGAAATCTAATAATAACTAATCACACAATTATTAACTTAGGCAAACAATCAAACAAACACACTTGGCAGAAAATGCCATTTAATAAGACAGCTTAAGGTTGGAGGAACATAACTCACAACCTTAATATCATGGATTCAGTGGGTGTGCCACTCTCATACCAAGATATTAATAAACCCAAAATATACTTAGTTTCACAAGGGTGAGACTACTAAAAGTATATAAAACATGCACGATAATGATCATGGCAATGGGTCTATCAACCACAACACAAAAAGAAAAAGGTAGCTATCCTACTAAGTCTAAATTCACATCAAGAATAAATAAGACACATGATTTGCAAAAGTTACTTTTACAAATCAGTGAGGCTACCCAAGTGCAACAAGGTAAAAGACTCCTCACAAAACACACAATTCCTCATAGTGAGAACAATAGAAACAATGACTAAAAAGGAGGAATCCTATAGACATGTTTCTACTAAAAATTTGCTATGCAAGCAAGCATAATAAATAAAGTACTAAAATGCAAACAAGGAACCATGTTATCATAATGGGAATGAAAACATGTCCTCATGCAAGGATACACAAATATCCACCAAACACAAGTTGGCAGGAAAATTAATTCAATACAAAAATGCTAGGGAAAACTAGTACTACTCACACATGAAGAATCAATGGATGCATTTCAATCAAGTAATTGAAATACAACCAGAGGGTCCATGTTATAAAAACAGTAGTGAAAAACATCTATACTTGCTATAACAAAATATCCCATTTAGCAAAACAATGCATCAATTTGCAGGGCAACTCCTACATACTAGTGGTAATAAAAAGGGGCATTACTAGAGGAATCAAACCACACTCCAAGAATGGATTTTTCCTATAAAGACACACGTGATTACAACCACTTACAAACAGAAGCATAAACATTTTCATTTAGCACTAAAAATCCCAAGGCAAAAATACTAGGCACTCATTAGTTTGAGAACTATATAAAAGAAACACATCTAGTGTGGGGGAAATAATGTTCCCACCAAAAATGCAATGAAACCAGTGGGTGTTCCACTAGCATAACAAAGCATTAAGAGGTCACAAAGACTCTGGTCCACTTGCTAAAAATTAACAAAAAACTAAACTAGCATCTAGTGCATTAACCATACTAGTAGAAAATAATAGGGTGCTTAAATAAGCAAGGCAATGCTACTCATGCTATTATTTTCACACAAGTGAAAAATCTAGGGATCAAGTACTCATAATAAAATCATCAAAATGCTACTGGTCCTATGATTACAACCCAAAAATATGTGGCTACTCAACCACAAATGATTATGTCAAAAATTCCACACATGAGGGAATTTTTCCATAACATTATCATAGTAATGACTAAATTACTCATGCTTCTCTACCAACTCAAATGCAAGCTAGCAGAGGTGATACTAACAAAATATAAGTACCAACATGGTACTGAATCTAATATCTCAACACAACAATTCAATCACTTGCACACAAATTAATCATTGCAAAATTATATGCAAGTAATAAACTAGAGATAAACATATGATATTAATATAAATCCTATTTATTCTCAACTCAAATCCACACAATCTAACATTCTAAAATAGCTAAGAACATCTTAGAAAACAAGTTCACACATCTTATACATGCTAGAAAACAATATTGCAACACAAAAATATCATCACACAAATTAATTAACTAAAATGCCAAAATGGCAGAAACATGCAAAACAAAGATCTGTCCACCAAATTTTCTAGGATGCTCTAAACATTAAACCCTTCTATGTTTGGATAGCCCTAAACATATAAAAGACCATCCAGTTGAGTTTGCATCAAAATTAATTTTTAATAATTTTATAAAAATCACCAAAGTGCTCTCTAGTGTTTTACCAAATTGCATGCCATTTCACAAATACTAAGGATTTGGAAGCAATGTTAGTTGCTCCTGTTAGGAAATTGCAAGGGCTTTCCAATGCAATTGGCCTCACTTCATTTGGAGTTGTGGATTTAAAATGGTGCTCATTTTGGTGTTTCTGGTACCTGTTGCCAAATCATTTTTCAATTCAAAATTATTCATCCAAATGTAGATCTACAAGTTGGAGGCCGTTTATATTTAGTTTCTTTACACCTGTGAATTTTGGTTTTGTCAAATTCATCTTTTAGGTAGGTTTTTAGAGCTAAAAGTAACCATGTACTTTTCTGTCAAAAATTAAATGGAAAACAACCAGACTTGGGCCAGATCTGCTAATATGGGCCGGCCAGATCTAATCTACCGCGAGGGATCTAGCCCGAGTCGCTGACTCGCGGGCCAGACCGCCACGCGGCTGCCACGCAGGCGAGCTCTGGGGCCACCGGCCAGTTTGACCAGCCCAGCGCGGGTCCAGGGGACATGACGCGAGCGTGACGCCACGACTGCGTCACTCGCCGGCGGGAGGTTCTCCGGCGAGGTCCTATCTTGCGATTACGGTCACCGTTTTGCGAAATAAAAATATCCACGCGAAGCTCTCGACTTGGGGGTTCATCTAGGGTCTGTGCCGTTTCCAGGGAACCCACCGGAGCGCGGCGGCGACAGCGTGCGGCGGCGGCCGGACGGCCACCACGGCGCGGCCACGTTAGAGAGGGAGAGGGAGAGGGGAAATGCGACGGCGAGGGTCGCCTGCTTACCCTAAACGCGTAGAGGTGCTCGGAGAAGAAGGAGGGGGCTCGAGTCGCCGGGAATCCGTCGCCGGAGTGCGTCGGGGTCGGAGAAGAAAATGGACGGCGCGGGGTCTACGGGTCGTCCCACCTCGATTCCCTTGGCACCAAGCACCACCACGACGAGGCGGAGCTGATGGTACCAACGTCTAGCAGCGGCGAGCTCTCTACCGGCTGGAACGACGGCGAGGTGTAAAACTAGGGTTCGGGTTTAGATATTTTTGTACAGTGAGAGAGCTACTCGAGTGGGGGGGAGGGAGATAGAGAGAGCTACCAGGCATCCAATGCACATGGGGGGCCTCTTTATCCTCCTCGATTCCTTCCACTCGAAGCCATGGCCTAGGTGTTCTGTGTATCTACAGAGTGCTAGGTTGAAGAAGAAGTGACTCAGCTTGCAAAAGAGTCCCTGGCAAAATTACAAATAGGTCCCTGTCCTCTCTAAAGAAGTGATTTTAACCAAGCAAACAAAGTCAAAATTTAAATTCCCTTTTCCCAAAATTCTAATTAGTTGATTTGCACAACATATATGAAAATTGGCTCCATTGGATAAACTTTATAATTCAAAGTTGTTCAAATTCAAATTCTTACATAAATGGACATTGAATTTATTAACCTACTTAGGAGCTTCCAAAAATGCTAATTTTTGGCACACATTCCTTATTTGATGTGTTCCTTATGTGGTAGAAAATTCAAGTCATCTTGAGTTACTTCATAGAACAAACTTGTTCAAATTTCAAAAAGGTGCTGTCAAGAAAACAGGGTTTTTTGGCAACTTAAATTATTCAAAAACTTGTGCCCTTTTGGTTTTCATCTTCATTTATGATATAGAGCATGTGGTATTTATTTAATGGCATTTGGAAAAAGTTTGTAGAACAAACTTGTTCAAAATCCCAAATGTTGCTGTGGAGAAAAACCATGTTTTCAGGACTTTAATGGATTCAAATTTTGGTCTCCTCTTGTGTGTGTTCCTTATTTGATATAAGGAAGCAATGGTATGAATTTCAAATCATTTGAAGAAAGTTTCCAATAGTAACTTGTTTTAGTTTTCTGTTTCTGGAAATATTGGAATTTCTATTTAATAAAGCACTTGGCTTTTCTTTAGCAATGCTTTGCCAAAATATTTATATGACTAGAGATAGAAAGTTAATGCTCTCCAATAATATTGTTTTTAAGCTTGCAAGGTTGGAAAAACATTTGGTAATATTTTGGTGAAGCACTTAAGAATGCCTCTTTTTCTGATAATCTTTTAGTGAAATTTATTAAGTGTTTCCTCTTTCTTAATTTGGGTCTTGGAATAATATTCAACAAGTATTGGATTCATAAGATGTTTTTGGAAAACACTTTGATCAATATTTACTTTAGAAAATATTGTCAAAGTCATTGGAACAATATGTTGAATATTTTTAGTTTACTGCTTTGCTATCTTTTTAAGTTTGCTTTCCATTTCTTAGCCATGTAAGTTTATATAATTAGTTTGTTTAGTTGCACTCAAACAAATACAACCAAAGTTTATTAGTCAAGCAATTAGCAAAACAACTGTGTTAACAGGTATTCCAAAATTGGGATGTGACAGGTTACAAACCCTAACTCTAGGCGGTGGAGACTTCCCTTCTTGATCCGCAAGTCTTGCGGGTGGGCCTCCACTAAGCCTTCTAGAGCTGCGGGGTAGCGCCTTGCGTTGGGCTTCAGTCTTGGGCCTTAGACCAGGTAGGCTCAATCGACAGGTCCTGGAGTCATCCCCACGCCATTTCCCCCGAGTGTTTGTTCGACTGTGAATAGCGAGTAAGCACTCAGAGTTTTTTTTGGATCTTGCGACTGAGTAGTCAAACACCTGAGCTGAACGGAGTGTACCCTGTATGGGATATGCTCGAGTATAGAGTGGTAAATGCACCTTGTGTTGGCTTTTTTGCAGAAGGATACGGCTCATTTGCTTGGCTCTCCCGAAAGATCAGGGCCAATTAATTGCATCTCGGGCAAAAACAGTTCTGACCAACACGAATTCGATACCTCCGACTCAATCTTGGCGAGGTGATCATTGCGACTGGGCCGTGGAGGTCTTATCAAGTCGAACTTAACCTTAAAGGGGTACCCGGCGCGTCCTCTAGGATTTTTCTTTGTGTTGTTGACACTGAAAGTTTACTAGGGAACGCAACTCGAGTGCGATTCCAGGCCCAAATGAGAGATCCTTGGGTCTTACCTTCGTACTCGAAAAAATATGGCATCCAGATGTGCCTAGTCGGCCGAACGACCCGGGATTAAAATTATGTGTTAGTACATCGTGATGCGGAGTTGCGGGAGCCGCGTACTTGTGATTGAAGGGTACGTTGCATAGAAAACAAAAATTTTCCTACGCACGATAAACCCGAATGGCCAAGATCTAATCTATGAGATGAAAGGCCACGGGGAGAAAGATAGTCTTGAGATAACATACCCTCTAAGACTCAAAGTGGTACGAGAAAAGATCTCGTTGTTGGCGTAGTCGTTCTCACGCCGATCCCGAGCGAGAAGAAGAGCACCACAATCCGGCGGTGCCTCCGTAATCGGTCACACGTTCAGCTCGATGAAGACTTTCATTCCCTCGATCCAGCGGGTTGCGGAAGTAGAGGATCCCCCGGAATTCCAGCAGCACGACGGCGTGATGGTGGTGAAGAATCCCACGGTCAGGGCTTCGCCAAGCCGGAGACCATGGAATGGAGCAGCGGGTGGAAGGGAATAGAAGTGGGCAAGTGTGTGAAGAAGAGGGATCCCTCACCCTCCTTTTATAGGGGAGGGGGAGGCAGCCCAAAGGGGGGTGCGGCCAGCCATGGGTGCCCCCACCCCTTCCTCTCTTCATGTGAGTGGAAGCTCCACTCACACCCACTCAAAATTCCTTAATTTCCCACATAGAAAATCGAAACGTTTTTCTTTCATAAATAAATAAAACATTTTTTTCTTTATTTATATTTGTTAATTCCATTAATAAACATTTGCATGCAGCACCTCGAACCATTTGTTAATTCTATTAACAACCATTCGACGAAAAACCCCTTGAACTATTTCAATTTTCCCCGAAACAATTCCGGAGCTGCACAAAATATTATTCGGTATTCCGTATCCTCTCTAACGCTTCATCGAACCTTAAGTGTGTCACCCTACGGTTCGCGAATATTATAAACATGATCGAGACTCCTCTCCGATCAATAATCAACAATGGGATCTGGAGATCCGTGATGACTCCTATATATTCAACGATGACTCTCGTGATCGTGTGAACCTTTCAACGTCGTAACGATTTCCCTTTGTCTCGCGATATATTACTTGTCCGAGATCCGATCATCGGTATCCACTATACCTTGTTCGATCTCGTTATCCGACAATCACTCTTTTCTCGTTCCCGTGATATAACATCTTTGTGATCATATCACTTGCTTGCAAGCGGTGTCGACGTGATATCACCGAGAGGGCCCTGAGTATATCTATCCGTCATATTGGATGGACAAATCCCATTATCGATACATGAGCTTCAACTAACACTTTCTGAATATCTAATGCCACCTTTATAGTCACCCTTTTACGGTGTGACGTTTGATGTCATAAAAGTATTCTTTCGGTATTAGCTATTAACATGATCTCATGGTCTAAGGAACAATGTTACTCCGAATGTAAGACATAACAACAAAACTAAATGACTTGATCGTATTGTTATACTTAGTTAGGGTTTAAGTTCATCATGTCATTCTCCTAATGACATGACCCCGTTATTAACAAGATCCAATGTCCATGATCAGGAAACCTTGATCATCTGTTTAATCAACGAGCTAGCTAAAAGAGAGGCTTCACTAGGAACGTTGGTTTGTTTATTAATCACACATGTATTAATGTTTCCGGTTAATACAATTCTAGCATGAGAAATAAACATCTATCATAAACAAGGAATAACATAATAAACACTTTATTATTGCCTCTCGGGCATATTCCCTTCAGTCTCCCACTTGCACTAGGGGCAATAATCTATATTACATAGTGATGAATCTAACACCCATTGAGTTCTGGTGTTGATCATGTTTTGCCCTTGCGAGAGTTTTAGTCAACGGATCTGCCACATTCAGATCTGTATGTACTTTGCAAATCTTCACATCCCCATCTGCGACATGCTCACGGATGGAGTGAAAACGGCGCTTGATATGCTTGGAATTCTTGTGAGACCTTGGTCCCTTATCATTGGCTATGGCACCATTGTTATCACAATAGATAACCATTGGATCCAACGCACTCGGAACCACGCCTAGTTCGGATATGAACTCCTTCATCCAATCTGCTTCCTGTGTTGCCTCCGAGGCAGCAACATATTCCGCTTCTGTTGACGATCCCGCCACCACGGATTGCTTGGAACTCCTCCAGCTTACAGCTCCTCCATTCATAACAAATACGTACCCGGACTGAGACTTAGAGTCATCCGGATCAGTGTCGAAGCTAGCATCGACATAACATCTTGCGACGAGCTCTTCTTCACCGCCATATACGAGAAACATATCCTTAGTTCTTCTCAAGTACTTAGGGATATTCTTGACCGCAGTCCAGTGTTCCAAACCTGGATTGGATTGGTACCTACTAGTCAAACTAATAGCATGTGCCACATCCGGTCTTGTACATAGCATAGCATACATGATAGAACCTATGGCTGAAGCATAGGGAGTTTTATTCATCCTTTCTCTATCTTCTGATGTAGCTGTACATTGAGTCTTACTCAATGTTTTGCCTTGCAACATAGGTAGGAACCCCTTCCTACTATCTTCCATTTTGAACTTCTTCAGAATCTTGTCAAGGTATGTACTTTGCGAAAGTCCAATTAAGCGTCTTGATCTATCCATGTAGATTTTGATGCCTAATATATATGCTGCTTCACCGAGGTCTTTCATCGAAAAACTACTGTTCAAATAACCTTTTAGGCTTTTTAAAAGTTCTATATCATTTCCAACTAACAATATGTCATCCACATATAGTACTAGAAATTCTACAGAGCTCCCACTCACTTTCTTGTAAATACAAGCTTCTCTGTATGTTTGGACAAATCCAAATCCTTTGATCACCTTATCAAAACAGAGGTTCCAACTCCAGGATGCTTGCTTCAGTCCATAAATGGAACGTTGAAGCTTACACACCTTGTCAGCATCCTTAGGATCAACAGAACCTTTGGGTTGGATCATATACAACTCTTCCTCAATGTCACCATTAAGCAACGCCGTTTTGACATCCATCTGCCATATTTCATAATCGAAAAATGCAGCAACTGCTAACATAATCCTAACTGACTTAAGCATCGCTACTGGTGAGAAAGTCTCATCATAGTCAACTCCTTGAATTTGTCGAAAACCTTTTGCGACAAGTCGAGATTTATAGACGGTCACATTATCATCAGCGTAAGATCCATTTGTTCTCAACGGCCTTGCGGTCATTGGGTAAATCCACCAAAGTCCAAACTTGGTTTTCGTACATGGATCCTATTTCGGATTTCATGGCTTCAAGCCATTTGTTGGAATCTGGCCTCATCATCGCTTCCTCATATGTCGCAGGGTCATCACCTCCATCTACCATGAAGTTTAATACGGGATTTCCGTACAGTTCAGGAGTTGTACGCTCCCTAGTTGACCTGCGAGGTACGGTAGTTTCCTCTACTGGAGTTTCATGATCTTGATCATTATCTCTCTCTTCAACTGACGGGGTCGGCTCCGGAACAACTTCTGACGCTGCGCTACTCGCCATTCCAAGAAGAGAAGGTTCAATAACCTCGTCGAGTTCTACCTTCCTACTATTCACACCTTTCGAGAGAAACTCCTTCTCCAAAAAGGATCCATTCTTGGCAACAAAAATCTTGCCTTCGGATCTGTGATAGAAGGTGTAACCTATTGTTTCTTTAGGGTATCCTATGAAGACGCATTTTTTCGCTTTGGGTTCGAGTTTATCAGGTTGAACCTTCTTCACATAAACATCGCATCCCCAAACTTTTAGAAATGACAGCTTAGGTTTGTTTCCAAACCATAATTCATACGGTGTCGTTTCAACGGATTTAGATGGTGCCCTATTTTAAGTGAATGCAGCGGTCTCTAGTGCATAACCCCAAAACGATAGTGGCAAATCTGTAAGAGACATCATAGATCAAACCATATCTAATAAAGTATGATTACGACGTTCGGAAACACCATTACGCTGTGGTGTTCCGGCAGGTGTGAGTTGTGAAGCTATTCCACATTGTTTCATATGCATGCCAAACTCGTAACTTAGATATTCACCTCCCAGATCAGACCGTAGAAATTTAATCTTTCTGTTATGATGATTTCAACTTCACACTGAAATTCTTTGATCTTTTCAAACGTTTCAGATTTGTGTTTCATTAAGTAAACATACCCATATCTACTCAAATCATCTGTTAAAGTGACAAAATAACGATATCCACCACGCGCCGATACACTCATTGGTCCACATACATCAGTATGTATGATTTCCAGTAAGTCTGTCGCCCGTTCCATGGTTCCAGAAAACGGGGTTCTAGTCATCTTGCCCATAAGGCATGGTTCACATGTTTCAAATGATTCATAATCAAGTGATTCTAAGAGTCCATCAGAATGGAGCTTCTTCAGGCGTTTAACACCAATATGACTTAAGCGGCAATGCCACATATAAGTAGCAATATCATCATTTAACTTAATTCTTTTGGCATTCACATTATGAATATGTGTATCAATACTATCAAGATTCAAAAGAAATAAACCATTCTTTTCAGGTGCATGACCATAAAAGATATTATTCATATAAATCGAACAACCATTGTTCTCAGACTTAAAGGAATAACCATCGATATTCATGCTTAATGCAGGCACCAAATAACAATTATTGAGGTTTAAAACTAATCCCGATGGTAGACGTAGAGGCAGCGTCCCGACGGCGATCACATCAACTCTTGATCCATTGCCGACGCATCGTCACCTCATCCTTTGCCAGTGGTCGCTTATTCTGCAGCTCCTGTTTCGAGTTACATATGTGAGCAACCGAACCAGTATCAAATACCCAGGTGCTACTGTGAGTACTAGTAAGGTATACATCAATAACAAGTATATCATATATACCTTTGTTCACTTTGCCGGCCTTCTTATCTGCCAGATACTTGGGGAAATTGCGCTTCCAGTGGCCAGTACCCTTGCAATAGAAACACTCAGTCTCAGGCTTAGGGGCATGCCTGGTTTTCTTCTCAGCAGTAGCAACAGATTTTCCACCCTTCTTGAAGTTTACCCTTGGCTTGCCTTTCTTGCCTTTCTTGAAACTAGTGGTCTTATTGATCATCAACACTTGATGTTCTTTCTTGATCTCCACTTCAGCAGTTTTAAGCATCGAGAGAAGCTCAGGAAGAGACTTCTTTATGCTTTGCATATTATAGTTCATCACGAAGTTCTTGTAACTAGGTGGAAGAGATTGGAGAACACGATGTATCCCTAGCTCAATGGGAATCGATATTCCCAAGGCTATGAGCTTATCAGCGTACGCAGACATTTTGAGTACGTGCTCACTAACGGAGCTGTTCTCTTCCATCATGCAGCTAAATAACTTTTTTGAAGCGTCATAACTCTCAACTGCGGCATGGGTATCGAAAATCATTTTCAATTCTCCCATTGTGGCATATGCAGTGCTGTTCTCGAAACCTTTTCGTAGCTCTGGCTCTAATCCATAGAGGATGCCGCAGTGAACTATACTGTGGTCTTCTTGTTGAGTTAGATAAACATTTTTATCTTCATCAAAAGCATCATCAGCGGGCTGGTCGCCTAGAGGTGCATCAAGCACATAGATCTTCTTGCAAGCGGTGAGGAGAATCCTCAGGTTAAGTGCCCAGTTGGTAAAGTTGCTTCCATTGTTCGCTAATTTCTCTCTCTCCATGAACATATTGAAATTGAAGGTAGGTGGTGCCATGATCTACAACATATTTGCAAATACTATTTAGACTATGTTTATGATAAATTAAGTTCAAGTTAATTCTAAAATTATCCCATGAACTCCCACTCAAAAATAACATCCCTCTTAGTTGTCTTTAGTGATTACACGAACCAAATTCACTACACCGAAACCGATCATCACGTGAGACGGTGCAGTTGCAAAGGCGAACACCAACATGTTCATCATATCATTCATATGACTCGTGCTTTACCTTTCGGTTACGTGTTCCGACGCCATGCCTGTACATGCTAGGCTCGCCAAGTAGACTCGTAGAATTGTGTTTGTTTCAAGGCCATGTTTGTACATGCTAGGCTTGAAAACACCCGTTGTATGCGAACGTTGAGTCTATCACACCCGATCATCACGTGGTGTCTCGAAACGACGAACTTTCTTAACGGTGCATACTTAAGGAAGAACACATTATTATCTTGATATTATGTGAGAGGGATCATCTTATAATGATACCGTCGCGATCTAAGAAAAATAAGATGCATAAAAGGATAAACATCACATGCATGGATAATGTGATATGATATGGTCCTTCTTGCACTTGATCTTCATCTTGTGCATCATGGCGATCTCCATCATTCCACCAGCGTGGCACCAAGGTTTGTGGCACCTCCATCTTGATTGTCCATTACAACATATCACATGGATACGATATACAACACGCAGGCCATAAAAATAAGACAACCATATGGCTCCAGCCGGTATGTCAATAATTTACAAAAGATATCATCTCATACATAACATTTGTAATATTGACCATATCACATCACATGCCCTGCAAAAACAAGTTAGACGCCTCTAATTTATTTTTGCATGTTTTATGTGGCTTGGGCTTACGAAGATAGAACCGTTCATACCTACGTACAAAAACCACAACGTTAATAAATTATATTTTTAACAACGCTTCGTAGATTAGATCTTAACTATAGTAGGAGAAACCGACACCCGCAAGCCACTTATGCAATACAAGTTGCATGTCAGTTGTGGAACAAGTCTCATGTACGCGGACATGTAAAGTTAGTCCGGGCCGCTTCATCCCACTATGCCACTAAGATCATAAAATACTCAAAGAGGAAAAAACATGATCATCAACGCCCACATACTCCTATGTGTTCTACCCGTACAATTCATCTACGCATAGATCCGGCTCTGATACCACTGAAGGGTACGTTGCATAGAAAACAAAAAATTTCCTACGCGCGATAAACCCGAATGGCCAAGATCTAATCTATGAGATGAAAGGCAACGGGGAGAAAGAGAGTCTTGAGATAACATACCCTCGAAGAATCAAAGTGGTACGAGAAAAGATCTCGTTGTTGGCGTAGTCGTTCTCACGCCGATCCCGAGCGAGAAGAAGAGCACCACAATACGGCGGTGCCTCCGTAATTGGTCACACGTTCAGCTCGATGAAGACTTCCGGTCCCTCGATCCAGCGGGTTGCGGAAGTAGAGGATCCCCCCGGAATTCCAGCAGCACGACGGCGTGGTGGTGGTGAAGAATCCCACGGTCAGGGCTTCGCCAAGCCGGATACCATGGAATGGAGCAGCGGGTGGAAGGGAAAAGAAGTGGGCAAGTGTGTGAAGAAGAGGGAGCCCTCACCTTCCTTTTATAGGGGAGGGGGAGGCAGCCCAAAGGGGGGGTGCGGCCAGCCATGGGTGCCCTCACCCCTTCCTCTCTTCATGTGAGTGGAAGCTCCACTCACACCCACTAAAAATTCCTTAATTTCCCACTTAGAAAATCCAAAGGTTTTTCTTTAATAAAAAAAAATCTCTTCATTTATATTTGTTAATTCCATTAACAAACATTTGCATGCAGCGCCTCGAACTATTTGTTAATTCTATTAACAACCATTCGATGAAAAACCCCTTGAACTATTTCAATTTTCCCCGAAACAATTCCGGAGCTGCCCAAAATATTCTTCGGTATTCCGTATCCTCTCTAACGCTTCATCGAACCTTAATTGTGTCACCCTACGGTTCGCGAATATTATAGACATGATTGAGACTCCTCTCCGATCAATAATCAACAGCGGGATCTGGAGATCCATGATGACTCCTATATATTCAACGATGACTCTCGTGATCGTGTGAACCTTTCAACGTCGTAACGATTTCCCTTTGTGTCGCGATATATTACTTGTCCGAGATCCGATCATCGGTATCCACTATACCTTGTTCGATCTCGTTATCCGACAAGTACTCTTTTCTCGTTCCCGTGATATAACATCCTTGTGATCATATCACTTGCTTGCAAGCGGTGTCGATGTGATATCACCGAGAGGGCCTTGAGTATATCTATCCGTCATATTGGATGGACAAATCCCATTCTCGATCCACGAGCTTAATCTAACACTTTCCGAATATCTAATGCCACCTTTATAGTCACCCTTTTACGGTGTGACTTTTTATGTCATCAAAGTATTCTTTCGGTATTAGTGATTAACATGATCTCATGGTCTAAGGAACAATGTTACTCCGAATGGAAGACATAACAACAAAACTAAATGACTTGATCGTATTGTTATACTTAGTTAGGGTTTAAGTTCATCATGTCATTCTCCTAATGACATGACCCCGTTATTAACAACATCCAATGTCCATGATCAGGAAACCTTGATCATCTGTTTAATCAACGAGCTAGTTATAAGAGAGGCTTCACTAGGTACGTTGGTTTGTTTATTAATCACACATGTATTAATGTTTCCGGTTAATACAATTCTAGCATGAGAAATAAACATCTACCATAAACAAGGAATGACATAATAAACACTTTATTATTGCCTCCCGGGCATATTCCCTTCAGCGATTTCCTTTCAGATGCTCAGCGGGCTCTATTTTTTATCCCTGAATAGTAGCGAGTGCCACTATTGTCATTTTGCGATCTTCAAGAGATTCATACGAAAGAAATTTTGTGTTTGTGATGTTCATATGAAAGAAATTTCGTGTCATGAGGTTCATATGAAAGAGATTTCGTGTCACGAGTTCCATACGAAAGAAATTTCGTGTCACGAGGTCTATATGAAAGAGATTTCGTGTCATGAGGTGTGCAATGACGCCACTACGCACTCGCCTGCTCCCGATGGGACGTGACGCAGTGGGGCAGAGCGTGTAGGACCCACCTTGTCAGCTTTTTGACCGAAAATGAGCCGTCGGGTGCCGGTTTATCCGCTGGTCGTGCAGCAATTACTCACGATATTTTGTAAAAGATCGTGCGGGGGTGATTGCCCCCATCTCCCCGTTTCCGCTCCACACATAGTGGCAGGGATGAGCGCCACATTTGTGGATCAACGGCCCACAGTGGCTTGGCACTATTATAAATAATAGGTCTTAGGGAAAATATCAGTTTCCCGGTTTCCATTCTCCTTCTTTTTTCCTCTAGCGCGCCCTTCTCTTTATGCGAGAACGAACCAAACTCCAATGGTGACAGGCAAGAAACGCGGCGCAGCCGCGGCTTCCGGCAAGGAGGCAGCCAACGCCTCCACGGAGGCCCCGGTGAAGAGGACGGGCGAATGGCACTCGTCTAATGCGATGAAGAAAAGCATCGCTGGTATGCAGAGGGAGGGACTACTTCCTTCCGAGGACTCCAAGCGCGTCCGCATGTCGGCGAAGGGGGAGGAAATTCCCAATCTGCGCGCTAACGAGTGCATGGAGTTCTCGGAGCACGTCACCCGAGGTTTGTCGTTCCCCCTCCATCCCTTCCTCGTCGGGCTGCTGTATGTCTATGGAATACAGTTGCACGACCTCCCCCCAATGCGATACAACACATCTCATGTTTTATCGTGTTGTGCGAGTGCTTTCATGACATTCGCCCACATTGGGGGCTTTGGAAGGCAATCTTCCAGGTGTGAATCTTTCGGGAGAAGCCCCTACCAGGGCGAGAAGATCGGAGAGCCGCTGGCGACCGGTGGCTTCGGGATCCAGGCGAACAAGGACTTCCGTACCTGGAGATGAGCTTCGTCGAGTCGGCGCAAGGGTGGCGCCGTAGATGGTTCTACGTTGAAGACAACGACGCGGGTGGTGTTCAGAAATTCCACCCATTCGTGGTCTTCAAGCGGAGGAAGTCCTGGTCGCATGCGCTGTCAGCCGAGGAGTCCAAGGTGGTTTCTCCCCTGCTCACGAAAGTAGGGCGTTTCCGTAACAAGGAGTAGGGGACCCCACTGAACGGGATACACCTTGTGAGTGTGTTCCTGCGCTGGAGGGTCAAACCGCTCCAAGAGAGTCCGACCCCATTATGGGAGTTCATAGGCGTCAATGATCCGAGCAGAACGTGCGACGAAATTCTTTCAAATGTAGAATTCAAAAAGAAGATTGCCTCCATTACTTTCTTGAAGAAAGGGGAGGGCCATTCCTCGTGCCCTCTCACCCCTCTTGATGGTCAGCATCCTCCGACCGAGGTAAATTTCATGTCCTTCTTTTCCCTTTGTTTCTTCTTTTTTGTTTTGGGTTTTCGTCGATTGAGCCGCCTTTTCTTTTTTCCTTTTCCTTTGTAGAACCAGGATGTAGCGACGTATTACCCACCACTTTCTGCGGATGACGGCGCCTCAGATCTTCTTGCGAGCAACCTCGAGGCTCCTCTCGACACCAGCATTGCGAACGTGGAGTCAAGAGAGGAGTTTCTGGAGGAAGAGGAAGAGGAAGAGGAGCTTCCACTTCGCCACCTCAAGCGTCGTAGGGCGGAGGTCACTTCCAAGGATAATTCCTTGAGTGATGACCATGTTGAGGATATTAGGCCCATCCGGGCGACTCCTCTCAACGTTCTTCCTCCCACCATCCACCAATCAAAGATCTCCACTGCCTGAGACTCGGACAACCTCGACGATGACGACAGGGACGAGTGAATCCTGTATTTTTTCCTTTGACGTAGGGTTGCTCTTTTCTCTTTTGATTTTAATTTTTGTTTTAGCCTTGTAGCCATCAGCGCAGATCAGTTCGCATCCTCGGCCCCGTCCGTGAAGCAGAAGGAGGCCATCGTGAATCCTGCTCTAGCTCCAAGCAACACTCAACGACCCCCAAGCCGTGCGAAGGCGGTCGACAATTTGGAGTACGTGATTCCTAGTTTGACGGGTGGGCAGCCTGAAGATTCCAGGGTGTCAACGAGCAAGAAAGTTTCAGCTTGCTCGGCTGACCCCTTGTCAACCGCGCATGGCAAGGTGAAGTCTCCTTATGTTTCTGCAGTTTATCCTTCTTTTTATATCGGGTGCACGGTAGTGCTCCCGATGGGAGTAGCCCCCGAGTCTATGGTTGACTACTTGAAGTTGGTTATAGACACAAGTCGAGACTTTTGCTTTCTTTTTTGTTCCTTGGTTTTGGATTTTATCGGGTCCACGGTAGTTCTCCCGATGGGAGTAGCCCCCAAGGCTATAGTTGACTGTGTACAGTCATGTATAGGCTCAATTAATATATTTCTAACCCGCAAGGAATTTATGCATGTTGTTCTTGATTCTCTTACGGCTTTTGGGTGCTGCCTAGTCACGGATGAGGCGGAGTGCACTTCTCTTCGGGGAGAGAGCGACCATCTCGTTCAAGATGCCCTCCTTTTACTGGGTGAGTTAACATATGCTTCTTACTTTGGCTCCGTTTCTTCTGGCCGCGACTGTTATTTGACGTGCACACTCCATGTTGCAAACGAGGTTACCCGCTTGATGTCCGAGAAGGTCGAGGTTAATTCTCGAGTTAAAGATCTTGAGAAGGAGCTGGCGTCTACCCGAAAGGAGTTAGGGTCCAGTCGCAAGAACGCAGCCGACCGTCTCGCTAAATCTCGTGATTCCTTGAAGCAACTGGAGGAAGCGGGGTAAGCGCACGACAATGATTCGGTTGGGATCCTCCGTCTCCTGACACAAGCTTTGGCTGGTAAGTTATCCGCAATTTTTTTTTGATCGTGACTTGCTCCTTCCTCCTCCCCATATTAATTCGCTCTGTTTCTGTTTAGATGCAATTGGAGTTGACTTGGCGCTACCCGGAGGGGTCCGAGTCGATGCTTTGACGGACGTGTGCACTTAGCTGCAAGAGAACGGAAAGAGGGCTTGCTTCGCTCTGCGTGATGCTGCCTTAGTGTTGTCGCAGTTGCACAAACGATTGCTTGTGGGAGTGCCGGTTCCGCCAACACTTTGTAGCCTCCTGCAGGTCTTTCTTGGCGAAGCCGGTGCCCTTCAGGAGAACTCCCTCGCACATACCGAGTGTGGAGCCAAGACGGCTATCCAGTTTTCCCTGGCGCACAACGTCTCGGGTGACCTGGAGAAGGTGTATTCAGAGCTTCCTTGAGATGCGCTGGAAAAAATGGTAGCGCTCCGACCCTTTGGCGATCGTGCATGGAAGCTAGCAAAGATGCTCTCCGAGGTAGTTTCTTGTGTCCGTGGTGCGAAGCTTGCTAAGAGTGGAGCTACCTATGGAAAGTTCATAGTTCCTTAGGATGAGCGGTGTTTCTTCTTTTGTATGCCTATGTGTAATGAACCTTGGGAAGCATCATGTACTTTTCTTTCCAATCGAGATGTTTTGAAAGTGTCAGCGTTTTGTTATCGTGCCTTACTTTGTGTTCTTTTGATGGGAGTAGCCCCCAAGCACTCGAAGATATATTTGTTGTAAATCGTCGAGTGGGGTGTGACTTTGTCGCTGAAACTGCCGTGTCTCCTTTGTTCTTTCTAGGTGGGAGATTCTGGCGGAGGCTCGTCGAGCGGTGTTCCTCCTTTGATTGGTTCGTTGATTATGTATGCAAGTATGCCTGCTTCACTTTGTGGCCGTGTCGCAGATGGAGAGCGTAAGCTCAAGGCTATGCACGGTGTGGCGGATGTTGCCAAGTCCAAGCAGAAGCTTGCTGCGGACCACGAGCAGTTTGTGATGGAGGTGCTGGCGAGCGTTGCAAAGAGCATGCTTTGTAAGTCCTCCAAGCCCATGAGTGTTTTTCGGTGTTTTTCTTGCTTGCGGTCTTAACATTTTTCTTGTCTATGCAGTTGTTGAGCCTGATGGAGCGTGCGAAGGTCACTGGGTGGATAACCGTGTGGCTTATGAGTCGAGCAGCTCCAACCTCCATGCGTGCAACTTCTGGTCTGACCGCGACATGGGCTTTGTTCTGGCTACGCTGCAGTATCGGGTGAGCGAGGCGCAACTCTTTGTTGAATCTTGTCGGGAGGCCCTTTCTTTGGTCCATCGGGCGTTTTAACCTTTCGATGTTGTTCCTGATAAACTGAGTGGCCTGCTAAGGATGTTTCGTCGGGTGGAAGATGTTCGCGAGTGTGTGCGTCAGCAGCTCATTTGTGGCGCTCAAGTGGCGCTTGGCTTTGTGCGGCCATGGCACCCTGACGTCAACTTCAACTATGTGACGCAACTTCCTGAGACTCAAGGAGCACCTGTTGACTTTGTTTCTCACTATAAGGTTGTGCAACCTGCAGCTGAGCGGATCATGCGGCTAACTACTGCAGAGACGGCTGCTTCGAGAGGCTGCCGTGTGACGATAGTTATGTCTAGTTTTAAGGTGTATACACCTTGTGTGTTGTTTGTTTAAGGTGTCTAAGGTGTGTACCTTTTAACTTTGTAAAATGTTTGTGCATGGGCACTCGAAGATTATTTATGCTAGCTCGGTGCCCCCGTGTGTTGGGGTGTTACCGTTTGTTAGCATGTAAGGAACAAACAAAAAAGAAATGAGACTGAGTAGTCTTTGTAGCTATGGTTGAGAAACCATGTTTTGTATTGCAATGACTGTGAATCATGTGTTTTTCTCGGGTTACAATTAGTCTGGAACAACCTTATTTCTTGCGAGCAAAGAAAAAAAATCATAAGGATAGAATTTGCGAAAGTGTGCCACGTTCCATGGAATGGAGTAGATGCCGCCTTTCTTCGGGTTCTTCAAGCGATAGGCGCCTCCTGGGATAACTTCGTGTATGATGAAGGTCCCTCCCATGGTGGCTCTAGTTTGTGTCCCTTTTCTTGCTTGAGCCATAGCACCAGGTCACCTACCACGAAGGATCTATGGCGTATGCAGCGACTGTGGTGATTGCATAGTGATTGCTGGTAGACAACGGATCTTGCGAGTGGGACGTCCCTAATCTCGCACAGTGCAGCCATATCTTCTGTGAGTGCTTTATTGGAGGATTCTTCGCTATATGCAATGACTCGTGGAGCGTTGAACTTGATGTCCTCGTGTAATACAACTTCAGCTTCGTAAACCATGAAGAATGGTGTGTAGTTTGTTGATATGTTTGGTGTTGTTCGTACGCTCCACAACACCGATGGTAGTTCTTCAGCCCAATGCCCTACTTTTGTGTGTAATCGGGTGAACAACCTCTTCTTTAGGCTAGCCGAAACTAATCCATCGGATCGTCAACTTGGCCGTTGGTTTGGGGGTGCGCCACCGAGGCGAAGCCGAGATTTATCCCTTTTTCTTTGCAGAAAGCCTGGGTTTCCTTGGCCGTGAAGTTGGTTCCATTATCCGTGATAATACTGTGGGGAACACCAAACCTGCACACGATGGAGTCGAGCAATCTTATGGCGCACTCTGCGTGCTGCGACGTAACTGGGACGGCCTCTATCCATTTTGTGAATTTGTCGACTGCTACCAGCAGAAGGTGTATCCTCCTGGTGTTGATTTCCGCAGCGGTCCCACCGTGTCTAGCCCCCTTTGAGCGAAGGGCCAGGAGAGGGGGATCATGTGGAGCTCCATAGCTGGTGCATGTGGCTTGGGTGCAAACTTTTGGCAGGCGTTGCACCTTTCGACCAGGTCTTTGGCGTCTCTGGCAGCCGTCAGCCAGTAGAGACCTGCCCAGAAAGCTTTCCCTATGGTGGCTCTCCAGCTTGCGTAGTGCCCACAGTCGCCTTGGTATATGCCACAGAGCAGTTCCTTTCCATCTTCGGGTGCGATGCACCTCTAGAGTACTCGTGATATCCTTTGCTTGTACAATTCTCCATTTATCACCCGAAAGGATTTACTGCGTCGAACTATCTGTCGCGATTCGCAAATGTCTTTTGGGAGCTGCTTTTTTGTCAAGTAATCGAGGTACTTCTTTGTCCATACTGGCTCGACCAGGAAGACTTGCCTCGAGATGTTATGGATGAGCTGAATAAAAGCGATTTGCTGACCGGCCTGCGTGTCTGTTGTTGTTGGTGCCTCTGTTTGCTTTTTGAGCTTGACTGACCTTTTACTTATTTTCTCAAAGTAGATTCCCGATGAACTCGGGCGTTTGTTGACCTGATGTTTGCCAGTCTGTCTGCTATTTCATTACTTGATCGCGCAATGTGCTTTAGTTCGCACCCTTTGAAGCTTCCTTCGAGCAGGTTGTACATGTCGCGATAGGCAATCATGCTACCAATGACGACGCCACATTCTATCATCGTCTGTTGCATGATGAGGTTAGAATCTCCGTAGATCATCAACCGAGTAGCTCCGCAGGCAATCGCCATCTTCATGTTGTGTAGGAGCGCCTCGTTGTCGGGGGGCTACCCCCGAGTAGGGGTAAGGCTGGTCATAAACAATGCTCAACGTACGGTTTTCCGAGTAGGCGACTACCTGGTATCCGGTATCCGGTAGGCGCTATTCGGTGAGAAGTACTGAAGGTCAAGAAAAGAGATACAAGAATCAATCTGGATGAACCGGGTAGAGCTCGGGTGATCCGAATAGACGGGAAGCTATTCTACTCGGGCACAAAGTCAATGGAACCGTTGGAGAAGATCCCACGTATGCAGGGGTCGTACCGGCGTGCGGTTCAACTTACTAGGCGCCCGATTATCCGCGGTGAGACGTTGGAACAGTACGGGTGGGCAACTGTCAAGTCCTGTCACTGACAGGGGGGACATGATGTGTCAGTGAGCTACTCTAAGGGGCTGATAGGGTGGACAAGACCTGTCAGCCGGACGACGCCGAGACTTTCGGCAACGGCGTCAGCGGGAACACGGAGGCGTGTGTCGTTGTCACCGTGGAGTTGTCACATCAAGTACTTTTATGTGTAGAATACTCGTTGGCCACTAGTATATAAGGTGGCTAGCCCCCTCCTGCGCGAGGGACGTTGGATCTGAGCGCATTTATTGCGAGGCATAGCAACTTACACAGAGAGAACAGTAGAGAGAGCTGGGAGCTGGCTACTCGGCAGTGGATGACACAGTGAGAGTTTGTAAGTTCTGTACTCGGTCCAGCTATATACAGAGAGATAGGCAGAAGTAGGGGTGTTACCTCCACACGAGGGCCCCGAACCTGGGTAGATTGTGGTGTTTGCAGTGTTACTCAGCGTGCCTACTTGGCGTGCGATCCCTCCCGGAATACCTACAGCGTCCATCGGCCTCAACTTTAGCCATCCTATGGCACTTGTCTTCTCCTCACCACAACACTCGTACTCCGCGTCGTTGTTGGATGCTGGATCGTCAGGTGGAAAGTCGAGTCGTAGGATGTATTGGAGCTTCTCGCCCCTTGGAGATATTAGGATTACTCCGGCTCCAGCCCCTCGTTTCTTTTCGACCCATCGAAGTACATGATCCACGAGCTCGAGTATTCTGGCAGCCCTGGGGTTTGCAGCTCCGTCCACTCTTAAAGGAAATCCGCGACCACCTAGGATTTTAGAGTGTTGCAACCTGTGTATATGATGTCCCAGGTGCCTAGCTCGATGCTCCATTTTGCAATTATTCCGGATGCCATAGGATTGTTCAAGATTGTACCGAGTGATGTGTCGTTTAGCAACGTGACGGTATGCTGCTGGAAGTAATGCTTGAGCTTGCGGGCTGTGAAGACCACTCCATACGCGAGCTTCTGGTAGTGCGGGTATCTCTGTTTGCACAGTGAGAGTACCTCGCTGAGGTAGTATATTGGTCTCTGTATGCCATGTGTTTTTCCCTCCTCTGGTCGCTCGACCACGAGTACAGTACTAACCACCTAGTTTGTTGCGGCTAGGTATAGGTACAGGGGATCTCTTTCCTGAGGTGTGGCCAGTATTTTCTTTCTCTGGAGAACCTTTTTTTAGTTCGATGAACCCTTGCTTTTCTTCGGGTGTCCACTCGAACTTATCAGCTTTCTTCAGGAATTTGTAGAAGCGGAGCACTTGCTCTCCTAATATTGCGATGAATCTACTGAGGGTTGCCAGTCGTCCTGCAAGCTGCTGGATGCCGCAGAGATTTGTCGGTTCTTTCATCGTTAATATTTCTTGAATTTTCTCCGGGTTGGCCTCAATTCCTCCAGCAGGAACCCCGAAGATGCATTTTGTCGGGTTGAGCTTGATTCTATATGCGTTGAGGGCGTCGAATTTCTCCCTTATATCCTCGAGGAGTGTGTCCTCCATTCGAGTCTTGATGACGACTCGTCAACGTACAGTTGTACGTTCTTGCCAATGAGGTTGGCGAGGCATTTTTGCATGCAGCGCTGATATGTTGCGCGTGCATTTTTTAGCCTGAAAGGCATTGTCAAGTATACACCATGTGGTGTCATGAATGATGTCTTTTCCTCATCCTCTTTCTTCATCCTAATCTGGTTATAGGCCGAGTAGGCGTCCAGGAGGAGAACCGTTGATAGCCTGCTGTAGAGTCCACGATCTGGTCAATCCGCGGTAGCGGGAAGTTATCCTTGGGGCAGTGTTTGTTCAACAACGTATAGTCGATGCACACACGAAGGATTTCCGTGTTTTTCTTCGGGACCAGCACCGGGTTTGCTAACCAGGTGAATATCTTGATTTCCCTGATGAACTTGGCGGCTAGAAGTTTGTTCACCTCTTCTCTGAGTGCTTTCTGCTTTGGCTCGGAAACACGTCGAGTGGTCTGTTTGAATGGATTTGCATCTTTAAACACTTCCAATGAGTGCTCGGCAAACTCCTTGGGTATTCCTGTCATATCTGAAGGCTGCCAGGAAAAAATCTCCCAGTACTCACGGAGGAGTTCGACAAGCATGCTTTCCTATGCAGATGATAGGGTGGTGGACACGATCACCATCTTTGCGGATTATGTCGGCTGCACTTGATGCTTTCGAGTTTCGCTACTTGGGATGAACTCGAGTTCTGAGGCGTTCTTATTGGTTAGTGGCATCACAGATTTGTCTGTGGTTTTTGCCAATTCTTGTAGCTCCTCTTACATCCCGAAAGATTTCGCGATCTCATGGAATTTGTTGACGCACTTGTCTGATTTCTGAGAGTCGCCGTTCACGGTGATTGTACCGTATTCCCCTGGGAGTTTCAGATTGAGGTAGGCATAATGAGGTACTGACATGAATCTCGCGAACGCTGTTCGGTCGAGAATGGCGTGGTACTGTGATGGCCAGTCGACTACCTCGAAGTCGAGGAACTCTCTCATGTAGTTACTTGGATCTCCGAGTATCACCTCCAAGTTGATTGTTTCGAGTGGTCGGACGGCTTTCCATGGCACTATCCTGTGGAAGGATGTTTCTGATTCCACGAGACCCTCCAGATTCCTGTTCATCTTGCGGAGTGTGTCCGTGTATATGATGTTAATTCCGCTGCCACCATCCATAAACACGCTGGCGAGGTCGTAGTTGCCTATTTGCGCCTGGATGACAAGCGCGGCGTGCCCTGGTCGATACACCCACGGAGGGTGGTCCTCTCTGGACAAAGTTATCGGCTGCTCTGACATCTTGAGGTACTCAGTCTTGGACGGTGTAGCCTGTACTGCCATGATAACGTGGCGAGTGCTTGTTTTCTGGACTCTTCGGGACGGGCAGACCTTCTGTATCATGCCTAGGAGCGCCTGGGGCTTCGGGTATCCGTCAGCTCCTTGGTTTGTGGCGGCTGGCACCAGGAGTGTGGCTAGCGCCATGTTGTGGTGTCCCGCGGGTGGAGGCAGGGGTGGTGGTTGGTGTCCGATGTTTCTTCCCGGCAGTTGCGGGTATCCTTTGTAAATGGCTGCCCTGTGCTTCTTTGTGTACGCCTCGTGGATGTCCTGGAACTTTCGCCAATCCTTGAGGAGGTGAGTAGACTTGGTTTTGCCCATTCTCTTATATATAAACAGATGTAGGGAGCAGTTTCCGTCAAGGTCCTCCTGAGGGGTTTTGTCATCTTGTTTTGGCTTCCACTCACGATTTCTGCGGGATCTGTTGTCGCGATTTTTTGTGAACTCGACCGCTACCAATTACGATTGATCCTCCTGGTCATAGTGTCGTCTCTCCCTCTTCCAACAGTCACCATTGCGATCATTGTCATGCGCAGGAGATGAAACTTTCTCGTTGCGCAGGGACTCTTCGCCATTCGCCCATCTTTCTGCTATCACCATTAATTCACCGATTGACTTAGGTGCGGATCACCCTAGTTCCTCTCGGAAGGCAGCGCGTCGAGCACCCTTGGTTAAAGCTTTGACTGCTATTTCCTATGATATGTTCCCCGCTATATTTTTTTATTGTAGTCCATCTCTGGATGTACTCGCGTGTAGATTCACAAATTTTCTGCCTGCAGGCTCGCAGTTCCTCGATAGACGTTGGCCACTTATATGTCGCCATGAAATTCTTCTCGATGTGGGGGGTGAGATCGTACCAAGATCTGTAATATGTGCACAGTCTTCCTTCGAGCGAGCTTTGGGCTGCGCCTATGAGGTGCAAGTTCAGGTACTGCATTGCTGTGATCTTGTTTCCGCGCTGGCACTTTACCGCGGTCAAGTAGTCCAAGAGCCAGGTCCTGGGTTCCTGTGAGCCATCATATTTTGGGACTTCCGTTGTGAGTTTGAATCTCTTGGTCATGAGATCTTCGCGGATGCTGCTGCTGAAGCACATCGGACCGCAGGCTTCCTCGTCAGAGGAGGTGGGTAGCGATCGGGCGCGGTTCCTGCACGCACGGGCCTTGTCGACTTTGCTCTGCCTGATTTCCCCACGCGTGTCCTATTGGGCTCGGTAACGATTATCTTCCTATCATGGTTCCCTGCTGCGATGTCACGAGCGGCTTCCGTGGTGCCGTGGGCTGCTGTCACGGTTTCGTGGGCTGTCATCGTCGCTGTGTGTGCTGTCACCATGGCGCCTGGCCTCTTTGCCTCTAGGGCAGCGAGGTGATCCTTTGTCCCCTCTTTTTAGTGACGTACTCTCGCGTCTGCAAGGTGTTCTGTCCACCTGAGGTGTTTTGTCAGCTTCAGGAGTCGCCGCGTTTTTGCGGTTTTGGGTGGCGATTGCCACTCTGGCCATGCCCAATCCCCTTTGGACTTGGCGATGCTGCTCCGCGCGAGGGTCATTTCCTGGCGGCTGGTTTGCCTGTAGGTAGGTAGGAGTGGCCAGGACCACGGCGGCGGGAGTCGTCAGGTGTACGTTTCCCTCGTTGTCAACGTGCATGAGGGAGGTCTCGAGAGTCTTGCTGACCTCGCAGAGGGACCCTTGATCCATGCGAGCGGTCTTTGAGGCGTACTTTCCCTTCTTTGTGGGATGGTTTCCCGTTGAATGGGTTTTGGAGAGCGCTGCACGGCGCGCACTCGAGGCTTCCGTCGCTTGCTTCCGCAACTCTAGCTCTTTGTGGGCTTCCGCTAGCTGTCAGCTTTTCAACAACAAGTGTTAGTGGTATGCTGTCAGGTATTCCTGAGAGGACCCGATTTCCATCGGGTGTCCTGAATGCACTGCTGCTTTCGCTTTGAGCCAAGCGGGTCGCGAAACCTAGATATGCTGCCTCGCTGGTAGGCTTTCCTCCGTTTTGACGGGTTCTTTGACTGAATCTGCCATGAAGACTTGGGCCAGATATGGCTCGTGAGTCTTGGGCGTAGGCCAGCAGTCTTCACCAACTTGGGAGGGTTCTTCAGTAGAGATCGTATGGAAGTTGCGTGTGTTGTAGCGGATGGAGCCACCGCTGAGCGCCAAGTCGCGACTGGCGCCGCTGGATGGCAACTCGAGGGTCGTCGGGCTCGAGACGGACTCAGAGTGTCCAGCTTGATCTGGTCGGGGAAGCGTAGAATTCCCTCCTTGCTGGCACGAAAGTGGAGATTGCCGAACGTCATGTTGACGCCCTCCTGTAGTCCGCTGAACGCCGGGCAAGATTCCAGCGACCGGAGTGTGTATTTGAATGACCCGAAGAAGATCAGCTCTGATGGAGCCGAGGATGCTGGGCTCCAGCTGAAGCTCAGTGAAGATGAGGCCGAAGATGTCGTGGATCCAGTGCCTGCCGTTCCCACAGATGGCGCCAATTGTCGATGAGTCATGTCGACAAATCCCTCGGATGAACTGGTGGGGATTCGAGTAAGAGAACGATTAGGCGCTGGCAGATTTGTCGACTAACAGGGGGCACGATTTTACCCAGGTCCACGGCCCTCGTAGAGGTAATGCCCTTACTCCTGCTTGTCTGATCTGTATTATGGTGAGATCGATTACAATGGCGGGTGTGCACGCTGAGAGATTGGATCTCGAGCTAAGGCTATGGTGGTGAATATTGGATTAGATCCCCCTCCCGGTGGTTCTCCGAGCCTTTAATAGAAGGATAGGTCTCAAACCGTCCCTGGGGGGTTACAAACCCTAACTCTAGGCGGTGGAGACTTCCCTTCTTGATCCGTAAGTCTTGTGGGTGAGCCTCCACTAGGCCTTCTAGATCCACGGCGTAGCGCCTTGCGTTGGGATTTAGTCTTGGGCCTTAGACCAGGTAGGCTCACTCGATAGGTCCTGGAGTCATCCCCACGTCACCTCTCCACTTGAAAACATGTGAATCCACTTTTCTAGGCATAGCTAAAAGTCGCTAAATAAAAGCACTTCTTGGGAGACAACTCATGGTTTTATTTTTGCTTTCTTTTTCTCTGTTTTATATGATTCAAGGGGTTGTATACTTATGTAGAAACTCCTTTGTATGTTTATTTTCATGTATTAGTTGTGCCAAGTAAGGTTTCTAACGAAAGTTCGAGTTGATTTTGGATTATTGCGTAGTAAACATATTTCTGCAGTCCACCGTAAACAATCCTATAAAATCCAGAAATATCAGAATGACCTGAAACTTTTTGTGCTTATTCCTCAGCTAATTCCTAATTTTTTTTCGTTCATTAAGTTTTTTTGATTTGAGCAACGTAAGTTCCCTGAAAAAATCGTCTTTACAGACTATTCTGATTTTGGTAGATTCTGCTATTTTTCTTGCATTTGCTCTTTTATGATGTTAAGTGGATTCACAAAACATCAATGGCTGTATCTAATATTTAAAAGCATCAATATCACTTGTTCCCATACATAACCCATGGATTTTTTTATTATTTCACTAACCCTATAATGCGAATTACTCATTGAGTGTGGTGTGAAGGAAGTTTTCAAGTGTCAGGAGAAGAGGGTGATATAATGTGATAAAGAAGAGTGAAAGGTCAAAGCTTGGGGATACCCTCGTGGTTCATCCCAGAAAATTCTAAGAAGAGTCAAGCGTCTAATCTTGGGATGGCCAAGGCATCCCCTTCTTCATCAACAATTTATCAGGTCACTTCTAGTTAAACTATATTTTTATTCGGTCACATCATATGAAATTTATTTGGAGGTTATGTTTGTTTTTATTTTGTTTTATTTTGTTTTCCTTGCTGAAATAAACATCATTGGAACCTAGCATCCTTGTTAGGGAGAGACACACGTTCCGCTTTTTCATTTGAATACTCGTTATGCTCGTATTCTTAGTTTTTCTTCTAGCTGCTGCAAATATCCTGTTTATCTCCTGTTTTCATGCATCTATTATTAAGAGATGTTAGTTTTGGTAGAGTTATATGAGTACCCTTGTTGTATCATTTAGAGATTTTTTGTTAAAACATACTTTGTATGGTGCTTGTTGGGAAAAGAAACCGTTGTATGTAGTAGAATTTATAACAATGTAAATAGAAGCTTGTATAGACTGTTGCTAGACTTTTTCATGTCATGCTAGATGTTATTTTAATTCTAAAGCCTTGTGGTTATTTTTATAGCATGGTTTGTCTCAAATAGCTGAGAATGTTTAATGTGCCATTGAAAGAATCATGAGTTGTTCTTGTCATATTGAAGCATAAATTTGTGGTGTTCTCCTTTGAATGTTTTATTTCGTTGACTTGGTGCATGCCTACACCACGTTTATGACTACAAACTAGTCACTTATAGCCACTAGGGTATAGTTGTGTAAACAAAACAGCCCCAAGTTAATACAAACAAATTCTCTTGACTATTTTTGCCCCTGATTTATCAGTAAAAGCATAATTGTGTAAATAAAAGAGAAAGTGGGGTGACCTTATACAGGAGTTGCGTCCTTCAATGGGAGCCGATCTTGTGAATTCTAGTTGGCTTGTGATGTACTATATTTTCTGTTTACCATTCGATGACATAAGCATACACTTCTCTAAAAACTAGACTCTCCTCCAGGGTATGTTATTGTAGGAAGGCACACGAGGATTTGGTTAGCCATGGTTTGTGTAAGAAAGGTTGGGAGGAGTGTCAAACATTTTATAGCCCTGTTTAATAAAAAAAACTCTAGCACATGAGTGATCCATGCTTCCCTCCGCGAAGGGCCTTTATTTAGTTTTATGTTGAGTCTCCACCTTCTAACTTTATGCAAAGTTGAGAGCGCATAGTCTCCATTATGAGTTTAATGTGCATTTGTCCCAGAAACATTATTAATTGCGTCATGATGTGTTATTATTTGCTCTCAAATTATTTGTTCTAGTCTTCCTCTTAAACTTTGAAGATGTCCTGGCATTTTTGTTTTTCCCTATTCTTAAGGACAAGCGAAATGTTACTTTGCTATGTTTTATCTATACTTGAAACAAATGTATAACTTTCGATGCATTATTATTCATGATCTTTAATTTGTGTTACCTCTCATGATGCAAAGTGATTGCTATGTTTTATTGCTATAATTATATCTATCATGCTTGTGTTTAAAGTACTATGACCTCATCTTACATATGCTTTTACAATATTGATCAAGTTTATGTTGGTAGCATGTCACCTCAGAATTTATGTCTTTTTATCATTTACCTACTCTAGGACGAGTAGGAACTAAGCTTGGGGATGTTCATACGTCATAAATGTATCCTTAATTTCTGATGTTCCATGTTATTTGCTACATGTTTGCTATACACTCTATGTCATTTTTATCGATTTCCGGGACTAACCTATTGACAAGATTCCACAGAGCCAGTTTCTTGTCTTCTGTTGTTTTTTGTTTCGGAAAAGTTGTTCTCGAAATATTCTCGGAATTGGAAAATTCGAAGCCCGGAAGTCTTATAATTCCCGAAGGTTCCGAAGAGGCCCAAAGGGGGACCGCACAATAGGGCGGCGCGCCCCCTGGCCGCGCCTGGGGATGGTGTGGGCCCCTCGGGTATCCACCACCATCTACCTTTCGCCTATTTATTCCCCCTCATACGTGAACCCGAGATCAGGAGGGTTCTAGAGCTCTCCCGGGCACCCTATCGGGAGGGAAAATTAGTCACCAGAGGGGTCTACACCACCATGCCCACCTCCGGAGTGATGTGTGAGTAGTTCATCCCTGCACTACGGGTCCATAGAAGTAGCTAGATTGTTGTCTTCTCTACTTTATGCCTCATGTTTAGATCTCATGAGATGCCTTACATGATCAAGATCATCTTATTGTAATGCTACATGTTGTGTTTGCTCGGATCCGATGAATGTTGAATGCTATGTCTTCTGATTATCAATCTATCATGTTAACTTCATGCATATGTTATTTATGATCTTGCATGCTCTCCGTTATTAGTAGATGCTCTGGCCAAGTAGACGCTAGTGACTCCAAGAGGGAGTATTTATGTTCGATAGTGGGTTCATGTCTCCTTTGCATCTATGCTCGAGTGAAAGAAACATGACGGATGGAGGGTGTGTTGTTGCCATTACGGAGAAAACAACGATGTTTACTTTGTTTACATTGTTTACATTACACACTTTGCTTACTGCGATTATGTGTTGCTTACAACTCAATACCCAACGTTTGTATTCGAGGGTGGATTATTAGTCATAGATGCAGTTGGATGACGGTCTATGTATTTTGTTATAATGCCGCATGAATCACATAGTAATATTTATGTTTTGCATATGCACTACGGTGCAGCCTTCATTTCTATCAATTGCCCAACTGTAATTTGTTGACCACACATGTTATTTTTTTTCTATGGAGAGACACCACTAGTAAACTGTGGACCCCGGTCCATTTTCTCATACTGATAATACAACGACTGCAATTACTATTTTCACACTGTTGCTACTTGTTTTTTATTGTTCTCATATTGTTTTCCACACCAAACTGTTAAACTCTTTGTGTTCAGCAAAACCGGTAAGATTGACAACCTCACTGCTTCGTTGGGGTAAAGTTATTTGATTGTGTTGTGTAGGTTCCACGTTGCTGCTGAACCGGTAGTGCGCCCTACCATCTCAATTGCATCAACCTTCTGAAGTTACTTTTTCCTCTTGGGGTCTCCCTACGAGTGCAAGATTTGCACCATCAATAAGCAATTTTGAATGCATCCTTCTAAGCAATAAATTCCTCAATTTGTTTGATATCATCAAAGTCATAATTTCCCTTAACATAAGAAGATATGGTAACATCATCATTATACTCATACTGAAAAGGGAGGTGTTTATACCTCCAACAATAACAAGATTTATCAAAGCAATAAGTAACATTAAAAGTAGAGCACATGTTTTTAGCATAGTTATGCAGTTTATTAATTTGTTCCCATAAGTGTATCCCTTTTTGTGACAAGCGGCGTTCATTATAATATTTTGGTTGTTCATCCGTGAACCCACCTTTCCAATAAGATCTGGTTTGAAAGACATCAACCATTGATAGCAGACATAATAAATAAAGTAACAAGCAAAACAATAACAAAGTAAAGAGATTGGAAGTGAGAGACTCCCCTTGCAGAAATTCTCTTCCTCCCCGATAATGTCGCTAGAAAAAGTCTTGCTTATTGCATGTGAGCACATGTTCGGTGGGAGACCCCAAGAGGAAGGTATGAAGAGTGAAGTGATACGTCTCCAACGTATCTATAATTTCTGATGCTCCATGATCATATTATGCCAATTGCTACATGTTTTCTCCCTTATTTATAGCATTTTATATGTTTTCAGGGACTAACTTCTTAACAAGATGCCAAGTGCCAGTTTGCTGTTTTCTGCTGTTTTTGGTTTCACACAAGTTATTCTGGAAACATTCTCGAAATTGGACCCCACAAAGCCCGAAGTGCCTATTTTCCCCGGAAGTATCTAGAAAACCGAAGGAGAGTCGAAGACGGGCATCAGGGGGGACACACCATAGGGTGGCGCAGCCTCCACCTGGTCGCGCCAGCTATAGGTGTGCCCCCCAGGCCTCAACCGCATATACCCTTTCGCCTATTTATTCCACCCAGATGGAAAACCCTAAGCACCTGATCAAATATCTCCGAAAAGTTACGCAGCCGCCGTCGTCGTCAACCCTAGATCAGGGGGGTTCTGGAGCTGTCTCCCTGCACCCTGCCGGAGAGGAAATCATCACCGAAGGTTTCTACATCACCATGCCTGCGTTCGGAGTGATGCGTGAGTAGTTCATCCCTTGACTACGGGTCCATAGCAGTAGCTAGATGGTTGTCTCCTCCTCATATGCCTCCATGTTTAGATCTCGTGAGCTGCCTATTATGATCGGGATTGATCTTATGTAATTCTATAGGCTGTGTTTGCTGGGATCCGATGAATACTGAACTTATGACCAGTTGATTATAGTCTTTATTGCATATGTTATTGGTGATCTTGCATGCTTTCCTTTGCTAGTGGTTGCTCTAGCCAAGTAGTTGCTAGTGACTCCAAGAGGGAGTATTTATGCTAGATAGTGGGTTCATGCCTCATTTTCGCCTATGCTCGAGTGACAGAAACGTGATGGGGGAGGATGTGTTGTTGCCACTAGGGAGAAAACAGCAGTGAGAGTGCCCGCGTGTACATTCATTTCTTACATTACACACATTGTTTAATGCAGTTATCTGTTGCTTGCAACTTAATACCTAAGGGGGTTCGGATGATAACCCGAGGGTGGATTATTAGTCATAGATGCAGATGGATTTCAGTCTATTATTTTGTTGTAATGCCCGCACTAAATCTCATAGTAGTCATCATGTTATATTGTGCATTACGGTGCAACCTCTATTTGTCAATTGCCCAGCTGTAATTTGTTCACCCAGCATGTTGTCTTTATGGAGAGACACCACTAGTAAACCTATGAACCCCGGTCCATTTTCCACACTGTTAAACAAACCACAAAAAATTCATGCTTTCTTTACTTACTGCAAGCATACACTGTTTTCCACACTATACGTCTAATCTTTGTTTTCAGCAAGACCGGTGAGATTGACAACTTCACTGTACCGTTGGGGCAAAGTATTTTGGTTGTGTTGTGTGCAGTTTTCACGTTGTTGCTGATACCGGTGAAGCGCCTGCACCACCGTCAGTGGCATCAACCTTCTGAAGATCCTCTTTCTCCTACTGGATTGATAACCTTGTTTCTTAACTAAGGGAAAATTTCCTACCGCTGTGCTCATCACACCCTCCTCTTGGTGTCTCCCTACGAGTGCACGGTCTGCACCATCATGCAGGAGCAAGTTTTCCCTATGAAAAGAGACCAAGGTTCAATTGACTAGTAGGAGGAAGGAGTAACTTCAGAAGGTTGATGCAGTTGAGATGGTAGGGCGCACTACCGTTTCAGTAGCAACGTGGAACCTACACAACACAATCAATTCACTTTGCGCCAACGAAGCAGTGAGGTTGTCAATCTCAACGGTTTTGCTGATAACAAAGAGGTTAAATGTATGGTGTGGAAAACAGTAGTAAAAAAATATGAAAACAGTAGTAGCCTTGTGAAAACAGTGGAAACAGTAATTCCAGTGGTTGTATTATCAGTATGAGAAAATGGACCGGGGTCCATAGTTCACTAGTGGTGTCTCTCCATAAAAGATAGATAACATGTGTGGTGAACAAATTACAGCTGGGCAATTGGTAGATATTGAAAAATGCATGACATGATGATTACTATGTGATTCCTGCGGGCATTACAACAAGAATCATAGACCGTCATCCAACTGCATGTGTGACTGATAATCGACCCTCCGAATATAATCCTAATAAACGTTGGGTATTAAGTTGCAAGCAACGGATAATTGGATTAAGCAAAGTGTGTAATGTAAACATCGTTGTTTTCTCCCTAATGGAAACAACACATCCTCCATCTGTCACGTTTCTGTCAATCGAGCAAAGATGCAAAGGAGGCATGAACCCACTATTGAGCATAAAAAGTCCCTCTTGGAGTCACTAATGTCTATTTGGCCAGAGAATCTACTAACAACGGAGAGCATGCAAGATCATAATTAACATACACATGAAGATAACATGATAGATTCATAATCAAGAGACATAGCATTCAACATTCATCGGATCCCAACAAACACAACATTTAGCGTTACAATAATATGATCTCGATCATATAGGGGATCTCACGAGATCTTAACATGAGGCATAAAGTGGAGAGAACAACCATCTAGCTACTGATATGGACCGTAGTCCAGGGATGAACTACTCACGAGGGTGCCAAATAGAACTCGAGAACCATCCTGATCTCAGGTTGACGATGACGGTGGCCTCGGGTGTTTTTCATGGAAAAGTGGTATATTTCTAGGGTACACATCGGGAGGAATAAATTGGCGAAAGGGCGATGGCGGTGGACGCTTGAGGGGCCCACACCACCCTGAGGCGTGGCCAGGGGCCACTGATGGGTTCCTTCCATAGAAAACAAAAAAATTCCTACGCAAAAGATACCCAAAGGGACAAGATCTAATCTAGGAGATGAAAGAAACAGACGTAGAGAAAGTATTAAGGAGAACATACCCTCAAAGACACAAAGAGTTACGATATCGAATCTTGTTGGTGATGTAGTCAAACTCACATCGATCTCAAGATCGCGGAGAAGAGTGCTGCAATCTGGTAGCGCTTTCGCACTCGGTCACACGTACAACTTGAAGATGACCTCCGTTCCCTCAATCCAGCGGGGAAGCAGAAGTAGAGGATCCACCGGAAACTGTAGCAACACGACGGCGTGGTGTGGTGGATAAATTAGACGGACATGGCTTCGCCATGGGGATGACCAAGAGGTGGAGTAGCGAGAGGAGGGAGAGAGATATGACACCAAGTTGTGTGGGGGAGAGGGAGGTCCAACCCCTCTTTATTTAGGAGGGGGAGGAAAACACGAAATTTTGGTGTCTCCACCTCTCCCCTCATCATGTGGGTGGAGTCTCCACTGAACCCACTCATTCTCTCATAATTCCCACTCAAAATTCCAAGGGTTTTCTTCAATAAGTAAATAAAACAATTTTGTTTCTTCATTTTAATATTATTTAAATCCTATTAACAAACATTAATACTTACCCCTTGAACTATTTGTTAATCAAACATTAACATATACCACCTTGAATTATTTCAATATTCGCCGAAACAATTCCGATGACTATTTCAATATTCCCCGAAACAATTCCGGTGTTTTCCAAACTTTTCTCTGATATTCTGTATCCACTCAATCGCGTCATCAAACCTTAAGTGTGGCACCCTACGGTTCGTGAATAATGTAGACATGATCAAGACACCTCTCCGATCAATAGTCAACAGCGGAACCTAGAGATCCGTAATGACTCCTACACATTCAACGATGAATCTAGTGATAGTGTGAACCATAAACGCCATAACCAATTTCCATGAACCCTACGTATCACTCATTCTCTAATGAGATGGCTTTTTATATATTTGGTCAACCGGTGATACCTTAATTCCTCAGCTTAAACTAATGTTACTAACATTGTGAAAATGTAGCTTCATAGTGTTAGAATTCTTTGAAATTCACCAAGTTCAATAAAGAACCCCTTTACTAAAAATACTCCTATTATTTTTTGTCAACACAACATTATACTTAGCCTTTGTTGTAGTATCCGTCACAATACTTTAATTTTGAAACTTATTCAAATCCAGCTTGGAACTTTCTTCCAGCCTATTGTGCCACCATTCATCACAAATTTTAATTGAGCTAAAATTATTTGAATGGATGAAAAGACTATTAGTGTAACATGTTACAACAAATATATTTTTCATTACTACATAGGAAAACATATCCTTAGAATTTCTAAAAAATGGCATAAGGATCTCTCCAACTGTTGTCTAATGATCATATGATTTTTCCTGCTATAACATTCTATAGCACACGACTCATCTGGTTTTGTACATAGCATGGAACACATGACTTAGAAATCTCAATTTCAAGTATGATCATCATGTGTGAAAACACGGGAATATTGTTCAACTCTTTTCCATGTGGCAAGAACCCCTTCTTGTCATTTCGATATTGACTTACTTCAATACTTCATCTATGCAAAGTATCACGCGCTTCAATCCATCTCTTATAAATATCGATGTCAATATCTCCTAATCCTTGCATAAATATGAAAAGCTTAACCGTGTTAATTTAAAATCCATATTTTGCAACAACTACATGTCATCTATAAAAAGCATTAGAAATATGCCTTAGAGCTCCCACTTAATTTCTTCTAACTCTACAAGCATCTTTACCATTCATGATGGAATCAAACTGTTTTGATAACTTCATTAAAGTAAAGATTCCAACTTTGTTATGCTCACTTCAACCATTAAAGTTTGCATACCTTTCCGACAACCTTTTGAATTTTACAAAACTCTCAGACGGTGTCAAGTACACATCCTCGATCAAACTTCCTAGAGAGGGAAGTTGATTTTGTTATTCAACTGCCATATCATAATATGTAACTTTGGTTAGAAATATCCGCAAAGACTAAAGCGTCACTACAGAAGATCGAAATCTTATACTAGTCAACTCTTTGAACTTCATCGAAAACATCTTTTCAACAAACAGAACTTTCAAGGATGTAAATATCCATGTCTGTGTTGCTATATAGACCCGTTTGCTATTGTTAGGCATCATGCCTTTTTGAAAGACTACCAAGTCACTTACTTGATATTCATACAGGGATACTATCGCAGATATAATGACTCATAGCCAATTTTACGAAGTCAGTGACCATCATTTTCTTCCTTTATAAGTTTCAGGTCCTTTGTTGTCAAAACAACACTTTACTCTTAAACCACAAGTTGGTCTAAGTACAAAGTTTTAGTACTTTTGTGGTTCAGTTCGCAAACTCATTCGAAGTATCTACAACACATGTAGTGTCTTATACTTTGTCAAAATAGGAAACCCTAGAAAAACTTCTAGTGTTGTGCTACTCTTGATAAGGTAACGAACATTCTGTAATCTCGCCAAGTTTGTATTGTCCTCCCACTCACTTGTTTCGCAAGAACTACTTTCTCGAGAAATCAACCCTTTCTGACAAACAAAATTTTGTCTTTGGTTCAAGGATAGGAGAAATACCCAATGGATTATCTGGGATAACCTTATAAACATATATTTATCCTATTTTGGTTGCAAACATTTTACACATTCTATGCATACAAAAATTTAAGAAAAAGACAATTAGGGTTACTACCCAAGCCATAACTTATATGGTGTCAATTTTAACGGATCATGATGGCGCTCTTTTCAGTGTAAAAGTGGTTGTCTCTAGTGTATAAACTACAAAGTTATAATGGAATTTTTATTTATCTTACCATGTCCAACAAGGTTTGATTTTTGTCTCTCAAACACTCCATACTTATGGGAGGGGTGTCGCACCCGGACTTCTAGGGGATACTCATCGGGCCGAACTGAATAGTAGATGCTTGGATTACGGGGCTTATCTGCTCCCGCATCCTCTTACGAGTAGGCCAGCACTTATGTGCGACAACCAAACTCTACTATCCACCGTCGATGTAAACTATCCCATAGAAATCAGGACACTTCCATTGACGTACTTCAAACCATTCACACATGGTACGTCAACTGCGTTGAACAAATGATAACACAACGGATCTCTACGACACAAACGATCGAAATAAGTTGCAAATGGCTCTCATTAGAGCAGAGATAGCAAATACAATCATTCGGAGGACACATGTCCCAACAATACATCATTACATCACAGCGGAAGCATTCAAAATGTCTGAGTACAGACAAGAACCAAATAGGCCTAAGAGGCCGGAAACGAACAGACGGAGCCCATCCACGAAGTCTCGGATCCTGCCCGGTTCCGCTATCTACTCGTCAGCAGTCTCGTCATACTCCACGTAGTTGCCACCATGTAGATCTTCAGAAACGTAGGTCTGCGGAAACCACAGCCCCAAAGGGGTCAGTACATAAACGTACTGGCAAGCAAGACTCACAGTTCACCAAAGTGTAACCCGTCAACACCAAGCACAGATGCCTTGGGTTCAACGGAAGGAAAGGGATATAAAGATGCTGCAACTGGCTGCTCTAAACAACTACAGAGGTACTACCACTTCCGGCTATCAGAAAGGAGATAAGATCGTGTATCGTAACCAACTGAAAGATAACCTCAAACAAACCCATCCTGGATCTCGCCCCTTATCCAAAGAAGCAATCCGAGGATAACTCACACAGTTGACTTAATGATGGTTCAGATTACTGTGTCAATAGGCTTATTACTAGTCAAGTTATTAATCATTGGGTGTAAGGTCGTTAATCATTAGGTTTAAGTTGTCCTGAGTACTTGTTAGCCAGTACTTTCACCAAGTAGTCCATAACCGCGGAAAACACGGCTTCTCGAGAAGATTATCCCTGCAGGGTTGCACCAATTTGGCCGTACACGCAAGAATAACCCGCCAGATGGAAATGCACTTCCACCAAGCGGGGCACTCTACACAACTCGACTCTTCTTCGCATCAAGCCCAAAGAACCTTGGGCGCACGGCTAATCGAGCCCAGAAGAAAATGGACCCTCATAGCACTCTAAGAACGTGTCCCCCTATATGCCGACTACAAAAGTTCCACCCTGGCCTGGGCTCGCAAAAACATGCATGCGGCAAATGGAAAACACGAACTAAATGAGGCGATTTGGACGAGATGCGAATCGAATCAAATTGAGGGGGGCGCCCATACTCGCTTCCCACATGCGGTTAGTGCGCTCATCATGGATCAGTAGACAAGACCCTTTTCCTATTAGGGTCGACACTAGCAGGCCTCAAAACCACACAGGGCCTCCTGCCGGTGCCTTATCATCAATTTATTATTTAACAATAACATTAGCATGATTGATTGATTAAACATCGAGCCCCCAGAACATAAAAGAGTAGTAACAGAAAGTAACGGGTAACAGACTCGAGCAAAAAAACCTAAGCATGCTAGTAAGACACTGGCTCAACCAAAGGGGTGATAGGAGTGGAGGTGAGGCAATATCAAGGTTAAGGGATTCATGTGATGGGTTCGTAACAGAAACAACTACTACTAAGGCTAGCAGAAAAGAACAACGGAAAGTATCGGTAACCAATGTTGAAAGGAACACAGTGGTTCATGTGAGTGATAACTTGCCTGCAAACCCAGTAGCCTGGTACTGAGCTAACTCCTTAGAAGGGGTGTCGTAAGTATCGTCGGTCTCAACGTCGTCGTGTATCCGAGAAGAAGCAAACAAAAAACGCAGAGAACAAACAATCAATATCATGGCATAGTGCACAAACATGGGATGATGCATGACCATTTAATTGATGCATCAAAATAAACTAGTTGACAAGATAACAACATGATTAAATGGACCCACATGCAATTGGATTGCATATGGAAAGCCCATGAATTATGGTTGAATTAATTGTTTTACAACTAACCAATAGGTGAAAGTGGATTAGCATGATGCATGGATAATGAAAACAGCAAAATAACAACAATAGAACCAAATGGAAATAAGGTTTACCAAGTTTGGAAATTTGTTTATTAAGTTAAGAAATTTTGGTTTCTTAAAGGTGTCACACAAGCATTTGTTGTTTTCATCAAGTTAAATTGTTCAAAATAGATAACAAAGTTTATATTTGAAAAGAACACACAATTTTAGGTGGAATACATGTTTCACTTGTTGAAAAAGGATTTCAAATAAATTATTTATGAATTAAACAAGTTTAAGCAAGAATTAAATGAATTTAATGCAAACATGAACTTATTTGAATTTTTATTTGTTCAAAACATTGAGTGAAGTTCATATTTGAAAAGGTTGTGCTTTTAGGGTTGGAAAACATATTTTATATGTCCCAAAAGAATTTGTTTTGATCAAGTTATAAATTTAGCAATATTAAATGAATTAAACAAGGTTTAAATTATTTAACCAATTTTAATTATTCAAAACATGAAACAAATTTTATATTTGAAAAGGTGGTTTAATTTTGCATGGAAAACATATTTCATTTGTTGAAATTGGATTTAAAATGAGCAAGTTATTATTTTGGCAATTTTAAATGCATTAAACAAGAAACAGTTGTTTTCAGCAATTTAAATTATTCAAAACAGCCAAAAAAATTTATATTTGGAAAGTACATGAAAAGTTGATTGGAAAACATATTTAGTTTGTTGAATTTGGAATTTTTATGCCCAAGTTATGAATTTTGCAAATTTAAGTGATTTAAACAAGAATTCAAATGTTTCACCAATTTAAAATATTCAAAACAGTAAACAAATTTTATATTTGGATAGAACATTTAATTTGGTACAGAAAACATATTTAAAAAGTTAAATTTGGAGTTACAATGATTTTCTTATGCAATTTACAAGATATAGTGCAAATCTGCCATTTTTAATCCATTAGGGACTTAGGAAAAATTATTTCAGGGGCTAGAATTAAAGATACAGGGGCTTGGTTGTGATTACTGGAAGTTTCTGTGACAAAATAAAAAAGGAGAAATTTTTTTGGTTTAATGTGGGAGGGGGAATCGAACCCCCCACCTCCTGCTTGCGCTGGGGGGACAGAACCAGTGGGGTGCTTCTCTGTGTGTTGACAGGGAACAGTTTGCAGTGGGGTTATGATTCAGAACCTTCCTCTGAACAAATCGAAAATAGTGGCAGAAAAGGTGGGGTGCGGGGATTTGATCCCGGGATCTGAGGCTTGCGTGCGGTGGGTTGCTACCAGTGGGGTGTAACTCGAGTTGTGACAGAAGGGATGGTGGGGGGTGGATATGCTGCAGTTGTGCGGGTTAACTGAATTTTCCTGCACGTACTGAACATGGGCGGACAGCAGATCGCTGCCGGCGAGCTGCAGCTCGATGCTGCTGTGCGTGCGGTGCTCGCGGCCTGAGGGACACCGTGGGGGGCTGCTGCGAGGTGGGGGAAGAAGATGGAGAGGGAAAGAAGGGGGTCGGGCTCACCTTGGGGCATCGAAGCAGGAGGAGGTCGGGTGCAGTTCGTGGGCGGACAGGGAGCGGCCGCGGCTTGTCCTGGACGGCGGCGGCGCATCCGGGGGTCCCAGCCCGCGCCGAGGGGGTGGGGAGGACGAGGGCGGCCATGGGGTTCCATTCCCGCGGTCGCCCGGGCCGGAGGGAGCCCGGAGCTTCGACGATCACCGGAGGTATGTGGAGCTTCGGGTGGAGTTTCAGAGAACAGATACAGAGAAGGTTGCAGGGAAGGAAAGAGAGAGGGGAAAGTAGAGAACGGCGGGGAGAGGGAAGAGGGAGAAGGAGGGAGAGATGGGTAGGGTTAGGGTTCGAGCCATGGAGTTTATAGGGAGGGGGGAGAGGATGGTGGTCGTTCCCTGCTCTCTCTGTATACGTGGACAGCCCCAGATGAAACTGTACGGAGGTTAGGGATGACCATCGAAGGGGTATTGGGCTGGGGAATTGGTGGGCTGGGCCCTCTGCTGCTCTCTCTCTCTCCCTCTCTTTTTATTTATTTGTTCCAATTGTTTTTTTTTGCTGAATTGGAAAAGGAAGAGAAAGGGGGTTTTTGGGTGAGAAATTTTTAGGGAAATTTTTTGTAATATATCTTTCTTGTATTAGCATCACTTGCCAAGTTTTGGTTTTCCAAAAATTCAAAATAAAAGTGCTGTTTGTAAATGGGTTCTCATTGGAATGAATTTTGGATTAGAAGATTTTATTGAAAACAAGAACTCAATAGTGTGAACCCTATTGTTTAATTAGAACAAAAAGGATTAGAATGAAAAATGGGTGTTGTTGGATGATTTGAATTTGAGTTTTGAATGCAATTTATATTTGGTGGATTATTAAATAACAAATAAGAGTTGAGCTTTTTATTATTTCATGGAAACAAATGGAAGTGTTAATTGAACCATTTTATTTGGAGAGTTTTGTTTGCAATTTTCATAATTTCAACAAGGGTTGTTGTTTGGAAGAAGATCATAATTGAATTTGGAAAGGGTTTGGTTATTGGATGCATTTTTTTATAGAAACAAAACAACAGTTTTGAAATCACATTTTAATGGAAACAATTGATTGTTTTATTTTGAAATGTTCATTTGGAAATTGTAACATCAGAAGGATGAAACAAAAGGTTTGAAGTTTGGTTTGAAATTCAAATAGAAAACAAAGGAAAACAAAGGAAAACAAAGGAAAACAGCTGGAAAACAAATGAAAACAGAGGAAAACAAATGGAAAACAAACAAAACAATTGCAATCAACATGATGCCATGATGCAAAACATAAAATAACAGAGAGCAAACATTCTAATGGCTATTTTTCAGACTTGGGATGTTACAAAACGCCCCCCCCTTGAAGGAATCGCGCCCCGAGATTCCTACTGAGAAAAGAAAAGGTCCGGATACTTCTTGCGAAGATCCTCTTGAGCTGTGACACGTGAAACACATCGTGCACCTTGGATAGTTTTTCTGGAAGTTCAAAACGATAGGCATTCCTGGAAAGACGTCAGGGAATTTGGAAACCACCGGAACATTTTTGAGTAAAGGTAGAGGTTTTGTATTGAAGGTGTATAGCTGGATAGAACTTGATTCATTTGGAGAATAGATTATCTGGAATGTGGTGATTCAGGAATGCTTCCTCGAAACAACCCCAGGTGATAGGAATGCCAGCTCTCATAGCCTGGTAGTTTTCGAAACAACAACAGCCTTTCTGGCCAGATAGACTTGATATTTGGGAAGTTTTGATTAGACGCCGGTAGAAGAATTGAAGTGGAAAACAACAACAAGATTTCAACGGACAAAAAGGATGTTGAGAGGAATAGGATATCAACATCGGGGAAAACGAGAACAAAACTCCTGAGGTACTACGGAAAAACCCATCCGGGTTTCTAAAGGATCAATATCTACTGCTTAAGGAATAGAGGATCTGCTTCCGGGGCTTACACGCCTCCGTTCTCAATCGTGAGTAGGCAACATGATAAATCATGTCACAACCACCTCCATTCCTATGGTCTAGTAGATATAACCATCCTAGAGAAACCAGAATTCGTGAAATCCTAACTTGAAAGTTTAGATGAGAAGGGAAAACAACGTTGCACTTCCTTACCAGAAAAGGGAGGGTGGGTGGGGAAAGAAGAAAAAGAACAGAATTCCTACTCTCACGTTTCATTTTTCCTATATAGCTACAAAATAGTTTCTAGACTCAACTGCGACCAGTAAAAAGGGATCCTACAGGCAGACAGGCTCTGATACCATTTGTCGCACCCGGACTTCTAGGGGATACTCATCGGGCCGAACTGAATAGTAGATGCTTGGATTACGGGGCTTATCTGCTCCCGCATCCTCTTACGAGTAGGCCAGCACTTATGTGCGACAACCAAACTCTACTATCCACCATCGATGTAAACTATCCCATAGAAATCAGGACACTTCCATTGACGTACTTCAAACCATTCACACATGGTACGTCAACGGCGTTGAACAAATGATAACACAACAGATCTCTACGACACAAACGATCGAAATAAGTTGCAAATGGCTCTCATTAGAGCAGAGATAGCAAATACAATCATTCAGAGGACACATGTCCCAACAATACATCATTACATCACAGCGGAAGCATTCAAAATGTTTGAGTATAGACAAGAACAAAATAGGCCTAAGAGGCCGGAAACGAACAGACGGAGCCCATCCACGAAGTCTCGGATCCTGCCCGGGTCCGCTATCTACTCGTCAGCAGTCTCGTCATACTCCACGTAGTTGCCACCATGTAGATCTTCGGAAACGTAGGTATGCGGAAACCACAGCCCCAAAGGGGTCAGTACATAAACGTACTGGCAAGCAAGACTCACAGTTCACCAAAGTGTAACCCGTCAACACCAAGCACAGATGCCTTGGGTTCAACGGAAGGAAAGGGATATAAAGATGCTGCAACTGGCTGCTCTAAACAACTACAGAGGTACTACCACTTCCGGCTATCAGAAAGGAGATAAGATCGTGTATCGTAACCAACTGAAAGATAACCTCAAACAAACCCATCCTGGATCTCGCCCCTTATCCAAAGAAGCAATCCGAGGATAACTCACACAGTTGAATTAATGATGGTTCAGATTACTGTGTCAATAGGCTTATTACTAGTCAAGTTATTAATCATTGGGTGTAAGGTGGTTAATCATTAGATTTAAGTTGTCCTGAGTACTTGTTAGCCAGTACTTTCACCAAGTAGTCCATAACCGCGGAAAACACGACTTCTCGAGAAGATTATCCCTGCAGGGTTGCACCAATTTGGCCGTACACGCAAGAATAACCCGCCAGATGGAAATGCACTTCCACCAAGCGGGGCACTCTACACAACTCGACTCTTCTTCGCATCAAGCCCAAAGAACCTTGGGCGCACGGCTAATCGAGCCCAGAAGAAAATGGACCCTCATAGCACTCTAAGAACGTGTCCCCCTATATGCCGACTACAAAAGTTCCACCCTGGCCTGGGCTCGCAAAAACATGCATGCGGCAAATGGAAAACACGAACTAAATGAGGCGATTTGGACGAGATGCGAATCGAATCAAATTGAGGGGGGCGCCCATACTCGCTTCCCACATGCGGTTAGTGCGCTCATCATGGATCAGTAGACAAGACCCTTTTCCTATTAGGGTCGACACTAGCAGGCCTCAAAACCACACAGGGCCTCCTGCCGGTGCCTTATCATCAATTTATTATTTAACAATAACATTTGCATGATTGATTGATTAAACATCGAGCCCCCAGAACATAAAAGAGTAGTAACAGAAAGTAACGGGTAACAGACTCGAGCAAAACAACCTAAGCATGCTAGTAAGACACTGGCTCAACCAAAGGGGTGATAGGAGTGGAGGTGAGGCAATATCAAGGTTAAGGGATTCATGTGATGGGTTCGTAACAGAAACAACTACTACTAAGGCTAGCAGAAAAGAACAACGGGAAGTATCGGTAACCAATGTTGAAAGGAACACAGTGGTTCATGTGAGTGATAACTTGCCTGCAAACCCAGTAGCCTGGTACTGAGCTAACTCCTTAGAAGGGGTGTCGTAAGTATCGTCGGTCTCAATGTCGTCGTGTATCCGAGAAGAAGCAAACAAACAACGTAGAGAACAAACAATCAATATCATGGCATAGTGCACAAACATGGGATGATGCATGACCATTTAATTGATGCATCAAAATAAACTAGTTGACAAGATAACAACATGATTAAATGGACCCACATGCAATTGGATTGCATATGGAAAGCCCATGAATTATGGTTGAATTAATTGTTTTACAACTAACCAATAGGTGAAAGTGGATTAGCATGATGCATGGATAAGTAAAACAGCAAAATAACAACAATAGAACCAAATGGAAATAAGGTTTACCAAGTTTGGAAATTTGTTTATTAAGTTAAGAAATTTTGGTTTCTTAAAGGTGTCACACAAGCATTTGTTGTTTTCATCAAGTTAAATTGTTCAAAATAGATAACAAAGTTTATATTTGAAAAGAACAAACAATTTTAGGTGGAATACATGTTTCACTTGTTGAAAAAGGATTTCAAATAAATTATTTATGAATTAAACAAGTTTAAGCAAGAATTAAATGAATTTAATGCAAACATGAACTTATTTGAATTTTTATTTGTTCAAAACATTGAGTGAAGTTCATATTTGAAAAGGTTATGCTTTTAGGGTTGGAAAACATATTTTATATGTCCCAAAAGAATTTGTTTTGATCAAGTTATAAATTTAGCAATATTAAATGAATTAAACAAGGTTTAAATTATTTAACCAATTTTAATTATTCAAAACATGAAACAAATTTTATATTTGAAAAGGTGGTTTAATTTTGCATGGAAAACATATTTCATTTGTTGAAATTGGATTTAAAATGAGCAAGTTATTATTTTGGCAATTTTAAATGCATTAAACAAGAAACAGTTGTTTTCAGCAATTTAAATTATTCAAAACAGCCAACAAAATTTATATTTGGAAAGTACATGAAAAGTTGATTGGAAAACATAGTTAGTTTGTTAAATTTGGAATTTTTATGCCCAAGTTATGAATTTGCAAATTTAAGTGATTTAAACAAGAATTCAAATGTTTCACCAATTTAAAATATTCAAAACAGTAAACAAATTTTATATTTGGATAAAACATTTAATTTGGTACAGAAAACATATTTAAAAAGTTAAATTTGGAGTTACAATGATTTTCTTATGCAATTTAAAGATATAGTGCAAATCTGCCATTTTTAATCCATTAGGGACTTAGGAAAAATTATTTCAGGGGCTAGAATTAAAGATACAGGGGCTTGGTTGTGATTATTGGAAGTTTCTGTGACAAAACAAAAAAGGAGAAAAAGTTTTGGTTTAATGTGGGAGGGGGGAATCGAACCCCCCACCTCCTGCTTGCGCTGGGGGGACAGAACCAGTGGGGTGCTTCTCTGTGTGTTGACAGGGAACAGTTTGCAGTGGGGTTATGATTCAGAACCTTCCTCTGAACAAATCGAAAATAGTGGCAGAAAAGGTGGGGTGCGGGGATTTGATCCCGGGATTTGAGGCTTGCGTGAGGTGGGTTGCTACCAGTGGGGTGTAACTCGAGTTGTGACAGAAGGGATGGTGGGGGGTGGATATGCTGCAGTTGTGCGGGTTAACTGAATTTTCCTGCACGTACTGAACATGGGCGGACAGCAGATCGCTGCCGGCGAGCTGCAGCTCGATGCTGCTGTGCGTGCGGTGCTCGCGGCCTGAGGGACACCGTGGGGGGCTGCTGCGAGGTTGGGGAAGAAGATGGAGAGGGAAACAAGGGGGTCGGGCTCACCTTGGGGCATCGAAGCAGGAGGAGGTTGGGTGCAGTTCGTGGGCGGACAGGGAGCGGCCGCGGCTTGTCCTGGACGGCGGCGGCGCATCCGGGGGTCCCAGCCCGCGCCGAGGGGGTGGGGAGGACGAGGGCGCCCGTGGGGTTCCATTCCCGCGGTCGCCCGGGCCGGAGGGAGCCCGGAGCTCCGACGATCACCGGAGGTATGTGGAGCTTCGGGTGGAGTTTCAGAGAACAGATACAGAGAAGGTTGCAGGGAAGGAAAGAGAGAGGGGAAAGGAGAGAACGGCGGGGAGAGGGAAGAGGGAGAAGGAGGGAGGGATGGGTAGGGTTAGGGTTCGAGCCATGGAGTTTATAGGGAGGGGGGAGAGGATGGTGGCCGTTCCCTGCTCTCTCTGTATACGTGGACAGCCCCAGATGAAACTGTACGGAGGTTAGGGATGACCATCGAAGGGGTATTGGGCTGGGGAATTGGTGGGCTGGGCCCTCTGCTGCTCTCTCTCTCTCCCTCTCTTTTTATTTATTTGTTCCAATTGTTTTTTTTTGCTGAATTGGAAAAGGAAGAGAAAGGGGTTTTTGGGTGAGAAATTTTTAGGGAAAAAATTTGTAAAATCTCTTTCTTGTATTAGCATCACTTGCCAAGTTTTGGTTTTCCAAAAATTCAAAATAAAAGTGCTGTTTGTAAATGGGTTCTCATTGGAATGAATTTTGGATTAGAAGATTTTATTGAAAACAAGAACTCAATAGTGTGAACCCTATTGTTTAATTAGAACAAAAAGGATTAGAATGTTTTGTTGATTTTCACAAGTTGAAAAATGGGTGTTGTTGGATGATTTGAATTTGAGTTTTGAATGCAATTTATATTAGGTGGATTATTAAATAACAAATAAGAGTTGAGCTTTTTATTATTTCATGGAAACAAATGGAAGTGTTAATTGAACCATTTTATTTGGAGAGTTTTGTTTGCAATTTTCATAATTTCAACAAGGGTTGTTGTTTGGAAGAAGATCATAATTGAATTTGAAAAGGGTTTGGTTATTGGATGCATTTTTTTATAGAAACAAAACAACAGTTTTGAAATCACATTTTAATTGAAACAATTGATTGTTTTATTTTGAAATGTTCATTTGGAAATTGTAACATCACAAGGATGAAACAAAAGGTTTGAAGTTTGGTTTGAAATTCAAATAGAAAACAAAGGAAAACAAAGGAAAACAGCTGGAAAACAAATGAAAACAGAGGAAAAAAAATGGAAAACAAACAAAACAATTGCAATCAACATGATGCCATGATGCAAAACATAAAATAACAGAGGGCAAACATTCTAATGGCTATTTTTCAGACTTGGGATGTTACAGGGGGGTATTCTAGAAGGATAAATTGTGGAACAATTCTTCAACTCCTCAGATGTTTTGTTATCTTGTAACTCAAACTTCATCCTTTATGATCCAATCATAAATACTTGATTATCTTGTTACGATGATTTATACTTCATACTAACAATAATTTGAACAAATTCAAAATGTCAAATTCCTTTCTCTTTAAATAGATACACTCATATATCTACTCAATTAATCGATGGAATTTTATGAAGGAAAATTAATCCTCCACACATGACTACACATAATGGACTATATACATCAATATGTATAATCTTCACTAAATTAGTTGTCCATTCTAGTTTGGCCTATGAACGGAATTCTGGTCATGTTTTGGAAGAGCTCTCACAAGCGTCAATTTATTCAAAACAAAATTGACTCTCGAAGTCCATTAACATGGAGTTCCTTCATGTTTTCCTTTCCGATATGAACTAAAATGGTGGTGTCACAATTTAAGTAAAAAAATTACGTCTTGCAATGTTTAGCATTTAGTCTTATAGATGTTTACTTTACCAACACGATTTATATTAACACATCCATCAATTATGGAATATGGTCATAGTTTGAACAATCTTATTTGTTCTCACAAAAGACCCAAAAAAAATTAACAACTTATTAGGTTCTTAAAATAAATCTTGAATGTTTGGTTCGATACGACAATGAACACAACACATCTTTATTTCTATTCTTGTCATGATCAATCCCACATCTACTACTAGTTCTGTCGAATCTGCATCTCAACACGTCCCTCGGGTGAACCCATAGGGTTTTGAATAGGAGAACATGTAGGCGCTGTTGACGATCGTCGGCTAGACAGGAGGAACGATTTACCCAGGTTCAGGGCCCTCGTAGAGGTAAAACCCTTACTCCTGCCTCTGTCGATCTGTAATCACGAATAGATCGGTTACAATGGGGGGTCGCTCAAGTGGAGAGTATGATCTCGAGCTCAAGGCTTGGTGGTGCGGTATTTCTTGTCCTCTCCTGGCGATTCTCCTGGCCTTATATAGCTGGCCAGGTCTCAAATCTTATCCGGGGAGGACTCGAACTCTAACCCTAAGTCGGTTACAAGTTTCCTATCTTAACGGATGGGCTTCCACTAGACCTTCTAGAATAGTCCAAGGCGTATCCTCTTGGGCTTCCGTCCTGGGCCTAGGACCGGGTATCCTCACTCGACAGGTCCAAGGTCCATCCCTTCGTCAGTAGCCCCCGAGCGTTGCTCGATTGGGATTTTCCCAGTCGGGTAGATGCTCAGATTTTTCTTCTTGCTTTCCTTCCGATAATCATTATAATCGTTTTCCGTTTGGAGGGTGTATACCCTGTGTGATGAGTTTATTATACCCGATTATCGATTGATGAAAGTGCCTGTGTTTTTGGCTATTTTCGCATAAGGATGTGGCTCGGTAGCTTGTCTCTCCCGAAAGATCAGGGCCAATTAATTGCATCTAGGGCAAAAACAGTTCTGGCCTACACAGATTCGAGACCTCCGACTCGAACCTGATGAGGTGATCATTGCAACTGGGCCGTAGAGGTCTTACCGAGTCAAACTTAACCTATAGGGGTACCCGGCGCGTCCGCTAAGATTTTTCTTCGTGTTGTTGACACGGAATTTTACCGGAGGACGCAGCTTGAGTGCGATTCCAGGCCCTCAAGAAAGATCTTTTGGGTCTTACCTTCATATCCGAAAGAATATGGCATCTGGACGTGCCTAGTCGACTGGACAATCCAGGTCTGTGATGTGTAGACATCGTATGATGGAGTGGCAGGATCTGCGCACCCGCGAATTTTAGGTCTGTGATTTCTCGAGTAAGAAAATCAAGCTGTTTTGTCCATACGAAAGAGTTTTCGTGTCTGGAATTTTTTTGTGCCCATACGAAAGAGTTTTTGTGTCTGGAGTTTTTTGTGCCCATACGAAAGAGTTTTCGTGTCTAGGGTTCTATTTTATGCGAAAGTTCTTCCGCGTTTTTTTTAATCCTACCCATAAGAAGTTTTGTTCGTGTTTGGGGTTTTATCTGAAAGTATTCAGACTCGATGACGTTTGTCATGACATCATAGCGCACTCTGTTTGCTGGCCCACCTTGTCAGCTTTTTGACCGGAAACGAGACGTCGTTTCCGGTTTTCCCGCGAGCCGTGCGCAGTAAATGCCCACGATCTTTGTCGCACCCTGGCTTCTAAGGGATACTCATCGTACGAACTGGATAGTAGGTGCTTGGATTATGGGGCATAACTGCTCCCACGTCCCAGCTTCCTGGTAGGCCTGCGATTATGCGTGACAACACAAGCCCTACTATTCCACCGTCGACGTAAACTATCCACTAGAAGTCATAGGCACTACTGTCGACGTACTTCATAACAAGCACGCACTGTACGTCAACAGCTTTGAACGAATGATGATCACAACTTATCTCTAAGACACAAAAGATAGAAATAAAGTTGCAACTGGCCTTCACTAAGGCAGAGATAGCAAATACAATCATCCAGAGGACACATGTCCCAACATAACATTCATTACAACAGCGGAAGCAATCAAAGGTGTCTGGGTACAGACAAATCCAACAGGCTTAAGAAGCCGGAGAAAATAAAGAAGACGAAGCCCATCCACGTAGGTCCTGGATCCAGCCCTGGTCCAGCTAACTACTCGTCTGCAGTCTCGTCACACTCCACGAAGTAGCCGTCCTGGTGGTCATCGTAGCCGTAGTCGTACTCTGCGTAAACCACAGCCCCAACGGGGTCAGTACATCCAAGTACTGGCAAGCAAGACTCACACTTCATCAAAGAGTTACCCGTCAACACAAGCATAGATGCTTGGGATCAACGGAAGAAAGGGGTGATATGAAAGTTGCTGCTGGCTGCTCTAAACAACTACAGAAGATAACTACAAGTTCCGGCTAACAGAAGAAGATAAGATCGAGGGTTGTAACCAACTGAAAGATAACTTCAACCAAACCCATCCTGGATCTCGCCCCTTATCCAAAGAAGCAATCCAAGGATAACTCACACAGTTGGATTAAGATGAATCAAGTTATTTGTGTGAATAACCTATTACTAGTCAAGTTATTAACCATTGGGTGAAACATGATTGATCATTAAGTTGAAGTTGTCCTGAGTACTTGTTAGCCAGTACTTTCACCAAGTAATCCATAACCGCGGAAAACACGGCTCCTCGAGAAGATTATCCCTGCAGGGTTGCACCAATTTGGCCGTACACGCAAGAATAACCCGCCAGATGGGATGCCTCCCACCAAGCGGGGTACTCTACACAACCAACCATTCTTCGCATCAAGCCCAAAGAACCTTGGGCGCACGGCTAATCAAGCCCCGAAGAAAAGGGACCCTCATAGCACTCTAAGACCGTGTCCCCCTATATGCCTACTACAAAAGTTCCACCCTGCGCTGGGCTCGCAAAAACATGCATGCGGCAAATGGAAAACACGAACTAAATGAGGCGATTTGGACGAGATGCGGATCAGGTCAAGTTGAGGGGGGCGCCCATACTCGCTTCCCACATGCGGTTAGTGCGCTCATCATGGATCAGTAGACAAGACCCTTTTCCTATTAGGGTCGACACTAGCAGGCTCCAAAACCTCTCATGGGCCTCCTGCCGGTGCCTTATCATCAAGTTATTATTACCATTAGCAATTAACAGGATTGATTGATTAACATTCGAGCCCCGGTACAATAAGATAGTAAAAGTAATAACCGACAACAGACTCGAGTAAAAGCAACCCTAAGCATGCTAGGTAAGACTAAGGCAACAAGCAAAGGCTGTAGGTATGGAGGTGAGGCAATATCATTGGTTCAGGGCATCATGTGATAGGTTCGAAGAACAAGCAACGATACATAGGGCTAGCAATAGTAGACAAAAGGATAGTATCGACAACAAGTGTGGAAAGGAAACTCGATGATTCATGTGAGTGATAACTTGCCTGGAAGCTCAACAGCCGGGTACTGAGCTAGATCCTCAGAAGGGGTGTCGTAAAGGTAGTCTGTCTCAACGTCGTCGTCTATTCGAGAAGAAGCAAACAAACAAAACAGGGATGTAAACAATCATTTCCATGGCATTATGCACAATCAAGATGATGCATGACAAATTAATGGTTGCATCAAAATAAACTGACTAACATGATAGCACAAGTTAAATGGACCCATATGCAAGGGTTGCACATGGAAAAGATCCATTGAAATAAGTGGAAACAATGATTTACAATTAATTCTTATGTGATAGTTGTTATCATGATGCATGCATGATGATGAACAATAACATAACAATATTAATTGCAATTGGAATGATGGTTAACCATTTTAGAAAACATTTATCAAGTGTGGAAATTATTGTTACTTAATGGTGTGAAACAAGTAGTGGTTGTTTTCATCAAGTTAAAGTGTGCAAAACAAATAACAAAGTTGATATTTGAAAAGGTTATCAAATTTTAGTTGGATTACATGTTTCACATTTTGAAATTGGACTTAGGATTATTTAATTATGAATTAAACAATATTAAACAATTTTTAATTGAATTAAACAAGATTTAAATTGTTTAGGCAATTTTAATTATTCAAAACAGAAAACAAAAATTATATTTGAATAGGTTATTTAAAATGGTATGAAAAACATATTTTATTTGACTTATTTGGAAATAGGATGAATTATTTGTGAATTATTACAAATTGCATTTGAATTATTCAAATTTGAATTTTAAAAGTATTTTGAAAACTCAAAACAGAACACAAATAGGTTAGTTGGAAAGATTATGAAATTTGGAGCAATAAACATATAAAGTTTTTATTTATTGGATTTAGGGATTTAAAGTTATGGATTTTTGAAGTTAGGTGTTTATTCTGCCAATTTAAAAAGAATTAGAAATCATTTAAACTTTTGTTACGGGGGTGGCAGCCACACGCAGCCACTGCCGCGTGGGCCAGGGCCAACGTGGCGCACTGCACGCTCGAGTGGCAGCCAGGCCTGCTGATTGGTGGGGTCCGCGCGTCAGGGGGCGTGCCCAAAAAAAATGGGGTTTTCCCCGCGGGTGCGAGGGATCGAACCCGCGACCCCCACTGTGTGCGCGCAAGGCTGAACCAACTGCGCTGCTGATCGTTTGTTACTAGTAGCAGATGCGCAGCGAGGTTGAGGTTCAGTAAGCGCTACTGAATTTTTAACTGAAGAAGCACGCACTGAAACTCTGTCAGTTAGCAGGTGCTCATCGGCGACGAGGTGACAGTGGACGGCGGCGTTGCTGTGGTTGTGCTGGGCGCAGAGGACGTGCACACGGTGCCGTAGCAGAGCAGCAGAGGGAGGGATTGGAGATGGTGGAGCTCACCGTGGTGTCGTGGACGCAGGGGACCGTGACGAGCTCGACGGCGGCCAAGCCCTGGACGGCGGTGAGGATGTGATGGCTCTGCGGCGTGGCTCCGGTGTCTAGAACGTAGAGGAGGGAGAGGTGGTCTGATTCCAGCAAGCGATCGTGGTCGACGAGCTCTGCAATGGCGACGGGAAACTCGGGTTCAGAAAAATGGCACGGTGGCCGGAGAGGAAGAAGCATCGCGACGGCGAATTGGGGGCTTACCCGTGACGATTCGAGGTCCAGCAGAGAGAGGGGAGAGAGGAGGTGTAGTTCCAAGGTTTAGGTGGGGTGTATGAGCGCCATAGCGACGGCGGCGAGTAGATCTTCAGTCGGTGGCCGCCGGTGGTTGGATTCAGAGAGGGGAGTGCGGCGACAGAGAGGGAATTTGGCGGCGCGGCGCGGGGAGCGAGGAACCCTAGATGCTAGGGCACCTGCCAGGGGCTAGGGGCTGGTTATATAGGCGAGGAGAGTGAGGTGGCGGCCGCCGGAGTCGCGCGGGGGTGCGGTGGCGCTCGGCGATGCGCTGCCGTACTCCAGAAAGAAGGTCCCGCACGAATCGCGAAGCGGTACGCGGGGTTAGAGCGGGCTGGGTCGCGCGCAGCTAGGCTAGGTGGGCTGGGCTGGTTATCTGCTGCGCGCGCGCAAGGTTTGCTCCTTTTTATTTTTTCTGTTTTATTTTTTTTGTAGCATTTGCTTTTGGAAGAAAATGTTAAGGTTTTATTTAAGAAAAATTCTAGAAAAATTTAGTTAAGCTATTTAGTTAATTAGAAACCATTTTCCAAGAGTGGGTTTCAAATATTTGAGATGTAAAATATGGTTTGTATTTGAATCCTATTTAGAAGAATTTTAATATTAATAAACCCTTATGAAAACATGCTTTTGAATAGGGTTACCCCTAGGGTTTTTGGAATGATTTAAAGAGTGCAACTGTGTGGTGAATTGTTATGGTTTCCAATAGATACTGATTTGAAACTTGGTTTGATTGGGAAAAATGATTTAGGATTTATTGATTGAATTAATTGATTGGATTATTGGTTTGAAGCAACCATTTAAGTGAAACTTAAATGAATTATTTTGGAAACAAGGAAAGGTTTTATTTTGCAATTCTTTAATTGAAAAGATTGTAACAGACAAGTGTGAAAACAAGGGTTGATTCAATAAGAAAACAATGCAAAACAGAACATAAAATAAGGATGATGCCATGATGCATTGCATAAATTAAACAAGGAACAGAAACACTAGGTAGTTTTCATACTTGGATGTTACAAAACGCCCCCCCTTGAAGGAATCGCGCCCCGAGATTCCCTACTGAGAAATGAACAGGTCCGGATACTTCTTGCGAAGATCCTCTTCGGTCTCCCATGTTGCCTCTTTATCAGAATGATGCGACCATTGCACTTTCAAGAACTTGGTGCTCTTGTTGCGAGTCTTACGAACGGTCTCATCGAGAATTCGAGTAGGGTGCTCCTCATAAGATAGATCATCTTGCAGTTCAATGGAATCATGATCAACTGCACGATCTGGATCTTTGAAACACTTCTTGAGCTGTGACACGTGGAACACATCGTGCACCTTAGATAGTTTTTCTGGAAGTTCGAGACGATAAGCATTTTCTGCACGTCTTGAGAGGATGTTGAAAGGGCCAATGTATCTTGGTGCAAGTTTTCCTTTCACGCCAAAACGATGAGTGCCTCTGAGGGGAGTTACACGGAGATATGCTTTGTCACCAGGTGCATAGACCATGTCCCGGTGCTTGCTATCATAATAGCTCTTCTGACGAGACTGAGCAATCTTGAGATTGTCACGAATGATACGAACTTTCTCCTCGGCTTCCTTAACAATGTCAGGGCCTAAGAGTGAACGTTCACCAGCTCCAGACCAATTGATTGGACTCCTGCATCTGCGACCATACAGTGCCTCAAATGGTGCCATGCCTAGGCTTGCCTGGTAGCTGTTGTTGTAGGAGAATTCAGCATATGGAAGGCAATCCTCCCATTTCATGCCAAAGGAGAGACCACATGCTCTGAGCATATCCTCAAGAATCTGATTGACTCTTTCGACTTGCCCCTGAGACTGAGGGTGATAAGCTGTGCTGAACAGAAGTTTAGTGCCCAATGCTTCTTGAAAACTCTTCCAGAAATGAGAAGTGAAGATACTTCCACGGTCTGAGCTTATTTCCAAAGGAACTCCATGAAGAGGAACAATCCTTGCTGTGTAGAGCTCTGCTAACTGGCTAGCTGAGATAGTTTCCTTTACAGCAAAGAAGTGAGCTACCTTAGTGAGACGATCAATAACAACGAAGATTGCATCGTTGCCCTTCCTGGACTTTGGAAACCCAGTAACGAAGTCCATTTCAATCATGTCCCACTTCCACTCAGGAATTTTCAGAGGTTGGAGTAGACCTGCTGTTTTCTGATGGACTGCCTTAACACGTTGACAAACGTCGCATTCAGAAACGTATTGAGCAATTTCACGTTTCATGCCAGACCACCAATACAGAGTCTTGAGATCCTGGTACATCTTTGTACTTCCAGGGTGGATAGAGAGAGGAGTTTCATGAGCCTCCTTGAGAATGATATCTTTGAGACTTTGAATCTGAGGAACTGCAATGCGTCCTTCAAAGAACACAACTCCTTTGTCATCAATTGAGAAGGACTTGAATTTATCACTGCCCTCCTTGATTTGCTCTACCATCTTCTTGATTTCAGCATCACGAAACTGTTCAGAACGAATCTTGTCCTCGAGAGTTGGACTGGCTGTCAAGCTAGCAAGATAACCTTGTGGAACAAGACCAAGGTTCAGCTTTTGGAATTCTTCATGAAGTGGAGGTTGGCTTTCCATGATCATGAGATTATTGCAATAGGATTTGCGACTGAGAGCATCGGCCATAACATTAGCCTTGCCTGGAGTGTAAGAAATGGTGAGATCAAAGTCTTTAATCTTCTCAATCCATCTCCTTTGCCTGAGGTTTAGATCCGGCTGAGTGAAGATGTATTTCAGACTCTTATGATCGGAAAAGATTTCAGTTTTGTTACCCAACAAGTATTGTCTCCATTTCTTGAGGGCAAACACAACTGCTGCAAGTTCAAGATCATGAGTGGGATAGTTTTGCTCATGTGCATTCAACTGACGTGAAGCATAAGCCACAACTTGACGTTCTTGCATAAGAACTGCACCTAGGCCTTGGAGAGATGCATCGCAGAATATCTGGAAAGGTTTGGTGGTATCTGGGCCAACTAGAACAGGTGTAGAAGTGAGTTTGGTTTTGAGGAGATTGAAACTTTCATCACACTGTGGAGACCAAACGAACTTCTTGTCCTTCTTGGTGAGATTAGTGAGAGGTTTAGCAATCTTGGAGAAGTTTTGGACGAAACGACGGCAATAGCTAGCCAAGCCAAGAAAACTTCTGACTTGCTTCACCGTCTTAGGGGGTTTCCAGTCAACAATTGCCTTAACCTTTTCAGGATCAATGGCTATGCCCTTGGCAGAGATGATATGACCAAGATACGCAACTTCTGAAATCCAGAACTCACACTTGGAGAACTTGGCATACAGACGATGCTCGCGAAGTTTCATGAGAGTGAGACGAAGATGTTCTTCATGCTCTTCCTCGGATTTTGAGTAGACAAGAATGTCATCAAGATATACCACAACGAACTTGTCGAGGTATTCATGGAAGACAGAGTTCATGAGTCTAGAGAAGGTCGCCGGTGCATTGGTGAGACCAAAGGACATTACGGTGTATTCATATAGACCGTAACGAGTGGTGAAAGTTGTCTTAGGAATATCTTCCTTTCTGATCTTTATTTGATGGTAACCCATCCTCAAGTCCAACTTTGAGAATATTGAGGCTCCAGCAAGTTGATCAAAAAGATCATCGATACGAGGAATTGGATACTTGTTCTTGATGGTTTTCTTGTTGAGAGGACGATAGTCAACCACGAGTCTTTTTGTTTGGTCCTTCTTGGCAACAAACAGGGTTGGACAACCCCAAGCGGAGGAACTAGGCTGAATGTACCCTTTCTCCATATACATATCGATTTGCTCCTTCAACAATTTCAGTTCAGGAGGAGCTATCTTGTATGGATGCTTAGAGATTGGAGCAGTACCTGGCTCAAGCTCGATCACAAACTCAACCGCTCTGTCCGGAGGCATCCCTGGCAACTCTTCTGGAAAGACGTCAGGGAATTCACAAACCACCGGTACATTCTCAATTGCAGGAAGAGCTTTAGCATCGAGGTTGAACAGCTGCGCAGAACTTGATCCATATGGAGAATAGACTATCTGGCCTGAAGTGTGGGAGAGTGTTATTGACTTTTGAGCACAGTCAATTTTTGCTTTGTGGGTCTTCAACCAATCCATACCCAGGATGACATCAATGTCAGAATTTCCCAGTAACATGAGTGAAGCAAGGAATATGCGACCTCCAATTAGGATCTGATTGTCCATGCTTATCTTGGAAGTAATCATTTTAGTTCCTGGAGAGTGAACATAGATTTGATTGCTTAGTGGAACCAGAGGTAAAATGTATGTTGTAGCAAATATCTTTGACACAAACGAATGCGATGCTCCAGTATCAAACAACACTTTAGCTGGAATAGAGTTTACGGGTAATATACCGAGAACGACGTCAGCAGCTTCCTCAGCTTTGTCGGCCTTGATATGGTTCACCCTCGCGTTCCTCCCGACAGGCCTGTTGTTGGAGTTGAAGGCTTTAGCCGGGGGAGCACGAACCATAGCCTGGTTGGTGTTGGGGCGAGGAGGTGGAGGTAGCTGCTTCTGAGTGCACTTATCAGCATAGTGTCCAGTCTCCTTGCACTTGTAGCAAGTGACGACACGAGAAGGACCTGGCCTTGGCTGCCCCACCGGAAACCTCTGACCCTGCATCTGAGATGGGTTGGGTGGGCGGGGACCAAAGCCTGGAGAAGCTTGGGAATTTGGAGCCCGAGTGACAGCACCATTTGGCACCCAGATGCGGCGCTTCTGCGGAGGGGTGGTCATGTTGGAGGAGGAACCACCCTCACGCGAGTGCTTGCGGGACTCTTCGAACGCCTTGCGCCCATTCTCCTCATTGAGCGCGGTGTTCACGAGCTCCACGAAGTCCTTGCACTTGATGTTGGTGAGAGCGTACTTCAGTTCCGGGTTAAAACCTCGGCGGAACCTTGCCATCTTCTTGGCTTCAGTGGACACTTCGTCACCAGCGTACCGAGCGAGACGATTGAAGTCGTTCTGGTAGCCGAGGACGTCCAGCTTGCCCTGTCTGAGAGAGCAGAATTCCTCACGCATCCTTTCCATGAGACCATCTGGGATGTGGTGCTTCAGGAAGGCATCCTTGAAACAGCCCCAGGTGATAGGATAGCCAGCTCTCATGGTCTGGTAGTTCTCCCACCAAGTCGCTGCCTGACCCTTCAGTAGGTAGGTGGCATACTTGACCTTATCCTCTTCCACAACATGAGCAATCTCCAGAGCTCTTGCTACGTCACGGATCCAGTCATCAGCATCCAGGGGCTCACGTGTTGCCACGAAAGCTTTTGGGCCCAAGCTGAGGAAGTCCTTGATGGTGACCCTTGGAGCATTCTGGTGAGTGTGCTGATTGGCCTGGAACTGAGCCATCTGTGTCACCACTTGGGTCATCTGAGCTAACAGTTCCCCCATTGGTGGTGGCGGAGGCGGGTTGTTCCTGGTTGGAGGCATCCTTAACAGAAATGCATTTTAGCACAACAACAACAAAGGATAGACTTGGTAACCGAAAGATAGATTATTCCGACGCATGAATAGATAACCAACAGGTACATCATCACATGTTCAAATACATCAGAATATCCAACAGACCAATACATGGTTCGAAAACGAAAGGATAAACTAGACACAGCTAGTAATGGATACAACGGTACTCCCATGCTCATCACGCAGGACGGCGGCGAGTACGGCGAGTGGTACGGCGAGTGGTACGGCGAGGAGGAGTCTGCGCACGGAAGTAGGTATCACGACGATCCATGTAGATAGGAACTGCTATGAGAGGGACCCTCGGAGTGGTGAAGTAGAAAGCGTCCTCTCCCTGTGCTCCAAAGAGAGGGATACCAGTGTAACCTGCTCCAAGGTTGAGAAGTGGACCTCTGATCGGCTCGTAACCTCCAGCATCTGGCAGAGGGAAACCAGCTGGCTGAGTGAAACGCGCAAAGCGCTCGTCTCCAACGAAGTCTGTGGTGTACGTAGCCAGACGCGTCAACGCGTGGTAGAGCTGGTCCCTGACTGAGGCCAACTCCTGAGCAAGTGTGGAAGCAACGACATCACTGTGCCTCACGAACTGAGCAGTGGTGCACAGCCTGTCGCTATCAGACTCGTAGGTATCCAGGTCGCGGTGGATAGTGAAGTGAACTCCCGCCGACGTGATGTAACCACGGGGGATGTGACGATAGATAGATCTATCAAACCCCCAGTAGTCAGCACGTAGGACGGTGAGACTCACATACGCTGCCTGCTGCACAGCCATGTCCACAGTGGTACCTACTGCCTCGTAGCGGTGGACTATGCTCCTGCCATCATCCGACAGAATGTAGACGATGGCTCGGTAGAAAGTCTGGTCGAACTCGCGCTGGTGCTCGTAGACCTGGTACTCTGGTGCCCAACGGAACCCCAGATAGGTAACCATGTCCCTCAGTGTCTCCGGAAAACCGGCAGTCTCCTCGCAACGGGTCATGCGAACCACCTGCGGGTAGTAGCTGAGACCCATCTGCAGATTATTTTGGGAATTTGATTAGACTCCGGTAGAAACAATGGAAGTGGAAACAACAACAAGTTTCAATGGACGATAGGTTCTTGAGAGAAAGCATGATATTGAAGCAACATCGGGAAAACGAGACAAAAAACCTGAGGTACTACGGAGAACCCAAAACACGTGAAACCCTAACTTGAAAGTTTAGGTGAGAAAAGAAAAACAACGTTGCACTTCCTTACCAGAAAAGGGTGGGTGGGTGGGGAAAGAAGAAAAATGGCAGAATTCCTACTCTCACGTTTCATTTTTCCTATGTAGCTACAAAATAGTTTCTAGACTCAACTGCGACCAGCAAAAAGGGATCCTACAGGCAGACAGGCTCTGATACCATTTGTCGCACCCTGGCTTCTAAGGGATACTCATCGTACGAACTGGATAGTAGGTGCTTGGATTATGGGGCATAACTGCTCCCACGTCCCAGCTTCCTGGTAGGCCTGCGATTATGCGCGACAACACAAGCCCTACTATTCCACCGTCGACGTAAACTATCCACTAGAAGTCATAGGCACTACTGTCGACGTACTTCATAACAAGCACACACTGTACGTCAACAGCTTTGAACGAATGATGATCACAACTTATCTCTAAGACACAAAAGATAGAAATAAAGTTGCAACTGGCCTTCACTAAGGCAGAGATAGCAAATACAATCATCCAGAGGACACATGTCCCAACATAACATTCATTACAACAGCGGAAGCAATCAAAGGTGTTTGGGTACAGACAAATCCAACAGGCTTAAGAAGCCGGAGAAAATAAAGAAGACGAAGCCCATCCACGTAGGTCCTGGATCCAGCCCTGGTCCAGCTAACTACTCGTCTGCAGTCTCGTCAAACTCCACGAAGTAGCCGTCCTGGTGGTCATCGTAGCCGTAGTCGTACTCTGCGTAAACCACAGCCCCAACGGGGTCAGTACATCCAAGTACTGGCAAGCAAGACTCACACTTCATCAAAGAGTTACCCGTCAATACAAGCATAGATGCTTGGGATCAATGGAAGAAAGGGGTGATATGAAAGTTGCTGCTGGCTGCTCTAAACAACTACAGAAGATAACTACAAGTTCCGGCTAACAGAAGAAGATAAGATCGAGGGTTGTAACCAACTGAAAGATAACTTCAACCAAACCCATCCTGGATCTCGCCCCTTATCCAAAGAAGCAATCCGAGGATAACTCACACAGTTGGATTAAGATGAATCAAGTTATTTGTGTGAATAACCTATTACTAGTCAAGTTATTAACCATTGGGTGAAACATGATTGATCATTAAGTTGAAGTTGTCCTGAGTACTTGTTAGCCAGTACTTTCACCAAGTAATCCATAACCGCGGAAAACACGGCTTCTCGAGAAGATTATCCCTGCAGGGTTGCACCAATTTGGCCGTACACGCAAGAATAACCCGCCAGATGGGATGCCTCCCACCAAGCGGGGTACTCTACACAACCAACCATTCTTCGCATCAAGCCCAAAGAACCTTGGGCGCACGGCTAATCAAGCCCCGAAGAAAAGGGACCCTCATAGCACTCTAAGACCGTGTCCCCCTATATGCAGACTACAAAAGTTCCACCCTGCGCTGGGCTCGCAAAAACATGCATGCGGCAAATGGAAAACACGAACTAAATGAGGCGATTTGGACGAGATGCGGATCAGGTCAAGTTGAGGGGGGCGCCCATACTCGCTTCCCACATGCGGTTAGTGCGCTCATCATGGATCAGTAGACAAGACCCTTTTCCTATTAGGGTCGACACTAGCAGGCTCCAAAACCTCTCATGGGCCTCCTGCCGGTGCCTTATCATCAAGTTATTATTACCATTAGCAATTAACAGGATTGATTGATTAACATTCGAGCCCCGGTACAATAAGATAGTAAAAGTAATAACCGACAACAGACTCGAGTAAAAGCAACCCTAAGCATGCTAGGTAAGACTAAGGCAACAAGCAAAGGCTGTAGGTATGGAGGTGAGGCAATATCATTGGTTCAGGGCATCATGTGATAGGTTCGAAGAACAAGCAACGATACATAGGGCTAGCAATAGTAGACAAAAGGATAGTATCGACAACAAGTGTGGAAAGGAAACTCGATGATTCATGTGAGTGATAACTTGCCTGGAAGCTCAACAGCCGGGTACTGAGCTAGATCCTCAAAAGGGGTGTCGTAAAGGTAGTCTGTCTCAACGTCGTCGTCTATTCGAGAAGAAGCAAACAAACAAAATAGGGATGTAAACAATCATTTCCATGGCATTATGCACAATCAAGATGATGCATGACAAATTAATGGTTGCATCAAAATAAACTGACTAACATGATAGCACAAGTTAAATGGACCCATATGCAAGGGTTGCACATGGAAAAGATCCATTGAAATAAGTGGAAACAATGATTTACAATTAATTCTTATGTGATAATTGTTATCATGATGCATGCATGATGATGAACAATAACATAACAATATTAATTGCAATTGGAATGATGGTTAACCATTTTAGAAAACATTTATCAAGTGTGGAAATTATTGTTACTTAATGGTGTGAAACAAGTAGTGGTTGTTTTCATCAAGTTAAAGTGTGCAAAACAAATAACAAAGTTGATATTTGAAAAGGTTATCAAATTTTAGTTGGATTACATGTTTCACATTTTGAAATTGGACTTAGGATTATTTAATTATGAATTAAACAATATTAAACAATTTTTAATTGAATTAAACAAGATTTAAATTGTTTAGGCAATTTTAATTATTCAAAACAGAAAACAAAAATTATATTTGAATAGGTTATTTAAAATGGTATGAAAAACATATTTTATTTGACTTATTTGGAAATAGGATGAATTATTTGTGAATTATTACAAATTGCATTTGAATTATTCAAATTTGAATTTTAAAAGTATTTTGAAAACTCAAAACAGAACACAAATAGGTTAGTTGGAAAGATTATGAAATTTGGAGCAATAAACATATAAAGTTTTTATTTATTGGATTTAGGGATTTAAAGTTATGGATTTTTGAAGTTAGGTGTTTATTCTGCCAATTTAAAAAGAATTAGAAATCATTTAAACTTTTGTTACGGGGGTGGCAGCCACACGCAGCCACTGCCGCGTGGGCCAGGGCCAACGTGGCGCACTGCACGCTCGCGTGGCAGCCAGGCCCGCTGATTGGTGGGGTCCGCGCGTCAGGGGGCGTGCCCAAAAAAGATGGGGTTTTCCCCGCGGGTGCGAGGGATCGAACCCGCGACCCCCACTGTGTGCGCGCAAGGCTGAACCAACTGCGCTGCTGATCGTTTGTTACTAGTAGCAGATGCGCAGCGAGGTTGAGGTTCAGTAAGCGCTACTGAATTTTTAACTGAAGAAGCACGCACTGAAACTCTGTCAGTTAGCAGGTGCTCATCGGCGACGAGGTGACAGTGGACGGCGGCGTTGCTGTGGTTGTGCTGGGCGCAGAGGACGTGCACACGGTGCCGTAGCAGAGCAGCAGAGGGAGGGATTGGAGATGGTGGAGCTCACCGTGGTGTCGTGGACGCAGGGGACCGTGACGAGCTCGACGGCGGCCAAGCCCTGGACGGCGGTGAGGATGTGATGGCTCTGCGGCGTGGCTCCGGTGTCCAGAACGTAGAGGAGGGAGAGGTGGTCTGATTCCAGCAAGCGATCGTGGTCGACGAGCTCTGCAATGGCGACGGGAAACTCGGGTTCAGAAAAATGGCACGGTGGCCGGAGAGGAAGAAGGATCGCGGCGGCGAATTGGGGGCTTACCCGTGACGATTCGAGGTCCAGCAGAGAGAGGGGAGAGAGGAGGTGTAGTTCCAAGGTTTATGTGGGGTGTATGAGCGCCATAGCGACGGCGGCGAGTAGATCTTCAGTCGGTGGCCGCCGGTGGTTGGATTCAGAGAGGGGAGTGCGGCGACAGAGAGGGAATTTGGCGGCGCGGCGCGGGGAGCGAGGAACCCTAGATGCTAGGGCACCTGCCAGGGGCTAGGGGCTGGTTATATAGGCGAGGAGAGTGAGGTGGCGGCCGCCGGAGTCGCGCGGGGGTGCGGTGGCGCTCGGCGATGCGCTGCCGTACTCCAGAAAGAAGGTCCCGCACGAATCGCGAAGCGGTACGCGGGGTTAGAGCGGGCTGGGTCGCGCGCAGCTAGGCTAGGTGGGCTGGGCTGGTTATCTGCTGCGCGCGCGCAAGGTTTGCTCCTTTTTATTTTTTCTGTTTTTTTTTGTAGCATTTGCTTTTGGAAGAAAATGTTAAGGTTTTATTTAAGAAAAATTCCAGAAAAATTTAGTTAAGCTATTTAGTTAATTAGAAACCATTTTCCAAGAGTGGGTTTCAAAAATTTGAGATGTAAAATATGGTTTGTATTTGAATCCTATTTAGAAGAATTTTAATATTAATAAACCCTTATGAAAACATGCTTTTGAATAGGGTTACCCCTAGGGTTTTTGGAATGATTTAAAGAGTGCAACTGTGTGGTGAATTGTTATGGTTTCCAATAGATACTGATTTGAAACTTGGTTTGATTGGGAAAAATGATTTAGGATTTATTGATTGAATTAATTGATTGGATTATTGGTTTGAAGCAACCATTTAAGTGAAACTTAAATGAATTATTTTGGAAACAAGGAAAGGTTTTATTTTGCAATTCTTTAATTGAAAAGATTGTAACAGACAAGTGTGAAAACAAGGGTTGATTCAATAAGAAAACAATGCAAAACAGAACATAAAATAAGGATGATGCCATGATGCATTGCATAAATTAAACAAGGAACAGAAACACTAGGTAGTTTTCATACTTGGATGTTACAATCTTCTGTTAAGATCGTGGCACAAAACAACGTTCACCGCCGTTTCGTTTCGGCTTCAGGCGTGGCTGCCGCGATGGATGCCACGTTGCTTGACGAGCGGTCAGGATCGGGCGATACCATGTATAAATACGGGTCTTAGGTGAAAAGTGAAAGTTTCCCGTCATTCGCTTCCCAGCTTTCACCTTCCCAGCCTTCTTCTTCCTCGCGCTCCTCCTCTGTCTTCAAGATTGCACTAGCGCTCATGGCGGGAGGCAAGAAACGCAGCGCCGCGGTTTCCTCTTCTCGGGCGTCCGAAGATGCTCGTGTTGCACCCGCTCCGCGCTCCGGCGACTGGCTCTCTGCCAACACCACACAGAAGAGCATCAAGGAGATGCAAAGGGAGGGACTACTGCCTCCCGAAGCCAAGAAGCGTGTTCGCCTCGGCAAGAAAGAAGAGGTACCCAATCCCCACGCGAACGAGCGCTTTATCTTCGTGGATCACGTTTCGCGTGGGCTCTCTCTCCCCCTCCATCCTTTCTTCGTGGCACTGCTGTATGTCTATGACATACAGATCCACGATTTGCCTCCGAACGCGGTGCAACACATCTCGTGCTTCATCGTGCTTTGCGAGTGCTTTTTTGGCATTCGCCCGCACTGGGGCCCCTGGAAGGCCCTGTTTAAGGTGCGGGCTTTCCGCGAGAAGTCGCGGGTGGAGACGGAGTTTGGGGAGAAGCTGCACACCGGCGGCTTCGTGATCCAGGCGAAATCGGACACCCTCTACTTCGACATGCAACTCCACGACTCCGCGCAAGGGTGGAGGAAGAAGTGCTTTTATGTTGTCGACAACAGCGCAAATGGAGTCAATGAGTTCCATCCATTCGCCGTTTTGAAGCGGCGAAAATCTTGCGCGCACAAGCTCTCAGTCGAAGAGAGTCGAGTCGTCGCCCCTCTACTCGCCAAGGTTGCGGCGCTCCGCAACCAAACTGCAGGGGTTGCGCTGAATGGCTTGCATATTGCGAGTTTGTTCCTCAAGCGCAGGATCCAGCCCCTGCAAGCAAGGCCCTCCACCATGTGGGAGTATCAAGGATTCGAAGACCCCAGCCGAGTGAGCTGAGAAGAACTCTCGAACACAGAGTTTGAGAAAAAGATCGCGGCTATCACGAAGCTGAAGGTGGGCGAGTCCTTTGCCGATTGTCCAGTCGCAGCGTTTGAAGCCTCGAACCCTCCTTCATCCGATGTAAGTTCAATACTCTCTCTGTCTTTAACTTTTCTTTCTTTCTGTTAGCGAATCTGTCGACTGAATTTTCCCTCCTTTTCTTCTTGTTCTCTTTTGTAGGGCCTGGCAGTGACAAATAGCTACCCGCCAGTTTCTGGTGAAGAAGTTTCTGACTTGTTGGCCAGCAATCTGATTGCCCCGGATGATATCAGCGTTGCTGATGCTAGCTCGAGCTCTGACCACGGTTCTTCGGATGACGTGGAGGAATCGGGTAGCGATCTTCTACACCGCAAGCGCCGTCGGGTACGAGAAGATGAAGCTACTTCCAAGGACAACTCCCTGGGTGGAGGATCCGACAAAGAGCCTCTTCTCGCGACTCCGCTGAGTGTGCGCGCTCCTCTTGCTCCCAGTCCGACAATCCAAACCGCCTGGAACACGGATATGCTGGATGATTAAGACGATGAGTAAGTTCCCTTCTTTCTTCTAGTTTCTAGTCGATGGTGTTTTGTTTGTCCTTCCTTATACTGTTGCTTCCTTTTGGTGACAGGCTTCAGTCCATCAGCCCAGGCCAGTTCGCCTCTTCTCTTCCTAAGAGGAAGAATGTTGTTGCGGATGAGACTCTAACTGCTAGGCCTGTCCAAAACTCGCCGAGTCCAGCTCCGACGGCTGCGGCTACAGAGTACAGACTGCCTAGCTTCGTGGTTGGAGCCTCGACTTCGAAAGAAGTGTCGGGTAGTTCAGCTGATCCTCTCAGCATCGCTCAGGGCCAGGTAAGATTAACTCTTTTCCTTTCATTCGGTATGTTTGTGCGTTTGAAATTTTATCGGGTAGCCCCCGAGGCTGTGGTTAATATCTTACGATTGGCCACAGGCTCAAGAACATAGCTTTTTTCTTTTCCTTCTCTTTATTTTATCGGGTGCACGCAGTGCTCCGATGGCAGTAGCTCCCGAGGCTATTTATGACTGTGTACATTCATGAATAGGCTCAAAACTTCTCTATCTTCTTTGATTTTCCTTCTTCTTTGTTTTGGAGTCTCTCCTTGACTCCCTCGCCGCTATTGGCCGGCACGTAATTTCGGCTCAAACGGAGTGTGTGACCCTTCGGGCAGATCGCGACCGACTCGCTTTGGAAGGTCAACTCCTCTAAGGTAACTTGATCTGCCTTTTCTATTTTTCTTTTCCAGTCGAGCGAATTTCTTCGGCTCTGAAATCCATTGTTGTACAGCTCAAGTCGAAGTTCTGAAGGCTGAGAAAACCGATGATACTACTCGGGCGAGCAGCCTCGAGGTTGAGTTGGAGGCTGCTCGAAAGGAGCTTGACTCCCTTCTCAAGCAGTCGGCCGACTCCGAGGAGAAGCTCACGGGTGCTGAGGAAGCCTTGAAGAAATTGGAGGAAGCTGACGTCAAACAGGCAATGATCTTGTTGACTTCTTCCGTCCTTTGGCTCAGAACTTCGCGAGTAAGTTATACTTGTCTTTGTTATTTTGTGGCCAGCTTGGACTTTCTTTGAAACTAATACTACTTCTTGTAGATATTCTTGGCGTCGCACTAGAGCTTCCTGGGGTCACTCGAGTGGATATTGTGACGGATTCCCTCGCCCAGCTCCGGAAGCAAGCGGATGGGATCGGTTCCCTCATCGGCGATGCCACCCAAGTGCTGAGGAAATTCCACGAGCACGTTCTGGTGAACGTCGCAGTTCCGCCTACTCTGGGCGGTCTCCTTAAGGTTTTTCTGGAGGATGACATCCTTCAGGCCTACTCAGTTGCCCAGTCAGAGTGCGGAGCTAAGACCGCTGTCCAGTTCGCGCTGACGCCCGGAGTCGAAGGCTTGGATGAAGCCTACTCAAGTCTTCCCGTCAATCCTTCCACATGCAGAAAGGTAGCGCTTCGTCCTTTCGGCTAGCCAGCTGAAGCCCTTGCTCGGAAGTTGTCCGCCTTGATTGCTGGTGCCAGTCGCAAGGGGCAACCTGGTGCAAGTGGCAGCACTTCCGCGATTCCGTAGGATAGGATTTAGTTTAACTTATTCTTCCTGATGTAATGAACCTTGGGATGTATTCCCGTACTTCTACCTTTAATCAGAATGTTTTTTTGATATCCAAGTTTTTTATTTCTTGCGATTGATTGCCGTGAAGTTCTCCCGATGGGAGTATCCCCCGAGCACCTGTTGAATAGTTGGTTTATTTTCTCGAGTGGGGTTACTTTGAAACTTTTTTCTTAATCTTTGTGTTTTCCTTCAGGAAATTGGTGCTGCTGTGGAGTCTTCGAGTGGATCTGCTGCACGAATGGATCCGCTTGTTGCTGCTGTTAGCACTTTTGCTTCTCTTCGTGATCGTGTCACGGATGGCGAACGCAAGTATAAAGCTTTGCGTGGAGTGGTTGATGCGCTTGTTGCTGCTGTTAGCACTTTTGCTTCTCTTCGTGATCGTGTCACGGATGGCGAACGCAAGTATAAAGCTTTGCGTGGAGTGGTTGATGTGGCCAAGTCGAAGCAAAAACTTGCGGCTGATCGTGAACAGATTGTAATGGAGGAACTTGCAGCCGCCGCCAAGGATATGCTGTGTAAGCACGTGAGCCCCCTAGCGTTTGATTTGACTGCCCTTTTTTTGTGTTGACTCTTCATAACCTTCTTTGTAGTTGTTGAGCCTGATGGTCAACGCGAAGCGCATTGGGTGGATAACCTTATTGCTCATGAAGCTGGTAGCTCCAAAGCACATGCGAACAACTTCTGGTCGGACCGTAGTCGAGGCTTTGTGCTGGCTACGTTGAAGTACCGAGTAGTCCAGGCGAAGATACTGGTGAATTCCTGCCATGAGGATTTGATTGCTGTGAACTCTGCTTTCTATCCGTTGGAGAGGGGTCCCAAAGATTTGAGCCATCTCCTCAGAACTTTCGGGCGAGAAGATGAGATTCGCGAGTGTGTCCGCAATCAGATGATTTGCTGGTCCGTAGTAGCGCTTTCCTTTGTCCGATTGTGGCATCCTGAGGTGAACTTCAACTCTCAAGAGGCTCCCTGATGGTCTAGTCGATATGGCCCCTCATTATAGAGTTGTTCGACCTGCAGCGGAGGAGATTATTCGTTTGAACTTGCAAGAGGTGGATCGGGTATTAGCCGAGGAAAATGCTCGTCGCCATATGTAATCGTAGGATGTATGTATCCTGTTACTTTATATAGTTGTGCCGAAACTTTGTAAGGTGTCTACCTTGTTTATAATTATGTATATGAAATTTTTCCTGTGATGCTAAGTTAGGTGCAGCCCCCGTGTATTTGGGGTGTATACCTGTTATTTAGCGTACAAGGATAAAGTATGCGAGTAGCTATGGTTGAAGAACCATGTATTTTTATTGAAATGACTGAGAAGTCATGTGTTTCTTTCAAGCTACAGAATGGCTAATATAGCCTTAGTTGTGCGCGTAAAATAAACCTAAGGATAGAATTTGTGGAGGTGTGCAACATTCCATTGGTTGGAGTAGATGCCACAAGTCGTCGGGTTCTTCAGTCGATAGGCACCACCTGGGATAACTTCGTGTATTATGAAGGGTCCTTCCCATGGTGGTTCGAGCTTGTGCCCTTCCTTCTGCTTGTGCTGTAGCACCAAATCTCCCACCGCGAAGGCTCTGTGACGTATACGGCGACTGTGATAGTTTCACAATGACAGTTGACACACTACGGATCTTGCAAGTGCAATATCGCGTATTTCGTCGAGTGCATCCATATCTTCCGCGAGTGCCCTGTTAGAGGTTTCTTCGCTGTAAGCAACGACCCGTGGGGCGCTGAATCTGACGTTCTCGGGAAGGACTGCTTCAGCCCCGTATACCATGAAAAATGGTGTGTATTTTGTGGATCGATTTGGAGTTGTGCGGAGGCTCCATAGCATGGAGGATAGCTCTTCTTCCCAATGTCCCGCGGCTGGGTGTAGGCGGTCGAGTAGTCGTTTCTTGATGCCAGTCGAAACCAATCCGTTGGATCGTTCGACCTGGCCGTTGGTTTGTGGATGAGCCACTAAAGCGAATTTGAGGGTGATTCCCTTTTCTTCGCAGAATTGTCGAACTTCATACAATGGAGTCGAGGAATTTGACGGCGCATTGGGCGCTAACCGAGGTTACTGGCATCGCTTCGATCCACTTCGTAAATTTGTCGACTACGACAAGCAAGTGTGTGTATCCTCCGGGTGTAGACTTGCGTAATGGACCTACCATGTCCAGCCCCCGGTGTGCAAAGGGCCAGACAATTGGTATCATATGTAATTCCGTAGCGGGGCTGTGTGGTTTGGATGCAAATCGCTGGCAAGCGTTGCACCTGTCGACCAAATCCTTTGCATCTCTGGCCGCTGTAAGCTAGTAGAATCCTGCTCGAAAAGCTTTGCCCACAATTGCTTTCCAACTGGCGTGATGTCCACAATCTCCTTGGTGTATGTCTCGCAGAAATTCCTTGCCATCTTTGGGTGCTATGCATATTTGCAGTATGCCTGAGATGCTCTGTTTGTATAACTCCCCGTTGAGTACCCGAAAAGATTTGCCGCGTCAGACTATTTGTCGAGCCTCGCGAGCGTCTGCTGGGAGCTGTTTGGCGGACAAGTAGTCGAGGTATTTCTGCGTCCAGACTGGCTCGACCAGAAAAACTTGTCGTGAAATACCATGGCTGAGCTCGATGATAGCAACTTGCGGGCTGACCTCTCTGGCTCCAATGCTACGGGTGCTCCTGCAGTTTTCTTGACCTTGACCGAACGCTTGGTCATCCGCTCGAAAGATATTCCTGGCAGTATGGGCGTGTTTGAGGACCCCATGTTTGCCAGCCTGTCTGCCTCTTCATTGCTGGATCTCGCGATTTGCTTCAGCTCACATCCTTTGAAACTTCCCTCGAGTAGATTGTACATGTCTCGATAGGCAACCATGTTTTCTGTGATAGCGTCGCACTTCTTCATTGTCTGTTGCACGATGAGATTGGAATCTCCATAGATCATCAATCGGGTGGCTCCACACGCGATTGCCATCTTCATCCCCTGCAACAGGGCCTCGTATTCTTCGTCGTTGTTGGATGTTGGATCGTCGGGTGGGAAGTCCAATCGCCGGACATACTGCAACTTGTCTCCTCTGGGTGATATGAGGACGATCCCAGCTCCATCTCCTTCATTCCTTTTGGACCCGTCGAAGTACATGATCCAGTTACTCGTATATTCTGGCGGTCCGGGTGTTTGTCATTCAGTCCACTCGCTCAGAAATTCTACGAGTACATGTGACTTCAAGGAATTGCGCCCTGCATAGATAATGTCCCAGGCGCCTAGCTCGATGCTCCATTTTGCTATTCTTCCAGATGCCATGGGATTGTTCATGATTGTACCGAGTGATGCATCGTTTACCACTATTACGCTATGTTCCTGGAAGTAATGCTTGAGCTTTCGAGCTGTGAGAACAACTCCATATGCGAGCTTCTGGTAGTGAGGATATCGTTGTTTGCACGGCGAGAGCACCTCACTGATGTAGTAGATTGGTCTTTGAACTTCATATTCCTTGCCGTCCTCAGGTCGCTCGACCATAATGGCTGTGTTGATGACTTGATTTGTTGCGGCTAGATATAGGTAGAGTGGTTCCCTTTCTTGTGGTGTCGCGAGAACGCGCCTGCTCTGTAAGGCTCGTTTCAAGTCTGCGAATGCCTTCCTTGCCTCAGGTGTCCACTCGAACTTATCCGTCTTTTTCAATAACTTGTAGAAGGGTAATGCCTGCTCTCCCAATCGCGCAATGAATCTGCTCAAGGCGACTAGTCGCCCTGCGAGCTGTTGCACTACGCCCAGATTGGTGGGCTCCTTCATTGTCAAGATTTCTTGTACTACCCTCGATCCCAAATAATGGACGCAAGATTACGAATGGATTAGGCAAAACTTTGCCTAACAATCCGCCCATTAAATCGAATCGGAGGGAGTATCTTCTCTAGGTTGGCTTCAATTCCTCTGGCGGATACCAGGCACCCGAGAAGTTGTCCTGCTGGGACGCCGAAGACACACTTTGTCGGGTTGAGCTTAATCCTGTATGCGTTTAGGGGGTCGAATGTTTCTCTGTTGTCCTCGAGGAGCATATCCTCCACTCGAGTCTTGACGACGATGTCGTCAACGTACACTTGTACGTTCTTTCCAATGAGCTTGGCGAGGAATTTTTGCATGCAGCACTGATATGTTGCGCCTGCGTTTTTGAGCCCGGAAGGCACCGTCGTGTAGCAGTATACACCGTGAGGTGTGATGAATGCTTTGTTTTCCTTGTCTTCCTGTTTCATCCTGATCTGGTTGTATCCCGAGTAGGCATCTAGGAAGGATAGGCGTTGGCAGCCTGCAGTGGAGTCCACGATCTGGTCGATCCGCGGGAGGGAAAGTTATCCTTGGGGCAGTGTTTGTTCAGCGACGTGTAGTCGATGCACATGCGAAGGATGTTGGTGTTCTTCTTTGGGACCAGCACTGGGTTTTCCAACCAAGTGGATATTTTTATCTCCCTGATGAATTTTGCTGCTAGCAATCTGTTTACTTCTTCTCCAAGCGCTTTCTGCTTCGGCTCCGAGAACCGTCGGGTGGTCTGCTTGATGGGATTTGCGTCTTTGTAGACTTTGAGTGAGTGCTCGGCGAACTCCCTAGGTATTCCTGGCATATCTGAGGGTTGCCATGAGAAAATTTCCCAGTACTCACGGAGGAGTTCGACGAGCGCGCTTTCCTATGCTGGCGAGAGGGTAGTGGAGACCATCGCCGCTTTTGTAGAATCTGTCGGGTGCACTTGATGTTTGCGAGTGTCGCTGCTGGCACTGAATTCCAGCTCTGGCGCGTTCTTCCTTGTGAGGGGCATCACAAAGTGGTCCGTAGTCTTTGCTATCTCCTCCAGTTCTTCCTGCATCCTGAAAGATTTGGCGATCTCATTGAACTCGATGTTGCACTTGTTGGATTTTTGGAAATCTCCGTCGATGGTGATTGTGCCATATTCCCCAGGTAGCTTGAGCTTCAGATATGCATAATGTGGTACTGCCATGAATCTTGCGAACGCTGTTCGACCAAGAATGGCGTGGTACTGTGAGGGCCAGTCGACTACTTAAAAGTCAAGGAACTCTCTCCTCTAATTGCGTTGATTGCCCAACACCACCTCCAGGTTGATTATTCCGAGTGGGCGGATCGTCTTTCCTGGAACTATCCCGTGGAAGGATGTTTCTGATTCTGCGAGTCTCTCCAGGTTCCTGTTCATCTGACGGAGCGTGTCCGTGTAGATGATGTTGATGCCGCTGCCCCCGTCCATGAATACGCGAGCCAGTTCTTAATTGCCAATTTGTGCTTGGATTACTAGGGAAGCGTGTCCTGGTCGATAGAATCGCGGGGGGTGGTCTTCCTTGGAAAAGGTGATTGGCTGATCTGCCATCTTCAGTTACTCGGGTCTTGCTGGTGGGGTTTGCACAGCCATGCATAACGGTCGTGTGTTTTTCTTCTGGGCCCTGCGGGACGGGAAAACCTTCTGTATCATCCCCAACAGTCCAGTCGGGGTTCGGGTATGTGTTGCCTCCTGCGTATGCGACGGGTGGCGCAGGTAGTGCGGCTAGCATCGTGTTCTGATTTCCTGGTGGAAGCAAGGGTTGTGGCGGTTGGAATCCTTTTTGTCCTCCTCCTGGAAGTTGCGGGTAGCCTTGACTAACTGCCGATCTGTTCTTTTTCGAGAAGGCCTCGTGGATGTCAAGGAACTTTCGAGAATCCTTGAGACGGTGTGTTGCATGAGTTTTGTCTGTGCGCTTATCTGTAAATAGATGTAGCGTGCAATATCCATCGAGGTCCTCCTCGGGAGTTTTGTCCTCTGTCTTTGGCTTCCATTCGCGATTTCCACAGCGTCCGCTATCGCGATTTCGTGTGAATTCTGCTTCTACCAGTTCTTCTCAGTCGTCGTGATCGTAGTACTTCCTTCTTTTTTTTCGACCGTGGCGGTCGTCCACGGGTGCGGGCGAAGATGCCCTGTCGTTGCGCACTGAGTCCTCTCGATTAGCCCATCTATCGGCTATGATCATCAGTTCTCCAATAGTCTTGGGTGCGGCTCGTCCCACTTCTTCTCTGAAAGCAGTTCGTCGAGCGCCCTTTGCGAAGGCTTCAACCACTACTTCCTCTGATATGTTTCCTGCGGTGTTCCTGAGTGTCGGGGGGTTACCCCCGAGTAGGGTAAAGGCAAGTTCTAAGGGCAAGATTAGAAGAGACGTTTGGCAGAGTAGCTGGCTACCCAGTACTCGCTACCCGGTCGACTGCTATTCGGCCGTACACGCTGATGGCCAGAAGAAAGAATCAAGGAAGTTACATTCTTACGAGTAGAGGAAGAGGTCCGAGTAGAGAGAGTGGGTTCCTACTCGGACCAAAAGTCAAAGGAGCCGTTCTAACACAGGATCCCGCGTATCCTGGGTCCGTACTGATGCACTGTTCATCTGCACAGCGCGTGCTTATCCGCGTCAGGGTGTCAGCAGGGCGGCGCAGGTTAGGGGGCCTACTCTGTGGTCGTGGCAGTGATAACAGAACGTCTTCTTGGTTTTGCACAACGAATTTCCACACAAGACAAATTAGGAAGCCAAAGCTGTCAGCGGGAAGCTGGAAGAGTGCAGTGTGCACACTATGTCGACATCTGTTTGTACTTTTCCCTGTTGGCTGTATTCGGCTGGGCACCAGTATATAAGGTGCCCTGCCTCCTCCTGCGCGAGGGATCCAGATCCGGTTCGCGTTCTTGACCTAGATCCTCACGCAGAGAGAAGAGTGGCTACTCGGCTGTAGGCAAAACTTGTATTGTGGCTACTCGGTGACACACAAATATAAAGAGAGAAAGGCAGGAGTAGGGGTTTTACCTCGACACGAGGGCCCTGAACCTGGGTAGATCTTGTTGTTTGCAGTGCTAGATTCATCCCTCACGCGGCTACTCGCTGCGTGATCCCTCCCCGAGCACCTCCAGCGTCCATCGTTCCCACATCTTTAGCCATCCTATGGCATCTTCCGTGACACCACCACGACAGTTGGCGCCCACCGTGGGGCAACCAGCGGCGCTGGCTGGAGTTATCGTTCGGATGGGATCTATTTCCGCTACTGGGGACCGCGTGGTCTGTGGCCTCGTCCACAGATTCGGCTCCTTCGACTTCGTCATCGACAACGCCGGCGATTTCGGCGGCAGGGCCATGCCGGAGGGCGGCACGGTGCTCTCCTTCGGCTCGCACCTCGTCTACGTCGCCACCACCATCGACAGCGAGTACCCTGAGCAGGTGCACGTCGCGGAAGATCCTCCTGCTGTCATCGCTGCCCACGGAAAGCCAACTGGCCGTTCTGCGGACAGCGCGGAAGTGATGATGACCGTCCCGGCTATCGCTGCTGGGAAAGGCGCGGCTGCATCCGCGGCAGTCGTCGAGGAGGTTGCTGGCCCCAGCGAGCCTACTAGGACGCACAAGCCCTACGAGCTGCCCCAGAACCTCCCAGGCTACATCGCTCCTTCCACGACATCGACAATACCGGCATCCGTGGTGCGAGTAGGCATGCTGCCTCCCATCGAGCTCGAGCTCATGACTATGAGGGCGCAGCTCAACCAGCAGCGCCAGGCGCTGCTCGCCGAGCAGATGGAGTTGGAAAAGGCTTGAGCTTAACCTAGACCAGAACGAATACAACCGTGCTCACGGCTTTACGCCTGTGGTTAGGAGGCCTGCCAAGGCAGGTACCACGCGCCGTAACCTAGGCACCGAGATGGCAGCAGTTGGTGAAATTGCTGGCCTAGCTGATAGCCAAAACACCGCCACCACCAGACCCAAATACAACACCCCCGCCAAAACCCTTAGAGCTGCTGAGGCTGTAGCTGCTGAGTTGCCGCATCTCGCTGGCGACACGCGCGTTGGGCAGCAGGATTGGCTCAATGAGCTAGTGCTAGAGGCTGCTAGGCAGAACGAGGAGTTCCGGAAAGCCAATCTAGGTGCTGGAGCTTCTCAGGTGGTGCATTCGCATGCGGCCAGATCTAACGATCATGCCTCATCACCGCATCCCAGCCGAGAGAAGGGCCGGAGTGGGTACTCTGGCAGAGACAGGCAGATGCAGGTGTACGACCCGGCTGTCACCGCGAAACAGCACGCTGTGCCTCAGCAGTCCGATCAAAAACACAACACTGCAGGAGCAGGCTATCAAGCCCATAAAGCTCAGAGCCAGACGCGAGATGGAGATCGCCCGCGTCCTTCTCGGCATCAAGTTGCTCAGCCTACTCGGCAGAGGCCGCAGCAGCCGCGTGCGGTGTTGCCGGTAGCCAACCTGGTGGAGCAGCCTGCAGCTATGGAGGTGGACAGGTATGATGATGGCTACTCGGCTATGGGGTTGGCTGGTTATGATATCATGGATCGCGTGGGTGAGCGTGTGCTGGAACCCACGGATGTAGGTATAAGCTAGAGGCAAGACTCGAGAACACGGGCCCGCCTGGCCCAGAGTGCTTTGGCCCACGCATCATGAATGGGCCATCCGTGAAGAACTTCCAGCTCGCCAGAGGTACCAAATGCTACAACGGCAGCACCAAGCCGGAAGATTGGCTCAATGATTATGTCACAGCCGTGCATATTGCGAACGGCAACCGGAGATGGGCTGTGCGGTATGTGCCGCAAATGCTTGAAGGCCCAGCTCGGACTTGGCTCAACAACCTGCCCAAGAACAGCATCAATTGCTGGCTGGATTTCTCGGAGGCCTTCATCAGCAACTTCACCAGCACATACAAGAGGCCAAATAGGCCGCAGCAGTTGTCCGCTTGCAAGCAGCGAGAAGACGAGATGAATCGCGAGTATCTTACTCGGTGGAGCACCTTGAGGAACACCTGTGAAGGTGTGAACGAGGCCCAGGCTATCACTTGGTTTGCGCAGGGTTGCAGACACGGCAGCATGCTGTGGCAAAGGCTGCAGAGAGAGATGCCGAACACTCTTGCGGAGACCATCAAGATTGCGGATCAGTACGCACTCGGCGACCCAACTCAGCCCTTGATGGACTCCGCAGAGCCTAGAAGAAACTTCAACAGCAACAAGCGCAATGAGTTCCGCAACAAGCGCAATGCTGGGTAGCGCTCCCATCTTGGCTAGTCCGCTACCCAAAGAGCCGATGCTGCTGTACATTGCTGCTACCAACCGGGTTGTCAGTGTGGTGATTGTGGTGGAACGAGAAGAAGAAGGAAAAAGTGTGCAGCGGCCAGTGTATTATCTCAGTGAAGTGCTGTCCAGCTCCAAGCAGAACTACCCGCACTACCAGAAGATGACTTACGGCGTGTACCTGGGCGCCAAGAAGCTGAAGCACTATTTCCAGGAGCACCCTATCACTGTGGTGAGCTCTGCTCCCATCTCGGATATAATGGGCAACAAGGAAGCAAGTGGCAGAGTAGCCAAGTGGGCAATCGAGCTGGGCGCGTACGCTCCCGCGTATGTGAGAAGAGAAGCCATCAAGTCACAAATTCTGGCGGAGTTTCTGGTGGATTGGGCTCCCGCAACCAATTACTGGAAGATGCACTTTGATGGCTCAAAAGTGAAGGAAGGCCTTGGGGATGGCGTAGTGCTCACGTCACCCAAGCGAGATCAACTCAAGTACGTGCTGCAAATCCATTTCAAGGCGTCCAACAATGTTGCAGAATACGAGGCCGTGGTGCATGGCTTGAAGGTAGCCAAGGAAGTTGATGTGCAGCGCATCATTTGCTATGGCGACTCGGATCTGGTTGTGCAGCAAGTTTCTGGTACTTAGGATGCTCTGGATGCCAACATGGCATCATACCGCTTCCTGGTACAAACTATGACAGGATTCTTTGAAGGCTGCGAGTTCCAACACATCCACCGAGCAGAGAATGAAGCAGCTGATGAGCTGTCCAAGTTGGGGTCTTCTCGGCAATACATCCCGGATGGGATTGCCTTGGAGCATTTGAGAAAGCCATCCATCAAGCCATCCCCCAACTCGGAGTCCATTTTCGTTCATTCTCTGCCTAGTGAAGAAGCTGTTCCCATGGAGATTGACTGGGAGAATGCAACAGAGAACCCGGGGACTGCAGTCTCCATCCCGGGGACTGGCGCCTGCAACCCGGGGACTGCCCCTCCTTACTCGGGGACTGTCCTTCCTTACTCGGGGACTGCCCCTCTCAACTCGGGGACTATCGCATTCATTGAAGAGGTCCTTGCAAACTGTTCGGGGCTGCAGAGAGTCAACCCCAACTCAGAGAAAGACGCAGTGGTGGCTGTTCCGATGGAAGTGGACGAACCAGTGTTTCCCGCACGGGAGACACCGAGTTGGGCTATGCCCATATTATCCTTTCTAAAGGACGGCACCCTGCCAGATGATGAGGTGACCGCAAGGCAGATTCAGAGAAGATCCAAGGGCTACACCATATTCAGAGAAGTGCTGCATAAGAGAAGTCCCACTGGCGTGCTGCAACGCTGTGTGGAACCGGAAGAAGGAGAAGAAATTCTGGTGGAGATACATCAAGGAGAATGCGGACATCACGCCTCTTCTCGGGCTTTGGTCAAGAAGGCTTTTCGGCATGGTTTCTTTTGGCTCACTGCCTTGAAGCAAGCTGAAGATATAGTAAGGAAGTGCAACGGCTGCCAGAGATTCGCAAGTAAGATCCACTTGCCTGCTTCCGAGTTGAAAACCATTCCCATTACTTGGCCATTTGTTGTTTGGTGCTTGGATATGGTTGGTCCCTTCAAGCCGGCTAGAGGCAACATGACTCACATCTTGGTCATGGTTGATAAATTCACCATGTGGATCAAAGTGAAGCCTATTCGGAAGTGTGATGGAGCCACAGCTGTGAGTTTCCTGAAGGATGTGATCCTGAGATACGGCTATCCGCATAGCATCATCACGGATAATGGCACAAATTTTGCTGAGGGTGCCATGGTGAGATTCTGCAGAGATAAGCACATCCGACTAGATGTCGCGTCTGTCGCGCATCCCGCCTCCAATGGGCAGGTGGAAAGAGAGAATGGCATGGTGCTTTCAGGCATAAAGCCAAGGCTGATTGAGCCACTGCTGAAAACACCAGGGTGTTGGTTAGACGAGTTGCCAGCGGTGTTGTGGAGTCTAAGGACTACCCCTAACCGGTCAACCGGCTACACACCATTCTTCTTGGTTTATGGGGCTGAGGCCGTGTTACCAATTGACCTAGAGCATGACTCCCCCCGAGTAACCCTCTACACTGAGGCGGAGGCGAGAGAATCTCGAGAAGATGACGTTGACCTGCTAGAAGAAGCAAGAGAACTTACTCTGTCACGTTCAGCTGTTTACCAGCAAAACTTGAGGCGTTATCATAGCCGGAAAGTGAACCCAAGGGTTTTCCGAGAAGGAGACATGGTGCTTAGGCTCGTGCAGCACACAGCCGGGATGCACAAGCTATCTCCTCCGTGGGAAGGGCCATTCATTGTGAGCAAGGCTCTACACAGTGATGCCTATTATCTTGTAGACGCGCAGCCATCACAGAAGAACAGGGCGGATAAAGCTGGAGAGGAATCTAAGCGCCCCTGGAATGTAGCTCTACTCCGTCGCTTTCATTCGTGAGCAAAAATGTGTATGTACTCTCATATCCGAGTTAAACCCGACTCTGCAATCTGAAATTGAACTCGGGTACTGCCCTCGTCCAAAATTGTCCTAAGTGTTTCTATTCTGTTTTACCTTTGTCTACTCGGTTGCTCTGCTTAGAATTTCAGAAGTACATTTAGTACTGTGTTTAAACCTAAAAGCCAACTCTTCGACTCTGCTGCTGTCCGAAACCCGGCTTCATGGCAAGCAAGAGAACAAGCTAGAGGTCAATGAGCACAAGAAAAATGGCTAAGGAAAAGAGTAGTGCAGGAATCGAGTAGAGCGTCCTTTACTACTGTTTTTTATCAACTTTTTTCGGCTAAGTGGTGGGTAGCGTTACTATGACTGTTTCTAAGTGGCTAAGTATTTGAAACTCCAACTTTGAACTCTTGTGACTCGAATACCAAAAAAGCAACAAGTTGCAGGTAAGAGCTGAGATAAAAAGGAAGAGTGGATGAAAAATGCAACTCGGGGACTTGCATGATAACGCAACCCGGCATCGAGCCAAAGCTGCTCAAATTACTAAGTATAAAACATCAAAATGGAATAAAAACTGAGTAGAAACGGGAAGAATAAATGTTTGATACATATGCACCCGGCATCCCGGGTATCTGATAAGAGTTTGCAGCATAAGTGTTTCAGGAGTTAACTAATTAGAAGTGGCGGTATTCTCCACGTTGGCGTTGGCAGCATCCGCTTCAGGGTTGGCAGCAGCTTGTTCAGAGGTGGCAGTGGCCACCGAGATGGGGTCCGTAGCTGAAGTAGAGGCAGTGGACTGCGTGCGGAGTAGCGGCGCGTCGTCAAGGGCCGCGCCAGAAGACGAGCCCAACTCGGGAGCCGCATCCTGGACCACCACTTTCCCCTTCTCGGAAACCTCCTCAGCACCAGTGTTTTCGAAGACACTGAAATCCTCTGAGTCGGTGCCCTCGTCTTCGTCTTCGTCTTCATCATCATCTTCATCCTCGCCCTCCACCTCGGTGTCAGGTTCGGTGGGACCATCGAGGAAGATAGCAGTGTCCGCGTAGGAGGCGATCTCGTACGCGACTGCCTTACGGCGAGCCACGCAGTCGGAATCGGACTCCCACTTCGAATCCCGGCGCAGCTCAAGGATGGTATCGAGATTCAAGTTTTCATACCAGCTGCAGATGAAGAGGAGTAGCAGATCAGCGCCAGCCCGAGCAGCGGATGCACGCCATTTCTTCAGCTCGGCCTTGGCACCATTGAGCTTCTCGGCGAGCGCGCGGATGGTCTCTGGCGCAGGGTATTGAGGCCAGAACAAAGAGTGGAGCTTGAAGGCGGTGGACACCAAGTCGGTGCCCAAGCCCCTGAGATGCTGGACCTGTGTCTGGATGCTCGAGAGATTGTCTTCAATTGAAGACTTGGTGTCCATGGGCAACCCTTTCTCAGCTTGAAGTTGTTGGGCCTTAGACAGCGCAGGTTTGCAAGTCGCGCAGAGGTCAGGGAAGATTTCTGAAAATACTATCAGAAAGTATTAGAAACGGAGGCAGAGAAGAAAGGCAAATCAAACCAAACAGAAGAAGAAGGAAACGAGGAAGTGCAGAGAAGCGCGAACTTACTGTTAAGTTCGCAGAGTAGCGCTTCCAGCTTCCTCCTCCAAGCCTCCTCATCCGCAACATGCTTCTCTTCAACCTTCCGAAAGTTGGCCAGCTGGAGCATGAGGTCCGAGTTGCTCTTCTTCAACACCTCGATCTCTGTCTCGAGCGCCCTCTCTTTGGCTGCGCTCGATGTCCTGGTCTCCAAGGCATCCTCCAAAGCGGTCTTCAGCTTCACCTGCATCTCCTCGTATTCGGCACGCTCGGTGTCGCGTTCCTTCTTGATCTCCGCATCTCGGCTGGCCAGCTGCTGCTGCACCTCAGCAGGTTTCAGGCAGTCGAGATGCTCTTCACGAAACTTCTTGTTATCTTCTGCGGAGAGAATAGCACGGTCAGCAGAGTTTCAAAGGAAAAGGAGGAAAATAAGCAGAGCAGACGGCAACTCACCTTCCATTTTCTTGATGGTGCTCTCTGCATTAGCAACAAAGACATGGCAGTGTTGGTGTTCCTCTGCCATCGCCTTGAATTTGCCTGCAGAGTAGAAAAAGTTAGAGCAAAGAGCAAATACGGGTGTAAACACAAAACGCATGAACCGAATAGCTAGAAGCTTACTCTCAAGTTCTGAAAGGTTGAGGGCACGATCCAGGGCCGCTTGCTCCCTCTCAGCGTCGCTCTTGCGTTCCTTCTCCAGGGCCTCAAGGCGCCTCTTGGCGATGGCGTGATTCCAGAGCAGCCGCCGGTAAAGGGTTGTCCTCTTCAAGAGGCTATTATGTGAAGAAGAAAGAAAAGGAGTTGGACAGTGTTTTGAAGATTTGGCCCGAGAAGACGGCAACTCGGTTGAGTACCCGTCTACTCGGCCCGAATCTCGGGGACTGGGTAGCGGATAAGGAGAAAATAAAGGACAAAAGGGAAGAAAAGTACAGAAGAGAAGAACAATTGCAACTCGAAACAAGCAAACGACACTTACAGCGTAGGTCTGTTCGAGGTCCTCGGCAGCTTTGCGGTGGACAAACATCTTCGCGGCCAACGTGCTGGTGGTGGACGATTGTTCCAATCAGTGCGAAAAAAGGTCCAGCGGGCCCAAGGCCAGGCCATTCCAGGTCTTGTTGCCAAGGATCTCGCTATCCCACACCGCGTCGATGAAGCCTGCTCGGTCGATTATCTGCTCCAGCCCCTCGGACTGCACCTCAGTCTCTTGGACCTCGCGCGAGTAGATCGAAAGAGCCTTCTTCTTATCCGGAAACTTGGCGTCCACCGCCGTGGCTTGCTTCCCCTTCGTAAGCGCAGCCCGCTTCTCGCCCGTGGTCAACTTGATGCCATACTGCTGGGCCGTCTGCACCATGTAGGGCAGGAAGCTAGGCGGTTCTTGAGCGCTCGATCCTGCGCCTGCGCCAGCAGAACTGCCAGAAGCGCCAATGGTAAGCTGCCCAGTCTTCGTGGCAGGCTTCGCGGGTAGTTTCGGTGGCGGCATCTTGGCAGCATCCTGCGCAGCGTTGCGTGATGGATTCTTGCGGACTGGGGCAGCAGGCTGGATGGCCTGCTTGCCGGCGGCATCCGTCTTCTTAGTGCTCTGCTTGGCCGGAGGGCTTGGTGCAGTCTTGGTCTCCTTCGATGGCCGCGGAGGGCTTGGTGCAGTGGGTGGAGCAGCCTGCTGGGTAGGCGGCACAAGGGGCTGGCTACCCGGCGCAGCATCTGGCTGCGCTTGGCTCTGCGGGTTTTGCTCCACCGCAGTCGTCTCAACCCGCTGCTCGGCAGCGGGATCTGGTAGTACGTCTTCTGTTACTTCTACCCGCGGCTGGGCCGCGGGGTCATCTTGAACAGCAGCTTCAGTTTCCAGCTGCTCCAGAGTCTCTTCCTGCCGCTCAAGGGCGGCATGATCTTGGTACTCGGCATCTTGTTCAACATTCTCCCCAGCTGAGGCAGCTGGGGGAGAAGAGGGGGTCTCGTCTTGAGCAGCATCCTGCGCACTTGGTTCTGCGCGGGCCTGATGCTCCTGGTCCATATCTTGGGCTTCTTATACTTCTTCTTTCACGGGAGAGGGCGCACGCGCCCTATCCCGTGCTGCGGGCTCGTCCTCATCAGAGAGATCGATGAGCTCCTCGAGGTCGATGGCGGGTTTCCTCTTGGATTTGGTGGAAGCGGCGGCAGCATCAGCGTCCAAGGGATCGCTGAAGAGAAAAAGCAGTTCAGAAAAGGAGGAGGGGAAGAAGAACTCCAAGAAGCAATAACAAAATGTAAATTAGAGGGAAAACTGCTTACCCCTTGCGGGAAGGGAGTGTCCTTCTGCTGGAAACCTTCTTCACCTTCTCGGGTTTCTTGGCCTTCTTGGCAGCAGGTGCTTGGGCACCGCTACCAGCCCTCTTCCGGGTGGTAGGAGCAGCCACCGCAACCGGGTCGACGTCGAGGACGTCCTCGTCTTCCTCATCAGCATCGGCGTCGTCTGCAGAATAGAAGAGAAGAAGCAGTTGAGAAGCGGAAAGGAAAATTAGATAGCGCTACCCGCAGCTGCAGAGGCGAGCTCAGTCACCTTCTTCATCGTCCTCGGACCAATCCCGAATGGACGCATAGACGTGGTGCTTACCCTACTGTTCGGCGCGAGGTACATACAGGGTGTCCTGGGTGTCGTAGGCGGTCTCGTCGTCTTCCTCTCGGTCCTTGCTCCAATCGGCCTCAAAGCGCTCCTCGTCTTCAACGAGCTGGCGAGCAATGTGCTGGAAACACAATCAGGCAGTACAAATCAGTTGAGCAATACAAGGAATCCTACCCGTTACGGAATGCAAACACAAATCATATTTGGCTAAGGTGCCTTACTCGACATGGCGTGCAAACACAAAGCACATAAAGTCTAACAGATACTAGTAAGTGCCCTACTCGGTATGGCGTGCAAACACAAAGCACCTAAAGCCTAGGAGATACTAGTAAGTGTTCTACTCGGTGCAGCGTGCAAAGACTAAGCATACTAAGCTGGAAAGCCACCTACTCGGTATCACGATGCAGAGATAAAGCATAAAGTGCTAACCTGTTCGATTGGCTTCTCACGACTATACGGCACAAAGCCGTACTGCCAGTTGTCGGTGAGGCCGGTACTCATGATAGAGCGCACCCAGACGGCCACATCCGTGTTGCTCAACTCAAATGTGGTGGTCCTCGTGCAGTCTCTGTTGCCGCCCATGTAGCACATGATGTGCGTACGGCGCTGTAGCGGGAGCACTCGCCTAGAAATCCAGCAGGCGATGGGATCGTCGCTTTTGAGTCCCAAATCCTTCAGCTCGGCGAGACGCTTGTTAATCTGGGAGACGTCGCCTTCCAGTTTCGGCTTGTACCCCCAATTCTGCTAAGTGGGCGCCATGTTCGTCCACTTGGGGAGCCTAATTTGGTCCACGATTGGCGCTCCTTCCTCAACAGCAACGTTCTTCACGTAGAAGAAGGACCGCTGCCACTTGCGCACCGAGTCGAGCCCCTTGATGCGCGGGTGAGGGGTGGAGCCGCGCTGCAGTATCATCGCGCTTCCTGTCTTGGTCATGCTGTGGGCGCTCTCCGTGCTTCCGGGCTTGGGGACGCTCTGCTTCCGTAAGAAGAAGTAGCGCGCCCAGGTGTGCACCGTGGGGCGCACACCCAGGAACGCCTCGCAAACCACGGCGTGGTATGCGAGCATCACCACGAGTTGGGAGGCAGGTGGTGTGGCTGCAGCCCGAAGTGGTTGATGAAGCCCTTGAAGAAGTCCGAGATGGGCAAGCCGAATCCTCGCTTGAAGTGGGCAAGGAACACGACGAACTCATCCGCCTCCGGTGTGGGGACGAGTTCACCGTTCGCGGGCCTGCAGCGCACGCCCGCAGGAACGCGGCGGGTATTCACCAGCCACTGTCAATCCTCCGCCGTGACTTCGGATCCAGCCCATCCGGCGCGGGCATCGTCATCGCGAGCCATGGAGACGAGGGGATTTGGTGGTTTAGTGGAGATTTGGTGGGAGTTGCTAGCCCACCGGCGTCGCACGGAGCAGCGGCACGGAGAGATGCGCGGCGGCGGAGTGCTCTGTGGCGGCGGAGAGGCGAAGAGACAGGAGGTGAATGAGAGCAGGAAAGAGAAGGAGGAGTTACCGAGGGGGTATTTATCCCTCCCCTCGGGTTGCCGTTACAGGCGAAGTTAGTGGGATCAGTTATGCGCGGAGATCGTGCGACGTGGGATGTGGGCCAGTTAGAAACGCACACAGCGCAAGTTGCACGCGTAACGGCCGCAATTGATCCCACGTTGAGATCGTGGGGTAATTACTGCGGTTGAAGTGACCTAACGGGCCGGTGGGCCCAGGTCTAACCAAGAAGATGGCTTTGCTCTGACACGCCGAGATTCCGTCCAAGATTTCACAAAGTCATTTTACTCGGCAACAGAGAAGAGAAATGGTTCTATTCGGAAGAAAAGAGACTAAAGCCAGAGTTGAGGGCTACTCGGAGTTGCTACTAGGCATCTTATGGTTCCAAGACAAAGATTGGTTTTTTATGCTGAAAGAGCCCAGTGAACAAGTTCGCAGGACTCTACCAGCTTCGGGGACTAATGTCGGGGGTTACCCCCAAGTAGGGTAAAGGCAAGTGCTAAGGGCAAGATCAGAAGAGACGTTTGGCAGAGTAGCTGGCTACCCGGTACTCGCTACCCGGTCGACTGCTATTCGGCCGTACACGCTGATGGCCAGAAGAAAGAATCAAGGAAGTTACATTGTTACGAGTAGAGGAAGAGGTCCGAGTAGAGGGAGTGGGTTCCTACTCGGACCAAAAGTCAAAGGAGCCGTTCTGACAAAGGATCCCGCGTATCCTGGGTCTGTACTGATGCATTGTTCATCTGCAGAGCGCGTGCTTATCCGCGTCAGGGTGTCAGCAGGGCGGCGCAGGTTAGGGGGCCTACTCTGTGGTCGTGGCAGTGATAACAGAACGTCTTCTTGGTTTTGCACAACGACTTTCCACACAAGACAAATTAGGAAGCCAAAGCTGTCAGCGAGAAGCTGGAAGAGTGCAGTGTGCACACTATGTCGACTTATGTTTGTACTTTTCCCTGTTGGCTGTATCTGGCTGGGCACCAGTATATAAGGTTCCCTGCCCCCTCCTGCGCGAGGGATCCAGAACCGGTTCGCATTCTTGACCTAGATCCTCACGTAGAGAGAAGAGTGGCTACTCGTCTGTAGGAAAAACTTGTACTGTGGCTAGTCGGTGACACACAAATATAAAGAGAGAAAGGCAGGAGTAGGGGTTTTACCTCCACACGAGGGCCCTGAACCTGGGTAGATCTTGTTGTTTGCAGTGCTAGATTCATCCCTCACGCGGCTACTCGCTGCGTGATCCCTCCTCGAGCACCTCCAGCGTCCATCGTTCCCACATCTTTAGCCATCCTATGGCATCTGCCGTGACACCACCACGACACTGAGCGTGGTCCATTGATGGATGTATTCGCGAGTGGACTCGCCACTATTTTATTTGAAGGCTCGCAGTTCCTTGATGGTCGCCGGTCTTTTGTATGTGGCCTGGAAATTTTTGCAAATATCGAAGTGTAGATCGTCCCATGACGCGTAGCAGGACTTCGGTCTCGCTTCCAGCCAACTATGTGCTGCTCCTACCAAGTGTAGATTGAGGTATGTCGCACCCGGACTTCTAGGGGATACTCACCGGTCCGAACTGAATAGTAGATGATTGGATTACGGGGCTTATCTGCTCCTGCGTCCTCTTACGAGTAGGCCAACACTTATGTGTGACAACCAATCTCTACTATCCACCGTCGATGTAAACTATCCCATAGAAATCAGGATACTTCCATTGACGTACTTCAAAACATACACACATGGTACGTCAACGGCATTTGAACAAGTGATATCACAACAGATCTCTACGACACAAAAGATTGAAATAAGTTGCAAATAGCTCTCACTAGAGCAGAGATAGCAAATGCCATCATCCAGAGGACACATGTCCCAACAATTCATCATTACATCACAGCGGAAGCATTCAACATGTCTGAGTACAGACAAGAACCAAATAGGCCTAAGAGGGCGACAAATGAAAGGAAGACGGAGCCCATCCACGTAGTCTCGGATCCTGCCCGGGTCCGCTATCTACTCGTCAGCAGCCTCGTCAAACTCCACGTAGTAGCCATCACCTGGATCCTCGTAAGCGTAGTCTGCGGAAACCACAGCCCCAAAGGGGTCAGTACAACAACGTACTGGCAAGCAAGACTCACAGTTCACCAAAGTGTAACCCGTCAACACCAAGCACAGATGCCTTGGGTTCAATGGAAGAAAGGGGATATAAAAGATGCTGCAACTGGCTGCTCTAACCAACTACAGAACTTACTACAACTTCCGGTCTAACAGAAAGAGATAAGATAGCGTATCGTAACCAACTAATCACCAATAAAACCCATCCTGGATCTCGCCCCTTATCCAAAGAAGCAATCCGAGGATAACTCACACAGTTGGATTAATGATGGATCAAGTTATTGTGTCGATAAGACTATTACTAGTCAAGTTATCATTAGTTAGCTGTAAGTTGTTCTGAGTACTTGTTAGCCAGTACTTTCACCAAGTCAACCATAACCGCGGAAAACACGGCTTCTCGAGAAGATTTATCCCTGCAGGGGTGCACCAATTTGGCCGTACACGTAAGAATATCCCGCCAGACGGGAATCAAACCCACCAAGCGAGGCACTCTACACAACTCAACTCTTCTTCGCATCAAGCCCAAAGCACCACGTGCTGTGCGTGCGCGGCTAATCGAGCCCCACGAAGAAAAGGGGACCCTCATAGCACTCTAAGACCACGCCGCCCTAAATGCCGACTACAAAAGTTCCACCCTGTCCTCGGGTTCGTACCTGCATATGAGTGCATCGAATGGAAAGCCCGAACTAAGTGTGGCGATTTGGACGAGATGCGAATCGAATCAAATTGAGGGGGGCGCACATACACGCTTCCCACATGCGGATAGTGCGCTCATCATGGATCAGTAGACAAGACCCTTTTCCTATTAGGGTCGACACTAGCAGCCCTCAAAACCACGCCGGGCCTCCTGCCGGTGCCTTATCAGCAAAATTATTATTACCCAAGATTAACAGGTTGTTGATTAACATCGAGCCCAGAACATAATAGAAATGTGGTAACAGAAAGTACCGGGTAACAGACTCGAGCAAAAACAACCCTAAGCATGCTAGTAAGACACAGGCTCAAACAATGGGGTGATAGGAGTGGAGGTGAGGCATTATCATGGTTCAGGGTATCATGTGGTAGGTTCGTAACAGAAGCAACGATACATATGGCTAGCAAAAATAGACAACGGAAAGTATCGGTAACCAATGTTGAAAGGAACACAGTGGTTCATGTGAGTGATAACTTGCCTGCAAACCCAGCAGCCTGGTACTGAGCTAGATCCTCAGAAGGGGTGCTGTTTGAAGATTTGAATTTGATTTTTTAGATGTGATTTGGAATTAATTGATTGATTAAAACCATCAATTTAATAATTGAGCGTTATGGAATAAAATGGAAACAACTAAGGTTTTGATTTGAACTCTTTATTTGCAAAAGATTGTAACATGACAAGTATGAAAACAAGGTTGAACATTGTTTGGATTTCCTTTATGAAAACAGAATAAAAACAAATGCAAAACAAAGTAAAACAAATGCAAACAATTCAATGGATATGATGACATGATGCAATACTTTAATTAAACAAGAAACAAACATGCTAGGGGTGGTTTTTCATACTTGGGATGTTACAAGGTACTGCATAGCCGTGTTCTTGTTCCCACGTTGGCATTTTACTGCCGTGAGGTAATCCGACAGCAATGACGAAGGTTCGAGTGAACGATCGTATTTTGTTACTTCTGTGCTGAGCTTGAATCTCTTGGGTAGAGGCGCCTCGCGGATGCTGCGAGCGAAACACAGTGCGCCGCAGGTCTCGTCATCAGAAGAACCGGATGAGGAGCGTGCGCGGATCCTTGCTGCTCTCGCCTTGTCCACTCTATTTTGCGTGATATCCAACCGCGCGTTATAACCTGGCTGATCACGATCAGTTTCCTTCCGTGGTTCCTTGCTGCGTTTTCGCGAGCGGCTGTTGTAATGTCATGTGCCGAGATCTTTATTTCTTGGGCTACCTTCGCTGCTGCTTCGGCTGTCATCGTGTCGCCGGGCTTCTTTTCTTCGACCACGGCGAGGCGATTTTTCTCTCCTGGGCGAAGCACTCCTGCGCTTGCGTGATGCCTCCTTCTCCTTCTGTGCGGCAGCTTTCCTGCGATCATAGGAGACAAGCCTTGAGGCTGCCATGCCTAATCCTTTCTGAACTTTCTTGTATTGCTCCGCTCGGGGGTCGTTTTCCCCTGGTTGATTTATCTGCATGTAGGTTGCTGCGGCTAAGACTGTGGCAGCGGGAGTTTGCGGATATATGTTTGCTTCCTCGTCAACCCGCATGAGGGAAGGTCCAAGTGACCTGCTGATCCCGCCCAGGGACTCGTCGTCCATGGTCGCGGTTCTCGATGCGTATCCCTTCCTTGCGGTGCGAGTTCCGACAGAAGGTGTTAGGGACAGCTCGGCCCGGCGTTGGCTCGATTCTTCCGCCAATTTTTTCCGATTGGCCAGATCTATCTGAGCTTCCTTGATCGCAGTGGCTGCTCTCACTAGATGATAGTGGTAGGCGACCATGTCTTTGTGTGGGGCTCCGGCTGTAGGTGGTTTGCTCGTGCGGATGGCCTCCTTTGCTCGTACCCAAGCGTCTCGCGAGACGTGGATCTCAGCACGTTCCCTTGCCCTGTGTTCCGTTTCTGCGGGTGGTTGTTCCGATCCTGCCATGCGGACCTAAGCCAGACGTGGATCGTGGGTCCTAGGCATAGCTCAAAAGGCCTTCTTGATCCGAGAGGGTTCCTCTGCAGAGAGGGTATGGAAGTTGCTGGTGTTGAGGCGGATGGACTCGCCACTTTTCGCCAAGTAGGGTCGTGAATCGACAGCTCCTGGGCTGGAAATCGACTCAGATCCCGATTCCTCCGGGAAGTGAAGGATCCCATCTTTGTTGGTGTAGAACTTGAAGCTCCCGAACGTCAAGGTGACGCTCTTCTCCAGATCGCCGAATACCGGGCGTGATTTCGGCGAGTGAGGGGTGACTACGACAGATCCGATCCGAATAGGGTTGGTCAGAGACGAGGTCGAAGGTTTCCAATGTGAGTTGGTTGATGAAGCCGAAGATGCCGTAGATTCAGCGCCCACCGTTCCCACAGACGGCGCCAATTGTCGAATCTGCATCTCAACACGTCCCTCGGGTGAACCCATAGGGTTTCGAATAGGAGAACCTGTAGGCGCTGGTGACGATCGTCGGCTAGACAGGAGGTACGATTTACCCAGGTTCAGGGCCCTCGTAGAGGTAAAACCTTTACTCCTGCCTCTGTCGATCTGTATTCACGAATAGATCGGTTACAATGGGGGGTCGCTCAAGTCGAGAGTATAATCTCGAGCTCAACGCTTGGTGGTGCGGTATTGCTTGTCCTCTCCTAGCGATTCTCCTGGCCTTATATAGGTGGCCAGGTCTCAAATCTTATCCGGGGAGGACTCGAACTCTAACCCTAAGCCGGTTAGAAGTTTCCTATCTTAACCCGCAAGGCTTTGCGGGTGGGCTTCCACTGGGCCTTCTAGAATAGTCAAAGGCGTCTCCTCTTGGGCTTCCGTCCTGGGCCTAGGACCGGGTATTCTTACTCGAGAGGTCCAAGGTCCATCCCTTCATCAAGTTCCTTTTAGGCCCTTGTATTTCTTACATTGTGTTGCTTGTATGACAACTTATACCAACCAATCTGGTATCAAAATACCCAAAAATACTTTGTTAACTAGTAATACATCTATAACTTGTATATCAAGCATATACTCCTGGGCTGGACCTTTCCAATTATATTATTTTCTACCATATACCTTTTTGTAATTCTATTTTCAATATTCCCTTTCCTTTAAAGAAGAATCATTCAACATCAAACAATGCTAGTCGTACTAGCACATTTTCCTTGGCGCGTTAGTCATATACTATCACCCATTGAGTCATAGTTTGAGTTTGATTGTTCTACTAATATCACCATATTAATAGCATTCTTCCAGATTCCACTCTTAGCAATCTCCAAGCAAGTTAAACGATTTTACCCATACTTTTAATCCATCCCATCATAACAATTTTGTGATTAAGATACTATAGCTCAAAGGAAGGAATTTACAGGATAATTTTTTGCTCCCAACTTCTTGGAAGATCCAAACGCCTAGCGTATTCAATCATTGCATATATTCAAATAATATAAGCACACATTGTCACGCTAAATTATACCCGGTCATGTTGCCACAAATAAATTTCTAGATATCAATATATATTTCACTTGATTGTTTCTGAAAACAATTCTTTTTAGTTCCTAAATTGCCTTGATCAACAAAACATTGTTTTGAACATAAAGTATTATGGAAGCAAGCATGACACTGAATTCTAAGTAAGAATTATTTGCCATGTAGATCAATCAATCATTAATCATATAGAGCTAGGTAGGCTATACCGCAAATCTACAACAAGACTCAATTTTAAATTTCACTAATACGGTACCAATCTTAAATGGTTTTACCAAATCATAACATTTATATCTCAATTAACAATCTAAGTGTAAGGTAGTTTGTCGATGCCAATGAATACTACAATTTTTGCAAATTCACTTTGATTGGTTGTTCATGATAAAATAAGTTCAAGTTAATTCAAAATTACTACGTGAACTCCCACTCAAAAACAACATTCCTCTAGTCGATATAGTGATTACAAAAACTGAATTCACTACAACAAAACCGATCATCACGTGAGATGATGTAGTTGCAAAGGAGAACATCGACATGTTCATCATATCAACCATATGACTCATGCTTCACCTTTCGGTTATGTGTTCTGAGGCCATGTCTGTACATGCTAGGCTCCTCAGCACCCATTTTATGCGAACATTGAGTCTGTCACACCCGATAATCACGTGGATGAACTTTCTTAACGGTGCATACTAAGTAATAACACATTATTATCTTGATATTAAGTGAAAGGGATCATCTTATAATGCTACCGCCGCGATCAAAGAAAAATAAGATGCATAAAAGGATTAACATCACATGCATGGATAATGTGATATGATATGGTCCTTCTTGAACTTGATCTCCATCTTGTGCATCATGGTATGATCTCTATCATTCCACCGGCGTGGCACCAAAGTCCATGGCACCTCCATCTTGATTGTCCATCAAATTTACAACATGTCACATTGATATGATATACAACACGCATGCCATAAATAATGAGACAACCATATGGCTCCTATCAGTATGTGAATAATTTACAAACGAGATCATCTCACACATCAAATTTCTAACATTGACCATATCATATCACATGCCCTCAAAAAAAAGTTAGACGTATCTAATTTCTTTTTTTGCATATTTTACGTGGCTTAGAACTTTCGAGGATAGAACCGTTCATACCTACGAACATGAACCACAATGTTGATAAACATATTTTTAACAACCCTTAGTAGATTAGATCTTAACTATAGTAGGAGAAACGGACACCCCCACAGCCACAAGTGAGACAGGTCTCGCGTACAAAGTACATGTAAAATTTGTCTAGGGAAGCTTCATCCTACTATGCCACTAAGATCATAAAATACTCAATTTGGCAACACCTATGCGTTCTACCCGTACAAATCATCGACGCATGGATCCGGCTCTGATTCCACTCATGGGTTCGTTGCATAGAAAACAAAAAAATTCTACGCGAGAGATACCCGAAGGGCCAAGATCTAATCTAGGAGATCAAAGTAACGGGCATATAGAAAGTATTAAGGAGAACATACCCTCAAAGACACAAAGCGTTAAGAGATCGAATATCATTGGTGATGTAGTCGAACTCACGTCGATCTGAATTTCGCGAAGAAGAGCGCTGCAATCCGGCAGCCCTTCTGCACTCGGCCACACGTACAGCTTCACGATGACATTTGTTCCCTCGATCCAGCGGGGCATTGTAAGTAGAGGATCCACCAGAAACTCCAGCAACACGACGGCGTGGTGTGGTGGAGAAATTAGACGGCCATGGCTTCGCCAAGCGGATGACTGATACGTCCATTTTGCATCACTATTTTATATCGTTATTTTCTGTTATTCATCGATATATTTCATGTTATGATACATTACTTATGGTATTTCGTCTTGTTTTGTATGTTTAATAATTATGGGAGAAGAAACACCGGAACCACAAATCTGATGGAAAAAGCACAGTCGACATACCCTATTTCAGAAGATCAGAAGAAGAGGGGGGATATCGGAGGAGTCTTAGAAGTTCAAAGGAGGAAGTGAGCCAGAAAGGCACCCAGAGGGGGGCCACCTGGGGCCCACACAACCAGGCGGCACGCCCTCCCCTAGCCGCGCCTGGGGGTGGTCTGGCCCCCCTATCCCACTCCTGGGCGCCTCCTTTTGCGTACTTGACCCCGAGGGAACCGTAAGCCCTGGAGGGTCGTCGAAGAATTATTCCGCCACTGCCTCAGGGCGGTAAACACAAGATAGAGAAAAGCTCTCCGGCAGGGAGAAATCTGCCGTGGTAATTCCTCCCGAAGAGGGGAAATCGTCGCCATCGTCACCGTCAGCACTCCGGGCTTCATTGAGATCATCATCATCATCATCCTCATCTCCAGTACCATCACCGCCACCATCCACCTTCATCCCGCTGTAAAAATTAGGGGTGTTTGTCGTTGTTCTTCATTAGATCTCTCTCGTGGTGTAGATTACTTGTTAGTAGTTGATGCTTGTGAGATTTATCGGTGTTTGCACTTTATGACCAGATTGTTATTATGCATTATATCACCTTTGATTATGATTTATACGATGTCTCGTGAGTAGTTTTTTTAGTTCTTGAGGACATGGGAGAAGTCATGATGTTCGTAGTGAAGTTATGTTGAAGTAATATCTCTCGGTTGGGTATTTAAGTTGTGTTGCTATTATTCTAGTGGTGTCATGTGAATGTCGACTACAGGATACTTAACCTTTATTGGCCTAGGAGGATGCATTGTGTATTTGGCTACTAAGTCTGGGGTTGCCAGAGTGACAAAAACCGAAACCCCCGTTGGGAAATCAATGCACGAGGGAGTGTTGGGTCTCGGAGTATTAAAGTTGTGGTTAGATTTATATTAATTAGTTTCTTGTATTTGCGGATGCTTGCGAGGGGTATAATCACAAGTATGTATTAGTCCTAGTTGGGCGATTCATTAGCATTTGTTCACCCACACAACACTTAACGAACCCATAAATATTAATCAACTATATGAAGCGAAAGCACTTGACGAAATTCCCATGTGTCCTCGAGAACGTTTGGTAAACATAAGTAGACCAACCGGCTTGTCCTTTGCTCTCAAAAGGATTGGTCCATGATACGTCAAAAACGTATCTACTTTTTCGAACACTTTTATTATTGTTTCCTCTAAACTTGTGTGTTTTGACTGCAACTAACACGGACTAACGTTGTTTTCAGCAGAATTACCTTGGTGTCTCGTTTTTTGTGCAGAAAAATCAACTTTCGGGAAATTGCCCAGAAAAGACCCCATTGGTCTTAAAACTCCGGAAGACCCCGGGAGCCAGAAGGGGGTCAGGAGAAGAGCCAGAGGGGTGCCACACCACCCCCTGGTGCCCCCTAGGCCGCGCCACCTTATGGTGTGGGCCACCCAAAGACCCCATGGGACTCCCCTTTCGACTATATATTGCCTTCAACCCTAAAACCCGAGGGGGTTCAATAGTTTTCCAGAAAGAAGTCCGCAGCTCTGCCGCCATCGCGGATCCTTTTTCGGGGTTCAGAAACTCCGTTCTGGCACTCTGCCGGGACAGGGAATTGGAGGAGATCATCGCCATCGTCATCACCAATGCCTCTCCATTGACCATCCATGTTTCCCCCATCCATGTGTGAGTAATTCCCTCGCTGTAGGCTGAAGCGGGTGGTAGGGATTGGATGATATTGTTCATGTAATAATGCCGTTATTGTTAGGGCATAGTGCCTAGTATCCTCTATTGGGAAAATCGGAGGAGATGGCTTTGATGTGAGGATCACATGAGTTTACGGAGTGTTAATGCTTTGCTCCGATGTCCTATTAAAACGAACACGTTAATTACCAGTAGTTCCCTTGAGGCCCCGCTGAAAACGGGCTGGTAGGACAAAAGATGTTGTGCAAGTTCTCATTACGAGCACGTACGACTATTTACGGAACACATGCTTATGGTTACTTAGTTCTTGGATGCTTTATCTTATTTATCTGCAATGCCCATGTATTGATTATTATACGAACTATCTTATCCATGCAACGCCCGTTCATCTATCCCTATGCCTACAATATTTAATCCCGCAGTTTACTGCAAACACTACAGCTGTTGTTTTCATTTCACTATTGTTCTTATTTCCCTACTGCTGCTACTATAAAACTGTTAATAGTGATAAACCACTGCGAACAAGTACACTTTCAGGTGCAGGTGAATTGACAACTCACTTGTTAAGGCTCACAAATATTCTATGGCTCCCCTTGTATCGAATCAATAAATTTGGGTTTTACTTCACTCGAAGACTGTTGCGATCCCCTATACTTGTGGGTCATCAAGACTATTTTCTAGCGCCGTTGCGGGGAGCATAGCTTTATTTGCGAGCTCGCCGGAGAGTACTATTATCTACTGCCAATCATTCATCATGGGTAAGACTCGTGATGGTAAGGTTCCTATATTACCATCCACTACAAGAAGAGGTACAACTTTGAACACCTCTGTTGCTCTTGATTCACCGTCTGTTATGAGCAAGCTTCTTACACCACCACATACACATGCTACACATGCTAATTCTGCTGAATATGAAAATACTTCTGATACTTTTGATGTGCTTCTACTGTGCTTGATGAGAGTGGTTCTCTCAGTACTTTCTTAGATGCTACTATTGCTAAAGTTAAAAATATTGCAAACACTGAAACTCCTGATAAAAATCCAGTTACTCTTGCTGTTTCACGTGAGTTTAGAGAGAATCCTAGTGATGATTTTAATGATTCCTATATTGAACTTAGTCATGATCTTATTGATGAAATACATGCTATGAAGGATAAGGATGATGTTATAAGTATTATTTAAAGTCGTGCTGTTAAATATAAATTACCTCCTGATGCTAAGTTTGCCACCTCTCCTATTAATATTAGGGATAAGAACTATGATTTCTCTCTTGATTTATCTTATATATCTATTGTTGAGAAAGAACCTTTTTGTGGTACTGAAAATGAAAGTGCTATGAAACATATGAATGAGCTCTCCTCTTTGAGTAGTTTATTCTCTAATGATCTTAAGAAACGTAGCTACTTTGTTGCTAAAATATTCCCTTTATCATTAAAAGATGGAGCTAAAACTTGGTTTAATAATTTGTCTCCGGGATCTCTTGATAGTCCTATTGGTTTAGTAAATGCTTTCTTTCAGAAATATTTTCCTGCTAGTGCTCAACATGCTGCTTTACAAAATATATTTAATTTCAAGCAATTGGAACATGTACCTTGGTCAAGGTTCCATTCTTTATTAGGGCTACACTTGGGAATAAGCTAAAAAATAATGAACTTCTTGATATATTCTATAATGGACTAACTGTTCTTTATTAGTGTATCCCTTTTTGTGACAAGCGGCGTTCGTTACAATATTTTTGTTGTTCATCCGTGAACCCACCTTTCCAATAAGATCTGGTTTGAAAGACATCAACCATGGATAGCAGACATGATAAAGCAAGTAACAAGCAAAACAATAACAAAGTAAAGAGATTGGAAGTGAGAGACCCCCCTTGCAGAAATTCTCTTCCTCCCCGACAATGTCGCCAGAAAAAGTCTTGCTTATTGCATGTGAACACACGTTCATAGGGAGACCCCAAGAGAAAGGTATGAAGAGTGAAGTGATACATCTCCAACGTATCTATAATTTCTGATGCTCCATGATCATATTATGCCAATTGCTACATGTTTTCTCCCTTATTTATAACATTTTATATGTTTTCCGGGACTAACCTATTAACAAGATGCCAAGTGCCAGTTCCCTGTTTTCTGTTGTTTTTTGTTTCAGAAAATTTATTCTGGAAACATTCTCGAAATTGGACCCCACAAAGCCCGAAGTGCCTATTTTCCCCGGAAGCATCCAGAACACCAAAGGAGAGTCGAAGAAGGACATCAGGGGGGCCACACCATAGGGTGGCGCAGCCTCCCCTCGTCGCGCCAGCTATAGGTGTGAGGGCCCCAGGCCTCCACCGCCTATGACCTTTCGCCTATTTATTCCACCCGGATGGAAAACCCTAAGCACCTGATCAAATATCTCCGAAAAGTTCCGCAGCCGCCGTCGTCGTCAACCCTAGATCAGGGGGGTTCTGGAGCTGTCTCCCTGCACCCTGCCGGAGAGGAAATCATCACCGAAGGCTTCTACATCACCATGCCTGCCTCCGGAGTGATGCGTGAGTAGTTCATCCCTTGACTACGGGTCCATAGCAGTAGCTAGATGGTTGTCTCCTCCTCATATTCCTCCATGTTTAGATCTCGTGAGCTGCCTATCATGATCGGGATTGATCTTATGTAATTTTATATGCTGTGTTTGCTGGGATCCGATGAATACTTAACTTATTACAAGTTGATTATAGTCTTTATTGCATATGTTATTTGTGATCTTGCATTCTTTCCGTTGCTAGTGTTTTCTCTATGCCAAGTAGTTGCTAGTGACTCCAAGAGGGAGTATTTATTCTAGATAGTGGGTTCATGCCTCCTTTTCGCCTATGCTCGAGTGACAGAAACGTGATGGGGGAGGATGTGCTGTTGCCACTAGGGAGAAAACAACAGTGAGAGTGCCCGCCTGTACAATCATTTCTTACATTACACACATTGTTTAATGCAGTTATCTGTTGCTTGCAACTTAATACCTAAGGGGGTTCGGATGATAACCTGAGGGTGGATTATTAGTCATAGATGCAGATGGATTTCGGTCTATGTATTTTGTTGTAATGCCCGCACTAAATATCATAGTAGTCATCATGTGATATTGTGCATTACAGTGCAAACTCTATTTGTCAATTGGCCAACTATAATTTGTCCACCCAACATGTTATATTTATGGAGAGACACCACTAGTGAACCTATGAACCCCGGTCCATTTTCCAAACTATTAAACAAACCACAATAATTTACTGTTTTCTTTACTTACTGCAAGCATACACTGTTTTCCGCACTATACGTCTAATCTTTGTTTTCAGCAAGACTGGTGAGATTAACAACCTCACTGTACCGTTGGGGCAAAGTATTTTGGTTGTGTTGTGTGCAGGTTCCATGTTGTTGCTGACACCGGTGAAGCGCCCCCACCACCGTCAGTGGCATCAACCTTCTGAAGGTCCTCTTATACCTACTGGATTGATAACCTTGGTTCTTAACTAAGGGGAAAACTCCTACCGCTGTGCTCATCACACCCTCCTCTTGGGGTCTCCCTACGAGTGCACGGTCTGCACCATTATGCAGGAGCAAGTTTTCCCTATGAATAGAGACCAAGGTTCAATTGACTAGTAGGAGGAAGGAGTAACTTTAGAAGGTTGATGCAGTTGAGATGGTAGGGTGCACTACCGGTTCAGTAGCAACGTAGAACCTACACACACAATCAATTCACTCTGCCCCAACGAAGCAATGAGGTTGTCAATCTCAACGGTTTTGCTGATAACAAAGAGGTTAAATGTATGGTGTGGAAAACAGTAGTAAAACAATATGAAAACAGTAGTAGCAGTGTGAAAACAGTGGAAACAGTAATTGTAGTGGTTGTATTATCAGTATGAGAAAATGGACCGGGGTCCACAGTTCACTAGTGTGTCTCTCCATAAAAGATAGATAACATGTGTGGTGAACAAATTACAGCTGGGCAATCGGTAGATATTGAAGAATGCATGACATGATGATTACTATGGGATTCATGCGGGCATTACAACAAGAATCATAGACTGTCATCCAACTGCATCTATGACTAATAATCGACCCTTCGAATTTAATCCTAATAAACGTTGGGTATTAAGTTGCAAGCAACGGATAATTGCATTAAGCAAAGTGTGTAATGTAAACATCGTTGTTTTCTCCCTAATGGCAACAACACATCCTCCATCCGTCACGTTTCTGTCACTCGAGAACAGATGCAAAGGACTCATGAACCCACTATTGAGCATAAAAAGTCCCTCTTGGAGTCACTAATGTCTACTTTGCCAGAGCATCTACTAACAACGGAGAGCATGCAAGATCATAATTAACATACACATGAAGATAACATGATAGATTCATAATCAAGAGACATAGCATTCAACATTCATCGGATCCCAACAAACACAACATTTAGCGTCACAATAATATGATCTCAATCATATAGGGGATCTTACGAGATCTTAACATGAGGCATAAAGTGGAGAGAACAAACATCTAGCTACTGATACGGACCGTAGTCCAGGGATGAACTACTCACGCAGGGTGCCAGATAGAACTCCAGAACCATCCTGATCTCGTGTTGACGATGATGGCGGCCTCGGGTGTTTTTCATGGAAAAGTGGTATATTTCTTGGGTTAACACATCGGGAGGAATAAATTGGCGAAAGGGCGATGGCGGTGAACGCTCGAGGGGCCCACACCACCCCCAGGCTCGGCCAGGGGGCGCTGATGGGTTCCTTCCATAGAAAACAAAAAAATTCCTACGCAAGAGATACCAAAAGGGCCAAGATCTAATCTAGGAGATGAAAGCAACCGACGTAGATAAAGTATTAAGGATAACATACCCTCAAAGACACAAAGAGTTCGAATCTCGTTGGTGATGTAGTCAAACTCACATCGATCTCAAGATCACGAAAAAGAGGGCTGCAATCTGGTAGCGCTTCCGCCCTCGGTCACACGTACAGCTTGAAGATGACCTCCATTCCCTCGATCCAGCGGGGAAGCAGAAGTAGAGGATCCACCGGAAACTCTAGCAACACGACCGTGTGGTGTGGTGGAGAAATTAGACGGACATGGCTTCGCCATGGGGATGACCAAGTGGTTGAGTAGCGAGAGGAGGGAGAGAGATATGACACCAAGTTGTGTGGGGAGAGGAAGGTAAAACCCCTCTTTATTTAGGAGGGGGAGGAAAATACTAAATTTTGGTGTCTCCACCTCTCCCCTCATCATGTGGGTGGAGTCTCCACTCAACCCACTCATTCTCTCATAATTCCCCCTCAAAATTCCAAGGGTTTTCTTCAGTAAGTAAATAAAACAATTTTGTTTCTTTATTTTAATATTTGTTAATCCTATTAACAAACATTAACACTTACCCATTGAACTATTTTTTAATCAAACATTAACATATACCACCTTGAATTATTTCAATATTCGACGAAACAATTCCGATGAATATTTCAATATTCCCCAAAATAATTCCGGTGTTATCCAAACTTTTCTTCGATATTCTGTATCCACTCAATCGCGTCATCAAACCTTAAGTGTGGCACCCTACGGTTCGTGAATAATGTAGACATGATCAAGACACCTCGCCGATCAATAGTCAACAGCGGGACCTAGAGATCCGTAATGACTGCTACACATTCAACGATGAATCTAGTGATCGTGTGAACCATAAACGTCGTAACCAATCCCCTTGTCTTGCGGTATTTTACTTACCTAGTTCAAACTAGTTATCGACAATTACTCTTTTACTTGTTCTGTGATATGACATCCTTGTGTCCTAGTCACGTGCTTGCAAGCGGTGTCGATGTGATATCACCGAGAGGGCCCAGAGTATATCTCTCCGTCATTTGGATGGACAAACCCCACTCTTGATCCATGAGCCTCAAGTAATACTTTCCAAACACCCAACAGCAACTTTATAGTCACCCTGTTATGGCGTGAAGTTTGATAACATCAAAACACCCTTCCGGTATTGGTGATTGACTCGTATGCAAGATATAACAATATAAACTAAATGACTTTATCGTATTGTTATACCTAATTTGGGTCTATGTTCATCACATCATTCTCCTAAGGACATGAACCCTTTATTAATAACATCCAATTTTCATGATCAGGAAACCTTGATCATCAGTTAATAAACGAGCTAGTGAAACGAGAGGCATTACTAGGAACCATTGTTTGTTTATTAGGCATACATGTATCAACGTTTCCGGTTAATACAATTCTAGCATGAGAAATAAATATTTATCATAAACAAGGAATAAGATAATAACCACTTTATTATTGCCTCTCGGGCATATTACCTTCACTCTCCCACTTGCACTAGAGTCAATAATCTAGTATTTAAGCACTTAACACATATGGCGTTCCAGTATTATTATCATGCTTCACATGTGGTAAACTTCATCAAAAGATTTGAGATTTTCATGTCCTTTTGTATTTGCATGTCTTTGCGTCTACACGCATCACTCATTCTCTAATGAGATGGCTTTTTATATATTTGGTCAACCGGTGAGACCTTAATTCCTCAGCTTAAACTAATGTTACTAACATTGTGAAAATGTAGCTTCATAGTGTTATCATTCTTGGAAATTCACCAAGTTCAATAAATAACTCCTTTACTCAAAATACTCCTATTATTTTTTGTCAACACAACATTATACTTAGCCTTTGTTGTAGTATCCATCACAATACTTTAATTTTGAAACTCATTCAAATCCAACTTGGAACTTTCTTCCAGCCTATTGTGCCACCATTCATCACATATTTTAATTGAGATAAAATTATTTGAATGGATGAAAAGACTATTAGTGTAACATATTACAACAATTTTTTTTTCATTACTACATAGGAAAACATATCCTTAGCATTTCTAAAAAATGGCATAAGGATGTCTCCAACTGTTGTCTAATGATCATATGAATTTTCCTCCTATAACATTCTATAGCACATGACTCATCTGGTTTTGTACATAGCATGGAACACATGACTTAGAAATCTAAATTTCAATTATGCTCATCATGTGTCAAAACACGTGAATATTGTTCAACTCTTTTCCATGTGGCAAGAACCCCTTTTTTTCATTTTGATATTGACTTACTTCAATACTTCATCTATGTAATTTGGCTCAACCATATCACGCGCTTCAATCCATCTCTTATAAATATCGATGTCCAATATCTCCTAATCCTTGCATCAATATGAAAAGCTTAACCGTGTTAATTTAAAATCCATATTTTGCAACAACTCCATGTCATCTACATAAAGCATTAGAAATATGCCTTAGCGCTCCCACTTAATTTCTTGTAACTCTACAAGCATCTTTACCATTCATGATGGAATCAAACTATTTTGATAACTTCATTAAAGTAAAGATTCCAACTTTTTTATGCTCACTTCAACCATTAAAGTTTGCATACCTTTCGGGCAACCTTTTGAATTTTTCAAAACTCTCACATGGTGTCAAGTACACATCCTCGATCAAACTTTCTAGAGAGGGAAGTTGATTTTTTTATTCAACTGCCATATCATAATATGTAACTTTGGTTAGAAATATCCGCAAAGACTAAAGAATCACTACGGAAGATCGAAATCTTATACTAGTCAACTCTTTGAACTTCATCGAAAACATCTTTTCAACAAACAGAACTTTCAAGGATGTAAATAGCCATGTCTGTGTTGCTATATAGACCCGTTTGCTATCGTTAGGCATCATGCCTTTTGAAAATACTACCAAGTCACTTACTTGATATTCATACAGGGATACTATCGCAGATATAATGACTCATAGACAATTTTACGAATTCAGGGCCCATCATTTTCTTCCTTATAAGTTTCAGGTCCTTTGTTGTCAAAACAACACTTCACTCTTAAACCACAAGTTGGTCTAAGTACAAAGTTTTAGGACTTTTGTGGTTCAGTTCGCAAACTCATTCGAAGTATCTACAACACATGTAGTGTCTTATACTTCGTCAAAATAGAAAACCCTAGAAAAACTTCTAGTGTTGTGCTACTCTTGACAAGGTAACGAAGATTCTGTAATCTCGCCAAGTTTGTACTGTCCTCCCACTCACTTGTTTCGCAAGAACTACTTTCTCGAGAAATCAATCCTTTCTGACCAAACAAAATTTTGTCTTTGGTTTGGTGATAGGACAAAAATACACAATGGATTATATGGGATAACCTTATAAACATATATTTATCCTATTTTGGTTGTAAACATTTTACACATTCGATGCATAAACTTTTTTTAGAAAAAGACAATTAGGGTCACTACCCAAGCCATAACTTATATGGTGTCAATTTTAACGGATCATGATGGCGCTCTTTTCAGTGTAAAAGTGGTTGTCTATACAAAGTTAAAATGGCATTTTTATTTATCTTACCATGTCCAGCAAGGTTTGATTTTTGTCTCTCAAACACTCCATACTTATGGGGTGGGGATATTCGGGAAGGATAAATTGTGGAACAATTCTTCAACTCCTCAGATGTTTTGTTAAACTTGTAACTCAAACTTCATCCTTTATGATCCAATCAGAAATACTTGATTATCTTGTTACAATGATTTATACTTCATACTAACAATAATTTGAACAAATTCAAAAATGTCAAACTCCTTTCTCTTTAAATACATAGACTCATATATCTACTCAATTCATCGATGGAATTTTATGAAGGAAAATTAATCCTCCACACATGACTACACATAATGGACTATATACATCAATATGTATAATCTTCACTAAATTAGTCGTCCATTCTAGTTTGGCCTATGAACGGAATTCTGGTCATCTTTTAGAAGAGGTCTCACAAGCATCAATTTATTCAAAACAAAATTGACTCCGGAAGTCCATTAACATGGAGTTCCTTCATGTTTTCCTTTCTGATGTGAACTAAAATGGTGGTGTCACAATTTAAGTGAAAAAAATACGTCTTGCAACGTTTAGCATTTAGTCTTATAGATGATTAATTTACCAACACGATTTATATTAACACATCCGTCAATTATGGAATATGGTCATAGTTTGAACAATCTTATTTGTTCTCACAAAAGACCAAAAAAAATTAACAACTTATTAGGTTCTTAAAATAAATTTTGAAGGTTTGGTTCGATACGACAATGAACACAACACCTCTTTATTTCTATTCTTGTCATGATCGATCCCACATCTACTACTAGTTCCTTTTAGGCCCTTGTATTTCTTGCATTGTGTTTCTTGTATGACAACTTATACCAACCAACCTGGTATCAAAATACCCAAAAATACTTTGTTAACTAGTAATACATCTATAACTTGTATATCAAGCATATACTCCTGGGTTGGACCTTTCCAATTATATTATTTTCTGCCATATACCTTTTTGTAATTATATTTTCAATATTCCCTTTCCTTTACAGAAGAATCATTCAACATCAAACAATGCTAGTCGTACTAGCACATTTTACTTGGCGCGTTAGTCATATACTATCACCCATTGATTCATAGTTTGAGTTTTATCGTTCTACTAATATCACCATATTAATAGCATTCTTCTAGATTCCACTCTTAGCAATCTCCAAGCAAGTTAAACGATTTTACCCATACTTTTAATCGATCTCATCATAACAATTTTGTGATTAAGCTACTATAGCTCGAAGGAAGGAATTTAGAGGATAATTTTTTGCGCCCAACTTCTTGGAAGATCCAAACGCCTAGCGTCTTCAATCATTGCATATATTCAAATAATATAAGTACACATTGTCACGCTAAATTATACTCAGTCATGTTTCCACAAATAAGTTTCTAGATATCAATATATATTTCACTTGATTGTTTGTGAAAACAATTCTTTTCAGTTCCTAAATTGCCTTAATCAACAAAACATTGTTTTGAACATAAAGTATTATGGAAGCAAGCATGACACTGAATTCTAAGTAAGAATTATTTTCCATGTAGATCAATCAATCATTAATCATATAGAGCTAGGTAGGCTATACCGCAAATCTACAACATGACTCAATTTTAAATTTCACTAATAGGGTACCAATCTTAAATGGTTTTACCAAATCATAACAGTTATATCTCAATTAACAATCTAAGTGTAAGGTAGTTTGTCGATGCCAATGAATACTACAATTTTTGCAAATTTAGTTTGATTGGTTGTTCATCATAAAATAAGTTCAAGTTAATTCAAAATTACTACGTGAACTCCCACTCAAAAACAACATCCCTCTAGTCGTTATCGTGATTACAAAAACCAAATTCACTACACCAAAACCTATCATCGCGTGAGATCATGTAGTTGCAAAGGAGAACATCAACATGTTCATCATATCAACCATATGACTCATGCTTTACCTTTCGGTTACGTGTTCTAAGGCCATGTCTGTACATGCTAGGCTCATATGCACCCGTTTTATGCGAACATTGAGTCTGTCACACCCGATAATCACGTGGATGAACTTTCTTAACGGTGCATACTAAGTAAGAACACATTATTATCTTGATATTAAGTGGAAGGGATCATCTTATAATGCTACTGCCGCTATCTAAGCAAAATAAGATGCATAAAAGGATTAATATCACATGCATGGATTAATATCACATGCATGGATATGGTCCTTCTTGAACTTGATCTCCATCTTGTGCATCATGGTATGATATCCATCATTCCACCGGCGTGGCACAAGGGTCCATGGCACCTCCATCTTGATTGTCCATCAAAATTACAACATGTCACATTGATATGATATACAACACGCATGCCATAAATAATGGGACAACCATATGGCTCCTACCGGTAGTGAATAATTTACAAAGGAGATCATCTCATACATTAAATTTGTAACATTGACCATATCAGATCACATGCCCTGCAAAAACAAGCCAGAAGTATCTAATTTATTTTTGCATATTTTACGTGGCTTAGAACTTTCGAGGATAGAACCGTTCATACCTACGAACATGAACCACAACGTTGATAAACATATTTTTAACAACCCTTCGTAGATTAGATCTTAACTATAGTAGGAGAAACGGACACCCCCACAACCACAAGTGAGACAGGTCTCGCGTACAAAGTACACATAAAGTTTGTCTTGGGAAGTTTCATCCTACTATGCCACTAAGATCATAAAATACTCAAGGAGGAAATAACATGATCATCAACGCCCACATACACCTATGTGTTCTAACCGTACAATTCATCGACGCATGGATTCGGCTCTGATACCACTCATCGGTTCGTTGCATAGAAAACAAAAAAAATTCTATGCGAGAAATACCCGAAGGGACAAGATCTAATCTAGGAGATCAAAGTAACGGGCATAGAGAAAGTACTAAGAAGAACATACCCTGAAAGACACAAAGCGTTAAGTGATCGAATATCATTGGTGATGTAGTCGAACTCACGTCGATTTGAAGATCGCGAAGAAGAGCGTTGCAATCCGGCAGCCCTTCCGCACTCGGTCACATGTACAGCTTCATGATGACCTCCGTTCCCTCGATCCAGCAGGGCATTGTAAGTAGAGGATCCAACATAAAGTCCAGCAACACGACGGTGTGGTGTGGTGGAGAAATTAGACGGCCATGGCTTCGCCAAGCGGATGACTGATACGTCCATTTTGCATCACCACTTTATATCGTTATTTTCTGTTATTCATCGATATATTTCATGTTATGATACATTACTTATGGTATTTCTTCTTATTTTGCATGTTTAATTATTATGGGAGAAGAAACACCGGAACCACAAATCTGATGGAAAAAGCACCGTCGAGATACCCTATTTCAGAAGATCAGAAGAAGAGGGGGGATACCGGAGGAGTCTTAGAAGTTCCAAGGAGGAAGTGAGCCAATAGGGCACCCATAGGGGGGCCACCTGGGGCCCACACAACCAGGCGGCGCGCCCTCCCCTAGCCGCGCCTGGGGGTGGTATGGCCCCCCTGGCCCACTCATGGGCGCCTACTTTCGCGTACTTGACCCCGAGGGAACCGTAAGCCCAGGAGGGTCGTTGAAGAATTATTCCGCCACTGCCTCAGGGCGGTAAAAACAAGAGAGATAAAAGCTCTCCGGCAGGGAGAAATCTGTCGTGGAAATTCCTCCCGAAGAGGGGAAATCGTCGCCATCGTCACCGTCATCACTCCGGGCTTCATTGAGATCATCATCATCATCATCCTCATCACCAGTACCATCACCGCCACTGTCCACCTTCATCCCGCTGTAAAAATTAGGGGTCTTTGTCGTTGTTCTTCATTAGATATCTCTCCCGGTGTGGATTACTTGTTAGTAGTTGATGCTTGTGAGATTTATCGGCGTTTGCACTTTATGACCAGATTTTTATTATCCATTATATCACCTCTGATTTTGATTTATACGTTTTCTCGTGAGTAGTTTGTTTAGTTCTTGAGGACAAGGGAGAAGTCATGATGTTAGTAGTGAAGTTATGTTGAAGTAATATCTCTCGGTTCGGTATTTAAGTTGTCTTTCTATTTTTCTAGTGGTGTCATGTGAATGTCGACTACATGATACTTCACCTTTATTGGCCTAGGAGTATGCATTTTGTATTTTGCTACTAATTCTGGGGTTGCCAGAGTGACAGAAACCTAAACCCCCGTTAGGAAACCAATGCACGAGGGAGTGTTGGGTCTCGGAGTTTTAAAGCTGTGGTTAGATTTATATTAATTACTTTCTTGTATTTGTGGATGCTTGCGAGGGTATAATCAAAAGTATGTATTAGTCCTAGTTGGGCGATGCATTAGCATAGGTTCACCCACACAACACTTAGCGAACCCATAAATATTAATCAACTATATGAACCGAAAGCACTTGACGAAATTCACATGTGTCCTCGAGAACGTTTGGTAAACATAAGAAGACCAACCGTCTTTTCCTTTTCTCTCAAAAGGATTGGGCCATGATACGTCGAAAACGTATCTCCTTTTCCAAACACTTTTATTATTGTTTTCCTCTAAACTTGTGTGTTTTGACTGCAACTAACACAGACTAACGTTGTTTTCATCAGAATTACCTCGGTGTCTCGTTTTTGTGCAGAAAAATCAACTTTCGGGAAATTGCCCAGAAAAGACCCCATTGGTCTTAAAACACCGGAAGACCGCGGAAGCCAGAAGGGGGCCAGGAGAAGAGCCAGAGGGGTGCCACACCACCCCCTGGTGCCCCCTAGGCCGTGCCACCTTGTGGTGTGGGCCACCTAGAGACCCCATCGGGCTCCCCTTTCGACTATATATTGCCTTCAACCCTAAAACCCAAGGGGGTTGAATAATTTTCCAGAAAGAAGTCCGCAGCTCCGCCGCCATCGCGAATCCTTTTTCGGGGTTCAGAAACTCCGTTCTGGCCCTCTGCCGGGACGGGGAATTGGAGGAGATCATCGCCATCGTCATCACTAATGCCTCTCCATTGACCATCCATGTTTCCCCCATCCATGTGTGAGTAATTCCCCCGTTGTAGGATTAAGGGGATGGTAGGGATTGGATGAGATTATTCATGTAATGATGCCGTGATTGTTAGGGCATAGTGCCTAGTATCCTCTATTAGTGATATTGACATTGTTGCAACTTGTTATGCTTAATGCTTGCCACTTTGAGCCCGAGTGCCATGATCTTAGATCTGAACATGTTATTAAATCATGATGATAATTATTGTTTCTTGATCATACCTGCAAGTTGTTTACACATATTGTTGTCTGGAACCCGAGGCCCCGAAGTGACAGAAATTGGGAAAATCGGAGGAGATGGCTGTGATGTGAGGATCACATGTGTTTACGGAGTGTTAATGCTTTGCTCCGATATCCTATTAAAAGGAACACATTAATTACCAGTAGTTCCCTTGAGGCCCCACTGAAAACGGGCTGGTAGGACAAAAGATGTTGTGCAAGTTCTCATTACGAGCACGTACGACTATTTACGGAACACATGCCTATGGTTACTTAGTGCTTGGATGCTTTATCTTATTTATCTGCAATACCCATGTATTGATTATTATAAGAACTATCTTATCCATGCAACGCCCGTTCATCTATCCCTATGCCTACAATATTTAATCCCGATGTTTACTTCAAACACTACTGCTGTTGTTTTCATTTCACTATTGTTATTATTTCCCTACTGCTGCTACTATAAATAGGTTAATAGTGATAAACCGCTGCGAACAAGTACACTTTCAGGTGCAGGTGAATTGACAACTCACTTGTTAAGGCTCACAAATATTCTATGGCTCCCCTTGTATCGAATCAATAAATTTGGGTTTTACTTCCCTCGAAGACTGTTGCGATCCCCTATACTTGTGGGTCATCAAGACTATTTTCTGGCGCTGTTGCGGGGAGCATAGCTTTATTTGCGAGCTCACCGGAGAGTACTATTATGTACTGCCAATCATTCATCATGGGTAAGACTCGTGATGGTCAGGTTCATATATTACCATCCACTACAAGAAGAGGTACAACTTTGAACACCTCTGTTGCTCTTGATTCACCGTCTGTTATGAGTAAGATGCTTACACCACCACATACACATGCTACACATGCTACTTCTGCTGAATCTGAAAATACTTCTGATGCTTTTGATGATGCTTCTATTGTGCTTGATGAGGGTGGTTCTCTCGGTCCTTTCTTAGATGCTACTATTGCTAAAGTTAAAAATATTGCAAACACTAAAACTCCTGATAAAAAACCTGTTACTCCTGCTGTTTCACATGAGTTTAGAGAGAATCCTAGTGATGATTTTGATGATTCCTATATTGAACTTAGTCATGATCTTATTGATGAAATACATGCTATGAAGGATAAAGATGTTGTTATAAGTATTATTGAAAGTCGTGCTGTTAAATATAAATTATCTCCTGATGTTAAGTTTGCCACCTCTCCTATTAATATTTGGGATAAGAACTATGATTTCTCTCTTGATTTATCTTATATATATATTGTTGAGAAAGAACCATTTTGTGGTACTGAAAATGAAAGTGCTATGAAACATATGAATGAGCTCTCCTCTTTGAGTAGTTTATTCTCTGATGATCTTAAGAAACGTAGCTACTTTGTTGCTAAAATATTCCCTTTCTCATTAAAAGATGGAGCTAAAACTTGGTTTAATAATTTGTCTCCGGGATCTATTGATAGTCTTATTGGTTTGGTTAATGCATTCTTTCAGAAATATTTTCCTGCTAGTGCTCAACATGCTGCTTTACAAAATATATTTAATTTCAAGCAATTGGAAGGAGAGAAATTGCATGTACCTTGGGAAAGGTTCCGTTCTTTATTAGGGCTACACGTGGGCATAAGCTAGAAAATAATGAACTTCTTGATATATTCTATAATGGACTAACTGTTGAATCTAGGACATACCTGGATAGTTGTGTTGGTTGTGTTTTCAGGCAAAGAACTCCAGATGAAGCTCAGGAATTAATGGCTAAAATAAGCCAAAATCATTATGATTGGACTATGGTTGAGCCTAAGCCGACCCCTACTCCAATATCAACACCAGCACCAACACCCAAGAAGAGAGGAATGATTGAATTAAATGATGAAGTGATGAGAGAAGCCAAAAAATCTCTTAAAGAGAGGCGTATTAAATCTGAAGATATGAAGAATCTTCCACCTATAGAAGAATTATGTAAGCCAATCCCTCACTCATCCACCATTGAGGTACACTCTCTCCAATATTTTGATAGTAGAGATATTCCCTATAATAAATCTCCTGATCAACGTTTAGATGAATTTGATAATTATGTTATTAAGCAAGCTAATTTTAATATGAGAGTTGTCGTAGAGTGGGAAAGACAGATGCCATGGGATGGCTAATGAGTTGGGGCCGATGGACGTTGTAGGTATCCGGGGAGGGATCGCACGTCGAGTAGATGCGCATGAAGAACACTGCAAACACCTCGATCTACCCAGGTTCGGGGCCCTCGTGTGGAGGTAACACCCCTACTCCTGCCTATATCTCTGTGTGTATAATATCCGAGTAGCCACAGTACACTTTTGCCTCTCAGCCGAGTAGCCACTCGCCTGCTCTCTCTACTGCTAGTGCTGGCTCTTGCAATAAATGCGATCTGGGCCAACGTCTCTCGCGCAGGAGGGGGCTGGGCACCTTATATACTGGTACCCAGCCGAGTAAACAAAGAATAAAAGGTACAACGATGGGACATCTCTACTGTGACACACAGAGCACGCCTACGGGTTCCCGCTGACGCCATGGAGAGAAGTCGCCGCGCCGTCCGGCTGACAGGACCTGTCCACCCTGTCAGTCTCATAGAGTAGGCCCCCCGACACGTCCTGTCCCCTCTGTCAGTGACAAGACGTGTCAGGCGCCTACCCTCACTGTGTCCATGCCGTAGCGCGGATAATCACGTACCTAGTAAGTTGAACCGCACGCCTGTACGGCTGCGGGATACGCGGGGTCTCGTCAGAACGGCTCCATTGACTTTTTGCCCGAGTAGGTTTGCTGCACATCTATTCGGACCACTTGTTCTCTACTCGGACGATTTTTGATCTTCCTTGTTATCTTCTCCTGGCCTTCAGTAAGTTTCACCGAGTAGAGTCTACCGGATAGCGGATACCTGGGTAGCCGCCTACTCGGCCAGCAGTGCCTTGACCTCTGCTTTACCACCTGCCTTACCCCTACTCGGGGGTAGCCCCCCGACATTAGTCCCCAAAGCTGGTAGAGTCCAGCAAACTTGTTCGTAGGGCCCTGCCAACTTTAAACCAATTCGCCTTTGTGAAGGAACGAGGCCGAGTTACTCCTCAACTCGGACTCATAACCCCTACTCGAATCTCTCCAGTTGCGGTTATAGCAGAAATCCTCTTGGAACCGAGTACAGCAACTTCTGTATCGTACTACCGAGTACCCACACATTAGTGAAATTCCCAACACAATCCCGCTCGATCGAAATCAAATCTATCTTCTCGTGTCCATGTGGGGCACGTGTCGCGCACACACGCCCCCGACGCCTCGGTTCTAGTGCTGTGGCAGGCCACGCGCCTGTCACTGCACCCGGGGCCCACAACCCGTTAGGTCACCTCGAGCGGGTACTCGAAATCCCACGACCCACGTCCTGGGATTAACTGCGCTCGTTACACGCGCGGATTGCGCTGTGTGCGTTTCTATCGGTCAGTTAACCCACGATGCACGATCTCTGGCCACGATTGATCCCACCAGTAACTGCAACTCGCGGAGGCATAAATACCCCCGCGCCGCATTCATCTTCTCTTTCCTGCTCACTTTCCCCCACTCCGTTCCCTCTCTGCCTCCGTCTCCGTCGTCGAGCACAGCGCCGCCGCGAGCACGCCAGCGCCACCGCTCCACACAGAGAGAGAGAGAGAGAGAGATAAAAACACTATGCTCGCCACCGTCTTCTCCGTCATCTTCGAGCTCGACGAGCACCGGCAACTCCACCAGTGCCCGCGCCGCCATGGAGCTCGAGAACGCCGCTGGGGACGAGCACCAGGAGGAGATGGCGCGCGCCCGCGACAGTTGGGAGGGCTTGGACGTCACCGCCGCTGACTGCCAGTGGCTGGTGAACACCCCCTGAGTACCTCCCAGCGTAATCTGCCTCCCTCCCGGCGACGAGCTCGTTCCGGATCCAGAAGCCGGTGAGTACGTTGTTTTCTTGTCACACTTCAAGCGCGGCCTCGGCCTGCCGATCTCGAAGTTCTTCTCTGATTTCCTCCGCCACTTTGGCCTCCAACCACACCATATTCCTCCGAATGCCATGGTTATGCTCTCCACACACGCCACCGTCTGTGAAGCCTTCTTAGGCATATACCCAACCATGCTGACATGGGCAAAATACTTCTACCTCCGCCAGCAGAGTGTCCCAAACCCCAGCAACCCTCTGGTTCCACGCGTGATGACCCAGACGGGTAGCCCAATGATGCTCCAACACAGCACCGGGAACCACCCGTGGGTTCTCGGTCTGGAGACCGTGCGCAAGTGGCAGCGCGGTTTCCTCTACGTGAAGAACATTCCTCCCGCAGAAGAATAAGCCGTAGAAGACCGGATTGGGCTCCCCGAGTTCCGAAACGTCCTGCCCACGGGACAGAACTGGGGATACCATCCGAAGAACACCGTGAATGATGTTATCAAGGTGGAGAAGCGCCTGACGGAGCTGGTCGAGCAAGGACTCATGCAGGACGACCCGATCGCATGCTGGATATCACGCCGAGTGCTCCCGTTTCAGGACCGAGCACACAAGATGTGCTATATGGGAGGCACCCGGGATTGCACCCGGACCACTACTTTTGAGCTCACCAAGGCCGAGGTGGCCATCTGGGCCAAGTCCGTCATGCGGACCACCCTCACCGAGAATTGGGCATACGGCTTTGTACCGTATAGCCGCACCAAGCGAATTCCCCAGGTGAGTCCTACTCTCTGTATGTTTACTATTCGTACGGGGTAATAAAGGCAGTTTTTATTTGGTCATCCGGGTTGAGAGCTATCTGATGGAAATCAGAGTAGGCATGAATGAAAGACAAAAGTTCGCACCCTGCAGTAGAATCGATCACCTGATCTATGCGGGGTAGCGGAATCGGGTCCTTGGGGCAGGCCTTGTTCAAGTCGGTGTAGTCCACGCAGATGCGCCATGCAACCTCGGCCCTGGGGTCTTCCTTCTTCTTCTCAACCATGAGCGGAGTGGCCAGCCAATCCGGATTCAGTACCTCCATGATAAATCCACTTATCAGCAACTTGGTGATCTGATCACCGATGGCCTTCCTTCGCTCTGCCGCAAAGCGGCGCATCGCCTGCTTAATCGGCTTGGCGTCTGGGCGTACGTGTAGCGAGTGCTCAACCAACTCCCTCGGGACACCCGGCAAGTCCTCATTGGACCATGCAAAGACATCCCGATTCTCACGGAGGAGGTGGATGAGCTCGCTTCCTATTTCTCTCCCAACCCGGCGCCGATGATGGCAACACGGTCTGGGAACTCAGGGTCAACCTGGACCTTCTTGGTCTCCTGGGAGGCCTGGAAAGCAGTTCCGTACGGGGAACTCAGCATTCCAGGCGCACCGACTTGCGCTGCTTGGGCCATAGCCACTACCTCATGTATCTTCTTCTTCTCAGCAGCAATGACCAGTGACTCTACTAGTAGAGATCCAGCAGAGGCACACTCCAAGGAACACTTGTAATCATCTAAGATGGTGATGACACCAGTGGGACCAGGTAGCTTCATCTTCAGGTAGGATGCATGGGTTGAGGCCATGAACTTCGTGAGCGCAGGCCTACCGAGTAGAGCGTGGTAGGGGCTCTGAAGATCAACCACTTCGAACTGCAGGCACTCGGTGCGGCAGTTCTCCCTGGTGCCGAATAGCACATCTATCCAGATGCGGCCGATAGGAGCACAAGATACTCCTGGCACAATGCCATGGAAAGTAGTCCCGCTGGGTAGCAGCATGTTCTCGGCGAGGCCGAGTTTCTCCAGTGTATCTCGGTACATGATGTTGATGTTGCTGCCGTTATCTATCAGCACCTTGCTGAACTTGACATTCTTCTTGGTCCCTAGGAAAGTGGGGTCCACCACCAATGCATATGTACCCGGATTGGGCATCACCTTGGGATGATCATCTTTGGACCAGGTAACCTCTTGGTCGCACCAATGCAAATAGTGAGGCACTTCCGGGATTACTGCATTTACCTCCATCGCGCGCCTTCGCTGTGACTGCTTGTCATCCGGCTCGGTGGTGAATACCATGTAGCTTTCATGGTGTTCCTGGTACTGGTTCCGGTCTCCACCACCATAATTGCCGTTGTTGTTGTTGTTGTTGTTGTTGTTGTTGTTGTTGTTGTTGTTGTTGTTCCTGTTGTTGTTGTGGGTGTAGAAGTTGCGGTTGTTGTAGTTGTGGTTGGCTCCCTGAGCCACTTGGTTCACGTTCTCCCTTCTCGGATTCTCGGTTGGCCTGGGAGCAGCTGCACGAATAGGCTGCACATTGGATCCCGAGAGCGGCAGAGGAGGAGGAGGGGGCAGCTGACCAAAGCCTTCACTTTTGATGCGGTCCCACCAGCTTCATTGCCGGGTAGTGTCGTTGCCTGGCCTACGTGGATGCCGAGTATGGAAGCTACACGGTCCCTCCTTCATGGTCTCAAAGATAAATCTCTGAGCATCTCCGGAATCCGGGTTGCTGTTGCCTTGCTGGGGGGCATTGTATTGCTTCTTGAAGCCTTGGCCCTGATTCTGGTTCTGCCCGTATTGGGCTCCAGCAGTTTTTGCCTTTGGCTACTCCCAGCAGCCGCGGTGTCATGGTTCACAGTGTTCACTTGTTCAGGACCATATCGAGTATCCGGTCGATCATCTCTGCGCTGGTTGTGGAAATCTTTTCGGTCCTGGCACCTGCCGCCATCTTGGTTTCTCCTTCTCGGCTCGAAGGAATCGAGCAGAGGCTGAGTAGGGTCGCCGAGTGCATACATATCAGCTATCTTGATCGTCTCGGCGAGCGTACGCTGCATCTCTCTCTGCAGCCTCTGCCATAGCATGCTGCCATGCCTGCAGCCTTGAGCAAACCAGGTAATGGCATGCGCGTCATTCACACCTTCACAGGTGTTCCTCAAAGTTCTCCACCGAGTAAGGTACTCTCGGTCCGTCTCCTCTTCTCGCTGCTTGCAAGACGAGAGCTACTGCGGCCTATTCGGCCTCTTGTACGTGCTGGTGAAGTTGCTGATGAAGGCCTCCGAGAAGTCCAGCTAGTAGTTGATACTGTCCCTGGGCAAGTTATTGAGCCAAATCCGAGCAGGGCCCTCCAGCATCTGCGGGACATACCGCACATCCAATCTTCGGTTGCCGCCTGCAATGTGCACAGCGGTAACATAATCACTGAGCCAGTCATCCGGCTTGGTGCTGCCATCATAGCACTTGGTCCCTCTAGCCAGCTGGAACTTGTTCACGGAGGTCTCCTCCATGATGCGGCGTCCAAAACAGTCTGGGCCAGGTGGCCCCTTCGTCTCGATCTGCGCAGACCGATGAATCCGGTCCAGCTTGTACCTTGCATCAGCGGGCTCCAGCATTCGGTCACCAAGACGATCAGTGACGTCTCTTGGATCAGCGTACCCGGACAGCTCCATTGCCGAGTACCCATCATCGTAGCGGTCTTCCTGCACAGGTGCAGGTTGAACCACCGGGTTGGCAGCCACCACAACTGTTTGCGGCTGCGCAGCTGCTTGCGGCTGCACCCCCTGCTGAACCGGGTGAGCAGCATGACGCCGAGATGCTCCTTCTCGGTTTCCTCCTTGCCCCTTGCTACGAGCTTTAGTGGCTTGATAGCCTGCTCCTGTAGAGTTGTGTTTCTGGCCGGGCTGCCGCTCTACAGCGTGCTGTTTTGCAACGACAGCCAGGTCGTACACCTGCATCTGTTTGTGTCTTCCAGAGGTCACGCTCTGGGCCCTATCACCGCCGGGAAGCGGCAATGATGCCTGATCCATAGATCTCAGCCCATGCGAGTGAATAACATGGGAAGCGCCAGCACCCGGATTAGCTTTCCGGAACTCCTCATTCTGCTTGCCGGCTTCTAGCACTAGCTCATTGAGCCTTTCCTGCTGCCTAGCGCGAGCATCACCAGTGAGATGCGGCAACTCGGCAGCGACTGCCTCTGCAGCCCTAAGCGTTTTGGCAGGAGAGCTATACTTGGGCCTACCAGCAGTGTTTAAACTAGCAGACAGACTAGCATCTCTACCGTTCCTGTCTAGCTCAGCGCCTAAGTTGCGGCGAATAGCACCTAGCTTTCTAGGAATCCTAGAAACTGGAGTAAAGTCGTGTGCCCTATTGTACTCATTTTGATCTAAGTTAAGCTCAAGCCTAAACTTCTCCAACTCCTGGGACTCAACGAGTAGCGCTTCACGCTGCTGCTCGAGTTGCGCCTTCAACGCTATGAGCTCTGCATCGGTGGGCTGCGGCATGCCCAACTGCTCAGTGGCGCCAACGCGAGCAGCCGGTACGGCCACAGACGTGGAAGGATCCACGTAGCCCGGAATGTTCCGGGACATGTCGTAGGGCTTGTGGACCCTCGCAGCCGGCTCGACGACCTCATCTGCAGTTGCCGCGCCCTTCCCGGCATCGATAGCCGGGCCCGTCATCATCACCTCCACGATGTCCAACAGAGCAGCCAGTTGGCTTCCCGCGGGCAGCGAGTATAGCAGGAGGATCATCCGCGACGAGCACCTCCTCCGGGAACTCGCGGATGACGGTGGTGGCGACGTAGACCAAGTGTGCGCCGAAGGAGAGGACCGAGCCGCCTGCTGGCACGGGACTGCCGCCGAAATATCCGGTGTTGTCGATGACGAAGTCAAAGGAGCTGAATCTGTGGACAAGGCCAGAGACTACGCGCTCCCCCGATGCAGAAAAGGGGTCCCGTCCCAATGTGAACCCCAGCCAACGCCGCTGCTGGCCCCACGGTGGGCGCCAACTGTCGTAGAGTGGGAAAGACAGATGCCATGGGATGGCTAATGAGTTTGGGCCGATGGATTTTGTAGGTATCCGGGGTGGGATCGCAGGTCGAGTAGACGCGCACGAAGAACACAGCAAACACCTGGATCTACCTAGGTTCGGGGCCCTCGTGTGGAGGTAAAACCCTTACTCCTGCCTATCTCTGTGTGTGTATAATATCCGAGTAGCCACAGTACACTTTTGCCTCTCATCCGAGTAGCCACTCGCCTGCTCTCTCTACTGCTAGTGCTGGCTCTTACAATAAATGCGCTCTAGGCCAACGTCTCTTGCGCAGGAGGGGGCTGGGCACCTTATATACTGGTGCCCAGCCGAGTAAACAAAGAATAAAAGGTACAACGATGGGGAATCTCTACTGTGACATGCAGAGCACGCCTCCGGGTTCCCGCTGACGCCATGGCGAGAACTCGCCGCGCCGTCCGGCTGACAGGACATTTCCACCCTGTCAGTCTCATAGAGTAGGCCCCCCGACACGTCATGTCCCCTCTATCAGTGACAAGGCGTGTCAGGCGCCTACCCTCACTGTGTCCACGCCGTAGCACGGATAATCACGTACCTAGTAAGTTTAACCGCACGCCTGTACGGCTGCGGGATACGCGGGATCTCGTCAGAACGGCTCCATTGACTTCTTCCCGAGTAGGTTTGCTGCCCATCTATTCGGACCACTTGTTCTCTACTCGGACGATGTTTGCTATTCCTTGTTATCTTCTCCTGGCCTTCAGTAAGTTTCACCGAGTAGAGTCTACCGGATAGCGGATACCCGGGTAGCCGCCTACTCGGCCGGCAGTGCCTTGACCTCTGCTTTACCACCTGCCTTACCCCTACTCGGGGGTAGCCCCCCGACAAGAGTGCAAAATCACCTAATGGAAAACTCTAGATCTATTGATAATTTGCAGGGTATTATAGAAAGAACCTCTGATGATGCTAAAATGCTTGGTAAACATTTTCAAATGGTTCAAACTCAAATTGATCAACTTGCTAAAGTGCAAAAAGATTTGTTAGTTAATGCTTCTAAAGAAAAACATGCTTATGAAATAAGAACTAGAAGTGGTATTGCTACATAATATCCGTTATATCCTAAGGGACATCCTAAAAGAATTGAACAAGATTCTCAGTAAACTAATACTAATGTTATTCATACTAAGAAGAAAAAGAAAAAGAAACATAAAAGTGCGGAAGAATCCTCTGAACTTGCTAAAGATTATAATAGTATATCCATATCTGATGCTGAAACTGAAAGTGGTAACGAAAAGAATGGTGCTTCTAATAAATAAGAAATTGAAAAGGAACCTGAAAAGCAAACTAAAATTACAAAGTACACTCAGGAAGATTTTCTTGCTAATAAACATGGTAATGAGAGAGAACCTTGGGTACAAAAACCAATGCCTTATCCTAATAAGAAACACAAATCAAAATAAGAAGAACACTATAACAAGTTTTATGAATGAATGAAACCTTCGTTCTTGCAAATTCCTTTAACTGATGCTATTAAATTGCCTCCTTATGCAAAATATATGAAAGATATTGTCTCTAACAAAAGGAATATTCCTAATGTAGAACTTTCCACTATGCTTGCTAATTACTCTTTTTATGGCAAGGTTCCTAAAAAACTTGGAGATCCTGGTATACCAACTATTCCCTGTTCTATTAAAAATAATTATGTTAGAACTGCTTTGTGTGATTTGGGAGATGGAGTTAGTGTCATGCCTTTTACTCTCTATAAAAGACTCCTCCTAGAAAAATTAATACCAACTGAGATATCTTTGCAAATGGTTGACAAGTCTGCTGCTATTCCTGTGGGTATATGTGAGGATGTTCCTGTTCAAATTGCTAATAATTGTTTGATATTAACTCACTTTGTTGTGCTGGAAATGCCTGAAGATGATAATATGTCTATTATTCTTGGAAGACCTTTTGTTAATACTGCAGGGGCTGTTATTGATTGCAATCAAGGAAAGGTTACTTTTAATGTTGATGATAAAGAGCACACTGTTTATTTTCCCAAGAAGATTGATAAGAAATGTGGTCTAAATTCAATTGAAAATATTGAGACCATCAAGATTGGAGAATTTTATTGTCTCATTCCAGTACCACAAAAATAATATGAAATTATTATGATTGGGACTATGTCTATCAAGGTTGAGGTAACATAATTATTTAGTGATTAGCAAAGTTTTGCTTCGTATGAAAATTGTTCTGGTAACAAGACTTGATCACCCTTGTTAACAAAATGATTTTAAACGAAGAGGACGATGTTTTCACTATGTTTTCACCTTCCCCATTATGTTTTCACCATGTTTACTTATGTTATCACATTGATACTAGAGTACAATAATGTTTTCCACCATCCTTATGCATGTTTTCCTGATATTTTCACTCTGATTTTGGAGGATATGCATGTTTTCACCATCCATACTTTTGTTTTCACCACTACCACCTTTGTTTTCTTTGGATATTCTTCCATTAGAGTGTCATAGAACCTATGTAGTGCTGGTTTTGGTTTTGTTTTCCACCTTTTCACTTTCGTGTTCTTGGTATTTATTAATATTTAAAATCCTGGAAATGCCTAAAAATAAAGTTTCTCGGAAAATTCCAGAAAAATTATAATAAAATTTTACGAGGCAGAAAGACACATGGGAGGCCCCACGGGGACCCACCAGTCAGGCACACCATGGGGTGGCGCAGCTAGCCCCTGGTGGCGCCAGCACATGGTGTGCCCCCTGGCCCCCCACTAACTCTCTCCCCTGTCAATGTCTTCTATCTTACCTCCCAAACTGAAAACATTTCCTAGAACCCGTGTTCTTGCTGTTCTCCCTCTGTATTTATGTTTTCCTTCTTCAGCCCATCATTTGTGCTGAGATTTGGTGTGTTTGATCTCCGGTATGTGAATCCTCTGATGATCCAAGTAGAATTTTGTTTAGTGAAGTATTTCTTGAGTATTTTGGTACTTTAGGTGACAAGTTATGTGAGTTTGCATTCTTGATTTGAGTAGAAATAATGTATTTTTGATGTATGTTTAGCTCTCATATAAGTCCCTATGGTAGTTTGCACCTTATAGTTGCTTGAAATTAATTTTTGTGATGATTGTTGAAAATTTTCAGAGATGGAGCACAATGTTTATCTACTAAACCAGCGTGAGTTGGAGTTGCATGAGTTCATGCTCGTGAACCACAAAGATAGAGTTTTCCCATCAATTTATCCGTGTCAGGAATTTATGCGGATTACAGGAATTTTGCAGGATTTCAACACTCTTGTGCAGAATGCAGGTTTGGACCTTTTCATTGAGGATGAACCTATCCAACATGTGAAACTAACTATGTCTGTGGTACAGGATTTTTGTTTTAAATGTTCCTCAACTAACCCAATGGTCCACTATAAAATTTACAATAAAGTTGTGAGCCTGCCTTTCAGTGGTTTTTGTGCAGCTATTAAGGTACCAGAGTGGGGTTCTTGTGAGAAGATAAGTGGGAAGCCTAAACCACATCTAGATTTATATGGAGGGATTTGCCAATGCAGAACCTTCATAGGGGAGAGTGGTAAAATTCAAGAAATTCAACTCCCTAGCATTCGATACTTTGCCTATTTTATTTCTAAATGTGTGTTAGCTAGAAAAACTGCCAACAAGCTATCTGTCTATTATTTGGCGTTTATTGCAGCTGCCTTAAAATGTGATAGGTATTATAACTTTGGAGCTTTGATTTCTTACCGTCTCTCACATAACCGTGAGAAGGGCGGAGTTTGTGGAGGCCTTATTGCCTCGCGCTTGCTAGCTTTGCATGGTTTGGAGCCACACCCTCTAGACATGCAGTTTCCTATAGAGAGGCTTGATCTAGTTCCCATGGTTCAACATAAGTTTATTTCTACCCATGCTCACTTGCACAACTTATCTTTTGAAATAACTTTCTCAAAACAATCTAGGTGGAGAGTTACTAAAATTGTTAGGAAAGTACTTTTGCCTGCACCTCTTTTGTTTAATCTTAATAGCAGGCAAGGATGGATGCTTTGTGAGAGTGAGCTGGACACATACCTTGAGCATCACCCCCATCAAGGGGAGGACGCCAGAGAAGGGGACGATAGTGATTTTGTCCATCCCTACGACGCCACTGGAATTCCATATCAGCACCCGGCTATGATTATGCGCCCGCTGCATCATCTTCCTCTTATGCGCCCGAGTACGACCATGCGAGGGATGAGCCACCAGAGTGGGGATACTTCACGCGCCATGATTGATCTCCACTTAGGCCAAAAGCCTAAGCTTGGGGGGAGGTATATCGACATCACACTCACTTATATATCATGTTCTGTCGGTTCTTTGTATATCCATGTTTTCTTTTCTTTCGCTTCTTTTTGTTTCTTTCGCTTGTTTTCGTTTCTTTCATTTCTTTTGTTTTTATTGTTTGGGTTTCGCTTTCCCAAAACACAAAAAGCCCAAAAATATTTCTGCTGTTTCTCTCTTTTTGTTTCTTTAGTTGGGTTGCTTTATCCTTTAGTTGCAGTTTCATATTCAAAAACCCAAAAATATTTTGTTTTGTTTGTTTGCTTGCTTGCTTTTATTCTTGTTTCGTTCCAAAAAAACAAAAATATATTTTTGCTTTGTTTGCTTGCTCTCTTTATGCTCGCGCTTTAATCGAAAAACCCAAAAATATTTGTTGTTCTTCTTTTGTTTTGGAAAGTTTGCTGCAGAGTTCAACAATCGTCCGTGACTCCATTGGAGCTTGGTTTTCATTATATATTATTCGATCCACAAGTGAAGAGCAATAATGACGATATATGGCAATTAAAGTTGTTGTGAGAGGCTGGTATGAACTCTATTTGCTTTAATTTTTGTGCATATATCCATCTATATGATCATGCTTAGTTTGTTCATATAAGATATATGTAACTTAATGGCTGGTTAATAGTTCGTGCTCTCTCATGTTTTGTTCCAATTTATTAATAGTAAATGACCTGTCATATAAATATTTGTTTGCATTGTTCTATTCGTAGAAGGGTATGACATTGTGGTAGCCTCCTCTGATAGTTCCATTTGAATCGACTTGGTATATGGTCACGCATGCTAAGACTGAAAACAAAAATTCAATAAGCCTCGATGATTTATTTTTCCTCAGAGTTCTAATATCAATTTTATGCCTCAGTTAATTTTACTTTGTCGCAAACATGATTATGATAGTTGTTGCTCTCTCGATTGTCGCTTCCCAGTCTCTTGCTAACCTCCACCTGTACTGAGTATGATCTCTACTCGTGCATCCAACTCCCTGAAAGCCAAGTTATTCCATAGTGTCCACTATAAACTCCCATGTGGTATTTAAGATCCACTCCAAAGTAAATTGCTCATGTGCTACCTTTAAAACTTTCAAAATTACTCCTGTTTTGCGTTCTTGTTTTTGCTCATCAGGACGTCAACAGAGAATCTTTATCTCACTCGTTGATTGGATTTCACACCCTGGACAAGTGGCTTCCTCCGCTTATCCAATTGATATAAGAGCTGGCAGCAGGGTGCCCAGCCCCAAATTAATGCAAACAAATTCTCTTCACTATTTTTACCTCTGATTTATCAGTCAAAGCATAATTGTGTAAACAAAAGAGAAAGAGGGATGACCTTCTACCCAGATGCGTCCTTCATACACTACCAAATTCCGTGCGATCCAGAACGTTTTCATAATGTCGCGGATGGCTGAAAAGTGGAGTTTGCTCTCGACGTATTGGTTTGGTCCATCGCAGACTGGTTTTGCCCGACTTTTTGCTACTTTTACGTCGCGGATTTTTGTTTCTGGCCTAGTAGCCCACTAAGAGCCCAGTTGTCTTCGACGAAACTGGCTTGGTCACGTAGAACGTCGCGAATTTTTATCGGACCCAGACATCCTGCCATGTTTGACTGCTTTGACCGGCAACGACCGCGCTCTCTCACGGTTGTTCCTAACGTTTTTTTGCACGGGCCAAGCTATCAGTTCACCAGTTCACACCAGCATCACAAAGGTTACCCGCCATCATCACAACAGGCTCACATTATTAACTAAATAGTTTCATGTCATCGATAGGTTCACATCACAACAGGTGCACCTCAACATCTAAACAGGTGCACATCATAAACTAAATCGTTTCTCATCGATACGGTTCACGTCACTTTTTCCTACTAAGCCGTCCATTTCAAAGGCACATACACAGGTTCCACGTCACTTTTCCTAGTCACCAATCCATTCCAAAGGAACATCCACAGGTTCCACGCCACTTTTCAGCATCCTCAATCCATACCAAAGGCACATGCACATGTTCCACATCACTTCTCCCATTGATCCATCCATTCCGAAGCCACAACCATAGGTTCGCAAACCCTAAAAAAAAGGCATCATACACGTTTAGCACATCATCAACTACAAAGCCAACTATCAACACAGTCTAATGACCGCCACATGCAACAAAACAAATAAAAGTGTAATAGTGAGCCTCATTGCCAACCATGGTACATACAAATGACACGCAATAATTCTGATAGATTTACCTACTATAGTAAAATGAAGCACAATTGAACTTGTTATGCATGTTATTTTCTATAGTAGCCAAACTGCTAGACACATTGCTCCATATTAATCATTGGCAGAGACAGTTTAATCATTGGCACACGTATAAAGCACAAATGTTTAGCAATGGAAAGCAAGAAAAGTAGCCTCATACTAATATGCACAAAACAAAATTAATGAGATTGTATAACATTTTATAAGGAAGATTCAGAACCAATGTGGTTGTACACAACACTAGGTAAAATTCTCGATGATCTCAACAAGATCAAGTGCACAGTTTAATCATTGGCACACGTATAAAGCTTATATGTTAAGCAATGGAAAACAAGAAAAGTAGTCTCATACTAATAAGCACAAAACAAAATTAATGAGATCGTGGAACATTTTACCAAGGAAGATGCAGAACCAATGTGGTTGTACACAACACTAGGTAAAATGCTCGATGATCTCATCAAGATCGAGTGCACAGTTTAATCATTGGCACATGTATCAAGCACAAATGTTTAGCAATAGAAAACAAGAAATGTAGCATCATACTAATAAGCTCAAAACAAAATTAATGAGATCATTGAACATTTTACAAAGGAAAATGCAGAACGAATGTGGTTGTACACAACTCTTTGGAAATGAGCGACTTGGTCTTCAGTCATTTCCACCTCGTTTCCAAAAAAATAGTGCTCGTCATACTCTTGAGTCCCTTGGATTTTGGGACCTATAATGCAAGAAATAAATTAATCCTGGCTAACCTGTAGGTGCATAAGAGAGTAATAAAACATTTTGTTGGACCTGTCACCTCTACGAGTGACCTTTCCTTCACTAACGAGATCCTCCCGAGTTGGAATTTTACCAACTCCATTAACCAGAATGCCACGGGACTCCAGAAAGAGACGATACTCTGGATATATTTCAACTGGCGCCTCCATCAAGTTACGAGTTTCATAAGGAGACATGGTGCAGAAGATACGGCCTCGACTAGAGTGCTACAGCCAAATATGAAAAGAAGAAAATTCAAACAAGTAGCTACGAAGGCGAAAGGAGATACTAATTTATATGCTAGTATTTACCTTGGTTATCTGAAGAACAGGGGGCCTTGCAAGCTCCAAAGCCTTGTTCAGGTGGATCTCCATCTGGGCGGGGGAAGCGATCTTCGAGATACCTGTGACGGTAGCGTGCGCTAAATCCATGGCTGGTGGTGACCTAAAACACGTCAACGACGGTGGCCGTCGACATCTAACCTACATCCGCTGGCATCTAACCTAGATCCGCCGCCATCTAACCTAGATCAAATCGTTTGGTTGAGGATGGGGAAGGGAGGCAACCAGCACTTACCAGTCATTGGTTGACGACGTCGGTGAGGACGGAGAAGCTAGGGAGGGCGCCACCATGATAGCCGCCGCCCAGTGGGCGAAGTGGAGGCACTGGTTTTTTTTTGGGAGGGGGGCAGAGTGATCCCTTTCAGTGAGGAAGTAGCCGAGAGTGGGCGAGGGAGCGTGGAGTCCTGTGAAGCTGACGAGTAGGACCCCGTGTGAGGCTGTTTCGGTGAAGATTTAGCGCGTGCGCGACTGTGACGCTGATGAGTGGGACGCCGTGTGAGACTGTTTCGGTTTTAGCGCGCGCGGCTGTTAGCGGTCGTAATTTAGGCGCGCAAATGTTAGGTTTGGATGTGATTTTTTTTAAAATTGAGGGTCTATGTGTTAATTAGGGTACAAAGGGCTATTGCCGCCAATTGTGGCATGTTGTCCCATGAATTGAGGGTTTTTCAAATGTAATTCTTTGCTAATACGAAAAGGGTTGCATTCTTACCATTAGTTCTTTATTTTGTACTAATTAAATGAAGAATTAAAAACCATTGATCCATCAGATCAACGAGTTTTCGACCAGGATTGGCTTATTGGGCATGATCGAGTACTAAATGGACGTGACACATCCACTTATTGCTAAGTTATCATGTTTAGGCATCCTAAAAACAAGATCGGATGAATCAACATAGTATAGAAGAACTACATATATAGGTCTTAAATTCTTACACACATGAGGAATTCTTCCACAATACTAATGAAGTTCTTACATATAATATTGTCCAAACCAGAGCATTAGCTAGTAGCACAACTATTAAAATTAAGTTCATCAGGACACCATTGCAGCATTCGACAGAAGCGACAACATTACTGGCTCCTCCAAGGATTCCTGTCCTGGTGATTGGGGATCAGATGAGGATGCGTGAGACCTAAGCGGATATTGCACGCGAGCAACTTCTTTAGGACCACACCGTAGGCAGCGTGCTTGGACCTAACAGCGTGTCCGCGGTTTTCCGAGCCACGTCCAATGACGCTGGCATGCTGGATCATGCCGACGATGCTTGTGTCAATATTCCTGCAGCAGAAGGGCAAGAATAGCATGCCGGCGCGACGACGGTACGTAATCTACCCATTCTACATCTTCCTAAGAACATGTCTGCTCTTAGCATCGTGGTAGTCCTTGTCAGATGATACGCCGTCATCGCAATGCTTCAAATTAGAAATGAAACAAAAGTTAGCACCACACTCTAATTCTAGATCATTTTTAAAATGCACGTACTAACACTAGTTTAAATCAAATAACCATGCCATTGATAAACTAATGACATCAATATTTTCTTAAATAGCATACAAAAATTTAAGCAGAACATAAATGGTACCACATATATGCAGTTAGTTAATGGACTTAATATGTAATAACAAGCCTAGAATTGATGCCCACATTTGAATGGTACAATAGAACTTGCAGATAGAAAAAATGCCATCAAAATCATGTATAGCTAATTCCTAAGTTGCATATACCAATCGCTGTATTCTACAAGCTCTAGAATCGAGGACCTAAAATAATTAGCGGACCCGATAATAGATTCAAGCCCGGGCAAACAGTTAGTTACAAGGCTTAATGTGTATTTTTTCTATGAAATAAACTTCAACTACACTGTTCCGACTGCTGGGTAATAGGGGCGCTGGGTTCGCAGTTGCATATGTAGAATCCCCGTCTACAGATCCAACTTGCTTGCATGTCTCTACAAACCATTGGATCTTCAATACTAAACTAGGGCTGGATATATCTGTTTAGGGAAGTACCTCTGACTCCTCGTCGGAGACGACCTCCTCGAACGCCGGTACCTCCCCCATGGGGTCCCCCAGATCGTACAGGAGAGGGAGTCCCGGCGCTTCCACCGTCAGAGGAGGCGATGACAGCGAACCGCCATGGCCGGCCGCACCTGCAGCGATGACAACAGATGCCGCGCCGGCATTATTCCCCTGGATTGGATCCGGACATGAGGTCCAACCGACATGGTGGGCGGCACCTTCGGCGGCGGCAGCAGATGATGCGACCGCGTCCTCCATTCCTCGCGGAACCGCCTCAAGGTTGTGGGAGAAGGAGGGAGGCGTTGGGGCTGGAGCAAAGTGTTTTTTTTGCTAGATTTGGGCCAGAATGGTGGGGGAGGGAGGCGATGCAAGTAGGAGGGGCATTTATAGTGACTGCCCTTTCGAGGGCAGTTGGGCCTGCTGACGTGTGCGCATGCATGTCTCTGCATGGCTCTCCCGTGGAGTGACTTTGTCAAACACAGAGTGATGTGACATTTATTTACTGTCAAACGGGGCCACAACAAGTCAGGGCCACCTATCAGTCGAACAAATTCAGCCAAACCGAGCCAACGAATTGCTCTCTTCCCGCGAACACAACGGTCATTTGCGAGGGAGGTAAAACGGCCACCCACGGTGACGAACATGTATATGCACTCTGTCCCATTTTCAGTTTCCATTAGTTTCCCGTTCGTTCATCTACTTGCTTGGGCTCACACACCTTCGTTCCACACACGCCTTTGATATTTAGGCGGTTGCCATTTGCAGTTTCCATTTGCGCTCCTTCCGTTCATCATCTTCCCCGACTCTTCTTCCAAAACCATTGAACCGATTGAATCCAGACTTCATCTTCCCCGACTCTTCTTCCAATCCCACAACAGAGACTTGCCATGGGCGATTTCCGACCAACCACGGAGGTTATCAGCCTCCCTGTCCATGGCGGCAACATGCTGCAGGTGACTTACACCAATGAGGAACGTGCCTTGGAGACTGTCCTGGCCAATTTCGATCAATGGCTTCAGTTTGAAAAGCACAAGCTCTTGAGCCTCGACCTTGAGTACACACGTAGCCATACTTACAAACCTCATGTCGTTGCCGTCGTGCAAATCGCCATGCGCAAACACGTCCTCGTGTACCACTGGTGCAGGTCGTCGCAGACAGATCATGGACGCAAGTTGCTGCAATATTTCTTTTCAACAAAGAAGATCACGTTCGCAAGCGTGGACACGAAGGGCGACAAGAAGGATCTTTCCCAATTAGGCTTCTTTTTGCCACCATAGTACCACCATGACATCCAGATGGAATTCGCGGTACCCAAAATTGGAATGGATACTCTAGCAGGAAATATCATAGACAGTTTGTACTTCTAGATGAAGTCTGGATTCCCACCAGACCTGCACCAATATTGGGAACATAAGACGGCTCCAACAATCCTCAACTATGGAGCGGTGGACTGATATGTCAGCTACGAGCTATACAGAAGGATCCGAGACATGAAAAAACAGTTTAGGTCCAACATGGCTAGAGAAGATCCGCCCCTGGTGCAAGAGCGGAGAAAGAGCTTCACGTCGCCGCCGCAGCAACAAGGGCACGAGCTAAAGGATACGCAGGAAGTAGTTGTTTAAGTGTTTTTAGCGCGAAAAATATGTTTGTTTTACATATTAATGTAATTTTGTGCAATATGTAGCACCTGGAATTTGTTTCCCTAATTTATGGATGAAAAACATTGCTGCTGTTTTTTTGCATGATATAACATTAATTGGTCAAACATTAGGATCCTTAGATTCAACTCAAATTCAACAATAAACTCAAACATTTTCAAACTGACTAGAGATCAAACTGATATACTACAACAGATAATAGTCGCAACATAAATCAAACATTTTCAAACTAACTAGAGATCAAACTGACATATTACAACAGATAATAGTCGCAACATGAGTCAAACATTTTCAAACTGACTACAGATGCACGATACAACACACAATTCAGACTCACAACAGATATCAGCTGCAACATAAGCCAAATGATATCTTCAGATAGCAGTTCAAACAGTAGCTCAATATTCTTTAGTCAGCAGATCATTCTCCTCCGGCAGATCCGTTGTCGTTGTGTCCACCGAAACTGTGGCCACCGTCCCTCACCCGAGGAGGCCTAGTGCCATCCACACACCCACGGAAGAATGGGAACTGGTGCGTGCGTGTGGTGTCGACCTCGTCGTCGTCCCACAGTGGAGTGTCCGAGAAGACTGGGCCATGGTCCACGACCTCTGAGACATGGATGAGGACAGTGTGCTCCAATGTCCTCATCGAGGTCGGGGTGCGCACTGTGGCCGGCATGTACGGCTCTGGCACCTCCACAATGTAGGTCTTCGGGACGGCGCTCGGCTGCTTCATCCAGGCCTCCACCGACAGGAACCAGTTGTCCACCAGGACATGCATCTGCACCAGATCACAGCCAAGATGGTTGATGAATTTCCCGACCGCAACGGGCTCCCATGCCTCCCGCGGGAACGCTCGAAGGTGAGCTTCTTCATATATGGTAGCTCAGATTGCTCGGTGCCGCTACCACGGCACCAGCGAATATATCCGAGCGGCGCTCCACCGGCGACGACGCGCCGGGACAGATGTACCACGGCGGTGCAGTCCTCCTCGGAACGGAATCAAATGAGAAAGTCCACTGGCGGCGCGCTAACATCCACCTTCATCTACCTACGGGTGACTGCGCATTGCGCGAACAGCGCAGCCAGGACTTCTTCAGGCGACAAAGGAGGGCGACGCCCTCCCACGGTGACCTCGAGATTGCAACCGTGCCACTCCTCCTCGAGCTTCTCCATTGCACACGAGCGGGCGAGCACGCAACGGCCTTGAGTCGGCCGTACTGCGGGCTCCCCAGTCCGGAACATCTCCTTCAGGAACATGGGGCGGGCAGCCATCAACGAAGGAGCCAGCGAATAGCCGCGTGCGATCTATGGATTCGGTGGGGAAGAATGGGGAATTTTGGGTTCGATCCTGTTTCAGTCTGCGAGCTGGGACGAAGAGCAAATGGGGAATTTGGGGTTCAATCCTGTTTTAGTCTCGATTTGACCCTTTTTCAACACAAAATCTGCACTAGGGGCTCCAATTCTTGTTATAACATGAGCTAGATTTTGGTTTTCTATTTATGTACGGCATGCCCCAACAAAGTGAGGAAATAAATCCATTGGTCTACCCCCTTTCCGATGCTAGTTGAAGGGGTAAACGGAAAAGTTTCGGTCAACACATGCCAGAGTTTCGTTGAAGAGGGGGCTCCGGAGTAGGAATCCTTCCTAAGCCTATATGGAGTAAAATCATGTCCATACAAGTGTGCTAGGAGGTGAAGAGAGCCAAGATCCAAACCCGAGGTCTAACCGGTTTCACCCGCATCGCTGGCTATATATACAAGAAGGATCTATACGTACACCTCAACCCCCTCCACCTTCGGACGATCCCGAGGGAATACTATAATAACTCCGGGCCGTCTGAATCCCACCCAAAATAAGGGTTTTCCATACCATGTGTGTTAGAGTGTGGCATGAGCCTTGGATGCCCAAGATTTCCTCACTCTTTGTGTTAGGGTTCACCGGCGTCGGATTCTCTCTAATGGGTTCTAGGACTACTCAGAGCCCGAAACTCCCGGTTCTGAACGACCGGGGGGAATGTTGCCAATAGGTGGGACCTAACATTGTCTTGGGTGTTCCTTGGGCCTAATCGAACACAACCTAGAAATTAGTTCCACTTTCCTACCACTTTTTCGGCTCATGTAGACGGTCCAGAACGACAGTTCCGTCCTTTTCTCCAGCGGGACTAGGGTTTCTTCGGAAAAGAGGCTCCGGAGCTTGTGAATCCCACCCAAACCTGGGGGATGCCATATAATGTGTGTTAGAGTGTGGCATGGGTCTTGGATTCCCAATATTACCTCACTCTCTATGTTATAGCTTCACCGGCGTCTGATTCTCTCCCGCGGGTTCCAAGGCTACTAAGAGCCCGAAACTCCTGGATATGACGGAACGGGAGAATCTTGCCAAGATGTGGGACTCAACGTTGTCTTGGGTGCTCCTTGGGCCTAACCTAACACAACCAACCAATTATTTCCACTTTTCTACCCCCTTCTGGCTCACGTAGAGGGGCCAGATCGGCAGTTCCGTCCTTTTCTCCAACGGGCCTAGGGTTTCTCAGAAGAGGAGCTCCAGAGCGTCTTAATCCCACACAAGCCTAGGGTATCACGTAACATGTTTGTTAGAGTGTGTGGCATGGGTCTTGGAAGCCCAAGATTCCCTCACTCTTTGTGTTAGGGATTCACCAGCGTTAGATTCTCTCTAGTTGTTGCAGGACTACTCAGGGACCAAAACTCCGGGATCTGACGGAGAACGGGGGAGAGGGGATCTAGCCAAGAGGTGGGTCCTACCATTGTCTTGGGTTTTCCTTGGGACTAACAAAACACAACTAAGCATATAGTTACACTTTGCTACCCCCTTCCGGCTCATATAGAGGGTCAAGAATGGCAGTTCCGTCCTTTTTTTAACGGGCCTAGGGTTTCTCCGGAGAGGAGCTCCAGAGAGTATTAATCCAACCCAAACCTAACACTAGTAGAAAACAGGGCATTGAGCCAAGCACATTGGAACCGGATTGGACATAAACCGGTTCTAAAGGGTCTGTCCGCTGGGCCCCCTCTCTGCAGCAAATGGCCGCAAGGCCTTTACGACCGGTTTGTGTTACAAACCGGTCCTAAAGGCATTGCGGCCATTTGCTGCAGGGAGGGGGGCCCAGGGGACAGACCCTTTAGAACCGGTTTGTATCACAAACCGGTTCTAAAGGTTTTCTCATTTTTTGCAGCAACTGCGAGACCCGGTGTCAGACCCTTTAGCACCGGTTTGTAACACAAACCGGTCCTAAAGCCCTCCCCTAAACCCTATATTCCACCCCGAGCTCAGCTCCATTTTTTCCAGCTCGAGCTCAACTCCATTTTTGCTCTCTCCTTCCTCTTGTGAGCTCTAATCCATCCCCATTTTTCTCCACCATTTGTCAAGATTGTTGGTACCCATCGGTTCTACGGTTAGCATCAACATTCCCTCTTCCGGCATTGCAAGTTTTGCTCGTTTTCTTGCTCATTTCATTTTTGTTGTGCTAGCTAGGTGTTTGATGAAATGCCTAAGCTAGAGAGAGTTCATCATTTTTTATGTATACATATGCAATTTGAGCTCAAATTTAAATATGATTTGTGGTTTTTTTAGTGTCGCGCGCCTTGTCCCCTTCCTCACCGCCGTCAATCGCCCCGTCACCGACACAACCTTGGTGAGCCTATTGTTTTTATTTACCAATTTTTTTTTGATTTGTATGATTTACATATTTACTTGTATATAATTTTTTTATTGTGTAAGATTTTTTTATATATATAGCGCCATGGTTTTGATATCCGTCCCCGTTGGCCCTCGTCCAGTCTATGATTCGGATGTGGTATATTATCTTTTATAACTACATATTTTCATTTCCTGATTATATGACAATTAATTACGCTGACCAACTTGACATAGATTTTTTTATCTAGGAGGTAGTGGAACCGGAAATGCCAATCGACCCTATTGTTGAGAAGTTACACTTAGTTGAACAAGAAAATGTTGGCTTGAAAGAAAGATTGAAAAAACTGAAGAAAGGTTGGAAAAAACTGAAAGAGAGAAGATGACCTTGGAAAAGGTTCTTGTCGGTGTCGTTGATGGTCACAAGAGCGAGATGGACGCAATGCGCCTGAAGATTAGAAAGATTAGAAAATATGCAATTAGTAAAGAGGCTTGGTATCATTATGCCGTCGGGTCAATTGTTACCTTTGTTGCGATTTTGATCGCATTTGTTGTTGTTTTTAAATGCATTAATTAGAGAGAGTTTTAACGTGTATGGTCACTACGCTACTTTGGTTTTAACATGTGATGAACTATTTGTATTAATTAATTAATTTAGTCATGATGATTTAGCATAATGGTTGTTGATAAATTTATATAATGCAGATGAACCGGCAATGGATGTACAGTGATCGACGTCGTCCCGAATTCCTTAATGACATGCATAGTTTTCTCAATATGGCTGAGAATGTAAAACATGCAAAATTGATTTATTTTTTGTCCATGTAAAAAATGCCAGAATAAGAGGAATTTCCCTAACTCAAGAACCATACACACCCACCTTTTGCAAGAAGGCTTCATGCCCAGTTATTTTTGTTGGACCAAGTACGGAGAAAGAGGGGTTGTAATGGAAGACAATGAAGAAGAAGAGGATAATGATAATTATCCTATGTTCGGTGAACACGGTGATACTGAAATGGGGGAAGACAAGCCTGAACTTAAGGACATTGTTGATGAGTCTAATGATGATCTTCGTCAGGTCATTCGTGAAGAACAGATAAACTGCGCAAGTGAAAACGAGAGGTTGAAGTTGGAGCGCATGTTAGAAGACCACAAAAAATTGTTGTACCCAAATTGCGAAGATGGCCAGAAAAAGCTGGGCACCACCCTGGAATTGCTGCAAAGGAAGGCAGAGAATGGATTATCTGACAAGGGTTTGAAAAGCTGCTGAAAATAATGAAGAAGATGCTTCCAAGAGATAACATGCTGCCCTGCAGTACATACGAAGCAAAGAAGGTTGTCTGCCCTCTAGGATTGGAAGTGCATAAGATACATGCATGCATCAATGACTGCATCCTCTACCGCGGTCAGCACGAGAATTTAAATGCCTGCCCGGTATGCGGTGCATTTTGGTATAAGATCAGGCGAGATGACCCTGGTGATGTTGAGGGCGGCGATCGCCCCAGGAAGAGGGTTGCCAAGGTGATGTGGCATGCTCCTATAATACCACGGTTGAAACGTTTGTTCCGAAACAAAGAGCATGCCAAGTTGCTGCGATGGCACAAAGAAGACCGTAAGGAAGACGATATGCTGAGACACCCCGCTTATGAGTCGCAGTGGAGAAACATCGACGATAAGTACGAGGACTTTGCACGTGACGCAAGAAACTTAAGGTTTGGTCTGAGTACAGATGGCCTGAATCCGTTTGGGGAGCAGAGTAGCAGTCATAGCACCTGGCCTGTGACTCTATGTATCTATAACCTTCCTCCTTGGTTATGCATGAAGCGTAAGTTCATTATGATGCCAGTGCTTATCCCAGGCCCGTCGCAACCAGGCAACAACATTGATGTGTACCTGAGGCCACTGGTTGATGAACTTTTAGAGTTGTGGGCTGACGAAGATGTACGTGTGTGGGACGAGTACAAACAAGAGGAATTTGACCTACGAGGGTTGCTGTTTGTAACCATCAATGATTGGCCCGCTCTTAGTAACATCTCAGGACAGTCAAACAAGGGATACATCGCATACACCCACTGTTTAGGCGAGACTGAAAGTATACATATCGGCAAGAATGTGTACCCGGGGCATCGTCGATTTCTTGCAGACAGACATCCCGTAAGAAAGAAAGGAAAGCATTTCAAAGGCGAGGCAGATACACGGAGGAAGCCAACCCTCCCTAAAGGTACTGATATATATGACATGGTCAAAGATATAAAAGTAATCTTTGGTAAGGGTCCTGGCGCACAATCTGTTCCGAATGACGCCGACAACCACGTAGCCATGTGGAAGAAGAAATCTATATTCTGGGAACTACCCTATTGGAAATTCCTAGAGGTTCGCTCTGCGATCGACGTGATGCACGTGACGAAAAATATTTGCGTGAACCTGCTAAACTTATTGGGTGTGCATGGGAAGAAGTCGAGAGATACACCAAAAGCACGGCTGCACCACAACCGTATGCACGAACGAGACGACCTGATGAATCCAGAGAATTTCAAAGGTCCTGCCAGCTACGCTCTTACCAAGGAAGAGAAGGAGATCTTTTTCCAAGTCCTGAGCAGTATCAAGGTCCCGTCTGGCTACTCGTCGAACATAAAAGGAATACTAAACCTGGAAGAGAAAAAGTTCCAAAACCTAAAGTCTCATGACTGCCACGTGATCATGACCCAGTTACTTCTGATTGCATTGAGGGGGCTTCTGCCAGAAAACGTGCAAGTACCCATTGTGAAGCTATGTGCATTCCTCAACGCAATTTCTCAGAAGGCAATCGATCCAGCAACTCTACTAAGTTTACAGAAGGACGTGGTCCAATGTCTTGTCAGCTTCGAGTTGGTGTTCCCACCAACCTTCTTCAATATTATGACGCACCTCATAGTTCACCTAGTTCAAGAGATTTCCGTTCTCGGGCCTGTATTCTTACACAATATGTTCCCCTTTGAGAGGTTCATGGGAGTCTTGAAGAAGTATGTTAAAAACCGTGCTAGGCCAGAAGGAAGCATGGTCAAGGGCTATGGAACAGAGGAGGTAATTGAGTTTTGTGTTGACTTTATTCCTGACCTGAACCCGATCGGTGTTCCTCGGTCGCGCCATGAGGGGAGACTGCATGGAAAAGGCACGCTAGGAAAGAAATCAACAACATGTATGGACGAGCAATCTTTCACTCAAGCACACTACACAGTTCTAGTTAATTCCAGCTTGGCGGCTCCATATATCCAGGAACACAAGGATATTTTACGCTCGGAATACCCGGAGCAACCTGAAGATTTCATTGCTAAAGAACACGTGAAGACTTTCGGCGGTTGGTTGCAAAGATGTCTCATTAATGACAACATTGTTGAAGATGACCTATACTTGTTGTCCAAGCAACCATCTTCGACTGTATTGACCTTTAAAGGGTACGAGATAAATGGTAACATATTTTACACGGCAGACCAAGATAAAAAGAGCACCAACCAAAACAGTGGCGTCCGGTTTGATGCAAAAGACGACAACGGGCAAAGGGTCACATACTATGGTTACATAGAGCAGATATGGGAACTTGATTACGGACCTTCCTTTAAGGTCCCTTTGTTCTGGTGCAAATGGTCCAACCTGTCAGGCGTGAAGGTAGACCCGAAGTACGGAATGACAACAGTGGATCAGAAGAATCTTGGGTACGGCAAAGACCAATTCTTCCTAGCCAATGATGTGGCTCAGGTTTTGTATGTGAAGGACATGTCAAGCAGACCGAGAAAAAGAAAAGATAAGGAAGCGAATACATCAGACGATGAGCCAAGGCGCCACATAGTTCTTTCTGGGAAAAGAAACATCGTGGGAGTCGAGGACAAGACAGACATGTCAGAAGATTACAATAAATTTGATGAAATTCCTCCCTTCAAAGTCAAAGATGATTCAAGCATTCAGTTAAATGATGAAGATGTTCCATGGTTACGGCGCAATCAGAAGAAAGGCAAGAAGAAAAATAGAAACAGATCATCCCTTTAGTCCCAGTTGGGGACACCAACCGGGACTAAATGGGTTAGGGTTTCGTTTGGACCAATCAGATAGAATCACACGGATCCTGTGTTTCTTTCAAGCGCTTGTGAGTCGTTGGACCCGGGGTGTGTTTCTTTCAAGCTATTGTGAGCCGTTCGATCAGGGCTACAGTGTGTTTCTTTCGAGCTGTTGTGAGCCGTAGGATGAGGGTGTTTCTTAACCGTTGGATCAAAACCCTAGCTCAACACTTTGTGAGCCAGAGGACCCTATATATAGCCCACCTTCATACACCGGTCAGTTCATCGATCAAATACAAAACATCCGGATTCGCCATCATACGTCCTGCCGTGTATTTGGTATGCATATATGCACCCAGTAGACACGGTGGGGCTGTATGATGGCGATACCGTTTGTTTTGTTCTACACCCCCTTTAAGGTTTGATACATCATATATTCAGTTCATCGAGAAAATACAAAACATCCGGATTCGCCATCGTACGTCCTACCGTGCATTTGTATGCATATATGCACCCAGTAGCCACGGTAGGGCTGTATGATGGCGATACCGATTGTTTTGTTCTACACCCCTCCTTTAAGGTTTGATACATCATATATTCAGTTCATCGAGCAAATACAAAACATCCGGATTCGCCATCATACGTCCTGCTGTGCATTTGGTATGCATATATGCACCCAGTAGCCACGGTTGGGCTGTATGATGGCGATACCGATTGTTTTATTCTACACCCCCCTTTAAGGTTTGATACATCATATATTCAGTTTATCGAGCAAATACAAAACATCCGGATTCGCCATCATACGTCCTCCGTGCATTTGGTATGCATATATGCACCCAGTAGCCACGGTAGGGCTGTACGATGGCGATACTGATTGTTTTGTTCTACAACCCCCTTTAAGGTTTGCCCCAAAACACATCAGAGATAATATAATTCACATGATCCATTCAACAAAGTTTGGTACAATAAATTATTACACATCAATTCTTCCCTTGTGTCCCCGTTTTCTTACGATTTGGCCGTATCCATGGAGCATCCTCATCATTTAACTTAATGCTTTATTGTTTTAAATGACATTTAGACAATTTTTACACAAAACATGCGAAAATATAAATATGTTGTTATAATATTTGATTTTACAATTTTTTGAGTCTACTTTGATTTTATAAATAAATATAAAAGAAAACAGAAAAGGGAAACAAAAAAGAAAAATAAAAGAAGAAAAATAAAAGAAGAAACAGGAAAAAGGAAACAAAAAAATATCTTTATATTTTCAAATTAATTTGATAAATATCTTATTTTTATTTTTTTATTGTTTTAAATGACATTTAGACAATTTTTACACAAAATATGAGAAAATATAAATATGTTGTTATAATATTTGATTCTAAAATTTTTTGAGTCTACTTTGATTTTATAAATAAATGTAAAAGAAAATAGAAAAGGGAAACAAAAAGGAAAAATAAAAGAAGAAACAGGAAAAAGATAAAGGAAACAAAAAAAAATCTTTATATTTTCAAATTAGTATGATAAATACCTTATTTTTTATTTTTCAATTGTTTTAAAAGACATTTAGACAATTTTTACACAAAATATGAGAAAATAGAAATATGTTTTTATAAATATTTGATTTTACAATTTTTTGAGTGTACTTTGATTTTATAAATAAATGTAAAAGAGAACAAAAAAGGGAAACAAAAAAGAAAAATAAAAGAAGAAACAGGAAAAAGAAAAAGGAAACAGAAAAAAGAAAAAAAAGAAAAAGTGCCCCCTGTACAGGCCTTTAGCACTGGTTTGCGCTAACAACCGGTGCGAAAGGGTCTTTAGCACCGGTTGTTAGCGCAAACCGGTGCTAAAGGCCTGTACAGGGGGCGCGCAGTCTGAATGTGGCCCCGGGTTTGGACCTTTAGGACCGATGCTAAAGGGTCTTTAGCACCGGTTGTTAACAGCAACCGGTACTAAAAGTCCAAACAGGGGGCACTTCTCTGTGTCAACACGTAGCGAAATTTTTCATCTTCAGATCACTTCGCGCGTCTTCTTCCTCCCGGGCGAAGCCCTGCCTCGCCGTACGCCTCCTCGTCGCCGTCGCCTCCTATCCGCCGTCGCCCCGCCGCGCGCCCTCGACGCCGCTTCGTCGCCGCCACCCTCTGCCCCCGACGACCTCCGCCTCACGCGCGCCCCCGACGCCACGCGCGCCCGCGCCCCCGACGCCACGCCGCCGCCCCGACGCCACGCCGTCGCCCGACGCCGCGCGCCTCCCTCTGCCCCGACGCCACGCCCACGCCGCCGCCCGACGCCGCCAGGTCCCTATGCCCCGACGCCGCGCCAGCTCCCTCTGTGACGTAGGCGTGACGTCACAGAGGCAGAGGTGAGTTTTTTTTTGTTTATTTTCTATTTGTATTATAATTAGAGTAATTATAATTAGCCTAATTATAATTAGCTAGAATTAGAGTAATTATAATTAGCTAGTAATTAGAATTTGCTAGAATTTTGTAGTAATTATAATTAGAGTAATTATAATTAGCTAGTAATTTTAATTAGCTAGAAAAATATACTAACTAGAATTAGAATTAAAAAAATATTTGGACATATAAATTTAAAATATATTAGCTAGAATTATAATTTTTAGTAATTATAGTTAGCTAGACTTAGAGAATTTTTTCTGTTTAAATTTAAAATATACTAGCTAGAAAAATATTTGGACATATAAATTTAAAATTTATTAGCTAGAATTAGAACTTTTAGTAATTATAATTAGCTAGACTTAGAGAATTTTTTCTGTTTAAATTTAAAATAATTTCTCTAAGTGTCCGATGAAATAATTTTGCTAAGTGTCCGATGAAATAATTTCGCTAAGTGTCCGATGAAATAATTTCGCTAAGTGTCTGATGAAATAATTTCGCTAAGTGTCCGATGAAATAATTTCGCTAAGTGTCCGATGAAATAATTTTGCTAAGTGTCCGATGAAATAATTTCGCTAAGTGTTTCTTCATTTTATAAATTTTACTAGCAGGTGTTGAGCTATGGAGTCCCAAGAACCTGCACATGATCCGCACGCCGATCAGCTCGCGGGAATGGGTGAGGCGGAGAACGAAAGATACATGTGCCAGATGATTTTTGAAGATGCAACGGCCATATATCGTGATCACGACGGTGGACAGGCGTTTAGCAATCAATTTTTGAACGACTCCGGTGACGGAGCTGAGAATATAGAAGATGTAGTAGATGATGACGACGACAACGTCGAGGATGCAGAAGTGCCCTCCAGAACAAACTCTGCCAATGTATATCTAAAGTCACTGTTGATACAACAATTAATTTGTATTGCACTTACTAACGAATCATTATTTTCCCGTTTAGGCGCCCTCCGAAACAGCTAGCGCAAGTACTGAGACAAATCCAAAACGAGGCCCGGCCGCAAGGTTGAAAGATACCGCAAGGTTCCCGATCGATACAGTTGTTGCTGATGGCAAACCACTGGAGCCCCCAGAAACTTATCGCAAATTCGTAAATCAGTACGGAGTTGTTGTAAGAGACCTGGTCCCGATCAACTTAATATAATGGAATAAGCCGAAGACCGGCGCCAACGTTGGAGCTACTTATGTCGATGACAGATTGAAAAAATTCTTTGCGACACGGTATGGCTAAATTTCAACGTAGCGGAAGATAAGAAGAAGAAAGTCCAGGAGTGGGCTTTGAAGAAGATGGCCACACAATTCCAGAGGTCGAAGAAAGACCTATGGAAGAAACATAAGGACGAAGATACAGTTTTCACTGGGCACCTAGTGAAGATAAGAGACGCTTGGCCTGATTTTAAGGCGTACAAGAAATCGGGTGTCTTTGCAGCCCGATCAGCCACAAATAAGGAGAATGCGAAGAAGAAGAAATATCACCATATTTTGGGGTCAGGTGGCTACATGACTGCCCTGCCTAGGTGGCGGCGCTATGAAGATGCGCTTCTGAAAAGAGGTATCATTCCACAGACACATGATTGGCCCGATAGGTCCAAGTTCTGGTCGTTCGCGCATGGGGCAACGTTGGACGCTGAGACTGGGATGATTGTTGCAGAGGGACCATGGTCGGAAAAAATAACAAAGGTCGTAGCAGAACTAGAGAAGGCAATAGAAGCTGTTCGAAAAGGAACTTTTGTTCCCGATAGAGAGAACGACGAGCTGACGAAGGCACTCGGGAACCCCGAAAAGTGGGGACGAACACGAGGATTTGGAGCCACTACCCCGTGAAGCCAAGGGTTTCCAGCGGACCATGGCACTTACAGAAGCCGTGGTAGAAGCAAGAAGAAGGCGCTGGAACGGATATCGACATTAGAAGAGAAGGTGGCATTTCTCTTGAAGAAAGTGGGACACCCTGTACCTGACACTGAAGAGGAGGTAGAACATCGTCCTGCACCTGATCAGCTGCAAATAGAAGACGATCCTGTAGCAGATGCCGTCCCATCTCAGCATAGAAGCAGCGTGGGTTCCACGCAGCTGCAGCCAGAAGACGGTCGTGCAGTCGAACTGTCGGCGCCTCACTACCCCGTGGATGATATCACGGAGAAGACAAACTGTGAGATACATATGCCAATGGGGAACATATCCTTCAGGGTGGCGTCAGGCTATGCTTTACCGAATCAACCTGGAGCAACCTACCATGGTGGTCAGATTCTAGCATCCCATGCTCGTGTCGGGTTGTCAACAATTACGCCGGGATGCCATTCAATTGAGCTCCATATTCCTGGAGGTGAAGGCGAGAAGACACTAGGAGAAATGGAGCTTGGTATCATCTTGTGGAATAAGAAACACATCGTGTTTCCTAACGCGGCGCCAAGGCCACCGACTCCTCCAGGTACAAATGCACCACCTCCATCAATTACTGAATGTTGCACCACATGTAAGCCTATTTTTAATAGTCTTTTCACTTTCGTACAGAGAATGCACGACCTTCAAGTCCACCCCCAACGCACCTCCAAGTCCACCCCACAACGAAGATTGGGAGCCCGAGGCCGAGGGTCCATCGCCCGTGCACTCCCGTGAGCCGACGGATGCGCCCACTACGGGTAAGGCAAAGCAGAAGCTGCAGTTCAGAAGAAACGGGACTCCTCCCAAGAATAGACAAAGGAAACCCAAGAAAGTCGAGACTCCCCCGAAGTTACCAGGCCTGATGACTCCGGAGGAACTAGCCGAGGCCGTGAAAGCCAAAAACAAAGCATGGTTCGCACGGTTTCCCCTGAAGCCCCCTCCAGACCTCTGGAAGGAAACTCTGAAGAACATCCCAAAGTGGTAAATTGAGCGCACCATCGACAACTTATATTATCCTGCACCGCCGCCACCGCCGCCCCTTTCAAACTATGAACGGTACATTGAAAATATGCAGACCGCACAGATGAAGCAGGCGGATCAGATGAAGCAGGCGGAGCAGACGAAATGCGGGAAACAAGTTCCCCAGCTCGGACAACAAGAAGCACGGTCAATTGCCCCGCTCAAGGTGTTATCTGACCAGGCTTCAGTGTCCGGTCCACGCATGGCCGACGTAGGTTACGCTATTGCTGATGTGGTATATAAATACAAGCCTGAGCACCCTCTGGTCGAAAATCCTACTTCTCTAACAAACCAACTACGGAATTTACATGATAGGTACTTGGAGGCCGCAAGGCAAAAGAGAGACTGTATCATGGCGGCAGTTCAGGATAACCACTACTTCAGAGAGTACGGTGTGGAGCTTGGGTTCGATGAATTTTTCCAGATGTACAATCAACGTGCCCTCGACAAGTCTATCCTTAGCTGCTACTGTTTGTAAGTGATTTATTTGTGTAATTTAATTATTTAGTTAAGCTCGCGTTCATTGCCCGTATAATTATCACTCACGACATACTTTTTGTACGCTACTATGCAGAATGAAGATTCGTGAATGCAGGCTGGCAGGAATCTGGGACTTTGTGTAACATCCCAAGTCTGAAAAATAGCCTTTAGAATGTTTGCTCTCTGTTATTTTATGTTTTGCATCAAGGCATCATGTTGCTTGCATTTGTTTTGTTTGTTTTCCATTTGTTATTCTCTGTTTTGCTTTGTTTTCCAACTGTTTTCATTTGTTTTCCTTTGTTTTCTATTTGAATTTCAAACCAAAATTCAAACCTTTTGTTTCATCCTTGTGATGTTACAATTTCCAAATGAATATTTCAAATCAAAACAACCAATTGTTTCCATTAAAGTGTGATTTCAAAACTGTTGTTCTGTTTCTATAAAAATGCATCCAATAATCAAACCCTTTTCAAATTCAGTTATGATTTTTCTTCCAAACAACAACCATGTTGAAAGTTATGAAAATTGCAAAACAAATCAATCATTTGTTTCCATTAATCTATAAGGTTCAACCATTAAAATTATGGCTTTTAATAATTTAATTAATCCAAAACTTAATTCAATTGTTATTTCAAATTCAAATCAAAGCATCAAAAAGCAACCAAATTGAATTTATGCAAATTATACAACAATCCAAATCAATTGTTTGTAATAAATCAATAGGGTTCCAATACTTAAACCTTTGTTTTCCATATTTCTTTCAATACCCAAATTAACTCAAATTTAAACCATTGTTGTAAACAGCAAAGTATTTGAAATAATTGTAAAACAAAACTTGGCATTTTGTTTACTGTTGACCCAAACAGCTCACCCTAATTTTTCTAACATTTTTGCTAACTCAAAAATCCTCTTTTTCTTCCGAATCCTTTTCTGCAAAAAAATAATAATAACAAAGCAAAAAAAAAGAGAAAGAGAGGGGTGAGGAGAGAGGCAGCCCACCCCATCTATTTTTTCCCCAAGCCCACCTCCCTCTGTTCCTAGTTGGCCCAGTACCCTTTCGATCCCATGTCATCTTCCTCCCCCAGACGTCATCCCTGTACGAACTGCTTCCCCTCCACCCGATCACCCCCTCCTCCATCGGATGCCAAGCCGTACTACCTCCTCTGCTCCATAAAACTCTGGCCTCCTTCCCCTCTGCTCGCCCTAGAAGCCCTAACCCTAGCCTAGCGCCGCCACCTTCTTCCTCCCCTCCATCTCTCTTTTCTCTGTCAACTACTGAACCTCCTCTGTTTCCCTGTAACCTATACCTCACCCGAAACAGCCCCTTCCTCCGACAAGCGCCGCCGCCTTGGTCACCGACGGACCGTGCCGAGGCCGGGAATGGAACTAGGGAGGCTCCCTCTCCGCCCTCGCTGCCTCAGCCGGCCCGGAGGAGCCCCGGATGCGCCACCACCATCGACCCAATTCGCCACCGTCGCCCTCTGTACCTGCTGCATCGCCCGCCTCCTTCCTGCTCGAGGTACGCCTCGTCGACCGCCTCCTTCCCTCGCTGCCCCTTCCTCCTCTCGCCTCCCTCTATCTCCCTCCCCTCGCAAGCTCCCCCACGCCGCAGATCCCCCCCGGCGCCCTAGCGAGAACAGCCATGGCGTCCTCCTCTCTGATCGCAGGCAGTACCTGTTCGGGTATAGTTAGATTCAGAAAAATAAGCCCGCAGCTGAACCTTATTCCCCCCGTTTTCCCTCTCCTAACACCAACAGCAGCTAGCCCATCTGGTTACCAGCACCCAGCGCAAGCAGGAGGTGGGGGGTTCGAGTGCCCCCTTCCACGAATTAAACCAAAAAATTTATCTCCTTTGTTTTGGTACAGAAACCTCCAGAAATCACAACCAAGCCCCTCTATCTTTAATTCTAGCCCCTGTAATTTTTTTTTTCAAGTCCCTAATGACTTAAAAATGGCAGATTTGCACCTAATATTGTAAATTGCATAACTATTTCATTTTAACTCCAAATCCAACATTTTTAATATGTTTTCAATACCAAATTGAATGATCTATCCAAATATAAAATTTGTTTACTGTTTTGAATATTTTAAATTGGTAAAACATTTGAATTCTTGTCAAATTCACTTAAATTTGCAAAATTCATAACTTGGGCATAAAAATTCCAAATTCCACAAACTAAATATGTTTTCCAATCAACTTTTCATGTACTTTCCAAATATAAATTTTGTTTGCTGTTTTGAATAATTTAAATTGCTGAAAACAACTGTTTCTTGTTTATTGCATTTAAAATTGCCAAAATAATAACTTGCTCATTTTAAATCCAATTTCCACAAATGAAATATGTTTTCCATGCAAAATTAAACCACCTTTCCAAATATAAATTTTGTTTCATGTTTTGAATAATTAAAATTGATTAAATAATTTAAACCTTGTTTAAATCATTTAAAATTGTTAAATTCATAAATAATTTATTTGAAATCCTTTTTCAACAAGTGAAACATGTAATCCACCTAAAATTTGGTGCTCTTTTCAAATATAAACTTTTTTATCTGTTTTGAACAATTTAACTTGATGAAAACAACAAATGCTTGTGTGACACCTTTAAGGAACCAAAATTTCTTAACTCAATAAACAAATTTCCAAACTTGTTAAACCTTATTTCCAATTGGTTCTATTGTTGTTATTTTGCTGTTTTCCTCATCCATGCATCATGCTAATCCACTTTCACATGTTGCTTAGTTGTAAAACAATTAATTCCACCATAATTCATGGGCTTTTCATATGCAATCCAATTGCATGTGGGTCCATTTAATCATGTTGTTATCTTGTCAACTAGTTTATTTTGATGTATCAATTAAATGGTCATGCATCATCCCATGTTTGTGCACTATGCCATGTTATTGATTGTTTATCTTTCTGCCTTGTTTGTTTGCTTCTTCCCGGATATACGACGACGTTGAGACCGACGATTCTTACGACACCCCTTCTAAGGATCTAGCTCAGTACCAGGCTACTGGGTTTGCAGGCAAGTTATCACTCACATGAACCACTGTGTTCCTTTCAACATTGGTTACCGATACTTTCCGTTGTTCTTCTCTGCTAGCCTTAGTAGTAGTTGTTTCTGTTACGAACCCATCACATGAATCCCTTAACCTTGATATTGCCTCACCCCCACTCCTATCACCCCTTTGATTGAGCCAGTGTCTTACTAGCATGCTTAGGTTGTTTTGCTCGAGTCTGTTACCCGTTACTTTCAGTTACTATATCGATATTATGTTCTGGGGGCTCGATGTTTAATCAATCAATCATGCTAATGTTATTGTTAAATAATAATTTGATGATAAGGCACCGGCAGGAGGCCCTTTGTGGTTTTGAGGCCTGCTAGTGTCGACCCTAATAGGAAAAGGGTCTTGTCTACTGATCCATGATGAGCGCACTAACCGCATGTGGGAAGCGAGTATGGGCGCCCCCCTCAATTTGACTCGATTCGCATCTCGTCCAAATCGCCTCATTTAGTTCGGGTTTTCCATTTGCGGCATGCATGATCTTGCGAGCCCTTGGATCCCGGGTGGAACTTTCGTAGTCGGCATATAGGGGGACACGGTCTTAGAGTGCTATGAGGGTCCCTTTTCTTCGGGGCTCGATTAGCCGTGCGCCCAAGGTTCTTTGGGCTTGATGCGAAGAAGAGTTGAGTTGTGTTGAGTGCCCCGCTTGGTGGAAGGGCCTTTCCATCTGGCGGGTTATTCATGCGTGTACGGCCAAATTGGTTCAACCCTGCAGGGATAATCTTCTCGAGAAGCTGTGTTTTCCGCGGTTATTGATTACTTGGTGAAAGTACTGGCTAACAAGTACTCAGGACAACTTAAACCTAATGATTAACAACCTTACACCCAATGATTAACAACTTGACTAGTAATAGGCTTATTGACACAATAATATGAACCATCATTATTTCAACTGTGTGAGTTATCCTCGGATTGCTTCTTTGGATAAGGGGCGAGATCCAGGATGGGTTTGATTGAAGTTATCTTTCAGTTGGTTACAATCCTCGATCTTATCTTCTTTCTGTTAGCCGGAAGTGGTAGAATCTCTGTAGTTGGTTAGTGCAGCCAGTTGCAGCATCTTTTATATCCCCTTCCTTCCGTTGAACCCAAAGCATCTGTGCTTGGTGTTGACGGGTTACACTTTGGTGAACTGTGAGTCTTGCTTGCCAGTACGTTTATGTACTGACCCCTTTGGGGCTGTGGTTTCCGCAGACCTACGTTTCCGAAGATCTACATGGTGGCTACTACGTGGAGTATGACGAGACTGCTGACGAGTAGATAGCGGACCCGGGCAGAATCCGAGACTTCGTGGATGGGCTCCGTCTGTTCGTTTTCGGCCTCTTAGGCCTATTTGGTTCTTGTCTGTACTCAGACATGTTGAATGCTTCCGCTGTGATGTACTGATGTATTGTTGGGACATGTGTCCTCTGAATGATTGTATTTGCTATCTCTGCTCTAATGAGAGCCATTTGCAACCTTTTTCAATATTTTGTGTCATAGAGATTTGTTGTGATATCAGTTGTTCAACGCCGTTGACGTACCATGTGTGTATGGTTGAAGTACGTCGACGGTAGTGCCTTTGATCTCTAGTGGGTAGTTTACATCGACGATGGAATAGCGGAGCTTGGTTGTCGGACATAAGTGCTGGCCTACTCGAGAGCGATGATGTGGGAGCAGGTATGCCCCATAATCCAAGCATCTGCTATCCAGTTCGGCCCGATGAGTATCCCCTAGAAATCAGGGTATGACAAATGGTATCAGAGCCAGTCTGCCTGTAGGATCCCTTTTTACTGGTCGCAGTTGAGTCTAGAAACTATTTTATAGCTATATAGGAAAAATGAAACGTGAGAGTAGGAATTCTGTTCTTTTTCTTCTTTCCCCACCCACCCTCCCTTTTCTGGTAAGGAAGTGCAACGTTGTTTTCTCTTCTCACCTAAACTTTCAAGTTAGGATTTCACGTATTCTGGTTTCTCTAGGATGGTTATATCTACTAGACCATAGGAATGGAGGTGGTTGTGACATGATTTATCATGTTGCCTACTCATGATTGAGAACGGAGGCGTGTAAGCCCCGGAAGCAAATCCTCTATTCCTTAAGCAGTAGATATTGATCCTTTAGAAGCCCGGATGGGTTTTCCGTAGTACCTCAGGAGTTTTGTTCTCTTTTTTCCCGGTGTTGCTTCGTTATCCTGTTCTTCTCAACATCCTTTTCGTCCGTTGAAACATTGTTGTTGTTTTCCACTTCAATTCTTCTACCGGCGTCTAATCAAAACTTCCCAAATATCAAGTCTATCTGGCCAGAAAGGTTGTTGTTGTTTCGAAAACTACCAGGCTATGAGAGCTGGCATTCCTATCACCTGGGGTTGTTTCGAGGAAGCATTCCTGAATCACCACATTCCAGATAGTCTATTCAACAAATGAATCAAGTTCTATCCAGCTATACACCCTCAATACAAAACCTCTCCCTTTATTTGAAAATGTTCCGGTGGTTTCCAAATTCCCTGACGTCTTTCCAGAAGAGTTGCCAGAAATTCCTATCGTTTTGAACTTCCAGAAAAACTACCCAATGTGCACGATGTGTTTTACGTGTCACAGCTCAAGAAGATCTTCCCAAGAAGTATCCGGACCTTTTCTTTTCTCAGTAGGAATCTCGGGGCGCGATTCCTTCAAGGGGGGGCGTTTTGTAACATCCCAAGTCTGAAAAATAGCCTTTAGAATGTTTGCTCTCTGTTATTTTATGTTTTGCATCATGGCATCATGTTGATTGCATTTGTTTCGTTTGTTTTCCATTTGTTATTCTCTGTTTTGCTTTGTTTTCCAACTGTTTTCATTTGTTTTCCTTTGTTTTCTATTTGAATTTCAAACCAAAATTCAAACCTTTTGTTTCATCCTTGTGATGTTACAATTTCCAAATGAATATTTCAAATCAAAACAACCAATTGTTTCCATTAAAGTGTGATTTCAAAACTGTTGTTCTGTTTCTATAAAAATGCATCCAATAATCAAAGCCTTTTCAAATTCAGTTATGATTTTTCTTCCAAACAACAACCATGTTGAAAGTTATGAAAATTGCAAAACAAATCAATCATTTGTTTCCATTAATCTATAAGGTTCAACCATTAAAATTATGGCTTTTAATAATTTAATTAATCCAAAACTTAATTCAATTGTTATTTCAAATTCAAATCAAAGCATCAAAAAGCAACCAAATTGAATTTATGCAAATTATACAACAATCCAAATCAATTGTTTGTAATAAATCAATAGGGTTCCAATACTTAAACCTTTGTTTTCCATATTCTTTCAATACCCAAATTAACTCAAATTTAAACCATTGTTGTAAACAGCAAAGTATTTGAAATAATTGTAAAACAAAACTTGGCATTTTGTTTACTGTTGACCCAAACAGCTCACCCTAATTTTTCTAACATTTTTGCTAACTCAAAAATCCTCTTTTTCTTCCAAATCCTTTTCTGCAAAAAAATAATAATAACAAAGCAAACAAAAAAAAAGAGAAAGAGAGGGGTGAGGAGAGAGGCAGCCCACCCCATCTATTTTTTTTCCCCAAGCCCACCTCCCTCTGTTCCTAGTTGGCCCAGTACCCTTTCGATCCCATGTCATCTTCCTCCCCCAGACGTCATCCCTGTACGAACTGCTTCCCCTCCACCCGATCACCCCCTCCTCCATCGGATGCCAAGCCGTACTACCTCCTCTGCTCCATAAAACTCTGGCCTCCTTCCCCTCTGCTCGCCCTAGAAGCCCTAACCCTAGCCTAGCGCCGCCACCTTCTTCCTCCCCTCCATCTCTCTTTTCTCTGTCAACTACTGAACCTCCTCTATTTCCCTGTAACCTGTACCTCACCCGAAACAGCCCCTTCCTCCGACGAGCGCCGCCGCCTTGGTCACCGGCGGACCGTGCCGAGGCCGGGAATGGAACTAGGGAGGTTCCCTCTCCGCCCTCGCTGCCTCAGCCGGCCCGGAGGAGCCCCGGATGCGCCGCCACCATCGACCCAATTCGCCAACGTCGCCCTCTGTACCTGCTGCATCGCCCGCCTCCTTCCTGCTCGAGGTACGCCTCCTCGACCGCCTCCTTCCCTCGCTGCCCCTTCCTCCTCTCGCCTCCCTTTATCTCCCTCCCCTCGCAAGCTCCCCCACGCCGCAGATCCCCACGGCGCCCTAGCGAGAACAGCCATGGCGTCCTCCTCTCTGATCGCAGGCAGTACCTGTTCGGGTATAGTTAGATTCAGAAAAATAAGCCCGCAGCTGAACCTTATTCCCCCCGTTTTCCCTCTCCTAACACCAACAGCAGCTAGCCCATCTGGTTACCAGCACCCAGCGCAAGCAGGAGGTGGGGGGTTCGAGTCCCCCCTTCCACGAATTAAACCAAAAAATTTATCTCCTTTGTTTTGGTACAGAAACCTCCAGAAATCACAACCAAGCCCCTCTATCTTTAATTCTAACCCCTGTAATTATTTTTTTGCAAGTCCCTAATGACTTAAAAATGGCAGATTTGCACCTAATATTGTAAATTGCATAACTATTTTATTTTAACTCCAAATCCAACATTTTTAATATGTTTTCAATACCAAATTGAATGATCTATCCAAATATAATTTTTTTTTACTGTTTTGAATATTTTAAATTGGTAAAACATTTGAATTCTTGTCAAATTCACTTAAATTTGCAAAATTCATAACTTGGGCATAAAAATTCCAAATTCCACAAACTAAATATGTTTTCCAATCAACTTTTCATGTACTTTCCAAATATAAATTTTGTTTTCTGTTTTGAATAATTTAAATTGCTGAAAACAACTGTTTCTTGTTTATTGCATTTAAAATTGCCAAAATAATAACTTGCTCATTTTAAATCCAATTTCCACAAATGAAATATGTTTTCCATGCAAAATTAAACCACCTTTCCAAATATAAATTTTGTTTCATGTTTTGAATAATTAAAATTGGTTAAATAATTTAAACCTTGTTTAAATCATTTAAAATTGTTAAATTCATAAATAATTTATTTGAAATCCTTTTTCAACAAGTGAAACATGTAACCCACCTAAAATTTGGTGCTCTTTTCAAATATAAACTTTTTTATCTGTTTTGAACAATTTAACTTGATGAAAACAACAAATGCTTGTGTGACACCTTTAAGGAACCAAAATTTCTTAACTCAATAAACAAATTTCCAAACTTGTTCAACCTTATTTCCAATTGGTTCTATTGTTGTTATTTTGCTGTTTTCCTCATCCATGCATCATGCTAATCCACTTTCACATGTTGCTTAGTTGTAAAACAATTAATTCCACCATAATTCATGGGCTTTTCATATGCAATCCAATTGCATGTGGGTCCATTTAATCATGTTGTTATCTTGTCAACTAGTTTATTTTGATGTATCAATTAAATGGTCATGCATCATCCCATGTTTGTGCACTATGCCATGTTATTGATTGTTTATCTTTCTGCCTTGTTTGTTTGCTTCTTCCCGGATATACGACGACGTTGAGACCGACGATTCTTACGACACCCCTTCTAAGGATCTAGCTCAGTACCAGGCTACTGGGTTTGCAGGCAAGTTATCACTCACATGAACCACTATGTTCCTTTCAACATTGGTTACTGATACTTTCCGTTGTTCTTCTCTGCTAGCCTTAGTAGTAGTTGTTTCTGTTACGAACCCATCACATGAATCCCTTAACCTTGATATTGCCTCACCTCCACTCCTATCACCCCTTTGATTGAGCCAGTGTCTTACTAGCATGCTTAGGTTGTTTTGCTCGAGTCTGTTACCCGTTACTTTCAGTTACTATATCGATATTATGTTCTGGGGGCTCGATGTTTAATCAATCAATCATGCTAATGTTATTGTTAAATAATAATTTGATGATAAGGCACCGGCAGGAGGCCCTTTGTGGTTTTGAGGCCTGCTAGTGTCGACCCTAATAGGAAAAGGGTCTTGTCTACTGATCCATGATGAGCGCACTAACCGCATGTGGGAAGCGAGTATGGGCGCCCCCCTCAATTTGACTCGATTCGCATCTCGTCCAAATCGCCTCATTTAGTTCGGGTTTTCCATTTGCTGCATGCATGATCTTGCGAGCCCTTGGATCCCGGGTGGAACTTTCGTAGTCGGCATATAGGGGGGACACTGTCTTAGAGTGCTATGAGGGTCCCTTTTCTTCGGGGCTCGATTAGCCGTGCGCCCAAGGTTCTTTGGGCTTGATGCGAAGAAGAGTTGAGTTGTGTTGAGTGCCCCGCTTGGTGGAAGGGACTTTCCATCTGGCGGGTTATTCATGCGTGTACGGCCAAATTGGTGCAACCCTGCAGGGATAATCTTCTCGAGAAGCCGTGTTTTCCGCGGTTATGGATTACTTGGTGAAAGTACTGGCTAACAAGTACTCAGGACAACTTAAACCTAATGATTAACAACCTTACACCCAATGATTAACAACTTGACTAGTAATAGGCTTATTGACACAATAATATGAACCATCATTATTTCAACTGTGTGAGTTATCCTCGGATTGCTTCTTTGGATAAGGGGCGAGATCCAGGATGGGTTTGATTGAAGTTATCTTTCAGTTGGTTACAATCCTCGATCTTATCTTCTTTCTGTTAGCCGGAAGTGGTAGAATCTCTGTAGTTGGTTAGTGCAGCCAGTTGCAGCATCTTTTATATCCCCTTCCTTCCGTTGAACCCAAAGCATCTGTGCTTGGTGTTGACGGGTTACACTTTGGTGAACTATGAGTCTTGCTTTCCAGTACGTTTATGTACTGACCCCTTTGGGGCTGTGGTTTCCGCAGACCTACGTTTCCGAAGATCTACATGGTGGCTACTACGTGGAGTATGACAAGACTGCTGACGAGTAGATAGCGGACCCGGGCAGGATCCGAGACTTCGTGGATGGGCTCCGTCTGTTCGTTTCCGGCCTCTTAGGCCTATTTGGTTCTTGTCTGTACTCAGACATGTTGAATGCTTCCGCTGTGATGTACTGATGTATTGTTGGGACATGTGTCCTCTGAATGATTGTATTTGCTATCTCTGCTCTGATGAGAGCCATTTGCAACCTTTTTCAATCTTTTGTGTCGTAGAGATCTGTTGTGATATCAGTTGTTCAACGCCGTTGATGTACCATGTGTGTATGGTTGAAGTACGTCGACGGTAGTGCCTTTGATCTCTAGTGGATAGTTTACATCGACAATGGAATAGCGGAGCTTGGTTGTCGCACATAAGTGCTGGCCTACTCGAGAGCGAGGATGTGGGAGCAGGTATGCCCCATAATCCAAGCATCTGCTATCCAGTTCGGCCCGATGAGTATCCCCTAGAAATCAGGGTACGACACTTTGGGTTCATTGACCCGTATTCGTTTCATCAAGACACAATAGAAAAGTTCAACAAGGATACACAGGATGATTTGCTAAGGTTTTTGAAGCGACAAAGTACCAAAAAAGAAATACTTTGCCCCTACGGATTCAAGTGAGTGTTACTGTCTTGTAGACATTCCATTTTGCTTACCTGATGTTAAGTGTAATTGATGAGTATGCATGACTACATGTGTACACGTGCGCAGGTCCCACTTCATATTGTTCATCATTAGAATCGGTCAAGGACAAGTTGAAGTCTGGGACTCGTTAACCTAGGACGCTGACACATGGAAGAGCGCGCGTCAGATGCTTCAAAGGTATATATATATCGGCCTGTTTCGTTCATCGGCCTCTTTTTCGTTCATTTCCTGATATCAAGTAAGTAATAATTAACTCTTGTATTCATTTTTCGTTTGTCGGCCAGGGTTTGGCAAATGTTCATCAAGGAAGAACCCGGTACATGGGCAGACAAGCTCCACTTTCAGATTAACAAAGTAAGTAGTACTACGTACCCTAGTTTCAAACAAGTTTGCTTAAATTGGATGAACCAAACTCAAGTTATGAAATTCCAAAGTTTGCAATTTTTATTGCATTTTCAGTAATTAATTATTTAGTGCAAAAATTGTTACAGAAATATATTGCAAACTTGACATTAACAGAAAGGGCGCAAGATTATGAATCCACAGGATTTTGAATCATTCAATTTGGAGCTATATTCAATTTTATATTGATTTTAGAGTTAATGCCTCAGATCTCTGTTTCTGAAATTCGGGCAGAAAAAGAAAAAAAACAGAAATAAAAGGGTGGCTTTTTCTGCCTTGGGGGGGGATCGAACCCAGGACCTGGGGTTTGCGCGCAAGGGTGTGATACCAGTGGGATGCTGTCATGTTGGTTGCAAGATACATATGCGGTAGGCTTTTGAGGTGGCTTTCGGCTGTTAACTGAAACTTGGTTCAGTTAACTGAAACAAACTGCGGACAGATACTCGACGACGGTGACGACCTGCAAGCAGCGCTCGACGGCGGGGGTTCTCCACGCGATGGTGGGTCACAGAGCAAGGAGGAGGGGAGGAGGAAGCCCTAGGGTGGAGGGGGCCTCACCTCGGGGGCGTCGTCGTCGAAGGAAAGAAGCAGGGCGTCGCTGCCCCTGCATCGAAGCAGGCAGGTGGCCGCCGCGCGCCGGGGAGGAAGAGGGCCACGGCGGCGCCTCCCCGTGGCCTCCTGGAGCGGGGCGAGGAAGCGAGGCCGGAGAGGATGCAGTTGCGGTTCCATTCCCGCGCCTTGGAGGAGGGAACCACGACCCCAGCGGCCCCTTGGGAAGCTCCAAAAATCGGCCATGGAACCGAGGTTCAGAAGAAAAGATACAGAGGGAGGGGGGCGATCGGAGGAGAAACAGGAGGGGACGGCGGCGCTAGGGAGGAAGAGGGAGAAGGGGGCGGCCTAGGGTTAGGGGAACCCTAGGGGCTAGATAAGGGGAGGGGGAGGAGCAGGTAGGAGGGTGCGCTGGTCTTTCCACCATGGCTATCGTCAGCCATCGTACGGAGGTGGGGGATGAGGTGGAGTGGGCTGGATGGTGGGGAGATGGTGGGCTGGTTGGGCCTGACTCCCCCTAGCTCCCCTTCCTTTTATTTTTTCTTCTTTCTTTTTTTTTTGCTTGTAAGAAAAGAAAAGGAGAGAGAGAAAGAATAGGTTGGGGTTTGGGGTCTTAAATTTTATAAATAAATTTTATTAAGTGGCAAATAGCAATTTCAAAGCAATTGTGAATATTAAGTCCAAATATTGAAATATTAATTGGAGTTTTAAGTTGATATTTGAAATTCCATTAGTTTTCCATAAAGATTGATTTTTAAACAATTTATTCAATAACCCCAAACAATTTATGAGTCCTTATTGAATTAATTGTTTGCAAGAATTTGATTTTTTTAAAACCCACAATTTGATCATGTCAATTATGATTGATTTGGGAGTGAATTTGAATTTGCCATTTGGGGTTACTAAAAAGGAGTTTTCACTTAACAAACAATTTGAAATAATTCAACTTCAAACTATTTGAAAACAATTGAGTGGTTTAGTTTGCAATTTCTAAATTGGAAAATTTGGACAAATGTTTGAAAGTTTAAATGGGTTTGAAATTTCCAGTTGTTTTGAAAACAGTATGCAATGCATATGATGCACATGAGGCAAAGCAAAAAGAAAACAAACAACTTCTACTTAGGGTAACACCCCAGGTGTTACAGACGACACCACTAACAAGGGATTGCGCCCTCGCAATCCACCTGCTAACCCGGGAGGGGAAAGAAGTTCGACTATCGATTCTTCATGCTTCCAGCTGATCTCCTCGACACCACTAACAAGAGATTCTTGCTCGGAGTGACGACGATGTTCTTCCACCAGGAATCTTCCGATGATCGAACCTATTAGGTTAAAGGCTCAGAAAAAGTCCACCCACGTAGGATCCTAACACTTTGAAAGATAGACAAGGGGGGAAGACTCCAATACAAATAAGATGGGAGGGGAAATAGAATAGAGATAAGGAGAAAACAAGAATCCTATTGAGATGTTTTTCCAAAATAGTTTAGCAGAAATAGTTTTTGACACTCTAGAAACAACGACCGTTAGCGAGGTTAACCTACAGGCTTTTGCGGACCCGTTGCTTCGATAACCATTCGTATCGAAACAATCTCGGGAATCGGAACCAAGGCTCTGATACCATTTGTGACGCCCCGAGATCGGGCACTATGCAGATTTCAGCATTTCCGCCAAAATCCACATAATAACCGATTTCAGGTTGCCACTTCTGATAACATTACAACAGTTCACGAATATTCCGCAACAACAACAGAAAAGATATATACAAGACGACTCAAACGAGTGAAGGATACAACTGATACAATACAAAGATCCAAATAACAGCGGAAGAAACAACATAGTGTCCGACTACGGACAAGATACAAATTGGACTAAGAGTCCTGAAGATAACCGAGAGCGTCCAATCCCTGCGCAGGCCAAGCCGTAGGGATTCCCAAGCTAACGTCGTCAGACTTCAAACCTGTTGACTGCAATATTGAATATGCAGCCACGAAAAAGATTCGTGGGTCAGTACGGTTAAGTACTGGCAAGTGGATAAACCCATACTCACAAGATACCGGCGTAGCCAGTCATCACAAGATACAAATACTATGGGTTCAACGGAAAGGAAGGGATTGTTGTAAATAAGCGGCAGCGGGCTGCACTAATCAACTACAGAGACTCACTACAACATCCGGCTAAAAGAGGGGGATAAGATAGCGTATCGTAACCAACTACGACTACTCACCAAACAATACCCATCCAATGTCACCCCCTACTAAGGAAGCAACCCAAGGATAACTCACACTGTTGGATTAAGGTGAAGGTCAGGTTATTGTGGCAATATGCCTATTACTAGTCAAATTATTATTGATTAGGTGTAAGTTGTCTGAGTACTTGTTAGCCAGTACTTTCACCAAGTCGTCACATAACCGCGGACAACACGGCTTCTCGAGAAGATTTATCCCTGCAGGGTGTGCTCCAGTACCCGTACACACTCAAGCCACCAACTAAAACTCAGGTTGGCTTGACACGACCCAAACTATCTCTACAACCCATCCTAGGAGCCACGGAGCTATAAGGTCCCAGCCACGCAGCCGAATACTCAGCGCAGGTGTGCAAAACTCCCGCAGGACACAACACCCCGGCAATACAGGCCTCGCCCTATATGCATCATCATCATCATCAGTAACCATGGGTGATCAACCCATTATGCAAAGGAGCAAATGGAACACCCGAACTAAGTGTGGCTCTTCGGATAAGCTGCAAATCAGGTCTAAGTCGAGGGGGGTTCCATACCACCACCCGGATGCGGTGAGCACGCTCATCATGAATCAGTAGACAAGACCCTTTTCCTAATTAGGGTCGACACTAGCAGGCTTCAAAACCCTAACCCGGGGCTCCTGCCGGTGCCTTAACATCAAATTATTATTACCCAAAACATTAACATGTTGTTGATTGAATTGAAACCCAACTATCAAACTAAACAGGTGATAAGACGGACAACAAGACTTGAGCGCAAACAACACTAAGCATGCAACTACGACACGAGGGCCAACAGGGTAAACAAACAACAGTTAACAGGAATTGGAAGGAAGGCTATATCATGGCTGCAAGGTAAACATATAATAGGATCGAGACACAAGCATCGAATCAAGGCTAGAATAAGAACAACGGAAAGAATCGGTAACAAGTGATGAAAGGCATCCTGTTGGCAGCAAGTGAGTATACTTGCCTGGAATCCAGCAAGTAGAGGTACATCCGAAGAACTTGTCGTTGCTCACATCATCTCAACGTCCTATCCGCGAAGAAGCAACGAACCTCGAACAAACACCGGATGCAACAATTACTACTACGACAAAAGATCCAGCATGATCAAGATATGGATGCATGACAAGTTTAAGGATGCATCAAAGATAAACTAGTTGACATGATAACACAATTAAATGGACCCATATGCAATTTGGGTTGCATATGGAAAGCCCATGAATTAAGATTGAAATGATAGTTTGACAACTAACCAACAGGTGAAGGTGGATTAGCATGATGCATGGATGATGAAAACAATAAGAAAACAACATTAGCTTCAATTTGAAAAGGGGTTTACCACATTTGGAATTTTATTTATTAAGTGTTGGAATTTTTTGGTTTCTTAAAGGTGTTACACAAACATTTGTTGTTTTCACCAATTTTAATTGTTCAAAACAGATAACCAAATTTATATTTGGAAAGAACACAAAATTTTAGATGGAAAACATATTTCATTTGTTGAAAAAGGAATTAAAATGAATTAGTTATTAATTTGACAATTTTAAATGCATTAAATAAGAAACAGTTGTTTTCAGCAATTTAAATTATTCAAAACAGCAAACAAAGTTTATATTTGCAAAGTTCATGAAAAATGGGATGGAAAACATATTTTACATGTTGGAATTGGATTTGAATTGCCCAAGTTATGAATTTTGCAATTTAAAAGGGTTTAATTAAAGCATTGGATTATTGCACTACTTTTAATTAGGAAAAACATTAAACAAATTGCATTGAAAAGGTTTAAAACATGTAGCAAATGTTTCATTGAACATTTAGAGTTATCAAACATAATTTTTGGGTTATTAATGAATTTATTATGCCAATTTTCATAATCATTCTTATTCTTCCATTTTTAGTAAACAGAGAGAAACATTTCCAAAATTAATTAAATTGTGGCCAAATAAAATACCAATGTGTAGAGTTTGTTAACACAAGTTTTTAGAGTCCAAGTTTGCTTAAATTGGATGAACCAAACTCAAGTTATGAAATTCCAAAGTTTGCAATTTTTATTGCATTTTCAGTAATTAATTATTTAGTGCAAAAATTGTTACAGAAATATATTGCAAACTTGACATTAACAGAAAGGGCTCAAGATTATGAATCCACAGGATTTTGAATCATTCAATTTGGAGCTATATTCAATTTTATATTGATTTTAGAGTTAATGCCTCAGATCTCTGTTTCTGAAATTCGGGCAGAAAAAGAAAAAAAACAGAAATAAAAGGGTGGCTTTTTCTGCCTTGGGGGGGGGGGATCGAACCCAGGACCTGGGGTTTGCGTGCAAGGGTGTGATACCAGTGGGATGCTGTCACGTTGGTTGCAAGATACATATGCGGTTGGCTTTTGAGGTGGCTTTCGGCTGTTAACTGAAACTTGGTTCAGTTAACTGAAACAAACTGCGGACAGATACTCGACGACGGTGACGACCTGCAAGCAGCGCTCGACGGCGGGGGTCCTCCACGCGATGGTGGGTCACAGAGCAAGGAGGAGGGGAGGAGGAAGCCCTAGGGAGGAGGGGGCCTCACCTCGGGGGCGTCGTCGTCGAAGGAAAGAAGCAGGGCGTCGCTGCCCCTGCATCGAAGCAGGCAGGTGGCCGCCGCGCGCCGGGGAGGAAGAGGGCCACGGCGGCGCCTCCCCGTGGCCTCCCGGAGCGGGGCGAGGAAGCGAGGCCGGAGAGGATGCAGCGGCGGTTCCATTCCCGCGCCTTGGAGGAGGGAACCACGACCCCAGCGGCCCCTTGGGAAGCTCCAAAAACCGGCCATGGAACCGAGGTTCAGAAGAAAAGATACAGAGGGAGGGGGGCGATCGGAGGAGAAACAGGAGGGGACGGCGGCGCTAGGGAGGAAGAGGGAGAAGGGGGGCGGCCTAGGGTTAGGGGAACCCTAGGGGCTAGATAAGGGGAGGGGGAGGAGCAGGTAGGAGGGTGCGCTGGTCTTTCCACCATGGCTATCGTCAGCCATCGTACAGAGGTGGGGGATGAGGTGGAGTGGGCTGGATGGTGGGGAGATGGTGGGCTGGTTGGGCCTGACTCCCCCTAGCTCCCCTTCCTTTTATTTTTTCTTCTTTTTTTTGCTTGTAAGAAAAGAAAAGGAGAGAGAGAAAGAATAGGTTGGGGTTTGGGGTCTTAAATTTTATAAATAAATTTTATTAAGTGGCAAACAATAATTTCAAAGCAATTGTGAATATTAAGTCCAAATATTGAAATATTAATTGGAGTTTTAAGTTGATATTTGAAATTCCATTAGTTTTCCGTAAAGATTGATTTTTAAACAATTTATTCAATAACCCCAAACAATTTATGAGTCCTTATTGAATTAATTGTTTGCAAGAATTTGATTTTTTTAAAACCCACAATTTGATCATGTCAATTATGATTGATTTGGGAGTGAATTTGAATTTGCCATTTGGGGTTACTAAAAAGGAGTTTTCACTTAACAAACAATTTGAACAAATTCAACTTCAAACTATTTGAAAACAATTGAGTGGTTTAGTTTGCAATTTCTAAATTGGAAATTTTGGACAAATGTTTGAAAGTTTAAATGGGTTTGAAATTTCCAGTTGTTTTGAAAACAGGATGCAATGCATATGATGCATATGATGCAAAGCAAAAAGAAAACAAACAACTTCTACTTAGGGTAACACCCCAGGTGTTACACCCAGGGCCCCACAAACATGGTGGCAGCCACTCAAGCGAGCCCGGGGTCACTAGCCAAGTTTGACTGGCGTCAAATCCCGCGCGCACACGTCATGGTGACGTCGGCAGGACGTCATTCGCCAGCGGGAGGCTCTCTGGCATGGCCCTGGCGGCATTTCCCGTGCGTGCCCGGACAACCCCTGGCCACCCAAACGATCAGCACGGCGAGGGGGGCCTAGTGTAGGTGGCGCCACGATCTATTGGCTATCGGAGTAGCTCCGGCGAGAATGTTCCACGGTGACAGTCAAGGTCGTTTCGGCAGGAGCCTCGCAGAGGACGAACGGGGAAGAGTAAAGGGTCTAGCTGGACCAGGGGCTCACCACGAGCGCGATGGCGATGTCAGTGAGGCCGGAGGAGCTCGAGGGCGTCGGCGGAGAGCTCGAACGCGTGGCCGGCCACTTGGAAGACGATGGATGGCGCCGCCAGCTCCAGTGGTCTCTCACTGATTCCTTGCGCTAGGAGGTAGAGGGCGACAAGGAGTATACAATGGTGGCCGCTGCGCTTCTCGGGAAGGCTCCAATCTACGAAGACGACCGGTGGCTGTCCCTAGGGTTAGGTTTTGGGTTCGAGGAGGAGCGTCCGGTAGGTAGGGAGAGAGACAGGAGGGCTAGGCATCGAGGGGGCCCTCTTATCATAGTGAGGAGCACGGCAGGGCCCGACAGGGCGTCGTGGGGGGCTGGACATCGTGGTGGCGGCTTTTCCGCGCGCGGCGGGTATGGAGGAGAGAGACGGCCTGGCGATTTTGCGAAAAACCCCTCGGGGCATTTCTCCTTTTCTGTTTTCTTCCTTTTCTTCTCTGTAAATTGATGTTTTCCACCCTCAAAAAAATTCCAACATTTGTTCAGACTTGTGGACAATTATTATTTCCAAAGATGTACCTCTGGTAGAATTTTGAGGCCATTTGGATGAAGTTTGTAGAACAAACTTGGTTGAGTTTGAATTCTGCCAAAATTTGAAAATCCATTCTCTTGATTATTATTAATTTGACTGAATTATGTTCTCGTATATAGAGCATCCCGCAACAACCACGCGGAACTGATTATTGTGGATACTACGTTTGCGAGTTCATTCACATGATTATCAATGAGAAATCCCGTACTTCCAGAAATCTAGAGGTACGTAACCGGATCTTCACAACTTTATTTATGTTGCCATCAATTATGTTTAGTTTTGTTCATAACTTAATTGTTTTCATCTACATGTATATATGTGTACTTTTATTTGGTGCATCAACATTTAACCGCAAACACGGAATCATAAACACTTAACCGCAAACACGGAATCGGTGTTTTCGGATACGTATTTCCGATTACGTGTTTCCGATTCCGTGTTCGTAAAAAAAGAAACACGGACACACGGAATCGGAAAGACGTAAACGGAAACACGTAAACGGAAACCCTGAAAATACGGAACACACCCTAAACCCTAAACCCTAAATACGGAATCGGAAACCCTGAAAAAAAAGGAAAAAAAAAGAAAAAAAAAGCTTTAGGACCGGTTGGTGTTACCAACCGGTTCTGTCGTGGTGGTGTCACGGCAGATGCCATGGGATGGCTAAAGATGTGGGGACGATGGACGCTGGAGGTGTCCGGGGAGGGATCACGCGACGAGTAGCCGCGTGAGGTGAGATCCACACAACACAAACAACACGATGTACCCAGGTTCAGGGCCCTCGTGAGGAGGTAAAACCCCTACTCCTGCCTTTCTCTATGTATTACGATGTCTCTCCGAGTAGGTACAATACAAATGATATCGCTACCGAGTAGCCCCTTGCCCCTCTCCGAGTAGAGCTAGGTCAAGGACTTAGGGTTTCTAGGGTTTCCAGGGAGCGACCGTTAGCATCTATGGGAGCCTGTGTGAGCGTCTGTGAGTGTGTCTCGCGCAGGAGGCGGCGGGGCACCTTATATACATGGTGCCCAGCCGGATACGTCCAAATCCTAGACAAGTGTCGACATAGTGTGCACACTGTCCTTTCTCCGAGTACCCGCTCACAGCTTTGGTCGTTGGTCTTGGCTGCTTCTGTAAAGTCGTTGGGCAAAACTAGGGGACAGACTGGTATCACTGTACCTAGTCACAGAGTAGGCCCCCCTTATCCTGCCACCGACTGCTTCCATGCTGTCACTGTCAGGCAGGCCGTCCCCACGTGAACAGTAGTTCGAATGCTGCCAAGTACGGACCCAGGATACGCGGGATCCTGTGTCAGAACGGCTCCTTTGACTTCCTGCCCGAGTAGTTTCCCGCCAAATGTTCCCGCCAATTGTACTCGGGCCAAACCTTCTACTCGACATGGTAAAAACTGATTGATATCTCCTTTTGGCCATCTTGAGGTGAGACCGAGTAGCAGTCGACCGGGTAGCGGGTACCCGGTAGTCGGCTACTCGACAAAACCTCTCTTCCGTAAGCGGCCTTTACCACCTGTCTTTACCTTACTCGGGGGTAACCCCCCGACAGCAGTCCCCGAAGCTGGTTGAGTCTTGCGAACTTGTTCACTAGGCTCTGCCAGCTTAAAACCAGCCTTCGCATCTCAGCCATCGAACCTCAAGATGCCGAGTAGGTCCTCCGAGTAGCTATCCGGAAAGTATCTTGAGTCTCCTCTTTCCGAGTAGCACCTGCTTTCTACTCTGTAACCGAGTAAAAAGACTTAGCGAAATTTCGCAAGCTGAGCCTCTGCAGCGCAGAGCAACATCCAGCCCCTCACGCAGGCACTGCCCACGTGTCAAGCATCCACGACCTCGTCGTTTGGTTGCCCAGGACACGACGCCACGTGTCCAGTTTTCACGCCGTGGGCCCACCGGCCGTCATGTCCCATCACGCGCAATTACTGGCCACGATCTGAAGGTGGGATCCAATGCGGCCGTTACGCGCGCAACCCACGCTTGTGTGCGTTTCTAGCCGGCCACAGGACCCACCACACGCCGCAGTCGATCCCACTACCGCGGTGGTAACGGTAACACCGCGAGGGAGATATAAATACCCCCGCGGTAACTTCCCTTTCTTCTTCCCTGCTCTTTTCCCTTTCTGCCTCTTGTCCTTCTTCTCCACCGAGCCCTCCGCCGCCGCGCAAGCTTCCGCGCCGCCGCGGACTCACTCCACCGAGCACCTCCACTCGAGAATCATCCACTCCTCCCACTCGCGACGATGGCCAAGGCTAGCTGGGCGGGTTCCTCCGTCACCAAGGCCAATCTCGCCTGGCTCGTGACCAGCAGAAGGGTTCCCCCCGGCGTGGAGTGCCGGGCACCCGACGACGAGGTCGTGCCAACTCCGCAGGACGGCGAGCGGGTGGTCTTCATGTCGCACTTCGAGCGCGGCTTTGGACTGCCCGCCTCCGACTTTCTGCGCAAATTCCTCGACCACTTCGGGCTGCAGATGCACCACCTGCCGCCCAACGCGGTCGTCTTCCTCGCCTACCACGCCGTGGTCTGCGAGGCTTTCCTCGGCATCAGGCCTACGACTGATACGTGGCTCAGGTACTTCAATCTCCGCCAACAATCTGTCGGGAAGAAAGACGGTGCAGGTATCGGCCGCGCCACCGACACGGGCTGTGCCATGATGGTGCAGCGGACGGGTACAAACCATCCCCGCATCCAGGGGCTGGACTCCTGCCGAATGTGGCAGCAGACCTTCTTCTACGTCAAGAACGTCCCCGCCACGGAAGGAGGTGTGGTTGATGATCGAATCAACCTGCCCGCTTGGAGGAACCGTGCTCCACTCGGGTCGAACTGGAAGGAGAAGCCCAACATCGACGAAATCGCCGTCGAGATAGAAGATAGACTCGGCGAGTTGAAGAAGCTGGGCCTCAAGAACGACGACCCGGTGATATGCTGGATCAAGCGCCGAGTACTCCCTCTGCAGGAGCGCTGCCATCTCATGTGTTACATGGGAGGCCCGCGCGACTGCACCAGGACCACCACCATCGACATCGACGACGCGGATGTTGCCTATCATGCCAGGAACATGCTGAAGACAAGCCTTACCGAGAAGTGGCGGTATGGCTTCGCCCCGTACAGCCGCACGCAACCGATTGCCCGGGTACGTTCTTCCTTCTCTGTTTTTTGCCTCTGCCACCCGAGTAGAGAACTTCCCTTTCCGCCCCGACTAGCAACCACCTGGTGCACCGAGTAGAGCTCTTAGTCGACTCGCGCTTAGGCTTAGTATGCTTTGTGTTTGCACGCCTATCCGGGTAGAACACTTGGAGAACTGCATAGGCTTAGTGTGCTTTGTGTCTGCATGCCTGTCCGAGTAGAATACTTAGAAAACCGCATAGGCTTAGTGTGCTTTGTGTTTGCATGCCTATCCGAGTAGAGTTCCATCCTGCTACTCGGTTTACTTATGATCCTTCTCTGTCTTTCAGACTCTTACTCGACAGCTGATTGAGAGTCGGGAAGTTTTCGAGGACAACTGGTTCGCCGATCGCGAGGAGGATGACATGCTGCCCTCTGACGACGCGGAACAGAGCAGTACCGCTCCTGACAAGCGTGATGCTCTCCGCACTTGGTCGGATGAAGGCTCTCACGGTATGGTTATTTTCATCTTGTTTGCTTCTGAGAAACACCAGCCCCTTGCACTGCTGTTCCTGATTCTTCCTTCTTCTCCTTTGAACTTCTCAGATGAGGCCGCTGCGGAGAGGGACGACGAGGATGAGGGCGAGAACGAGGGCGATGCGCCCCTCGTCGTCCAACCTTTGTCTACTGCCCCTCCCGAAACCCGCAAGCGGACTGGGAGCGAAGCGCAGGTACCTCCAGCCAAGAAGAGGAAGCCCGCCGAGAAGGAGGAGGCCGCCGAGAAGAAGAAGAAGGTTACTGTCAAGAAACCCCGACGACAGCTTAAGTCCACCAATGCGTGAGTTCTCTTCTCGTTTGCCCTCCTTCTCGCGTAGTACTGATTTCTCCCAAATCTTCTTCCAATCTCTGATCTCTTTCTTCTCTGCAGTCCTGCCATGGATGCGAACGCAGCCCTCGCGTCCGACCAAGCCCAGAAGAAACCAGTACCTCTGGTCAACCTGGACGATGATGATGAGGATCGCGACGCCAATGCTGCCGCTGCCAATCCAGCACAAGGAGCAGCGTCAGAACCAGTAGCACAAGACACCGCCGTCCACGACGAGAGACCCCCTTCTCCTCCGGCTAGCAACGCCGAGGAGAACCAAGAACAAGAAATGCCAGATGCCGCCGCCCTTGAGCGGCCAGAAGTAGAACGGGAGCAGCCCACCACTGAGGCTGCTGCACAAGAGAACATCGCCGCCGAGCAGCTGACGACAGACGACACCGCCGCGGATGCTACCGTAGCGGATGTCTACCCACTGCCAGGCAGCGCACCGAGTGGTGTTCTGCCAGGAGCTGCAGCGGCGCCACCAACTGCGCAAGGCCCTACGCCACCGACTGCGCAAGGCCCTACACCACCAACTTCCTCCTCGTCTCCACAGAGCAAGGATACATCCAGCCCTCCTGGGCGAGCAGCCAAGCAACAGGCCCTTGATGCTCTGAGGGATTACTGTTCCAAGAAGGGCCTTTCTGAGAAGGAGACTGCCGATAAGGTGGCTGCTGAGGAGGCCAAGGCCAAGGAGGAGGCCGCCGAGAAGGTCAGAGCTGAGAAAGAAGCTGCTGAGAGAGCCAAGGCCGAGCAGAAGAAGGCCAGGGCTGAACAGAAGAAGGCCGAGAGGCAAACTGCCGAGAAAGCAGTCGCCGAGAAGGCCAAGGCCAAGACTGACGGGAAGAAACCCGAGGATGTCGAGAAGCAGGAAATCGAGAAGGAGCGAACAAAGAAGAGGGCCAGAGACCAAGGCGCATCCGCAGGCGGAGCACTCGTGATCCGCGACTCCGGCCCGATTCCTGCTGCGCTCTCTGCGGGCGCTCGCGCTGCTGGCCAGCCTTGCTACCCGGAGTATATGATTGAGGTTAGCCACCAACATAGCATCGGCTTCCCTCCCCAAGATAAAGCTGTAGCTATTCAGAAGGGGAGAAAAGCTGTAGCCAGGAATACTCCTCCCTTCGATCCAGCCCATAACAAACCCGTCAATATTGCTTCTCGGGGAGCCCAAGACAAGCCAATAACCTCCAAGGGTCTTGAGCAGGTACTGGACACTGTCGGCTACATCAGCGCCAAGTGGGACAGCGGGGTTCTCGGAGAGGAGAAGTGGCACGGCTTGACCCTTGGCTCCGTCGACCACTACCGCGTGGAGTGGAACAAGATCGACCTGGGACACCAGCCCATGTCCGTCTCCACCGACACCGCCACCCTCGCAGCCAAGATGTTCTTGCACCGCAAGAACGCCGAAGATATCGAACAGAGCTACGCAGTAAGTCTTTTTGCCTTTTCTGAGTTGAATTTTCTTCTCTTCTACTCGCCTTTCTTCTTTCTTACCATCATCCCCAGTCCCCGAGATTTGGGTCGAGTAGGCGGATACTCTCCGAGTAGCCTCCTACTCGGGCCGAATCTTCTCTGCTTTGCCTAACTCATTTTCTTCTCGGTTTTCAGGATAGCGTTCTTAAGCGGACCAACTTATACCGCATCCTTCTCTGGAACCACTCCATCGCTAAGAGGCGAATTGCTGCGCTGGAGAAGGAGAAGTTAGCTGCTGAGGCCGCGAGCAAAAATGCAAACGACAGCACCCAACAGCTGGCCGAAGTGCAAGGTACACGCTTAGCCACGCGGTTTCTGCGTTTTATGTTTACGCCCGCTTCTGCTTTCTCACGCGCTAACCTTTTCTTCTTTGCAGACAAACTGAAGGCCTTGGCCGATGAGCATGAGAAATGCCGCGCTTTCGTGGCGAACGCCGAGGCCACCATAAAGAAACTTGAAGGTGAGTTTGCTGTTTACTCGGTATGTCCTTGAACTCGGTTCTTCTCTGCCCGCTTACTGACCTCATCTTATCTTTTCGCAGAAGATTATAAGTCGTTTGCTGAGGCGCACCAAGATTGCGTCCAGCCAGCCGAGGTGGAGAAACAGCTATCCGATCAGGCCATTTCTCTCGTGAAGGACCACACCACCGAGATGGAGAAACTGCAGCTCCAGCTTCAGAATGCACTCCAAGATGCCGTGAAGATTGGCGCCGAGAGGGACACGGCCATCGCCGAGAAAGCCAAGGCCGAGACCACTTTCAAGGCCAAGGAGAGGGCCCTCGAGGCTGAATGCGAGACTCTGAAGAAGACCAATGCTGATCTTTTCGCTCAGATGGACACCTTGCGCCAGGTCCAGTCAAAGCACATTAGCAACGAGGAATCTTGGAGAACCAAGCTGCAGCAGCTGCGCCGCCAACTGATCGGTAAGTTCTTTTCTTCATTGCATCTTTTCTTCTCGGTCTTATTCCTTCTCAGCTTCCTTTTTTCTTTCTCGGTTTTTGATCTTGCCATTTGCTATTTCAGATATCTGGCCTCGTCTTGAGTCTACCTCTGCGCCCTCGATAGCCAAGGCCCGAGCAGTTCGCCTTTCGCTGGGTGAGCCGATTGACACCAGGGCTGATATCGAGGACAGCTTGCAGGTGCTCAAGGGTTACTTTGAACAGCTGGCCGGTTGCGGGACTGATTTGATGCATGCGGGCTTTGAGCTCCACCGGCTGTTCTGGCCTCATGATGCTGAGCCAAAGAGCATGCGGGAGCTCGCCCTCAAGCTGGAGAACGTGAAGGCCGAGTTGAAAAAGTGGCGAGCCTCCGGAGCCCGTGCTGGTGCGGACGTGATGCTTCTCTGCATTGCGTCCTGGTATGAAAACCTGGACATGCAGCTCATCCGCGGGAAGCGCAATAACTCCAAGTGGGAGACTGATGCCGATAGCGTGGCCTTGCGCAAGCAGATTGCATATGATGTCGCAGAGTGCGCCGAGACGGAGGTCTACATCGATGGCGTCCCCGAACCCGACACCGAGTACGAGGACGACGAAGATGACGACGAGGAAGAACTTGGGGACTACTTCGAATCTCCCAAGGGCAAGGCCGGGAAGGGCAAGGCCACCGTCGTCGCGAGTAGCGATGAAGACGAAGGGGCGCACATCGACAGCGAGCCACTCGACTTCGGCACCTCCTCAGGTGCTGCTCTCGACGACACGGTGCCCCCTCCTGGCCACGCTTCAGGCTCCTCCTCGGCTCCGGGACCCGTCTCGGTGGCCACGGCCACTTCCGAGCAGGCGGCCACCCAGGAGGGCGCCGGGTTGGAGGAATCCGCCGCCGTGCAGACGGAGGCTGTTGCTACCCACGCCAGCACCGAAGGAACAGCCGCCACGACTGCCACCGAAGAAACTGCTGCCAGGACCGCCGCCGAGGAAACAGCCGCCAAGGCCAGCGCCGAGAACATCTCCTCTTCAACTTGAAGCAACCTGCAATCTTTTCTTTCACTTGAACATTTTATCAGATCCCCGGAATGCCGGGAGCAGATGTAACAGACTACCTTTATCTTGCTTGCTACTCAGTTTTTATGCCCACTCGGTTTACGTTGACATTAATCAATTTGAACGACACTGGCTTAATGCCGAGTTGTGTTTCCATGCGAGTCCCCGAGTAGCATTTCTTATTCACCCTGTCTTTTTCATCTCTGCTCTACCTGCGACTTGTCGCTTGTTTGGTATTCGAGTCACAAGAATCAAGGAACAAGGCTGCAAATACTTAGCCGCTAGAAACAATCATGATAACGCAGCCCACCACTTAGCCGAGAAGGCGAAAACGGGGAACAAAAAGTAACCGACAACCTACTCGGTTCCTGCACTCCTTCTTCCTTAGTGATTTTCGTGTGCTCATTGACCTTTTGCTTGTTCTCTTGCTTGCCATGAAGCCGGGTTTCGGACAGCAGCAAAGTCGAAGAGTTGGCATATAGGTTTAAACACAGTACTCAATTCACTTTTGAGTTCTGAAGTGAAGCAACCGAATAGACAAAGGAACAAGCCAAGTAAGAAAAACACTTAGAGCAATTTTGGACGAGGGCAGTCCCCGAGAACAATTTTAGATTGCAGAGTAGAATTTCAACTCGGATGAAAGGGGTACATACACATCTTTGCTCATGAATGAAAACGACGAACTAGAGCTACATTCCAGGGACGCTTGGTTTCCTCTCCAGCTTTATCTGCCCTGTTCGCCTGCGATGGGCGCACATCTACAAGATAGTACGCGTCATTGTGCAGCGCTTTGCTGACAATGAAAGGCCCTTCCCAAGGAGGAGACAACTTGTGCATCCCGGCTGTGCGCTGCACCAGCCTAAGGACCATGTCTCCTTCTCGGAAAACCCTTGGGTTCACCTTTCGGCTATGATAGCGCCGCAGGTTTTGCTGGTAGATAGCCGAACGTGACAGAGTCAGCTCTCTTGCTTCTTCAAGCAGGTCAACGTCGTCTTCTCGAGCTTCTCTCGCCTCCACCTCAGTGTAGAGGGCTACTCGGGGGGAGTCATGCTCTAAGTCTATTGGTAACACGGCCTCAGCCCCGTATACCAAGAAGAATGGCGTGTAGCCGGTTGACCGGTTAGGGGTAGTCCTTAGACTCCACAACACCGCTGGCAACTCTTCTAGCCAACACCCAGGTGTTTTCAGCAGTGGCTCAATAAGCCTTGGCTTGATGCCTGCCAGTACCATCCCATTTGCTCTCTCAACTTGCCCATTGGAGGCAGGGTGCGCGACTGACGCAACGTCTAGTCGGATATGCTTATCTCTGCAGAATCGCACCATTGCCCCCTCTGCAAAGTTGGTGCCGTTGTCGGTGATGATACTGTGCGGGTAGCCATATCTCATGATCACATCCTTCACGAACTTCACAGCTGTGACCCCATCGCACTTCCGAATAGGTTTCACCTCGATCCACTTGGTGAACTTGTCCACCATGACCAAGATATGTGTCATGTTGCCCTTAGCCGGCTTGAAAGGACCAACCATATCCAAGCACCAGACAGCAAAGGGCCATGTGATAGGAATTGTTTTCAACTCGGAAGCTGGCATGTGAATCTTACTTGCGAACATCTGGCAGCCGGCGCACTTCCTCACAATATCCTCAGCTTGCTGCAATGCAGTGAGCCAGTAGAAGCCATGCCGAAAAGCTTTCTTGACTAAAGCCCGAGAAGAGGCGTGATGCCCACATTCCCCTTGATGTATCTCCACCAGGATTGCTTCTCCTTCCTCTGGGCTCACACAGCGTTGCAGCACACCAGTGGCACTTCTCTTGTGCAGCACATCTCGGATTATGGCGTAGCCCTTGGATCTTCTCTGAATCTGCCTCGCAGTCACCTCATCCTCAGGTAAAGTGCCGTCCCTTAGAAAGGATAATATGGGCATTGCCCAACTCGGTGTCTCCCGCACGGGAAACACTGGTTCGTCCATTTCCATTGGGACAGGCTCTGGTGGTTGCACAGGAGGAGTAGGAGCGCTTCTCTGCAGCCCAGACCGATTGGCGAGAACTTCTTCAATGAATGCGACAGCTTCTGGGTTGAGGGCGGCAGTCCCTGAGTAAGGAGTGGCAGTCCCCGGGTAGGGAGTAGCAGTCCCCGAGTAAGGAATGGCAGTCCCCGAGTAGGGAACGGCAGTCCCCGAGTAGGGAACGGCAGTCCCCGAGTAAGGAATGGCAGTCCCCGAGTATAGGACGGTAGTCCCCGGGTTTCCTGCAGCACTCTCCCAGTCGATCTCCATTGGGTCAGATTCCTCACTTGGCAGAGAAGGGACAAAGATGGATTCCGAGTTGGGGGAAGGCTTGATGGATGGCTTCCTCAAATGCTCCAAGGCAATCCCTGCTGGGATGGACTGCCGAGAAGATCCCAACTTGGACAGCTCATCTGCTGCTTCGTTCTCTGCTCGGTGAATGTGCTGGAACTCACAGCCTTCGAAAAACCCAGTCATTGACTGCACCAGGAAGCGATACGACGCCATGTTGGCATCCAAAGCGTCCCAGGTACCTGAGACTTGTTGCACCACCAGATCTGAGTCGCCATAGCAGATAATGCGCTGCACACCAACCTCCTTTGCTACTCGCAAACCATGCACTACTGCCTCGTACTCGGCTACATTGTTAGATGCCTTGAAGTGAATCTGCAACACATACTTGAGTTGATCCCGCTTGGGTGACGTAAGCACAACGCCAGCACCGAGGCCTTCTTTCACCTTTGAGCCATCAAAATGCATCTTCCAATAGTTGGAAACTGGAGCGGGAGGTTCATATTGCATCTCGGCCCAGTCCACAAGAAATTCCGCCAGTACCTGAGACTTGATTGCTTCTCTTCTCGTATACGCGGGAGCGTACGCGGCTAGCTCAATCGCCCACTTGGCTACTCTGCCACTCGCCTCCTTGTTACCCATGATGTCCGAGATGGGAGCCGAGCTCACAACAGTGATGGGATGCTCCTGGAAGTAATGTTTCAGCTTCCTGGCGCCCAGATACACACCATATGTCATCTTCTGGTAGTGAGGATAGTTTTGCTTGGAACTGGACAGCACTTCACTGAGATAATAGACTGGGCGCTGCACACTCTTGCCTTCTTCTTCTCGCTCCACCACTATCACCACGCTGACTACTCGGTTAGTCGCGGCAATGTACAGCAGCATAGGCTCCTTGGGTAGCGGACTAGCCAAGACGGGAGCGCTAGCCAGCATTGCCTTCAGCTCATTGAATGCCACATCCGCCTGTGGAGTCCAGACAAACTTGTCGCTTTTCTTCATCAGCTGGTACAGAGGCAAAGCCTTCTCGCCCATCCGGCCAAGAAAGCGGCTCAGAGAAGCCAGACAACCCGTGAATTTCTGCACATCCTTCAATGATCTCGGCAAAGACATGCTCTCGATAGCTTTTATCTTAGACGGATTGGCTTCGATGCCCCGACTAGAAACCAGAAAACCGAGTAGCTTTCCAGCTGGTACACCAAAGGTACACTTACTCGGATTCAGTTTCATTTTGTACCTGCGTAGGTTAGCAGAGTATGTGTTTTATTCGTTTTGATGACAATGTCATCTACGTACACCTGCACATTCTTGCCGAGCTGGTCATGCAAGCATTTCTGCATGCATCTCTGATAGGTTGCACCCGCATTCCTCAGGCCAAAACACATGACACGATAGCAATAAGCCCCGTACGGGGTAATGAAAGCAGTCTTTATTTGATCAGCAGGGTTGAGTGCAATCTGGTGGAAACCAGAGTAAGCATCTATGAAAGACAACAGTTCACAGCCGGCAGTGGAATCGATCACCTGATCGATGCGAGGTAGCGGGAAGGGATCCTTGGGGCATGCTTTGTTCAAGTCGGTGTAGTCGACGCACATGCGCCATGCGGTGGCAGCCTTGGGATCTTCCTTTTTCTTCTCGACCATGACCGGGTTGGCCAACCAGTCCGGGTGCAGCACCTCCATGATGAAGTTACTGATCAGCAGTTTGGTGATTTGATCACCGATGGCCTTCCTTCTCTCATCCCCGAAACGGCGTAAAGCCTGCTTCACGGGCTTGGCGTCAGGACGCACATGCAAAGAGTGCTCAACCAACTCCCTCGGGACTCCTGGTAGATCTTCATTGGTCCAGGCGAACACGTCCCGATTCTCACGGAGGAAGTGGATGAGCGCGCTTTCCTATTTCTCCGCCAACCCGGCACCAATGATGGCCACGCGCTCCGGGAACTCGGGGTCCACCTGGACTGTCTTGGTCTCCTTGGCAGCTTGGAAAGCAGTACCATGCTGAGTACTCGGCACACCTTGCGCGCTAGCTTGTGCGGACTGAGCCATGGCCACCACCTCGTACATCTTCTTCTTCTCGGCAGCAATCACCATCGATTCCGCCAGCTGAGAGCTAGCAGAGGCGCACTCCATGGACTTCTTGTAATCTCCCGAGATGGTGATGATGCCATTGGGCCCGGGGATCTTCATCTTCAGATACGCCACATGAGTAGAGGCCATGAACTTGCTCAGAGCAGGCCTGCCGAGTAGAGCATGATATGGGCTCTGATGATCCACCACTTCAAACTGCAGACGCTCAGTGCGGCAGTTCTCCCGAGTACCGAATAGCACATCAATCCACACTCGGCCAATCGGGTTGCATGAGATCCCGGGCACAATGCCATGGAAGGTGGTCTTGCTGGGCAGCATCATGTTCTCGGCCAGGCCAAGCTTCTCGAGCGTGTCCTTGTACACGATGTTGATGCTGCTGCCGTTGTCGATCAGCACCTTGCTGAATCTCACATTCTTCTCGGGGCCCAGGAAAGTGGGATCCAGCACCAAAGCATAGGTACCCGGATTGGGCATCACCTTGGGGTGATCTGCCCGAGTCCACCTGATCTCCTGGTCACACCAATACATGTAGTGAGGCACAGCTGGAATCACTGCATTGACCTCCATGGCCCGCCTGTGCTGTGACTGCTTGTCGACTGCCTCAGAAGTGAAGATCATATAGCTCTCATGGTGCTCTTGGTACTGGTTGGAGCCATTGCCCCCATTGTTGCCATTGTTGCCATTGTTGTTGCCCTGGTAGTTGTTGTTGCGGTTGTAGTTGTTGCGGTTGTAGTTGTTGTTGTTGTTGCGGTTCCTCTCGTTGTGGAAGTTCTGGTTGGCTCCTAAAGCCACCTGGTTGACATTCTCCCTTCTCGGGTACACTGGCGGCCGAGCTGCAGGAGCGCGAGTAGGCTGAACAGTGGCATTCGCGGCTGGCAGAGGAGGTGGAGGAGGCAAGCCATCACTCTTGATCACATCCCACCACTCGCACTGCCGAGTAGTATGGTTCGCAGGCCTTGAGGGGTGGTGAGTGTGAAAGCTGCATGGCCCATCCTTCATGTCATCGAAGACAAACTTCTTCGGTTGCTCGGAGTTCCCGCTACTCGGCTGCGCTGTGCGGAACGGTTTCTTGTTGCCCTGGCCCTGGTTCTGGTTCTGCCCGTAGGCTCCAGCAGGTTTCTGCCTTTGGCCACCACCGCCTCCGACATTCACTGCATTCACCTCTTCGGGATCATACCGAGTATCTACTCGGCGCTTGTTGCGGAACTCGTTGCGCTTGCTGCTGTTGAAGTTTCTTCTCGGCTCAGAGGAATCCATCAGTGGCTGAGTAGGATCACCGAGTGCGTACTGATCCGCAATCTTGATGGTCTCGGCCAAGGTGTTCGGCATCTCCCTTTGCAATCTCTGCCAAAGCATGCTGCCATGTCGGCAACCCTGCGCAAACCAAGTGATGGCTTGCGCCTCATTCACACCCTCACAGGTGTTCCTCAAGGTGCTCCACCGAGTAAGGTACTCGCGGTCTGTCTCGTCTTCTCGCTGCCGGCAAGCCGACAACTGCTGTGGCCTATTCGGCCTCTTGTAGGTGCTGGTGAAGTTGCTGATGAAGGCATCCGAGAAGTCCAGCCAGCAGTTAATGCTGTTCTTGGGCAAGTTGTTGAGCCAAGTGCGAGCTGGACCTTCTAGCATCTGCGGCACATAGCGTACCGCCCATCTCCTGTTGCCATTCGCGATATGGACCGCGGTGACGTAGTCATTGAGCCAATCTTCAGGCTTGGTGCTACCATTGTAGCTCTTGGTGCCCCTTGCGAGCTGGAAGCCCTTCACGGAAGGCTCGTTCATGATGCGCGGGCCAAAGCACTCGGGGCCAGGGGGACCCGTGCTCTCAAGCCGCGCCGACAAGCTGATACGGTCCAGCTGGTGCCTTGCATCTCCAGGCGCCAACACACGCTCACCAACACGGTCATGAATATCATAACCAGCCATCTCCATAGCCGAGTAGCCATCATCATACCTATCCACCTGCATAGCCGCAGGCTGCTCCACCGGGTTGGCGACTGGTGCCACCGGGCGCGGCTGCTGCCTCTGCCGAGTAGGCGGAGCTGCGGGTTGCCGAGAAGTACCCGGACGTGCGGCTTCTCGGACACGGCTTTGAGCTTGATGGGCTTGAGAGCCTGCTCTTGCAGTGTTGTGTTCCTGCCCGGGCTGCTGCGGCACAGCAACCTGTTTCGCGGCAGCAGCCGGGTCATACACCTGCATTTGCCTGTCTCTACCCGTACGCCCGCTGCGGCTCTTCTCGCGGCTGGGATGCGGAGATGAGGCTTGATCGTTAGATCTAGCCGCGTGCGAGTGAACCACCTGCGAAGCTCCAGCTCCTCGTTCTGCCTGGCGGCCTCCAGCACCAGCTCTCCGAGCCTCTCCTGCTGCCTGCGACGCGCTTCTCCCTCTAGGCGCGGCAACTCGGCAGCCACAGCTTGCGCAGCTCGCATCGTCTTGGCGGGCGTGCTATACCTTGGCCTTGTGAAGGTGTTCGCGGTGGCGGACTGCGCGGGCTCCTCCGCAACAGTCGCCATCTCGGCGCCCAGGTTGGGCCGGGTAGCGCCTACCCTGCTAGGCCTCCTGGCGACCGGCGTGAAGCCGTGAGCCTTGTTGTACTCGAGCTGATCCAGGCTCAGCTCCAACCTGATCTTCTCCAACTCCGCCTGCTCGGCGAGCAGCTCCTGGCGTTGCCGCTCGAGCTGCTCCCTCACTGCAAGGAGCTCAACATCGGTGGGAGTGGGCATGCCGGTTCGCGCTGCAGACGCGGGAATGACCGTAGACGTGGAAGGCGGCAGGTTGCTCTCCTTCTCGTAAGGCCGGTGAGTCCTGCCACCAGCAGGCGGGTCGTCAACCTCCTCGACAACGGCCGCAACGCCAATAGCAGCTGCGCCAGTGTTTGCCGCCAAGCCCGTCACCATCACCTCCGCGCAGCATGCAGAGCTGCATGCGGGCCTTCCGCGAGCAGCGACAACCGCGGGAGGATCCTCCGCGTCGTGCACCAGCTCGGGGTAGGTGTCGCTGGCGACGGTGGCGACGTAGACGAGGTGAGAGCCGAAGGAGATCACGGAGCCGCCCTCCGGCATGGCCTTGCCGCCGAAACAGCCGGCGTTGTCGGTGACGAAGTCGAAGGAGCCGAATCTGTGGACAAGGCCACAAACCACGCGCTCCGCTGATGAAGATCCCGTCCGAACAGAAACTCCAGCCAGCGCCGCTGGTTGCCCCACGGTGGGCGCCAACTGTCGTGGTGGTGTCACGGCAGATGCCATGGGATGGCTAAAGATGTGGGGACGATGGACGCTGGAGGTGTCCGGGGAGGGATCACGCGACGAGTAGCCGCGTGAGGTGAGATCCACACAACACAAACAACACGATGTACCCAGGTTCAGGGCCCTCGTGAGGAGGTAAAACCCCTACTCCTGCCTTTCTCTATGTATTACGATGTCTCTCCGAGTAGGTACAATACAAATGATATCGCTACCGAGTAGCCCCTTGCCCCTCTCCGAGTAGAGCTAGGTCAAGGACTTAGGGTTTCTAGGGTTTCCAGGGAGCGACCGTTAGCATCTATGGGAGCCTGTGTGAGCGTCTGTGAGTGTGTCTCGCGCAGGAGGCGGCGGGGCACCTTATATACATGGTGCCCAGCCGGATACGTCCAAATCCTAGACAAGTGTCGACATAGTGTGCACACTGTCCTTTCTCCGAGTACCCGCTGACAGCTTTGGTCGTTGGTCTTGGCTGCTTCTGTAAAGTCGTTGGGCAAAACTAGGGGACAGACTGGTATCACTGTACCTAGTCACAGAGTAGGCCCCCCTTATCCTGCCACCGACTGCTTCCATGCTGTCACTGTCAGGCAGGCCGTCCCCACGTGAACAGTAGTTCGAATGCTGCCAAGTACGGACCCAGGATACGCGGGATCCTGTGTCAGAACGGCTCCTTTGACTTCCTGCCCGAGTAGTTTCCCGCCAAATGTTCCCGCCAATTGTACTCGGGCCAAACCTTCTACTCGACATGGTAAAAACTGATTGATATCTCCTTTTGGCCATCTTGAGGTGAGACCGAGTAGCAGTCGACCGGGTAGCGGGTACCCGGTAGTCGGCTACTCGACAAAACCTCTCTTCCGTAAGCGGCCTTTACCACCTGTCTTTACCTTACTCGGGGGTAACCCCCCGACAGGTTCTAAAGGTCCTCCGCCTCCGCGCGGCCTTCGGCGCCCACGTGGAGGCCTTTAGCACCGGTTTGTGACAGACCGGTTCTAAAGGGGGGGCCTTTAGTCCCGGATACGTAGCACCGGATTTGTATCCGGGTCCAAAGGCCCTTACAAACCGGTGCTAATGCCCTGTTCTCCACCAGTGTAAGGTATGTCATACCATCTGTTTTAGAGTGTGGCATGGGTCCTGGATGCCCAATATTCCCTCATTATTTATGTTATGGCTTCACCGACGTCGGATTCTCTCTCTTAGGTTCGAGGACTACTCACAGCCCGAAACTCCCGGATCTGACGGAACGGAGGGAATCTTGCCAATAGGTGGGCCCTACCATTTTCTTGGTTGCTCCTTGGGCCTAACCTAACACAACCGAGCAATTAGTTACACTTTGCTACCCCTTCCAGGTCACGTTTCCAGAACATCAGTTCCATCCTTTTTTCTCCAACGTGCCTAGGGTTGCTCCGGAGAGGAGCTCTAGAGCGTCTGAATCCCATCCAAGCCTAGGGTATGCCATACCATGTGTTTTAGAGTGTGGCATGGGTCTTGGATGCACAATGGCTTCACCGGTGTCGGATTCTCTCTCGTGGGTTCCAGGACTACTCATAGCCCGAAACTCCCGGATCTGACGGATAATGGGGGGAATCTTGCCAAGAGGTGGGGCCCTACCATTGTCTTGGGTTTTCCCTGGAACTAACCTAACACAACCAAGCAATTAGTTCCACTTTGCTACCCCTTTCCGGCTCACGTAGAGGGTCCATAACGACAGTTATATCCTTGTCCTTAGCGGGTATAGGGTATCTTCGGAGAGGAGCTTCGGAGCGTCTGAATCCCACCCAAGCCTAGGGTATGCCATACCATGTGTATTATAGTGTGACATGTGTCTTCGATGACCAAGATTGCCTCAATCTTTGTGTTCTGGCTTCACGGGCGTCGGATTCTCTCTCGCGGGTTCCAGGGATATACTGAGAGCCCGAAACTCCTGGATCTAACGGAACGGGGGGGATCTTGCCAAGAGGTGGACCCTACATTGTATTGGGTGTTCCTTGGACCTAAACTAACACAGTGAAGCAATTATTTCCACTTTGCTACCCCCTTCTGGCTTACCAAGAGGGGCCAGATAAGCAATTTTGTCCTTTTCTCCAACGGACCTAGGGTTTCTCCGGAGAGGAGCTCCGGTAAGTCTTAATCCAACCCAAGCCTAGGTTATAACATAACATGTTTCTTGGAGCGTGGCATGGGTCTTGTATGCCCAAGATTCCCTCACTCTTTGTGTTAGGGATTCACCGGCGTCGGATTCTCTCTCGCCGGCTCCAGGGCTACTCATAGCCCGAAACTCCCGGATCTGACGGAACGGGGGTAATCTTGCCAAGATGTAGGCCCTACCATAGTATTTTGTGTTCCTTGGGCCTAACCTAACAGAACCAAACTATTAGTTCCGCTTTGCTACCCCTTGCGGCTCACGTAGAGAGGGGCTAGATCGGCAGTTTCGTCCTTTTTCTCCATGGGCTAGGGTTTCTCCGGAGAGATGCTCCAGTGCGTCTTAATCCCACAAAGGCCTAGGGTATCACATAACATGTTTGTTAGAGAGTGGCATGGATCTTGGATTCCCAAGATTCCCCTACTCTTTGTGTTAGGGCTTCACTGGCGTCGGATTCACTCTCCCGGGTTCCAGGGCTACTCAGAGCCCGAACTCACGGATCTGACGAAACGAGAGGGAATATTGCCAAGAGGTGGGACCTACCATAGTCTTGGGTGTTCCCTTGGGCCTAACCTAACAGAACCAAGCAACTAGTTCCGCTTTGCTACCCCCTTCCGGCTCACATAGAGGGGCCAGATTGGCAGTTCCGTCCTTTTCTCTAGGGGGCTAGGGTTTCTCCGGCGAGGAGCTCGAGAGCGTCTTAATACCACAAAATCCTAGGGTATTAAAAATATGTTTGTTAGAGTGTGTAATGGGTCTTGGATGCACAATATTCCCTCACTATTTGTGTTAGGGCTTCACCGGCGTGAGATTCTCTGTAGTTGTTGCATGATAAAAACTCCCAGATCCGACGGAACGGGGGGATCTTGCGAAGAGGTGGGCCCTACCATTGTCTTGGTTGTTCCTTGGGCCTAAACAAACACAAACAAGAAATTAGTTCCACTTTGCTAACCCCTTTCAGCTCACGTAGAGGCTCCATAACGGCAGTTCCGACCTTTTTTCCAACGGGCCTAGGGTTTCTCCGGAGAGGAGCTCCGGAGTGTATGAATCCCACCCAAGCCTAGGGTATGCTGTACCATGTGTGTTAGAGTGTGGCATAGGTCCTGGATTCCCAATATTCCCTCACTTTGTGTGTTATGGCTTCACCGGCGTCGGATTCTCTCTCGTGGGTTCGAGGACTACAAATAGCCCGAAACTCCCGGATCTGACGGAACAGAGGGAATCTTTCCAATAGTTGGGACCTACCGTTGTCTTGGTTGTTCCTTGGGCATATACTAACACAACCGAGCAATTAGTTCCACTTTTCTACCCCCTTCCGGCTCATGTAGAGGGTCTAGAACAACAGTTCCGTCCTTTTTTTCTCCAACGGGCCTAGGGTTTCTCCAGAGAGGACCTCTGGAGCGTCTGAATCCCAACCAGCCATAGGGTATGCCATACCATGTGTGTTAGAGTCTAGCATGGGTCTTGGATTGCGAGTATTCCCTCACTCTCTGTGTTATGGCTTCATCGGCGTCGGATTTTCTCTCGTGGGTTCCAGGAGTACTCATAGCCCGAAACTCCCGGCTCTGACGGAGAACGGGGGGGGGGGGATTTTGCCAAGTGGTGGGCCCTACCATTGTGTTGGGTGTTCCTTGGGCCTAACCTAACACAACCAAGCAATTAGTTCCACTTTGCTAGCCCCTTTTCGGCTCACGTAGAGGGTCCAGAACAACAGTTCCGTCCTTTTTCTCCAACGGGCCTAGGGATTCTACGGAGAGGAGCTCTAGAGCGTATTAATCCCACGCAAGATTAGGGTATGTCATACTAGTGACATGGCTCTTGTATTCCCAAGATTTCCTCAATCTCTATGTTATGTCTTCACCGGCGTCAGATTCTCTCTCGTGGGTTCGAGGACTACAAACAGCCCGAAACTTCCGGATCTAATAGAACAGAGGGAATATTTCCAAGAGGTGGGACCTAAATTTTTCTTGGTTGTTCCTTGGGCCTAAACTAACACAACCGAGCAATAAGTTCTACTTTGCTACCCCCTTCCGGCTCACGTAGAGTCCAGAACAACAATTCCGTCCTTTTTCTCCAACGGGCATAGGGTTTCTTCGGAGAGGAGCTCTAGAGCGTCTGAATCCCACCCAAGCCTAGGGTATGCCATACCATCTGTGTTAGAGTGTGGCATAGGTCTTTGATGCCCAATATTCTGTCACTCTCTGTGTTATGGCTTCACCGGCGTCAGATTCTCTCTCGTGAGTTCCGGGACTAGTCATAGCCCGAAACTCTCGGATCTGACGGAGAACGGGGGCGATGTTGCCAATATGTGGGCCCTACCATTGTCTTGGGTGTTCCTTGTGCCTAACCTAACACAACCAAGCAATTCGTTCCACTTTTCTACCTCCTTCCGGCTCACGTAGAGGGTCCATAACGGCAGTTCTGTCCTTTTTTCTCCAACAGGCCTAGGGTTTCTCCGGAGAAGAGCTCTAGAGCGTCTTATTCCCACTCAAGCCTATGGTATGACATACCATGTGTGTTATAGTGTGACATGGGTCTTGGATTCCCAAGATTACCTCAATCTCTGTGTTATGGCTTCACCGATGTCGTATTCTCTCTTGCGGGTTCCAAGATATACTCAGAGCCCGAAACTCCCGGATGTGACTGGACAAGGGGAATATTTCCAAGACGTGGGCCCTACCATTTTCTTGGGTGTTCTTTGGGCCTAACCTAACACAACCAAGAAATTGGTTCCACTTTGCTACCCCTTTCCAGCTCACGTAGAGGGGCGAGGATGAAAGTTTCGTCCTTTTCTTTAGTGGGCCTATGGTATCTCCGGAGAGGAGCTTCAGAGCGTATGAATCCCACCCAAGACGGTTGTGCCATACCATGCATGTGTATTATAGTGTGGCATGTGTCTTCTATGACCAAGATTCCCTCAATATTTGTGTTATTCCTTCACCGGCGTCGGATTCTCTCTCGCGGGTTCCAAGGCTACTCAGAGCCCGAAACTCTTGGATCCGACAGAACGGGGGGAATCTTGACAAGAGCTGGGCCCTACATTGTATTGGGTGTTCCTTTGGCCTAACCTAATACAGTGAAGAAATTAGTTCCACTTCGCTACCCCCTTCCGGCTCACGTAGAGGGGCCAGATCAACAGTTCCGTCCTTTTCTCCAACGGGCCTAGGGTATCTCCGGAGAGGAGATCCAGAGAGTCTTAATCCGACCCAATCCTAGGTTATCACATAAAATGTATGTTAGAGTGTGGAATGGGTCTTGTATTCACAATATTCCCTCACTCTTTGTGCTAGAGCTTCACCGGCGTAAGATTCGATCTCTCTAGTTGTTGCATGACTTCTCAAGGACCAAAACTATCTAACGGAACGGGGGGATCTTGCCAAGAGGTGAGCCCTACCCTTGTCTTGGTTGTTCCTTGGTACTAAAACAGCACAACCAAGAAATTAGTTCCACTTTGCCACCCCCTTCTGGCTCACGTAGAGGGTCCAGAACGACAGTTCCGTCCATTTTTCCACCGGGCCTAGGGTTTCTCCTGAGAGGAGCTCCGTAGCGTCTGAATCACACCCAAGCCTAGGGTATTACATACCATGTGTGTTATAGTACAGAATGAATGGGTCCTGGATGCCCAATATTTCCTCACTATTTGTGTTAGGGCTTCACCGGCGTTAGATTCTCTCTAGTTGTTGCATGACTACTCAGGGACCGAAACTCCCGGATCTGACGGAACGGGGGGGTCTTGAAAATAGGTGGGCCCTAACATTGTATTTGTTGTTCCTTGGGCCTAACCCAACATAACCAAGAAATTAGTTACACTTTTTTACCCCCTTCCGGCTCACGTAGAGGGTCCAAAACGACAGTTCTGTCCTTTTTCCAGCGGGCCTAGGGTTTCGCCGCAGAGGAGCTCCGGAGCGTTTCAATCCCACCCAAGCCTAGGGTATTCCGTACCATGTGTGTTAGAGTGTGGAATGGGTCTTGGATGACTCTCTGTGTTATGGCTTCACCGGCGTCGGATTCTAGCTCGTGGGTTCCAAGACTACTCATAGCCCGAAACTCTCGGATCTAACGGAGAACGGGGGAATGTTGCCAATAGGTGGGCCCTACCATTTTATTGAGTGTTTCTTGGTCCTAACCTAACACAACCAAGCAATAAGTTCCACTTTGCTACCCCCCTTTCGGCTCACGTAGAGGGGAAAAACGATAGTTTTGTCCTTTTCTCCAGCGGGCTTGGGGTTTCTCCAGAGAGGGGTTCCAAAGTGTCTGAATCCCACCCAAACCAAGGGTTTGCCATACTAGGTGTGTTAGAGTTTGGCATGCGCCCTGTATGCCCAAGATTCCCTCACTCTTTGTGTTAGGGCTTCAGAGACATTAGATTCTCTCTAATGGGTTCCAGGATACTCAGAGCCCGAAACTACCGAATTTGACTGGACGGGGGGAATATTTCCAATATGATGGCCCTACCATTGTCTTGGGTGATCTTTGGGCCTAACCTAACACAACCAAGCAATTTGTTCCTCTTTGCTACCCCTTTCCGTCTCACGTAGAGAGTCTATAACGACAATTCCTTCCTAGGGTATCTCCGGAGAGGAGCTTCAGAGCGTCTGAATCCCACCCAAGCCTAGGGTATTCCATACCTTGTGTCTTATAGTGTGTCATGTTTATTCTATTCGCAAGATTGCCTCAATCTTTGTGTTATGCCTTCACCAGCGTCGGATTCTCGCTCGCGGGTTCTAAGGCTACTCATAGCACGAAACTCCGGGATCTGACGGAACGGGGGGAATCATGCCAAGAGGTGAGACCTACATTGTCTTGGGTGTTCCTTGGGACTAAACTAACACAACCAAACAATTGATTCCACTTTACTACCCCCTTCCGGCTCACGTATAGGGGGCTAGGCCGGTAGTTCCGTCCTTTTCTCCAACGGGCCTAGGGTTTCTCCGGAGAGGAGCTCCAGAGTGTCTTAATCCCACCCAAGCCTAGGGTATCACATAACATGTTTGTTAGAGTGTGGCATGGGTCTTCGATGCCCAAGATCCCCTCACTCTTTTTGTTAGGGCTTCACCGGCGTTAGATTCTCTCTCGCGGGTTCCATGGCTACTCATAGCCCGAAACTTCTGGATCTGACAGAACGGGGGGAATCTTGCCAAGAGGTGGGCCCTAATATTTTCTTGGGCATTACTTGGGCATAAACTAACATAAACAAGCAATTAGTTCCGCTTCGCTACCCCCTTTCGTCTCACGCAGAGGGGCCAGGTCGGCGGTTCCGTCCTTTTCTCCAACGGGCCTAGGGTTTCTCCGGAGAGGAGCTCCGGAGCGTCTTAATCCCACCCAATCCTATAGTATCACATAACATGTTTTTTAGAGTGTGGAATGTGTCTTGTATGCACAATATTCCCTCACTCTTTGTGTTAGGGTTTCTTTAGTTGTTGCAGGACTACTCAGGGACCGAAACTCCCGGATCTGACGGAACGGGAGGATCTTGCCAAGAGGTGGCCCTTACCACTGTCTTGGTTGTTCCTTGGGCCTAAAACAACACAACCAAGCAAATATTTACACCTTGCTACCCCTTTCGGCTCACGTAGAGGGTCCAGAACGATAGTTCCGTCCTTTTTTCCGGCGGGCCTAGGGTTTCTCCGGAGAGGAGCTCCGGAGCGTCTGAATCCCACCCAACCCTAGCGTATGCCATAACATGTGTGTGAGAGTGTGGCATGGGTCCTGGATTCCCAATATTCCCTCACTCTCTGTTTTATGGCTTCACCGGCGTCAGATTCTCTCTCGGGGGTTCCAGAACTACTCATATAGCCCGAAACTCCGAGATCTGACAGAGAACGGGGGGAATCTTGCCTAGAGGTGGGCCCTACCATTTTCTTTGGTGTTCCTTGGTCCTAAACTAACACAACTGAGCAATTAGTTCCACTTTTCTACCCCCTTCCGGCTCATGTAGAGGGGCGAGAATGACAGTTCCATCTTTTGCCCCAATGGGGCTAGGGTTTCTCCAGAGAGGGGTCCCGGAGCGTCTGAATACCACCAAAACCAAGGGTTTGCCATACCATGTGTGTTAGAGTATGGCATGTCACTTGTATGCCTAAGATTCCCTCACTCTTTGTGCTAGGGCTTCACCGACGTCAGATTATCTCTAATGGGTTTTAGGACTACTCAGAGCCCGAAACTCTCGGATCTGAAGGAACAAGGGGAATGTTGCCAAGAGGTAGGCCCTACATTGTCTAAGGTGTTCCTTGGTCCTAACCTAACACAACCAAGCAATTAGTTCCACTTTGTTACCCCCTTCCGGCTCACGTAGAGGGGCTAGATCGGCAGTTCCGTCCTTTTCTCCAACGGGCCTAAGGTTTCTCCGGAGAGAATCTCCAGAGCGTCTTAATCCCATTCAAGCCTAGGGTATCACATAAGATGTGTGTTACAGTGTGGCATGGGTCTTGGATTCCCAAGATTACCTCACTGTTTGTGTTAGGACTTCACCGGCGTCAGATTCCCGATCTCTTGCGGGTTCTAGGGGCTACTACTCATAGCCCGAAACTCCTGGATCTAACGGAACGGGGGGCTCTTGCCAAGAGGTTGGACCTAACATTTTCTTCGGTGTTCCTTGGGCCTAATTAACCTAACAGAACCAAACAATTAGTTCCGCCTTGCTACCCCCATCCGGTTCACGTAGAGGGGCTAAATCGGCAGTTCCGTCCTTCTCTCCAACGGGCCTAGGGTTTCTCCGGAGAGGAGCTCCGGAGCGTATTAATCCCAACCAAGCCTATGGTATCACAAAAAGTGTTTGTTAGAGTGTGGAATGGGTCTTGTATGCACAAGATTCCCTCACTCTTTGTGTTAGGCCTTCACCGGCGTCAGATTCTCTCTCTCGGGTTCTAGGACTACTCGGAGCCTGAAACTCCTGGATCCGACGGAACGGGGGGAATCTTTCCAAGAGGTGGGCCAACCATTTTCTTGGATGTTCCTTGGGCCTAACCTAACACATCCAAGCAATCAGTTCCACTTTTCTATCCCCTTCCGGCTCACGTAGAGGGGCCAGAACGACAGATTCATCTTTTTCTCCAGCGGGCCTAGGGTTTTTCCGGAGAGGGGTTCCAGAGCGTCTGAATCCCAACCAAACCAAGGGTTTGGTGTACCATGTGTGTTATAGTGTGGCATGAGCCTTGGATGCCCATGTTTCCCTCACTCTTTGTGTTAGGGCTTCACCGGCGTCAGATTCTCTCTCGTAGATTCGAGAATTACTTAGAGCTTGAAACTCCCCCTTCGAACGAACCCGAGGGAATACTATGAGAACATGTGGTAGATATTAGTTTTCCATATACCTATATCCTACCCTAACACGACCAAACAAAATATTCCATTAGGACACCCCCTTCCGACGCCGGTGGAAAGGGTAGACGAACAATATGACTTTTCGGTCAACATGCCAGAGTTCCGCTGAAGCGGGGGCTCCGGAGCATAGGAATCCCTACAAAACCTAGATGGGGTCCAATAATATCTATACAAGTGTGTTTGGAGGCGGAGAGAGATCCAAGATCGTAATAAGAGGTGTGACCGGTTTCACCTACATCACTTGTACAGAGGAAGGGTTCTTCCACTACATCTCGAAACTCCCCCTTGAGACGAACCTGAGCGAATGTCTTATCAGAACTAGTGGTAGATATTAGTTATCCATGTACCTATGGACTAACCTAACAGAACCAAACAAAATATCCCATTAGAACACCCCCTTCCGACGCCGGTGGAAGGGGTAGACGAAAAAGTTGACTTTGAGCATGAGAAGCCTACCATGAGCAAACTAAATATACAATTGGGACACCCCCTTCGGAGCTGAAATTTAGGGAGTTTCAATAAAACTTGATTCAAAATAAAGATAATACATTCACACTGAAGGGAGCTTAATTAAGATAATAAGAACTACAGTCAATAAAATCCTAAACTAGGTGGTGGCACTCCTTGGTCCCGCAGTTCGGCCATGTTGCCGGTTGTGCAAGGGCCCAGCTGCAAATGGGGCAGTTACATGGGAGGAAGAAGGCGTTTGCTTGCAGGGCGGTAGGTTCCGGCGGTGCCAAGGGGCGCCACTCTGTCTCGGGCGAGTCCTCTTCCTCCTCCTCCTCGTCGGAACACTCCGTGTCGCTGGAGTGCACGTTGTTGTCGGTGATGTAGGAGTGGACCGCCCTAAGTACTCCAGCTCCACTTGCTCGTCCCAATACAACGAAGACATGGCGTTCTTGGGGCCATGATGCCTCGTCTTCCACGGCATGTTATCATAGCACTGGTTGATTTAGTCGACTCATGCCTGGCCGGAGAGACGCGGCGCCACCGGGACGAAGATGGTGTTGGTCGTCAAACCTTCCGGGAGGCGTAAATCAGCCCGCACGGGAGTGTTCGTGTGGATAAGTGTGCGCGCGTCCTCCTCCGTCAGCGAATTATCGTCAGATGGAGGCGTGTGGGCACCCGCAGCTCGTTGTCCGGCCGCGTCGCGTCGGTGTTGGTGCATAGTGGAGGCCGAGAGAAGCTAATGGATGAGTGGACTTTAGGAGTGGAGGAGGTGAGAAGCTAATGGAGTTGTGTACTTTAGGAGTGGAGGAGGAGAGATGCTCGGCCCCTTAAAGTTCCATGTCTTAGTGCATGGGAAAGACGGAACGTCGCCACAGTTCTATCTACATGCGTGCTGAGCCTACTTTGGGGCTAGCTAGCTGTTGCACGCCATGCCTGCAAACTTTGGGCGAGCTAGCTGCATGACGCGCGAGACGTGCACTCTTTGCCTCCGTGCGCTGCGTTCTGTGCCTGCGTGACCCGTCGCGTCTTGATATTAATGCGTCCCTGTGCGGGTGCCCGGCCATGTCCATGCATGCTCTTGCCTCGCTTCTGCTGTTGCATGCGTTGCCGGCTAGCCGTGGACTGCTGGGTCGAAGTCGGCGCCGGCCGTATGCATACTGGCCCATGCTGCATGCATTGCTCCACGCCTGCATGACCCGGCCGTTTGTGTGTGCTCGTTGTCATCGCTGCGCGTGGACAGCAAATTCAATGGTAAAGGCCGGCCTCGTCACCAATTAATGGTGTTTAGTGATCCGCCGGCCGGCCTCTCCCCGCAACTATATTACCAGATCGGTGCATTTGGAGGGCTTTTGCAAAACGCACCCCCTTCATCAACACGTCTCCAATAGGTAGTTTGTGCAAAACACAAGAGCTAGGTCAGCTTTGTGCTCTCTGCGCGCGCCATGGCCTGGGCGACCATCGAGCCGACCGGGGAGGAACCGCTCGAGGACGCACACGAAGTGGAGTACGTCCGCCCCGACGGCTATGACCTCTTCGACGTGGTACAGTTCTTCACCGCTGGTGGAAATATCTCTGCTTGGAGCGCCACGAACATCGTGCTTGGCGCAAAGTACGCCGATCGGCGAATGTTCATCATCGACCACGGCAAGGATGGCGGAGGGGTCTACGCCAGGCTTTGGGAGCATGGCTCAGGAGCAAATCTGCACGGCGGCCTCTACTGGCTGAACGACACCCTTGTGTGCTGCGTCCAGGTCAACCCTATGCTCCTCTAGAACAAGTCTGTCCCACTGGTGCGTCCGGTTATTCGTGTCCGTCGTCGCGACAACTAGTGTGCTTATAGAGCATATGTGTAACCTGCTACGTCGTCGACTCGTCGTGTTTTACTTGTAGACACGTCTGTGTGTGATGTGATTGTGTTTTGCTACTCTATAATTAAGTTAATAGTATGTGTTGTGTTGCAAGTACTCAGTTATCTGTAGTTCTTTAGTTACTATTGATTTCACGTAGAACCATTCTGCATATTCTAACCTGTTTTATGCCCGGCGATCTCAACTACAAAATTATTTCATAATACTTCTTTATTTCCTCACAAGGTCCCTTTAGTAAATTATTGCATAAATGGTCAATTTGTTTAAGCCACCCATCAGGCCCCTTTAGTAAATTATTGCATAAATGGTCAATTTTTTTAAGCCACCCAACAGCATCCGACGGCTAGCATAGTTTCCCACACTTCCACCAAAATTTCGCGTCCCTCCGAAAATTTGGCGCCAGGGCAGCCCACTCAAAAAATTTCGCGCAAGAATATTACTTCTCAGCCCTCCCGTACACAACGGTCAAAATTTATCGCAGAGGGCATTTCTGTAGTCATTTTGAAACCCACCCTTATCCCCTCGACCCTCACCCAAAGAATCTACTACTCCCCCTTCTCCCCTCCAGTCCCCGTCCTCCCAGACTAGATCTCACCCCTCTTACACATCGCTGTATAGCTCGCTTGCCAGATCTCCGACGTTGCCGTCGAGATCCCCCACCCTGCCCAGGTCACCGTCCAGGACCACCACCTCGCCGTCGTGCTCACCGGTCTGCCACATTGTCACCAACCTCGCCGTCGTGTGCTCCCTGGTGTGCCACCTCGCCGTCGTGCTCACCGGTCTGCCACATCGTCACCAACCTCGCCTTCGTGTGCTCGCTGGTGTGCCACCTCGCCATAAACCTCGCCGTACGTCCAGATATGCCACATAGTCTCCAACCTCGCCTTCGTGTGCTCTCTGGTGTGCCACCTTGCCATTAACCTCGCCGTACGTCCAGATCTACCACCTCGTCTCCAACCTCGCTGCAACTTCACCGTCAATGTCTGCAACCACGCCGAGACGGGTAAAGGTTGAAGGCGAGAAACACAGTAAGATTGATGGTTCTTCATATATTCGATGATATTAATCTTTCTGAATTAGTTGTCTGTTTAATTGTATGCTTGATTCTTCTTATGTTCGATGCAATTAATCTCTCTAAATTGTTTGATCGATGCTTCTTAATTATCCTTCTAATGCTTGATGTAATAAATCTCTCTAAACTGTTTCTCTGTTTAGTTGTATGATTGATGGTTCCTTATATTTGTCTTTGTTATTGGATTTGCATTTATAACTTTGTATAGTGGTAAACAGAGGCTTGTCCATGTGTTAACTCTAACAAATCTGTAGCGGAAATGGGTGTGTTGCCCTCCCGATGCTCCTTTTTTTAATTATTTGCTTTCGTAGTAGAAAAGACTGCATGGTTTCTTTTAATGGAAATCGTTACGGGGACAGTCTTTCTAATCTTGCATAAAAATAAAAATAAAAGTATCCAGCTTTGTTTTCCTACGTTAAAAGTTTGCTTATTTCTAGCTTGTATACTATTAGGTCTAAGCTCACTTTGCTTATGACCCTATTAGTCTTAGTTACGAATCTACGATCAGAATTTATATTACTTTCACTGGACTGTTCTTACAGGATGAGTACCTTAAATTTTGATGATGTATTAGGTTCTTACCAAGTGTCTATATTTGGAGCTTACTTTGGGTTATTTATTCATGTTAGGATCACCACTACACCCCATGATAGAAGAGTGTGCCAGAACTATCATGGAAAACAGTGCAAGGATGCATCAACTGGGTGTAAAGTCTTTATCTAGTATTCTTTCATGTCCTACTGTATTCACACCCAAAAAGATCAAGAAGGAAGACTCTGGATCTGAGTACACTCCTTAGGATGATGTTGAAGAGGAATCAGATTCTAGTGAAGGAGAATGGTCATGTCAATCCCTATTCAGTGAGGACAATGAGTTGCAGGTTATTCCCTGATTCGGCAGCTGAACATTCTTCCATGATATCACAACAACTAGGGTGTAATGCTTAAAACTCTGTAAGTAATAAAAACTCCCTTTAGTTAAAAAACAACAACTAGGGCACATCTTACTTATCGTGTGTTGAATAGTTTGATTACTGTTGTGTCATATATTTTGTGCTACTTCATCTATTCCATACCTTAAGACGTTTTGGCAAGCTAATTAAGGTCGTGGTTGTCATTTTAACATGGTTTCAATTTATGCTCCTGACATGCTTGACATCTGCTGGGTCATTTGTCATTACAGACACGCTTGTTTGATTGTCATCTGATATTTTCAAATATTTTCTGTACATTGCTGGCCATCTGTTAGTTTCATCTATTTTATGTACATTGCTGGTCACCTGCTAGTTTCATCTGTTTTCTGTACATACTTACATCTATTTTCTTTGCATGCTTGATAGGCAAGCAAAAAAAGGATGATGTCGACACCAGCTTCAGAGGATGAGGATGGTACTTTAGGTGACATGCTGGATCGTGGTAAGCATGCTTTGTCGAAGAAATCTCGTGTGGAAACAAGTATTTCAAAGTCTGAACACCAAGTGCAAGCTGATGTTGAGAGAGGGGGCATGCCAATAGGCGCAGCACAATTTCTGATTTGAGGGCAGCGAATGTAGAATCTGAGCGAATGAGGCTCGTGTTTGCATTTGAAATGGAAGAAATGCGGAAGGAACAAGACGAGCTAAAAATGTGCGAACAAGAAGGAGTTGCCCTGCTTGAGCAGTTAGCTCAGCGCATATGTGGTAATTGAAACTATGGTCGTGTTGCTGAAAGCTGAATTTCTGTATGTTGGTTTGCTTTTCTGTAAAATAAACCACTAGAGCTGCAATTTCTGTATTTGATGCCTCCTATGTGGTTTTCTTTTCTGCATATGGAACATGGAAAGGTCCATTCTAACGATGATTTAAGCACCCATCTGGCACGAAAAAAACGTCGTAGTATCATAACGTACAAACAGACCCGGACTAGGACACATGGTGCCGTATGCCATGCCCACGTGTCGTTTTACGGTTGGACAGTTCCACAACGAAAATAAAAACGTCGCGAAAAGGTGCCACGTGGCACCGTACACATGGTCCACTTGTCATTTCATGACTGGGTAGTTCCACAATGAAACAGAAACGTCACGGAAAAGGGCGCCACGTGACACCGTGCACTTGGTCCACGTGGCGTCATTTTGCATCGGAAAAAAATCCGTCACCGCGTAGCCCACGACGACCGGAGATCGTCCCCGAAAAAAACCACGTGGCGACGTACAATTGTTCCACATGGCGTCATATCGTTGCGTCATCTCATACCACGACGCTAGCAAGTTCGTCGCAGATGGCATCCACATGGTTTCACATGATTGGTCAAGGCCGCGACAACAAAAATCGTCGTGAACGGGATCGGCGGTTATGACATCATGAACGGATTGGTGATGTCATAAACGGGGCCTTAACAGAATCGATTTTTGACGAAAAAAACGTTGTGCTCGTAATGATGTAAGCTGCCTGTAGTGTGACTTCAGCTGATTACGCTAACGACCGTCAGTTAATTCATTGCCACGTGTCAGCCGACACGACGAAAAACAACGTTGCTGCTTAATGGGCTGGGACCGGACGACCCAGATGCTCGCGACGATTTTCTGAACGTTGCGGATAGCCTCAACGTTCTCCCGTTCAAATTAACATCGCAAAATCGTACGTTACAGTCGATCAGGTACGCTCTCACTCCGTGAAGTAAACCGTCGCGGATTGCCATTAGCGACAGTTTGGAGCCCATCCGCAATGGTATTGAAACGTCCCAGACCGCGCGAAATTTGGTAGCGATATGTGTAGCGTTACCACTTTTAAATAATGTAAGAACATATGTGTTATTGTGCTAGTCCCTGGATCAATTGCTAGCACCACGGTACAAGATGAAATATCATGCAAATGCATCAAATTCTATTACATCGCTTGATCCAGTCTTTACAATATAAAATTACAACTTGCATACTCCTAGAAGACTAGCAGAACAAAGAAATACAACGGAAAACATAGAATAACATTGATCCCATCTTCTTCATGTGCCAGGCGATAGTCTCGTGATCCCTAACGAAATCCTCGCCCATCTTCAGAATCATCTGCAGGATGGAATATGCAGCCACAAGGGAGTCAATACAATTTAATGTATTGGCAAGTAACACTATGGTGGATATAAATGGCAAGACTAGTACTACATGCTTATTTGGCTGAGTGGAGTTTTGGCTATGTTTGCATAAAGCCAGTTTTCTCCTATCACTTTTGTCAAACACACTTTTCTTTTCAAAAGGGTGGCAACATTGGAGTGAAATCCAAGCACCACAACTATTGTTCACTTGGAAAAAAATTTACTTATTTAAAATGGTGATGTGATTCTTCCGTCCATCCTTGTCGAGCTGCTCATAGTTGTCCATAACAGGGGACACGGCTAAGATCTTAGTTTCTAACTCTGCAGAGGTTGTGCACTTTCACCCTTGTACTATTTTCACCCAAACATCCTATACATGCTGAGTGTATTAAGGAAAGGAGAGAATTGAGTCGAATACTTTCAGAAGCATGAGAACTACCAGCCGGCCAGACCAGTTCTACCTATAACTCCGCTACATCTACTTGTCAAGCCACATGTAGAGTCCACACAACTTAATCAACTAAGTCAGATCCCATATGACCAAAGGCTGCACTGGAAGCAATCTAAACTTGGGGAACATCATAATCAATTCGTTCCTGGGTGGCATTCCTTCAAGTGAACACCCCTCGGGGAGACACTCAACTCTCATCAGCCAAACAACCAAATCCACCCAGGTGGTTCATTGAAGTTTATACTTAGTATTTGTCCTCAACATTAAGTAAAGCAAATTTTGTAGCATGGCTAAGCATCTAATAAGTACTAAGGCATCAAAATAAGAAGGAATAAGGATGGCTACACACTACTTGGATATAGCATAGCATAATATAACTTGGTAAAATTTCCTATCATGCATAATACTCAAAATCAACTAATGCATGTAGAAAATAATGGGTAGTTGATGGTGTGATACTTTTGTTTGAGGTTGGTGAAGAAGTTAAACTCTCTCTTCACAAAATGGAACGTTGCTCTTTGTACAATCTAAACATTGAAAACACAATAGAATAACAAGCATGCAAATCAGACAAACAAATGAAGAAAACGTACAAGGAAACAAACAAAGCAAAGGAAAACATGTGAAAACATTTAGTTTCAAATCACAAAAGAAACTAAGTTATTGTAGTTAGAGTTTTCCATTTATGACTAAGATTTGGTATTTGATCAAAGATCTTGGTCTAAACTATTTCTGTCTTAGTCTTCTTCTAGTCTTCTTTTGCTTCCTTGACTTACTTATGATGTCTAAGTCTTTATGACTTCAACGGACTTGCTTGTAGTCCTCCTTATTGAGTAGATGAAAACATCTAAACTATCTATGTAGGATATAGGGACTTAGTCATATAGATGAAAATAAATAGATGAGATTGCTGGAGTTCCCTTGAAAAGGACTTGTAAATTCTTCATCTTCTTCATTATCATGTTCTCGGAGAGTATTCTTCTGGAGTTGACTTTTGTTGAAGTTGTTCTTCTTCATGAAAGGCTCCTGGTTGTAGTCTTGGTTAAAACCCTCTTCTTACTTGAAAACAAATTCTAAATCTTGGACGAAAACAAACTTGATACTAATCATCTTGAAACAAAATTCTAAGTCTTGGAAAACAAATTCCAAGTCTTCACGTGGTTGGTCTTCAAAGATCATCTTCAAGTTGTTTCCCCCTTGGTGTGGTGACTTCATGGCTTCTTGTAGGACTTGATGGTTTTGCAGACTTACGGATTTGGTATAACCAGGGATGGTCTTGAATCTAATTTGACCACACAACTAAGTAAAATGGAGAAGAAAAGAAGAGGAAGAAAGACTTAGAGAAAAAGGGTGGTTGGTCTTCTTGACGTTCCTCTTGATTTTCTTCTAAGTGATTCTACTTCTTGGATATGCTTCCGAAGTCTATTTTCTTGTCTAAGTCCTTCATTGTTCATGTAGTTCTTTCAGCTTGACTCCAAGGATGAAGAGGAGGTACTTTCCTTCACTTCATTGTCTTCACCCAACTAGACTTAGTGGTTTTTCATCAAGAGGCCAATTAGCTTAACTTAACTTAGAAATAATTCAAAGTTCCGTAAGGGTTTAGTATTTGGTGTCCCTATTCTATCGTTAGCACTTAGAGAAATTTTGCTAACGAAAAATATATAAAAACCCTTACCGAAAATAACTAAGTCATAATAGTAAAAGAGCACAAAACTCTAAGGCAACATTTTTTCTCTTAGCCAAATATGATTATTGTCATTGGGGACTGTTAGTACACGGCCTAGGGTTCCCAAAAATATTTTATTTGCAATTTTTAGATTTATAGAATTTAAACTATGCGAAAACTCACCAAACAAGCATAGTTTAATGTGAACAAATTTAAGTTTTTCAAATTTGAATTTTTATAGTGATAAAAGATTATACATGTTGTGCTGATTTCAAAAAGTCCAAGTTTTCTTAATTTGGATCTATGGTTAAAAACTTATGATGATTCCATGTTCTAGGGGTGTTTCTGCAAAACTGCCAAATTAAATCAATTCCTGAATTAAATAGAAAACAGATGTCTACGTGGCATGCAGTGATTGGGTGGAGATGCTGACTAAGCGCTGGCGCGGCGCTAACGTGGCAGCTGACGGGGCAGGCTGACTGGATTAAGTGAGATGGATCTGGATCATTAGATCCAGATCTAACGGATGGGGTCGTACCTCTTCGCAGTCTAAGTGTGACCGTCCGATGAGATCAAACAGCTGAGGGAGAGGAGGACGTCCAGCGGCGGTGGTTCTTCGCCGGAGAGGATAAAGACGGCGGACGATCTCCCTGTCGTGGATGGCGGCGGGGTTCCCGAGGCTCCTTGGACGCGTGGACGGCACCGGTGTGAAGTGGGAGGCGCGACAAGTCCAGATCTGTGCTCGACAAAGGGAGAGGAAGCTCTAGGCGACAACGGCGTCCACTCCCGAATGGCGCGGCGGTGGCAAACCGGCGAGGTCGATACGACAACGACGGGTCCTTGAACTTGGTCTAGGGTTCCGAAACGGAACGCGGGCATCGAGGCGCTGGCTATTTATGCCCCTGGGGAGCGTGGGGGAGGGGTTAGGGTTCGCGGCGGCGTTGTCGTGTCCCGCTCGGCCCCGGACGTCGATGGCGCTGACGTGGGTGACTTCAGCAGGGCAGGGCCTGCCTCGAAGTGGGAAGAAGAGAGAGAGAGAGGGTCGGTCCGCTGCTGGGCCGGATACTAGGCCGCTGTGGGGTGCACGCGCGGGAGATAGGGGGAGTGAGAGAGAGATAGAGGAAATCGGGGTGGGCCCTAGGTGGTGACCTGGCCTACGCTGGCTTTTCCCTTTTTCTTTTTGTTCTCTCCCTTATTTTTTCCTGATTTCTTTGATAACCAATATCTTTTATTTTATAAAACGAATTGAGCTCAAATTTGTTTCTATGGTTTTGTAAAAATAAAACCTTTCACATGAAGAATTTTGTGTGTTGTTTTAACACAGTTAAAAATAAATTTATTTTCAAAATATGATTAAATTACTAATAGCTACTTAATGCCATTTTTAAATTAAAATAAATTAATTAATATAAATAATGGTCAATTAATTTTTTTTGTGGTATCCTATAAGTTAAATATTATTTTTGAAAGTTATTATTACTCATTCTTCATATTTTTATATTTAAAATATGAGCAAACCCTCATAGCAACTAAATGTGCTTTTCTAAATAGAAAATAATTGACACTTTGAATTGGGGTTTAAAATAACTCAGAGGAGAAACACAAATGCCAATATTGTTTTCCATGGTTCTTTACTTGTTTCCATAAACAAAAAATAACTTATATCAACACTTTATGGTTAATACTTGGTATAATATTTGGAGAAAACAAAATGGATAACAACGTGCTTATGTAAAACCATTTTATATTCTTAAGGTTTGCAAATTGAGTAATTAGTTTCTTTGCATAAATATCTATTTTGAGGATTTTGGGTTTTTACAAAACAGAGGCAAATTGGATTATAAAGTTCCAGTAGCACTGAAAATTAATTAATAGTACCTTTGTATATCGAGTTTTACTTGTTGTTTGGTGTCCGGATTTAATAGAAAACAAAAAGTTTTAAATTTTTGTGATTTTTGAACTTGGTAAAAATCAGGGATGTTAAATATGGAGCCGCTCTTGTGAATCCAGTTGGCTTGTGACGTACTGTATTTTCTGTTTACCATTCGTTGACATTAGCATACACCTCTCCTAAAATATAGACACTACTCCATGGTATGTGATTGTTGGAAGGCACCCGAGGATTCGGTTAGCCATGGTTTGTGAAAGATGGATGGGCGGAGTGTCAAACTATTAATACCCATGTTTCATAAAATAAAAGCTCTAGCACATGAGTGATCCCTGCTTCCCTCCGCGAAGGGCCTTTCTTTTACTATTATGTTGAGTCTCCACCATATTCTTTGAGCACTTTCTTGAGAGCATAATTGTCATTCTTAGTGTGATGTGTTTGTCCCAAAGAACGGTTGATTGTGGTATAACTTTGATACTTATATCTTTGATATCTTTACTTCTAGTCTTCCCTTTAACTTCAAACGTGCCCTGGCATTTATGTTTTTCCCCACACATAAGGGCAAGCGAGAAACCACTTTATCAGATCCTATTATGAATATTATAATCTTGCAAATAGTTATGCTTAATGTTGTTTATTATTAATATATTGTTATCTCTTCATGGTCTGCATAGCTATTAAGTGACAGTATCTTGCATGTATCTTATCATGAGCATATTTAAGTATTTGATCATATAGTGAGTATATTTACATCATATGAAACAATGTGTTAGTAAAATTCTTTTAGCGCACTGAGTTGTCACTGAATTGGTTGAGGACGAGCAATAAGCTAATCTTGGGGGGAGTTGATACGTCGAAAACGTATCTCCTTTTCCGAACACTTTTCTTATTGTTTTCCTCTAAACTTGTGTGTTCTGAATGCAACTAACACGTACTAACGCTGTTTTCAGCAGAATTACCTTGGTGTCTAATTTTTTTGCAGAAAAATTAACTTTATGGAAATTTCCCAGAAAAGACCCCATTGGTCTTAAAACACAGGAAGACACCGGGAGCCAGAAGGGGCCAGGGGAAGAGCCAGAGGGGAGCCAGAGAGGGGTTCGATAGTTTTCCAAAAAGAATTCTGTAGGTCCGCCACCATCGTGAATCCTTTTTCGGGGTTCAAAAACTCCGTTCTGGCACCCTGCCGGGACGGGGAATTGGAGGACATCATCGCCATCGTCATCACCAACGCCTCTCCATCGACCATCCATATTTCCCTCATCCATGTGTGAGTAATTCCCCACTGTAGGGTGAAGGGGATGGTAGGGATTGGATGAGATTTTTCATGTAATAATGTCGTGATTGTTAGGGCACAGTGCCTAGTATCCTTTGTTAGTGCTATTGACATTGTTGCAACTTGTTATGCTTAATGCTTTCCACTTTGGGCCCGAGTGCCATGATGTCAGATCTGAACATGTTATTGAATCATGTTGATAACTATTGTTTCTTTATCATACCTGCAAGTTTTTTACACACATCGTTGTCCGGAACCCGAGGCCCCGAAGTGACAGAAATTGGAATAACCGGAGGGGATGGCTGTGATGTCAGGATCACATGTGCTCACGGAGTGTTAATGCTTTGCTCCGGTGTCTAATTAAAAGGAAAACCTTAATTACCAGTAGTTCCCCGAGGCCCCGCTGAAAACGGGCTGGTAGGCCAAAAGATGTTGTGCAAGTTCTCATTACGGACACGTACGACTATTTATGGAACACATGCCTATGGTTACTTAGTGCTTGAATTCTTTATTTTATTTATCTTTAATGCCCATGTCTTGATTATTATATGAACTATCTTATCCATGCAATGCCAGTTCATCTATCCCTATGCCTACAGTATTTAATCCTGCTATTTACTTCAAACACTACTACTGATGTTTTCATTTCAGTGTTGTTATTATTTCACTACCGCCGCTACTATAAAAATGTTATTACTGATAAACTACTGCGCACTAGTCCATGTTCAGGTGCAGGTGAATTTACAACTCACTTGTTAAGGCTCACAAATATTCTTTGGATCCCCTTGTGTCGAATCAATAAATTTTGGTTTTACTTCCCTCGAAGACTGTTGCGATCCCCTATACTTGTGGGTCATCAGGCCATGTGACGCCCCGGGATCGGGCACTATGCAGATTTCAGCATTCCCGCCAAAATCCACACAGTAACCGATTCCAGGTTGCCACTTGTGATAAAATTACAACAGTTCACGAATATTCCGCAACAACAGAAAAGATGTATACAAGACGACTCAAACGAGTCAAGGATACAACTGATACAATACAAAGATCCAAATAACAGCGGAAGAAACAACATAGTGTCCGACTACGGACAAGATACAAATTGGACTAAGAGTCCCGAAGATAACCGATGGCGTCCAATCCCTGCCCAGGCCAAGCCGGAGGGATTCCCAAGCTAACGCCGTCAGACTTCAAACCTGTTGACTGCAATATGGAATATGCAGCCACGAAATGGATTCGTGGGTCAGTACGGTTAAGTACTGGCAAGTGGATAAACCATACTCACAAGATACCAGCGTATCCAATCATCACAAGATACAAATACTTTGGGTACAACGGAAGGAAGGGATTATTGCAAAGAAGCGGCAGCGGGCTGCACTAACTAACTACAGAGACTCGCTACAACATCCGGCTAAAAGAAAGGGATAAGATAGCGTATCAGAAACAACTACAACTACTCACCAAACAATACCCATCCAATGTTACCCCCTACTAAGGAAGCAACCCAAGGAAACTCACACGGTTGATTAGGGTGACATTCGTTTTTATGGTGGAGGTAATCTATATTACTAGTCAAGTTATCATCGTTAAGTGTAAGTTGTCTAAGTACTTGTTAGCCAGCACTTTCACCAAGTCATCCATAACCGCGGACAACACGGCTTCTCGAGAAGATTTAACCCTGCAGGGATGCACCAATTTGGCCGTACACGTAAGAATAACCCGCCAGACGGGGGATCAACCCACCAAGCGAGGTACTCAACACAACCCAACTCTTCTTCGCATCAAGCCCAAAGAACCCCGTGCAGTTGAGCGCATGGCTAATCAAGCCCCACGAAGAAAAGGGGACCCTCATAGCACTCTAAGAACGTGTCTCCCTAAATGCCGACTACAAAAGTTCCACCCTGGCGCCAAGGGTTCCCGCCTGCATATGCATGCGGCAAATGGAAAACCCGAACTAAATGAGGCGATTTGGACGAGATGCGAATCGAATCAGAATTGCGGGGGGCGCCCATACTCGCTTCCCACAGGCGGTTAGTGCGCTCATCATGGATCAATGGACAAGACCCTTTTCCTAATTAGGGTCGACACTAGCAGGCCTCAAAACCACGCCGGGCCTCCTGCCGGTGCCTTATCATCAAATTATTATTACCCAAAACATTAACATGTTGTTGATTGAATTGAAACCCAACTATCAAACTAAACAGGTGATACGACAAAGGACAACAAGACTCGAGCGCAAACAACACTAATCATGCAACTACGACACAAGGGCCAACAGGGTAAACAAACAACAGTTAATAGGAAGTGGAAGGAAGGCTATATCATGGCTGCAAGGTAAACATATGATAGGATCGAGACACAAGCATCGAATCAAAAGGCTAGAATAGGAACAACGGAAAGAATCGGTAACAAGTGATGAAAGGCAGCCATAGGCAGCAAGTGAGTATACTTGCCTGGAATCCAGCAAGTAGAGGTACATCCGAAGAACTTGTCGTTGCTCACATCATCTCAACGTCCTATCCGCGAAGAAGCAACGAACTAAAACAAACACCAGATGCAACAATTACTTCTACGGCAAAAGATCCAGCATGATCAAGATATGGATGCATGACAATTAATGGATGCATCAAAGATATACTAGTTGACATGGTAAACATATTTAAATGGGCCCATAGGCAATTTGGATTGCATATGGAAAAGCCCATGAATTAATGTTGAATTAAATAATCTGCAAATAACTATCATGTGAAAGTTGATTAGGATGATGCATGGATGATGTAAACAGTAAGAAAACAACAATAGCTCCAGTTTGATATGTTGTTTACCAAGTTTGGAATTTTATTTATTAAGTTATGAACTTTGGCATTTTAAATGATTTAAACAACCATTTGTTGTTTTCACCAATTTTAAATGTTCAAAACAGATAACAAAATTTATATTTGGAAAGAACACAAAATTTTAGATAGAATACATATTTCATTTGTTGAATTTGGATTTTAGATGAGCAAGTTATTAAATTGACAATTTTAAATGCATTAAAAAAGAAACAGTTGTTTTCAGCAATTTAATTTATTCAAAAAAGAAAACAAAGTTTATATTTGGAAAGCTTATTCAATTTTGCATGGAAAACATATTTTACATGTTGGAAATGGATTTGAATTGCCCAAGTTATGAATTTTGCAATTTAAAAGGTTTAATTAAAGCATTGGATTATTGCACCACATTTAATTAGGAAAACAGTAAACAAATTGCATTGAAAAGGTTGAAAACATGTAGCAAATGTTTCACTGAACATTTTGAGCTATTAAACATAATTTTTGGGTTATTATTGAATTTATTATGCAATTCTTCATGGGCATTTCTATTCTGCCCCTTTTAGTAAACAGAAGGAAACATGTTGAAATTTAATTCAATTGTGACCAAATAAAATACCAATGTGTAGAGTTTGTTAATACAAATTTTTAGAGCCCAAGTTTGCTCAAATTGGATGAACAGAACTCAAGTTATGAAATTCCAAAGTTTCAACTTTTAATTGCCTTTTCTGTATTTAATTATTTAGTGCAAAAATTATTACAAAAACATGTTGGAAACTTGACATTAACAGGAAGAGCACAAAATTATGAATCCACAGAAACTTGAATCACTGAAATTGGATCAAAATTCAATTTGTTATTGATTTTACAATTAATGCCTCAGATTTGTTTTCTGGAATTCGAGAGAAAGAAGAAAAAGGCTGAGAAAAGGGGGTGGCTTTTTGCCTAAGGGGGGAATCGAACCCAAGACCTGCTGGGCGCGCGCAAGGGAGTGCTACCAGTGGGCTATGTGTGTGGCTTGTGATGTATACAGAGCGCGCGTGGGTTTGAGGTAAGGGGTACGGGCTTTGACGAAACTGAACTAACTGAACCCGATCGGGAACAACAGGAGATGACTGCGACGATCGACAGCGAGTGCTCGCCGGCGTGGGCGCGCCGGGGCGCTGGGCGGGCGCCCGCGGGGCAGAGGGGAGAGAGGGGAGAGAGGAGAGAGGAGAGAGGAGAGAGGGGAGAGATGCTCACCGCGGCCCTGTCGAGGCGCAGCGACAGAACAAGATGGTCGGCGACGGCGCTTGGCGGCGGCGAGCGGCGGCCTCCCGGGGCTCGCCGAGGAAGCGAGGAGGGGGGACTTGCCCCGGGGGTTCCATTCCCGGGCACGGCACGGCGCGGCGACGACCGCAACACCGACTACACCTCCTCCCCCTTCCGGCCATGGAGGGAACCGAAAAAATTCAGAAGCTTTCAGAGAGGAAGAATTGGGGGGAGGAAGAAGAGAGGGGGGCGGCGGCTAGGAGGAGGAGAGGGAGTGGCCTAGGGTTAGGGTTGGAGGGGAAGGAGGGGGATAGATAAGGGGGGAAGGAGCAGGTGGAGGTGCTCTGTCGTTTTTCTCCATGGATGGCGTCAGCACGTACGGAGGTGGGGGAAGGTGAGAGCGGGCTGGGTCGTGGGGGTGTGGTGGGCTGGCCTGCCTCTTCCCCTGCTGGTTTGTTTGCTTTTTATTCTTTTATTATTATTTTTTTGTAAGAGAAGGTTGGAAGGAGAAATTGGTATTTTGAGGGAGTTTGAAACTTCCAAAAATTGTGAAATAAACCTTTATGCTTTTAGAATTCGAAAAGCCCAAGTGCACAAATTTTGTTTTTTCAAAATTTCAAATTATTACACATTGTTTGAATTTAAATTGTATTTGCCTCAAATTCACATTAAATGGTTTATTTGACCAAGTTGTTTATTTGAAAATTCAAGTTTATGGAAGGCAATTGGTTTGTTAATGTTTGTGAATTATTTTGAACACATTGGAACAGAGTTGAGTTTGAAATGGATTTGAATTTTTAAGTTAGTTGGAAAATAAGGAACAATGCATATGATGCAATGCATGATGAAAAGAAAAACCAACCAAACTAATTGGGGACTAAATTCCCCGGGCGTTACAGGCCATTAGCTGCAATATTACTTATTGTCTTTTATTTACTCACACTTTATTTATCTGCTATATCAAAAACCACCAAAAACCAGTTTGCTAGTGTTTACAGCAAATCATCTATCCAACTTGATTGTCAACACCTTCTGCTCCTCGTTGGGTTGGACACTCTTACTCATCGAAAGTACTACGATACACCCCCTATACTTATGGGTCATCAAGATTATTTTCTGGCACCGTTGCGGGAGAGTGAAGCGCTATTGGTCAGTGGAATTGGTACGAGAAACTTTTACTGTGGGTGTTGTTTTTATTTTTTTTTCTATTATTTTATTTAATTATGCATAATACTTTTGATTCTCTATTTAGAGGTACTATTACTATCACTGTTAGGGTAGTAAGTAACCCTTATATGCTGAATTATATCCTTATAAAATACATATGAAAATTGTTGGACGTGTTATGGAGACGGAACTTTCCATCCCGGTGACCATTTGCTCTTTATACATGAATTATGCGAGTAATTCAGATGTGCAGGTATTACTATAAATCAAGTTAAAAGGAAATTATTCTCTTTGTCGCTAAAAGGAATAGCCACTGAATGGTTTAAATTACTGAAGAATGGTGAATCCATTGGATGGGAGGAAATTGTTCCTATCTTTTATTCTAAATTCTATCCTCCTAATGAGATTCATAAAGACCGGAATAAAATATATAGTTTCTGGCCTCATGATGGAGAGAGTATTACCCAAGCCTGGGGGAGAATGAAGTTATCAATGCTCAAATGTCCCGTTCATGAGCTCCAGCGTAATGTTGTTATCAATATTTTTTATGCAAGGCTTTCTCTTCATGACAGTGATTTATTGGATGCTTCTTGTTCTGTATCATTCACATGTATGAAGCAAGAAGATAAATTTGATCTTCTTGACCGTATTCAAGAGAACACTGAAGGATGGGAGAAAGAAAAAGGTAGAAAGTCAGGTATAAATTATGATTTTGAATGCACTAAAACTTTTATGGGAACCGATGATTTCTATAATGTTAGTGATGTTTGTGGTATTGATTCTCAAATCTTTGCAAACTATCTTAAAGATTTTGCCTCCTATCTTGATATTCCTAAGAAAGATTATCATAAATATCATGCACCTTATAAAGATATTGTTCCTGCTAGTAATATAGAAGTGCATGTTGTTAATCCTGCTGTTCCTGAGCCTTATATTGAATAAATGCATTTCCATGCCAAAGTGAAAGAACACTCTTTTGTAGTTAGTGTGGTTAATAAGAGCATTTAGAAGTCTATTGAACCTGATGAACAAATAAATGTTGAACCTGAAGTAGCAATAGTAAAAGATCTTGTTTGTGGGAATGTAGAGGATGAACACATTGTCTTTTGTGAGGATGCCTCAAATATTGTTTCCCATCCTCATATACCTAAGAAAACTAGTATCCCTATGCATTCTGTTAAGATTGGTGATAATTTCTATTATGGTTTATGTGATATTGGTGCTAGTTCTAGTGCTATACCTTATGACCTTTATAAAGAAATTATGCATGAAACTGGTTCTTGTGAGCTTGAGGATATTGATGTGGCTATCCAGCTTGTTAATACAGAAACTTTCATTCCGATTGGTATTGTTAGGGATGTGGAAGTTTTATGTGGTAAAACTAAATATCCCACTGATTTTCTAGTACTTGGTAAGGCTGCTAGTAAAACTTGTCCTATTATTTTTGGTAGACCTTTCTTGAACACTTGTAGTGCTATTATAGATTGTAAGTGAGAGAAGATATTGACTAAATTTGATGGAAAATCTTATGAGTTCAGTTTCTCCAAATTTTCTAGAGCACCTTATGAATCTAAATTACCCGATGAGAATTTTAAAGTTGAACAACTTGCTTCTATTGCTCTTGCTCTTAACAACGCTTTGCCGCAATATATGGAGGATCATGAAAGTGAGGTCTTTATGAAAGAGAGTAATGAGATTGACGATATTCTTCTTCGTGAATCGGTGATACTAAAACATAATTTACCTATGGAAGACTTGGGTACCACATTACCACCCAAGGAGGATCATGTGTTTCATTTGAAACCTTTGCGTGATGATAATAAATATGCTTATATTGATGATAAGAAAATATATCATGTTAATTTTAGTGCTAAACTTTCATGTGAAGAAGAGGAAAGATTGTTGGGATTTTAAAGAAACATCGTGGAGCTATTGGTTATACTCTGGATGATTTGAAGGGGATTTCTCCTACTATATGTCAGCATGCTATTAATATTGAACCTAATGCAAAGCGAGTAGTTGAACATCAACGTTGTTTGATTCCTAAGATAAAGGAAGTGGTAATAAATGAGGTATTATAACTCCTTGATGGTGGTATTATTTTTTCCTATTGCTGATAGTAGATGGTTAAGCCCTCTGCATTGTGTCCCTAAGAAAGGTGGAATGACTGTTGTGCCTAATGAAAATAATGAGCTTATTCCACAAAGAGTAGTAGTTGGGTACAACATGTGCATCAATTTTAGGAAAGTTAATAAGGTTACTAAGAAAGATCATTATCCTTTTCCTTTTATTGATCAAATGTTAGAGAGGTTATCTAAGAAAACTCATTTTGCTTTCTTGATGGTTATTCTAGGTTTTCTCAAATTGCTGTTAGGGCGCAAGATCAAGAGAAAACAACCTTTACTTGTCCTTATGGTACTTATGCTTATAGACGTATGCCTTTTGGTTTATGCAATGCTCCTCCTACTATTCAAATATGCATGTCTGCTATTTTCATGGACGATTTCTTTGTCTATGGAACTTATTTTGATAATTTTTTGCACAACCTTGATAAAGTTTTGTAGAGATGTGAAGAAACTAATCTGGTTCTTAATTGGTAGAAATGCCACTTTATGGTTAATGAAGGAATTGTTCTTGGACATAAAATTTCTGAAAGAGGTATTGAAGTTGACAGAGCCAAAGTGGAAGCAATAGAGAAAATGCCCTGTCCTAGGGATGTTAAAGGTATTCATAGTGTTCTTGGTCATGCTGGTTTTTATAGGAGGTTGATTAAATATTTCTCTAAAATATCAAAACCTCTTACTAATCTTCTTCAAAAATATGTACCTTTTGTTTTTTATGATGATTGCAAAGAAGCTTTTGAAACTTTAAAGAAGGCTTTAACTGCTGATCCTATTGTTCAACCACCTGATTGGAATTTACCTTTTGAAATTATGTGTGATGCTAGTGATTTTGCTGTAGGTGTTGTTCTTGGACAAAGAATAGATAATAAATTGAATGTTATTCATTATGCTAGTAAGACTCTTGATGCTGCTCAAAAGAATTATGCTACTACTGAAAAAGAGTTCTTAGCTGTAGTTTTTGCATTGATAAGTTTATACCTTATATTGTCGATTCAAAGGTTACTATTCATACTGATCATGTTGCGATTAGATACCTTATGGAAAAGAAAGATGCTGAGCCTAGGCATATTAGATGGGTGTTGCTTTTACAAGAGTTTGATTTGTATATTGTGCATAGGAAGGGTGCTGAAAATCCTTGCTGATAACTTGTCTAGATTGCAGAACATTGTTTTTTTTATCCTATTCATGCTAATTACAGTTTTCCAAATGAACAACTAGATGCAATAAAAGTAAAATCCCAGGATAGTCCATGGTATGCTGATTATGCTAACTTTATTGTTTCCAGGTATTTGCCTCCAACATTTACAGCTCAACGAGGAAGAAAATTCTTTTATGATTTGATGCATTATTTTTGGGATGACCCAAACTTATATAAAGAAGGAGTGGATGGTATTATGAGAAGATATATTCCTGATCATGAACAACGTGAAATATTGAAAAGGTGCCATGGTAGTTCTTATGGAGGACATCACGCTGGAGATAAACCACGCAAAAGGTTCTACAATCAGGTTTTTATTGGCCTACTCTCTTTAAAGATGCACGTAAATTTATTTTGTCTTGTGATGAATGTCAAAGAGTTGGTAATATTTCTAGACATAATGAAATGCCTATGAATTATTATCTTGTTATTGAACCTTTTGATTGTTGGGGATTTGACTTTATGGGTCCGATTCCTTCTTCAAATGGCTATACACATATACTTGTTGCTGTTAATTATGTTACTAAATTGGTAGAGGCTATACCTATTAAAAGTGCTGATGGAGAAACCTATTAAAATGCCTAAAGATGTTATTTTACCTAGGTTTGGTGTGCCTAGATATCTTATGACTGATGGAGGTTCTCACTTTGTTCTTGGTGGTTTTATAAAACCCCTTGTTAAATATGATGTTAATCATAGAATTGTTTCAGCTTATCATCCTCAAACCAGTGGGCAAGTAGATTTATCAAATAGAGAAATTAAATCTATCTTGCAAAAGACTGTTAATAAATCTAGAAAGAATTGGTCCGATAAGTTGAGTTATGCTTTATGGGATTATAGAACTACTTATAAAAATCCTATGGGTATGACTCCTTACAAAATGGTTTATGGAAAAGCCTGTCACTTGCCCTTAGAATTAGAACACATAGCTTATTGGGCAGTAAAAGAACTAAATAAAGATTTTAAACTTGTTGGTAAGAAAAGAATGCTTTATTTAAACCATTTAGATGAATAGAGGTGTGAAGCTTATGAAAATTCTAAACTCTTTAAAGAGAAAGTTAAACAATGGCATCATAAAAGAATCCTAAAAAAAGAGAGTTTCATGTTGGTGAGGAAGTTCTATTGTATCGTTCTCGTCTTAGATTTTTTGTAGGAAAATTACTCTCGAGATGGGAACGACCTTATATTATTGAATAAGTGTATCATTCAAGTGCAATTAAAATTACTTCCCTCAAAGATAACACTACACAAGTGGTAAATGGGCAAAGACTCAAACATTATATTTCTGGGGATTCTTATGATGAAGATGTTGATGTTATTCAAGTAATGACTCCGGAGAAATTCATTAGAGAGAAGATTCCAAAATCTTGAGAGTCCGATTTTGAATAGGTAACAGTTCTGTTAAGAAAAAGTTCGCCAAATACCTTTTGGGTTATAAATTATTGATTTTTGGAAAATATGAAAAATATCGGACCGAAGGGGAGTTGGACACGGTGCCCGACGGCACCATACCATGCCTTGGCGCAGGGCCACCCTTGGTCGCGCCTGGCTATGGTTTGGGTGCCCCGGAGCCCCTCTCCGACTCGTTTTCGTCCTTGACTTTCCTTTCATTACGCATATTTTTTCTATATGACCCCCGGACCCCCGAGGTCTGTATATCCTTTTTCTCGTCGTTTTTCTGTTTCGAGTTGTTTCTGCCAGGTTACATCTTCAGATCTAGAGCTGCAGTGTTCTCTCCTGGACCTCCCAAAGACAGTTTCTTTGACAACGTCGTAAACACGTACATGAACGAGTTGAAGACACATCCGAAAGAGTTGCTTCTGAAGGATGGGGAGGTGCATATTCAAGATGTTCGGGGCCCTAAGGGAGAAGGAAGTCTGGAAGCAAGGATGGAAGAGCTGGAGCAAGAAGTCTTTAGGTACAAGAAGATGGCGGATCATGAAGTTGACATCATCCACAAGATAAAGACAGAACAGATCGCTGAGTACAAGAAGGAGACCTTAAAGCTTTGGGAGGAGATCTTCTCACTCACCAAGACCACCAACGACTTACAAGCCCAACTCTATGATGTGCAGAACCAGAACTGTGAGTATTAGAATACGTTTAAACGTATAAGTTCTGTTGCCAGTTTTAGGATATTGGAGACCAAGACATCACTTGTTGATGGAGAACCTCTACCTTGGAAGTTTGATGATGAGAAGGACTCACCACAACCACCAAAGAATTAACTCAACATGGGTATTGGCATCCCCTTGGCTTGTTCCAAGCTTGGGGGGAGTGCCGCGGTATCACATCTCTATCTTTCACCTTTTTACCTTTTTAGTAGAGTCATATCATGAGTAGAGGAATTATCATATAGTATGGTTTGCAGTATGCAAGTATCACTCTTCAGTTGGTTATCGTTGTATCCTTTGGTTTGAGATGTCGTAATGAAATATTAATGAGAAGCTTCATCATCTTCTACAATTTATTTTAGCTTGCAATTTATGTTCTTTAGTTGATCTTGTTATTAGTATTGGTATCAATATTGGAGCATCAAGTTAATCTAGTTGGTTTTGGAAAAGTTAGCATTGGTCAGTAGCAAAAATACTTTGAGACTTAAGTAGAAAAGAGGGAGTTTTCATGTAGATATATCTTCCATGATCTTTCTTTCTTTCTAGCCCATAAGATTAGTATTCTCAAGTAAGATTATTTGTACTTCTCAAGTAAGATTTCATTATTGGTTTTATTGTATATATGGTTGTTTGTTTTCCCTCAACTCTTATGCTTGGTACCCAACCTTGCTAGCCAAAAACCTGTACGGAGAGAAAATGCTTCTCGTGCATCAAAACCTTGAACCCAAAACCATGTCATTCGTGTCCACCATACCTACCTATATGTGGTTGTAACGTTCCCACATTTAAATAATGCAAGAACCTTGTGTTACTGTGCTAGTCTCTGGATCAATTGCTAGCACCACAGTTTAAAATGAAATATCATGCAAATGCGTCCAAATCTATTACATCGCACGATCCGGTCTTTAAAAAAATTGATTACAACTTGCATAGTCTCAGAAGACTAGCAGGAAACAGAATTATAGCGTAAAACTTAGTACAACATTGAGCCTCATCTTCTTCATGCGCCACAAGCCAAACATGTTGGTTGTAGACTCGAGATCCTTAACAAAACCTCACTCATCTTCAGATTCATCTACAGGCTGGAATATGCAGCCACAAGGGAGTCAATACAATTTAATTTATTGGCAAGTAGCACTATGGTGGATATAAAATGACAAGATTACATCTAAATGCATATTTGGCTGAGCGGAGTTTTTTCTAAGTTTGCATAAAGCAAGTTTTCTCCTATCTCTTTTGTAAAACAAACTTTTCTTTTCAAATGGGTGGAGACATTGTATTGAAATCCAAGCACCACAACTACTGTTCACTTGGACAAAATTTTACTTATTGAAAATGGTTATGTGATTCTTCCGTCCATCCTTGTCCATAACCGCGGACACGGCTAAGATCTTAGTTTATAACTCTGCAGAGGTTGTGCACTTTCACCCTTGTACTCTTTCCACCCAAACATCCTATACATGCTGAATGTATTAAGGAAAGGGGATAATTGAGTCAAAGTCCTTCAGAAGCATGAAAACTACCAACCAGCAAGACCCGTTCCACCTATAATTCTTCTACATCTTCTTGTCAAGCCACAGGTAGAGTCCACACAACTTAGTCAACTAAGACAGAGCCCATATTACCAAAGGTTGCACTGGAAGCAATCTAAAATTGGGGAACATCAAAACCACTTTGTTCCTGGGTGGCATTCCTCAAGTGAACACCCCTCGGGGAGACACTCATCTCTCATCAGCCATGCAACCAAATCCACCCAGGTGGTTCATTGAAGTTGTTACTTAGAATTTTTCCACGGTAACAAGTAATTTTATTTTGTAACATTGCATAGCATCTATCAAGTTCTAAGGCTATAAATATAAGGTAAATAAGTGGCTACACACTACTAGGATATTAGCATAGCATAATATGACTTACTAAAAATTCCTACCATGCATACTACTGAAAAACTCTAATAATGCAGATAGAAAATAATGGGTAGTAGATGGTGTGTTACTTGCCTTTGAATTTGGTGAAGAACAATCACCTCTCTTCAGAAAATAATGTTTCTCTCCGTATAATCTAACATTGGAAATACAACAACAGAATAAACAAGCATGCTAATGAAACAAACAAAAAAATGAAGAAAACATTTCGTTTCAATGCACAAAAGAAAACTAAGTTATTGTAGTTAGAGTTTTCCATTTGGGACTAAGAATTTTTCTTTGATAAAAAAGTTCACACAAAAGTTCTTGGTTAAATTCTACTTCTTCCTTGAGTTTTCTAAGTTTTGTTTTTCTTTGTTGAGTTGCTTCTGATATCTAAATCTTTATGTCTTCAATGGTCTTCCTTGTAGTCCTCCTTATTGAGTTTAGGAACTTAGTCATATAGAGTAAGAGAGGTATATGGGATTGCTTAAGTTCCTTTAAAAAGGACTTGTAAAATTCTTCATATTCTTCTTCTTCTTCTAGGAGAGTATTTATTCTTGAGTTGGCCTCTTGTTGAGGTTTTTCTTCCTGATAAAAAAACTCCTTCTTGAAGTCAAAACTCTCATCTCACTTGGAAAAAAAATTCTAAGACTTGGAAAAAAACACATCAATCATCTTGAAAAAAAATTCTAAGCATTGGAAAAAATTCTAAGTATGAGAAAACAAATCCTAAGTCTTCACATGATTGGTCTTTGGAAAATCTTTAGGTCCTTTGTAGATCCCTCCTTGGTGGTGACTTCATTGAAAATTCCAACACTTGATGGTTTTGGGTACTAACTAGGGGATGGTCTTTATCTAACTTAGCCACACTACTAAGTAAAATGGAGAAGAAAAGAAGAGGAGAAAGACTTAGAGAAAAAGATATATGTGGTTGGTCTTCTTGAAGTTCTTCTTGATTTCTTCTAAGTGCTTCTATTTCTTGGCTAAGTCCTTCATTGTTCATATAGTTCCTTCAGCTTTACTCCAAGGATGAGGAGGAGGTACTTTCCTTCACTTCATTGTCTTCACCAAACTAGACTTAGTGGTTTTTCACGACGAGGCCAACTGGCTTAACTTAGAAATATTTCAAGTTCCTAAGGGATTTATATTAGGTGTCTCTCGTCTAGAGTTAGCACTTAGAGAAATTTTGCTAAGAAAAAATATATTAAAAATCTTTACTGAAAATAACTATGTCATAATAGTAAAAGATCACAAAATTCTAAGGAAACATTTTTACACTTAGCCAAATATGATTTTTGGCATTGGGGACTTTTAGTAAACAGCCTAGGGTTTACAAAAATATTTTATTTACAAAATTTGAATTTATAGAATTTAAACTATGCCAAAAAAAGACCAAACAAGCATATTTGAATTCGAATATATTTAAAATAGTCAAATTTAACTTGAGGCGGTACTAAAATATTCTACAGGTTCGTAGCTTCTCAAAAAGTTCAAGTTTGCTCAAATTGGATTTATGTATTAAAAGTTATTAGCAAAATAAGATTCAACAATAGCAAGTGTGTGCACGTATCAAAATTAAGTTTTCATAATTTTAATAAATTCTACACACCGTGCTAATTTGAAAAGGTACAAAATCATCAAAATTGGAGTTACAGAACTAAATATATGAATTCTCGAGGTTTATTAAATTTTCTCTAATTTTTAATCAATTTTAAATCAACTTTGTCAGCGGGTTGACCCGGACTGCCTATGTAGGCCACGCGGCATGCGCTGATTGGTGCAGACGGTTCTGCTGAAGTGGCATGCTTCCGTTGGTCCTTACCCCTTCAGCAATTGGATCTAACCTAGTCCCTAGGATTTAGATCGGACGCACGAGGGAGGGGGAGATGCTCACCTTGCCAGTTTTTCGCCGGGGCTCGCAGGGATGTGCCGCAGCGATACTCCAGGGGGTCCCGAGCCCTGGGAGTTGGTCCACGGGGCGCGGCACGAGGTGAGGAAGACGATGGAGGCAACGGCGATTCACGGGATGGCCTTAATCGACTTCGTCGAGCGGATGAAGGTGATGTTGCTTCGGTGTGCTCCTGTTGTGCACGGCGCGACGAATTGGCTGCGTAGAAAAATAAACCAATGACATGAGAAGGTGCGGCAAGGTGAGGGGCGAAGGTGGCGCGAAGTTGGCTCTGTGGGGTAGTCTCTAGCGGTGGCTACAAGCTTACCCGAGATGGTTAGGGTTTGCAAAACCGGCGACAAATTGCAGTAGCGTGGCCGCGCAATCGAGATGGGAGTGGGAGGGGTTTTTCATAGGAGGGGTAGTGCATTTTATCTAGGGACTCGGGGCAATGAATTCGTCTCCAATCGAGATAATTTCGCGTGAGAAGATCGACACGAACACGGCTCGGGTTTGCGTGGGAGAGAGGTTCGGGGTGGGTGACGTCATCCCGTGCGTTATGGTTGGTCCCACCGGTCAGGGAGAGGAAGGAAGGGAGGTCGCGGGCCGTGATTCTGGGTTGCTCTTGGGCCTTTCCATTGTGCTGCGTGACGGATTGAGAGATGGGTTTGGCCCAGGCTGCTGGGCCGGCTGCTCTGCTCCTCTCGCATTTCTTTTTTCCTTTTATCTTTTTTTTCTAGGTTTGTATTTTCTTTATATATTTTGTTCTAAAATTCCAATTGACCTCAAACCAATTTCTGTATTTTTGTAAAATCAAATCCTTTCAAATCAAATCCATTTTGTGTTGTTTTCATCACAATTAATTGTTTGGATTTTCAAAATGGTTTAAATTCGAAGATGACACTTTATAATTATTTAGAAATAGGGTTTAATTGAATCTTTCTTTGGCTAAAATAATATTTTGGAAAACTATAAGCCATAATGTTTGATTTCCAGAACACTCGATAATTAATTTTATACAAAACTTGTTGGAACCATTTATGGTATTTGAAGTATTGATAAGGCACTTAAAATTCATTGTAAACACCTTTTGGTTTAAACACAATTTTGGAATTTACTATATGCTATAATATTGAACTTTAAACCATGATATTTCCTTACAAAAATATCTCGTGGAAAACATTTTGAAACAAAGTTTTAAAAGGAGACCTATTTCTGCAATAGACCTAGTTTTTAAATAATTTAAAGTTCCTAAAAAAATTTAAATTGAAGCAACTTTTAGGGTTTAAAAAATTGTGGCTCAAATGGATTTTGCAATTCGAATACTTTGGACAAGCTCTATTATTTCTCTTTGTGTTGTGTTTCATTTGTTTTTGGTGGCTTGCATTAGTGGAAAACAAAAAAATTAAATTTTTGTGATTTTTGCATTTCTTCAAAACTCAAGGATGTTATAGTGGTATTTAACAGCCACTCCAAGTAAATTTCTTGTGTGCTACCTTTAAAACCTTCAAAATTATTCTTGTTTTGTGTTCCTGTTTTAGCTCATGAGTACGTAAATAGAGAATCTTTATCTCACTAGTTGATTGGACTTTACGCACCTGGACTAGTGGCTTCCTCCGCTTATCCAAATGATAGAAGTGCTGGCAGCGGGGTGCCCAACCCCAAATAATAATACAATTTATCTTCACTATTTTGCCCCTGATTTATCAGTAAAAGCATAACTGTGTAAACAAAATAGAAAGAGGGATGACCTTCTACACCATTTGCATCCTTCAATGGGAGTTGCTCTTGTGAAGTCTAGTTGGCTTGTGATGTAATGTATTTTCTGTTTGCCATTCGTTGACATAAACATACACATCTCTCAAAATTAGACACTCCTCCATGGTATGTGATTGTTGGGAGGCACCCTAGGATTCGGTTAGCCATGGTTTGTGTAAGATGGATGGGAGGATTGTCAAACATTTTGTACCTCTATTTATTAAAATAAAAGCTCTAGCACATGAGTTATCCATTTTCCCTCTGCGAAGGGCCTATCTTTTACTTTTCTGTTGACTCAGTTAACCTATTTCTTTCTGCCTTAAGAAAGCTTTTGAGTTGTTGTGACTCATCCATCTATATGTTGATTTACTCAATCATGTTCCTTATTCTTCCTTTTTTAGCACAAATAGTTTATATGTTTGAATACCACTTTGAAAGTTATCAATGATTGCAAAGAAATTGTTATGATTGAGCATGTTAAACTTTGCGAATATAAAGCTCTAATATAAAGACTCTTATTGAAATAGGAGTACATTGTTAATTGTTCTCTAACCAAGAACGAAGTTTATCTTCACCAAATTTATCCTATTTGCACCCTTACTGTGACTAGTGTATTGATGGAGGTGATGCTTCTTGTCCGTATTTTATTTATCGACACCTCACTCCATAAACGTGTGGTCATGTTTACTGAGTTCAGTTTTGCTTGGGGACCAGCGAGATCTAAGCTTGGGTAGTTGATATGTCCATTTTGCATCACTATTTGTATCGTTATTTTCTGTTATTCATCGATATATTTCATGTTATGATACATTACTTATGTTATTTCATCTTATTTTTCATGTTTAACAATTAAGGGAGAAGAAACACTCGAACCACAAATCTGATTGATAAAGCACCGCCGAGATACCCTATTTCAGAAGATCATAAGAAAAGGGGGGATAGAGGAGGAGTCTTACAAGTTCCGAGGAGGAAGTGAGCCAGAAGGGCACCCGGAGGGGGCACCTAGGCCCCACAGCATGAGGCTGCCCCCTCCCGTCCGCGCCTGGGGGTGGTCTCACCCCCTGGCCCACTCCTAGGCGACCCCTTTCGCGTAATTGACCCCGAGGGAACTATAGCCCCCAAAAACATCATCAAAGAATTATTCCGCCACCGCCTCGGGGTGAAAAACACCAGAGAGAGAAAAGCTCTCCGGCAGGGAGAAATCTACCGGGGAAATTCCTCCCCGTAGAGGGGGAAATTGTCGCCATCATCACCGTCATCACTTCGGGCTTCATCAAGATCATAATCATCATCCTTATCACCAGCACCATCACCTCCACCATTCACCTTCATCCCCTGTAACAATTAGGGGTCTTTATCGTTTCTCTTCATTAGATCTCTCTCCCGGCGTGGATTACTTGTTAGTAGTTGATGCTTGTGAGATTTATCATGTTTACACTTTATGACCAGATTGTTATTATCCATTATATCACCTCTGACTATGATCCATATGATGTCTCGTTTGTAGTTCATTTAGTTCTTGGGGACATGGGAGAAGTCATGATGTTGGTAGTGAAGTTATGTTGAAGTAATATCTCTCGGTTTGGTATTTAAGTTGTGTTGCTATTCTTCTAGTGGTGTCATGTGACCGTCGACTACATGATACTTCAGCTTTATGGGCCTAGGAGGATGTATTGTGTATTTGGCTACTAATTGTGAGGTTGCCGGAGTGACAAAAACCTAAACCCCCGGTAGGAAACCAATGCACGAGAGAGTGTTGGGTCCCGGAGTTTTAAAGTTGTGGTTAGATTTATCTTAATTACTTTCTTGTATTTGTTGATGCTTGCGAGGGGTATAATCACAAGTATATTAGTCCAAGTTGGGCGATGCATTAGCATATGTTCACCCACATAATACTTAACGAACCCATAAATATTAATCAACTATATGAAGAAAAAAAGTTGACGAAATTCCCATGTGTCCTCGAGAACGTTTGGTAAACATAAGTAGAACAACCGGCTTGTCCTTTGCTCTCAAAATTATTGGGTCACTTGCTGCAATATTATTTACGGTCTTTTATTTACCCGCACTTTATTTATCTTCTATATCAAAAACCACAAAAAACTAGTTTGCTAGTGTTTACAGTGAATCCTCTATCCAACCTTCTTGTCAACACCTTCTTCTCCTCATTGGTTTCGACACTCTTATTTATCGAAAGTACTACGATACACCCCCTATACTTGTGGGTCATCAATGGCCAAGAGGTGGAGCAGCGGGAGGAGGGAGAGAGATATGACACCAAGTTGTGTGGGGAGAGAGAGGTCCAACCCCTCTTTATATAGGAGGGGGAGGCATCCACGAAATTTTGGTGCCTCCACCTGTCCCCTCATCATCTGGGTGGAGTCACCACTCAACCCACTCATTCTCTCACCAATACCACTCAAAATTGCAAGGGTTTTCTTTAATAAATAAATAAAACAATTTTATTTATTTATTTTAATATTTGTCAAATCTGTTAACGAACATTAACACTTACCCCCTTGAACTATTTGTTAATCAAGCATTAACATATACCACCTTGAACTATTTCAATATTCTACGAAAGAATTCCGACGACTATTTCAATATTCCCCGAAACAATTCCGGTGTTGTCCAAACTTTTCTCCGATATTACGTATCCACTCAATCGCGTCATCAAACCTTAAGTGTGTCACCCTATGGTTCGTGAATAATGTAGACATGATCGAGACACCTCTCCGATCAATAGTCAACAACGGGACCTCGAGATCCGTAATGACTTCTACACATTCAATGATGAATCTAGTGATCGTGTGAACCATAAACGTCGTAACCAATTCCCTTTGTGTCGCGATATTTTACTTTTCCAAGATCCGATCATTGGTATCAACCATACCTAGTTCAATATCATTACCGACAAGTACTCTTTTACTCATTCCGTGATATGATATCCTTGTGACCTAGTCACGTGCTTGCAAGCGGTGTCTATGTGATATCACCGAGAGGGCCCAAAGTACATATCTACTTCATTTGGATGGACAAATCCCAGTCTTGATCCATGAGCCTCAACTAATACTTTCCTAACACCCAACGACACCTTTATAGTCACCCTGTTACGGCGTGACGTTTGATCACATCAAAGCACCCTTCCGGTATTAATGATTGACATGATCTCATGGTCTAAGGAATAAGGTTACTTTGTATGCAATATATAACAATATAAACTAAATGACATGATCATATTGTTATACTTAATTTGGGTATATGTTCATCACATCATTCTCCTAATTACATGACCCCGTTATTAACAACATCCAATGTTCATGATCAGGAAACCTTGATCATCATTTACTGAACGAGCTAGTTAAACGAGAGGCGTTACTACGATCCATTGTTTGTTTATTAGACACACATGTATCAACATTTCCGGTTAGTAAAATTCTAGCATGAGAAATAAACATTTATCATAAACAAGTAATAAGATAATAACCACTTTATTATTGCCTCTCGGGCATATTCCCTTCAGGCGTGCCGCCCTATGGTGTGGCCCCTCTACGAGCCTCTTCGGGACACCGGGGAACCTTAGGGAATTCTAAGACTTCCAGGTTTCGATTTTTTCAATTCCGAGAATATTTCAAGAACAACTTTTCTGAAACTAAAAACAGCTGAAAACAGGGAAGTGGCTCTATGGCATCTTATCAATAGGTTAGTCCCAGAAAATCGATAAAATGACATAAAGTGTATAGCAAACATGTAGCAAATAACATGAAAACAACATGGAACATCAGAAATTATAGATACGTTTATGACGTATCATCGTCGTCGGCAGATAACAAGGACATGCAAAGCTTTCGCCAAACACCGCACTTCCAACCATGGGGCTCAACCTTGTCACTGACCAAAACAACACATGACAGCCAACAAGGAGATCGCTCGTGTCTCCCAAGGCCAGACGCCAACCAGGAAAGCCCCCTAGGCTCCGGAGGCGAACACCAAAAACAAGGAGAAATGTCGTGTAGAGGACCATGACAACGGTAAGGACATGAGGAAGTCGGGAGACACTACAGGAAGCATGCCAAACCAAGAGCCACAAGAGGGCAGGTTGAAACGGAAGGGTAGAATCCAGCCAAAAAGGTAACGAGCTTCAAGGTGAAGCCTTCAGGAAGGAGAAAGGCACCCGCAGGTGTCGTCGTCACCGGCAATGGCCGCAGCCTTGCAGAGTTTTCACCCAAGATCCAAATGCAACTCAAGGTCCACATGCCACCCCGAGGACGTAAAGAAGTCGAAGCTTCAGCCGCTGCTGTTGACCCTACCCCTGAGAGTCATGGTGCCCGAGCCTCCGCTAAGAACATAAACAACACACGCTAGACAAATCACCAGATCTGACCACATCCAGGCCCTGCTCGGCCTAGATCAAAAAATCGCACCAACAACATCAGATCTGGCCGGAACTTCGACCTCCAGCAAGTCAACCGAAAAAGCTGGCTGTCGCAGGGAGGTGCAGCGAGCCGGCCGCCCCAGCCTGTCCCGCCTGGGATCCTTGAGAGCTCTGCATCCGAGCAGAGGAAAACTCCATGAGACAAACCGCAGCGACACCAGATCTGGCGCTAGGCGATAATGGACCGGGGAGACCCTCCTCTGCCAGCAACCGAGCTTCCGAGCCACCCAGGCACCACGAAGAGACGCGCACGGCGCCCATGGCTCCCTGCAGCACCCCATGGACAACGACACGAGCGACACTTCGAGGCAACAAACCGTGATGCATACCCCGCCGCCTGTCATGACCCCAGACCCAGAGGTATACATACTGTTATGCGCTCCTAGTCATGGACCCACAAGGGTGTCGGGGTTACCAGGCCCGGCCGCAACAAACAACGGTAGGTAGACCGGATTCATCGGCACGTAGGACGGATAACATCGGTACTACTACTCCTTGTGTCCATGCTAGTCATAACCAACTATGCATATCAAAGCGTCCACGATTAGTATGAAACTGAATGAACGGGACGAAAGCTATACAGAGATGCTATGTGTCCAGGAAGTGCAACAACAATCGAGGGTTACTAGGGTTACCAAGCCCCAGGACGAATAACATTGGCAGGCGTGGTCGGAAATGGATCATCGGCGCCACAACCCCTCGACTGTGACAACTACGCATGCATAGCCAAACTTGCAAAGCAATGAGCTCAAAACCAACAACCGATCAAAGCAACACTCTAGACATGAAGTTGTATAAAGCAAGTATTACTCGAGTATAGCTTTACACACAAAGGCCACATGACCCAACTTTACATCATACAACGGAAGGAAAATTATGTTGCTAGTCAACAAGAACCAAAAAGGCCTAAGAGGATTCAACATAGGGCGACGACCCAACCCATAGATTCCAGGCTGCTACCTGGGAACCCCAAATAACTCGTTGATGTCCACATAGAACACCACCAAAGTGAGGAACTCCACCTAAACCAAGTTGAAGCAAACATGAGTACTAAAGGTACTCAACAAGACTAAATTAACATATTATATATCTGCTTCTTTTAGAAAGACTCATGAAGGTTATTTTGTGTAAAGCCATCTTTGTTTACCAGGTTGAAGAAGGAATAGCACATCTTACAGAGTATTTTCAAAACAGACGAGGAAGATACTCAACTACTGATATCATCATCTTTAAATCCACCAACATCATTTCCTGCACCTCGTGCTTCAAGATCACCACCTCAAGTTGTTCCAGTACCTCGTGCTACAACGGAACCCCTCTCGAAATCTCCAAGGAGGCATCCTTCATTCGTTATCAACAAGTTTTAGTAATTCCATTCAAGTTATCTATGATCACAGAATCTGTCACCAAGTCGTCCTTAACCGTGGACACGGATTTTTGAAAAGAGTTAACCCTACAGGGGTGTACAACTTTAACCACTCGTACCAACCGACTGTTAATGCCACATGATTAGCACTAGTCTGGGAAGTGCCGGCAGAGGGTGGTTGACCATGATCTTTCCCTTGCTTCGCCTATTCCATGAGTCGCTCCGAGTAGAGATTGTCCATCGATACGGAGTGGCCATCTCTTGTCAGGTCTCTATCATTATGAGCGATGATCGACGATTATCTACCCACAGAGCACCGATACACAGCCACATCCTAGTTTTGAAAGCATTTTTAATATCCATGCAAATCCAAATGGAAATCCCGAACTAGGTGACTCATGGAACAAACTAGGCAAGTTGAGACCGAGGAGAATCTAAGCCCTGTGTGGATGCATGCTCAGTCTTTGCTTGAAGATGAGAAGTCTCTCCTAGGGGCATGAACGAGACAAAAACCACAGACCCTCTATGGTCTCATCATCCACACCCTTAAATCATGTTAATCAAGTTCTCGTAATAACTTTCCACAACATCCTGTCATACTAGATTCATTCGCAACCCTGATTACTCAACCGGATGAAGCAGAGCTAACAAACATGTATGACTAAGGACAACATATTTAAGGATCTAGCGATAAACACAAGCAAACCTATGGCTGCTAGGAGTAATGGATCTGTATAATTAGGTTATGCAATATATAGGAGAATTCTAACTACTGACAGAAAATACATTGGAATCAGATGCAATGTACGGGAATCAAAACAGAGTTCAAAACAGGTTAGGTTTAATACAATGTGCTGTATCACACGCTTATCTGGCATACGCTAGAAGTCGCCTCCATAGTAGCCGCTGCCCTGTCCTGTACCCCCTGTCAAAGACAGGACGTGGCATCGCCCATACCCTGCACTGCTCCTCTGTACGCGTATACATCATCACACCTAGTAAGTTGAACCGCACGCGCGTGCTCTCACTTGATCTTAGGGATCTCAACTGCTCTGTTGACCCTGCTCCGGGATGGATTGATCCTTTTCTACCCGTATTCTACAAGGATATCTCGGATAATCCGGGGGGACACTCGTTTCTTCGTATGGCTCCTTGCTCTTCTTACCGAGATAGACCCATCTCGGTACCCTTCCAACTAGGTACCCATATGGATCTCGGATAACAGAAACTTGGCATCCAGTCCTTGGATACCATTTTGGACCAAGTTTGACCCTACTCGGGGGTAGCCCCCGACATTAATCCCCGAAGCTGGTATGGTCCAGCGAACTCGGACGCTGGGCCATGCCAGCTTAAACCAACAAACTCCTGAAAATCCGACCAAGATACTTGTATCTGAGCCCAACTTTCATTTCGAACTAGGATTTAGTCCATAATCCCCGCTTATGGATTTTGCTCAAAAATCCGAGATGCTTGTGCTGCGCTTGATCTTTACCGAGATCCCAACACTTAGCCATTTATCCACAAGCTCAATTGTGCGAGGCTGGGTCGCCTCGTTTTCTTCTCGTTGTGGGCGCACCACGTGGAGCAGATTCGCTGCCCATGTCGCCTTGATTCTCGTGCTGCGTAGCTCACGCACCACGCCCATGCTGCGCGCTGTTACGCGGCCCCACCAGCTATCATGTCCGTTACAGTGCACTCAAGTGCACGCCACGTGGATCGTGGGATTCACCATGGCGGTTACGCGCGGTAAAACCGCTTCGTGCGTTTCTCCGTGCGAGGTAAATGCCACAGCCCCACCTTTTTAGCCATGATTGATTCGGGCAGTTATTACTTCACGGGGGTATAAATACTCACGTTAGCCCCTCCTCCTCGTTTCCTTCTCCATTTTCCCCCAAATCTCCTTCCTTCTCCTACTCGCGACCGCAGCTCTCCTCCGCTCTGCCGCGCACAGACGAACGTCGTCGTGCTCCCGTAGAAGCCGCCACGACCCTGTGCAGTACTTTGCACCGGAGCGCCACCGCGTCCGCACTCCTCACCGCGCGGTTCCTCTCTTCTCCGCATCGTCTCCGCAACAACCATCCTCGACCTTTTCGCCGTGGCCGCACCGCCACGGCGTTCTTCCTTCACGCCGCCGCCGCGCTCCTACGTCCTCTCTGCCCCGAGCACCTCCCCGCCCTCGCAAGCATATCGGAGGCACCAACATCCCCGAGCCGCGACATGGATCTTGAAGGCGTGGAGGAGATCGAGCTAGAGGGACCTGCGTCCACTTGCAGTGCGTGGGACGGATTTGAGGTTCGAGAAGACGACATCACTTGGCTGCTGGATTCCTGCCGCATCCCGGCGGGCGTTGTGTTGCGAGTTCCTGGCGCGGATATTGAGCTCGAGCCTTTCTAAGGAGAATACGTTGACTTCCTCGGCCACTTCTCGCGCGGGTTTGTCCTTCCTGTTTCTCCCTTTATGTACAAATTTCTTCTCCATTTCGGTCTGCAACCGCATCAGCTTCCCGCAAATGCTATCACTACTCTCTCCTCTTTTGTTGCCTTCTCGGAGGCCTATCTCGGCCTCCTACCCACTGTAGAAATGTGGAGTAAATATTTCCATTTCCGCAAAAATTTCCTTCCCAGTCCGGCGAACCCGCACGCACCCAAGCGCATGATGCAGTGCAGAGCGGCGATGGTGGTCCCACGCCAGGGTTCCAAGTTCCCCTGGATTCAGGGTTTAGAATCCTGCCGAAAGTGGCTGCGGGGATTCCTCTATGTTAAGAACCCCCCAAGATGGATCTGATTGGACTTCCGTCCTTCCACGTCGACCCTCCCATCGAGATGGTGAACTGGAGCTACAACCCCAAGAAGACAATTCCCGAGGTGAACCTCATCCACGCTCAGCTCGTACAACTCCTCCAAGCTGGACTGCACGGAGATGATACTCTCGCGACATGGGTGAGCCATCGGATTCTACCACTCCAGCGCAGAACCCACAAGATTTTCTACATTAGTGGGCACTGAGATCCCACCCGAGTTACCACCTTCAAGCTCTCTAAGAAGCAGGTGGTTACTTGGATCAAGTCGATCGCCAAGACCGGTCTCGGCGAGGACTGTACATGGTGGCTCGAGCCCTAGAGTAGAACAAACCGGGCACCCAACGTAAGTATTTCGAACGCAACCGATTTACCCCATCTTAGTATTATCCGAGATCATTTATCTTTGGAACTTGATGCTTTTTGTTTTGCATGTATAGATCTTTCCCCGCCAAGCAGAAGAGGACGGTGAGACTCCCTCGAATCACTAGGGTGAGGATCGGACTGAAGACGACACTCGGGAATATGATGACGAGGACAACCTCCCCATCCCGGACACTCTGCTCGCCGCCCAAGCCGGTAAGTTATGACTTCTAGCCTCCATCCGGGACTGGTCCGAGGATGATGAAGATGATGATTGTGCTGATTGGATTCCTTTAGAGGTACGTGACCAATCCTCAATCTTATTTGCGTACCCTCTGCACTTGTCCTGAGTTGACCTAGGAGAGGAGGTCATAGAAGCACAGCCTGTAGCCAAGGCTGACTCCGCGGAAATGAGGAAGAGGCATGGGAGCGGCGCAGTTGCACCTCCATTCAAAAGGATTAAGAAGAAACCCGGGAGGAAGGACAAGCCTACCCGCAAGTCCTGGCGCCCCATGTCGCATGGGTAAGTTTTTCTCCGAGATGCCTCTTCTGTATCTTAGTATGTTTTTTTCTTTCTTGCCTTTTCTATCCAAATTGACTCAGTGGCATCTATTTCTTTTTATTTTCTTCTTTCAGTGACCCCATTCATGTCGACATAGCCGAGCCCTCCATGTTCACCTCAACGCCGAGGCGCCCTGCCTCTGCGCGGCCGACAACAACGCTTCCTCCTGTGATCCAGCTCCCGGGTCCAAATAATTATGTCGATCTCGACGTTGAGAATCCGGAAGCCACCGACATGGATATGCTGGAGATGCCGATCCATGAAATGGGAGATCAGGACCTCGGTGCCAGCAACACAGGCACCGAGATGGACAATGCTGAGGCTCTGGAACAGCCGGAGCCAGTACAAGCGCAACAAGAGCAGCAGCAGCTAGAGGAGACGGTGCAGCAGGAGGCCCCACCGATAGAGGATCCCTCAGCACAACCAACACCAATTCCTTCAACAGCACCCAGAACAACTCCTCCAGCACCAACACCAAAACCACCAGCAGCGCCCCCACTGGTGCCTAGAGAAAATCCTCCCGCAGCGCCAGTGATACCAACAGCAACACCCCATTCTACCCAGCATCAAAATGCCCCTCCAACACGACAGCGTCCTGTAACCCGGTCCGTTCCACCGCCAGGGCAGTGACAAACCCCTGCGACTGAGCAGGGTAGCTCCTAGAAGCACCCCGAGAGGAAAATGCGTGTCTTTGAGAAGATGGGGCTGGTGACCATGACCTGGACAAGGAAAGCCTACGTGCTTCTGAAGAAAGGTGGCTCCTGGAAACCGAAGGTAGGCACTTTGTCAATCAGTTTGGATACTCAGATGGTCCCGCACCAGGGTCTAGTAGTGCGCGAGCAGGACCTGGAGGAGAGCCTCGACCAGATCGGGTATATTTCCGACACGCACCAGGGGAACAAGTTGGGTCCATTGGACCATTACCGTAGGGATTGGAACCAAGCCGATGTCGGTGAGGTAACCATGGCAGTTGCAGCCTCCAGCAGCACACTTGCACACAAGATGTGCTCCCTGTGAGCTGCTGCTGAAGATGCTGAGATCACTTCTCGAGTAAGTTATTCATCCCTTCTAAATTTATTCCGAGTTCAGGAGTTGCAAACCCGAGATAAGAAAACCCACCCAGTCCTCAAGATTTGGGCCGAGTAGGCTCTACTCGACCGAGTTGGGTTTATTCGGGTCGAATCTTAAACTTAAATTCCACTTGTTTCTCTTTACATTTGCACAGAAACCCGTGCTAAATTGTACCAAAAACTTCTCTGGACCCATCGTGATCTACCGAGCACAGCCTGCGTCTCAAGGAATAGCTGGGAGGCAAAGGGATTATTTCTCAACACCGAGATACCGGATATGCTTTTTGCTGCCTCGATCTTCTAACTCGGAATCTTTTTCCTTCAATAGCCATGATGGAGAAACAGCTGGTGGATTCTATCACCAAGATCTCTACTTTGGAGAGTAAGTTGCAATTTTTCTATCTCGTGTTTTGTACTTACGCTCTTTGTTGTTGTCTAAACTTATATTCCAATGCAGGTGAGCACAAGGCATTTGCCGAGAAGCATCAAGACTGCACCATCCTTGCCGAATAGGCGCAAAGCAAGATCCGGACCCTTGAAAGTGAGTTTCTTTCCTTCCATCCTAACATGTTTCTTTGTGCCAATTTGTTTGCTTACTGGAATACATGTATGTAGAGGAACATCAACTTTTTGTTGAGAAGCATCGGGACTGCCTCACTCTGGCCAAGACGGCTATGCAGCTTTCGTACTACGAGGCCAAGTTCAAAGATGAGCTATAGACCGAGAAGGCCGAGGTAATTCGGCTGAAACTTGAACTTGCCGACATGCAGAAACTGAAGGTTGAGGCCGATAAGGCCAAGATCGAAGCTGAGGCAGCCAAGGCCGAGTTGGAGAAAGATGCAGTAGCTGAGAAGACCTGGGACTAACCTATTGAAAAGATGCCATAGAGCCAGTTTCCTATTTTCTGTTATTTTTAGTTTCAGAAAAGTTGTTCTAGTAATATTCTCAGAATTGGAAAATTCAAAAGCCAGAAGTCTTAGAAGTCCCGGAAGGTCCACGAAATCCCGAAGAGACCCGGAGGGGGCACAGGGTGGCAACATCATAGGGGAGAGCGGGTCCCCCTGGCCGCGCCACCACGTGTTGTTGGCCCACTGGCCACCCCCCCGGCATTACCCTTTCTCCCATATATACTCAACGATGCATAAAACCTAGATCAATCGGACTTTTCCACCAAAAACATCCGTAGCTCTGCCGCCGTTGTCGACAAGTTTCAGGGGACACAAATCACTGTTCTGGCGCCCTGCCGGAACATGCTATTGCCCCCCGGAGCCATCTCCATCGATTCCACCGCCATCTTCATCATCGTTGTTGTCTCCTATGATGAGGAGGGAGTAGTTTTCCCCCGGGGCTGAGGGCTCTACCGGCACCTATGTGCTTCATATCTCTCTCCCATGGTGTGATCTTTATGTGATCACGACCTTTCTAATCTAGTTGAATAACTAGATGTTATTGTTCATCTGTTATGCTACTCGAGTGGTTTTGTTATGAGGACTCCGTAAACACTTTGATCACGGTGTAAAGATAACAGTGTGTGCACTGTGTGGTTAGCATGATATTTATATATTGTGTTGGATGACCCTATGAAATTATGGTGTTTGTCTAGTACCTTCTAGGGCGCTCATAGTGACATCGTGGGGTTAACTAGAGATGGGAATGCGACTTTGAGGAGTGTTGTTACAGCCCTATGCAATGAATTGGTGTTTGTTATTCGGCTGGAAAGTGGTTCGGAGTAGCATAGTGAAGAGAGATATTTATGCATTCAATTATCTTATCATTGTTGAGAGTGTTCACTAGTGAAAGTATGATCCCTAGGCCTTGTTTCTAAGCATTGAAACACCGTTTACAATCAGTTCTGCTACATGTTTGCTTGCTTCCATTTTTATTTCAGATTGCTATTATCACTGATACACATGCATATTACTTGTATTTCACCCTCTCTTCGCCGAACTAGTGCACCTATACAACTGACAATTGTATTAGGTGTGTTGGGGACACAAGAGACTTCTTGTATCGTGATTGCAGGGTTGCTTGAGAGGGATACCTTTGACCTCTTCCTCCTTGAGTTTGATAAATCTTGGGTAATCCACTTAAGGGAAACTTGTTGTTGTTCTACAGACATCTGCACTTGGAGGCCCAACATTGTCTACAAGAATAGAAGCGTGCGTAGACATCAAGCTCTTTTCTGGCGCCGTTGTCGGGGAGGTAAGGTAAAAGGTACTCACATCTGTGTGAGTGCTCGAACTTATTTCCCATAGATTATGCAATTATATCTTTTTTTTCTTCTTGTTTTTATTTTCACTAGTTAGTCTTAATGGAAAACACCAAAAATATGAGAGAAGTTTATAATATTTATCTTGAGTTAGGACATGAAGTGTTTGAAGAGAATATTATAAAACCTATGGAGCTTTGATTGCATGTGATGACTCCCAAGTGCAGGAGATCAATTGTAGTACCTTTCGATAAGTGTTTGAGTGTCGAACCCACGAGGAGATGAAGGTAAGCTATCTATTCTCTAAAGCCCTATAACCCTCTTATATGGTTGTTTATGCAAAGCAATACGTTTGACTAAAAGGAACTAACTGATTAAAAGCAAGTGACGTGGAGTGTGGTTTGTCTAGTAAATAGTGAAGCAAGTTTAAAATGCAAGTAATCCTAAAGCAAGTTTCTAAAGCAAGTTTCTAAGCAAGTTTCACAAGTAGCAACCAGCAAATATCTCAAGTATCTCAAGGGATCAAGTGTTCTAGCAATAGGTGTTTCGTTCGTGTGGTTGTCACAATTAGTGAAGCACATGTTTTAGTCTTAGTTGTTTCTTCTAGGAAGGAGCCATGAATAGGTATAGTCAAGTAAATGATCTACAACCCCTTATGATGGATCATGTGGCCAAGTAAATGACTGCACAAGATTGATTAAGACATAAAGTCCCACCATAGCCTTACGTTCTAAGGTCCCCTATATATATCCCCCAATAACTTAACTTTGTGGCTCGGTCTCAGGTTACTGTCACTCCCAAGTCACCACCACTCCATTATGCTACCGGTGATCACCTTACATGCATTCCCCAACATATGCGTGCACTCATATATTGTACATAAAGACAATCATACAAGATAACAAACTTGTATGCAACCAATCAACGAACTATTTCACCATTGCCAAGAACAATTCACTACTCAAACATAGACGGGGAGACACAATACATCAAGGGAATATAGTATTGCATCATACATCGTGTTTGCCAAGAGATTACAGTGGAGAGATGGAGCTGATCTTGCTGTAGATGTTGATGATGAACACGCTGGAGGGGGGTGGAGCCCTCCGGGGGTGATCCCGGCGGCGTTTCCCCCCTCCGATCTTCTCCGGCGGCAGCCTTCTGTCTCTCTGTTTCATGGTTTCGTCTCTCGGCGCCGCCCCCTTCTCGAAAAGGCCAGGGGACCCTTTATATAGTCGTTTTTGGGTCACGAGACACTCGGGAGAAGAAAGATCGACGGCTCCGGAGCCACGAGGGCAAAAAGGGGGCCCCACACGCGGCCAAGGAATCTGGCCGCGTGGAGGGTCCTCTTTTCCACCTGGTTGGCCTTTTGGCCCTCTACTTTGGCCCATGATCTTCGTCTCAAAAATTCTGAACCATGCTCTTTGGCCTTGCCCTTTTTGGAGTCCCGAAGCTCCCGGAAAGTCTGAAACACTAAAAAGTACGTTTTCTGGAAAAACAGGGTTAGAACCAAAAGAAGGGGGATTGTTCAGAAAATCCCCCAAGTCATTATAAAACATGATTATAAGTTGCTAATATGTAGGAAAAACAAGTAATAACATGCAAAGTTCATGTATGCATTTTACATGCATAAACATCCCCAAGCTTAACCCATACTCGTCCTCGAGTATGAAGGTGATAAAACTAACATGGACTTTGCATTTTAAAACAATCATGGAATATCAAAGAAGATTATTCATGCTACATATAATCAAATGATTCATAATGTAGATGAGTAGCAACATACAATTCATGTTATAAGAAATATCAAATATGCAAGCAAAGATGCTTCATGAAAGTTCACAAAGTGTATAATGAAATAAAAGCACTATGGACCAAATGCATACACAAAATGAAAAATGAAATCCTATATTGGTCAAAGAATAGCATAATGGAAAATAGACAATATGGTGGACACTTTGGAGAAAATTGAGTAGAGGTAAAACATGATCAAGTATTATTTAGCCTCTAAATTATTCAACTAAAATTACTAATTGAAATGTGGCATCCATTGGTCTAAGACTCTCATTGCCCCTTTATCACTAGCATCTTAAATTGTGAATGTTGAAGTAATGTGATTGACAAGGTGTTGGTTGAATGCCTCATGCCCCGTGAGTGTGAAAACCTACTCCATGATTACTCAACTTAAGATTCCTAATAAGCTTTGTACAATCATAATAAGTATTAATGACCTCATAGAGAACCGCAAAGAGGTACCTCTTGCCCCATGACATGGAAACCAGCCCATGTCACAATGACAAGATGAACAAACGGAGTAGACTCATCATCCTTTTTTTATTTCACTCACTATATGCATAGCTTCTTATTTTATTGTAGGATGTGTTTGTAGAGTCCACTCTAGCTGTAAGTAAATTTCCACCATGATCAAGCATGGCTTGGGTTAGCGGCCCAATGCGTTTCTCTAGTCATAAATATACTTACTCATCAAAACTTACTATTCCTCTATTTCATTTCGGCATGGCAGGAGTCCAAAAACTAAAGTACATGATATCAACCAAATGTAAATTTTTGTGCAATGTTGAAAGCTTTTCAGTGATACACGTTTATAGCTAGCTCCCAACCAAACACTTGTCAAACGCAAAACTTTTAGCTCCCGTTATTGGGTCATGTTTATTAAGTGCAATGAAAAGTAAAGGTGTGCATTCAAAATTTCGTGAGAGTCCTATCCCAAATTCAGCTCATGACAATTAATAAAGTTAATATCTTAATTTAGAACATAAATAACACTATAACATGGTGAACATACTCGGAATAGCTCTGAAGCTAATAGGTAGATATGGTGGACTCACTTGAAATACTTGGCTAAAGGGTGTTGGAAACAAGTTTATACTTGTTGGAATTTTTACTTTTTTGGCTAGCAACAGGGAGATAGTTGACCAGCTACTATGCATGCATTAGTGTCCATAGAACTAATCATTTCATGACAAACTAAGTAAACTAACAATTAACATAAAAAACGTGAATAAGAGATAGCTCATGACAACACTATTGCAAATTTCTACACCTAAAACAGCATATAAATCATGCAACTATAAGTATCTTTTATAATCAACTAAAGCATCCCTTTCCCAATAAATATAACAGCATCCAACTTAATTCAACCCATTATTCTAGTAGCTGATTCTCATAAAGATAATTGTGGTGGTGGTCTCACAAATAAACTAAAAAAACAAAACTAGACGCTTCAAGTTTCTGCGATAAATGCTTTTCTTAGAAAAACAGAAAGTAGACGTGTGCTAACCAAAAGAGTGTTGGTCCAGGGGGGTGTTCACCACATCCCCAAGCTTGTGTTTTTCACCACTCTTGGATCTCTCTTGGCGCAGCTCCTCTATTCCCTGTGAAAAAACTTTACAAAACATGTTTCTCCTATTCCTTTTCTGTGGGGTGAGATTAGCAAGGACAAACAAAACGTATGCATGATGCGCAAAATTTCAAAACAAATGCTCCAGAAGATAGACAATAAGGTTCATAATGTTTTATGTTCACTCTCTAGCTCGAAAAGATCAAGGAAATTCAAGTCCCAAACCCAAAGAGTGCATCCAACAAAAGAAGGCAAAATCTGTCCAGAAAAGCAATAGCAGAAAAACTAACGTTTTCCCTAAGCTAGACTCATCAAAAAATTAATCCAATTTTTGTGCTTACAGAGTACGAAAAGATGCAAAACATACTAAAAATTAGCTCAATACGACTTACAGATAAAAAATCAAAAATCGTACGGTGAGCAGAATCGTGCTGAAACAGACATTCCAAGCACTAGGATAGCAACTTTTAAATCCAAATGGGTGAAACTTGACACTTTATTGAAAACTCCAGAAACTAAATTAAATACTAAGTATCTTGTTACAGAAATAGGACACTAGGAAAAACCAACTAAGAACAACCGGGTTGCCTCCCGTAAAGCGCTTTATTGATAGCCGTATAGCTAGGCTTTTCTTACTTGACATCATGATGGTTGGAGTGAGGTGGCTCGGCATCCCCAAGCTTGTATTCTTGTACTTATTTGATAATGTAGGGTGATCCCAGGGGTATATCCTCAAGCTCTATTGGTTGTCCCTCTTGATCTTTGTTCATCTCACTCAACTCTTCCTCCTCAAAAATTCTTCTTACACAAATCTCAACATAAAACTTGATTAGAGGGGTTAGTGCCTCCATAAATAAAATCCACATAGGTACAGAAAAGACACATCATGAGTTGATTCTAAATATTAACTACTGTTACTACAGTTGTGCATTGCTCCTTGATCAAAAGAACCACACAAAACACAAGTAATGAGAGCAATGCAAAATAAAGACATAATCTGCCAAAAACTGAACAGCCCGTAAAGAGTGAATTTTTAGAGGCACTTAAGTTGCTAAAATCAGAAAACTTAAAACTAATGAAATATGTAGTGATAACTAAATATTGCTGTCGTAAATTACCAGGTCAAAATTCCACTTCTGTGATTTTAAACATTTTTCGCAGTGAAATTCACGAATCTGTTTTCTGGACAGCTAATTACTATTGTTTAATCCTATCTCTCATATAAGATTATTCTTGCCATTTATGATGAGAAATAAGACATAAATGTGATGTTACAGTAGTGAACTAATATTTTTATTGTTTTTATCTTTGGAAAAAGTTTTAATGATAGAGACTTTGCAATGGTTTCATTGGCATGAACAACACATGTTCAAGGTCGACCCCAACTTCTCCATTACTCATCCTTCTCATTTACTTTCCCAATAAATTTATAGAATGAAAATCTTAAACTAAATGATAGATAACAGTAGGTAAAGGTATTTTACATGTTGAAAAGACATAAATGTGTGCTCAAACCGAATAGGAAATTAAAGCATAAGGAACACACCAAAAAATATTAAACAATTTATTTTTAAGTCTAACCCCTTTCCTATGCATTGGCATTTTGTAATGAAAAAAATAAAAGAAGCACATCATAGCAAGCATAGAAAGGTAGATCAAGTGCAACTTCAATACTTTCAGCATAAATAGGGGAAACTTAATATTGTTGAAATATGTGTAACCATGTTTCCCTCTCTCATAATAATTTTCAGTAGCATCATAAATAGATTCAACAATATGAATATCACATAAAACATTCTTATAATGAGCCACATGCATAAAAGAATCACTACTCTCCACATAAGTAAAATCCTCATTAGTGATAGTGGGAGTTAAACATTCATAATTTTCATTGCAATCATCATATATAGGAGGCATAGTATCATCAAAGTGAATATTCTCCTCCAAGCTTGGGGAACTAGAAATATCATGCTCATCAAAACCATCTTCCCCAAGCTTAAAACTTTCCATAGAATCAGCAAGTATATCATTTTTATCCTCAATAGTAGGGGGACTAAAAATATCATATTCATCGAGACAAACTTCCCCAGGCTCAAGGTTTTCCTTAGCAATAAAGGTGTTCAAAGAATTAGTACTACGACAAATATGATTGTTGTGCAAATAATTTTTCAATTTCTCCTCAAACACTTCATGTCCTAATTCAAGATAGATATTATACAGTTCTAAAATTGTTTGGTTGTTTTCCATTTTATAATTTTTTTTAGGTTTATATGTTAGTATGCAATGCAAACAAGAATAAAATCTTAGCACAACGCTCCCCGGCAACGGCGCCAGAAAAGTGCTTGATGACTCCCAAGTGTGGGAGATCAATTGTAGTACCTTTCGATAAGTATTTGAGTGTCGAACCCACGAGGAGCTGAAGGTAAGCTATCTATTCTCTAAAGCCCTATAACCCTCTTATATGGCTGTTTATGCAAAGCAATAAGTTTGACTAAAAGGAACTAACTAATTAAATCAAGTGACGTGGAGTGTTGTTTGTCTAGTAACTAGTGAAGCAAGTTTAAAATGCAAGTAATCCTAAAGCAAGTTTCTAAATCAAGTTTCTAAGCAAGTTTCACAAGTAGCAAGTAGCAAATATCTCAAGTATCTCAAGGGAGCAAGTGTTCTAGCAATAGGTGTTTCGTTCGTGTGGTTGTCACAATTAGTGAAGCACATGTTTTAGTCTTAGTTGTTTCTTCTAGGAAAGAAGACATGAATAGGTATAGTCAAGTAAATGATCTACAACCCATTATGATGGATCTTGTGGCCAAGTAAATGACTGCACAAGATTGATTAAGACATAAAGTCCCACCATAGCCTTACGTTCTAAGGTCCCCTATATATATCCCCCAATAACTTAACTTTGTGGCTCGGTCTCAGGTTACTGTCACTCCCAAGTCACCACCACTCCATTATGCTACCGGTGATCACCTTACATGCATTCCCCGACATATGCGTGCACTCATATATTGTACATAAAGACAATCATAGAAGATAACAAACTTGTATGCAACCAATCAACGAACTATTTCACCATTGCCAAGAACAATTCACTACTCAAACATAGACGAGGAGACACAATACATCAAGGGAATATAGTATTGCTCATACATCATGTTTGCCAAGAGATTACAGTGGAGAGATTGAGCTGATCTTGCTGTAGATGTTGATGATGAACACGCCGGAGGGGGTTGGAGCCCTCCGGGGGTGATCCCGGCGGCGTTTCCCCCCTCCGATCTTCTCCGGCGACAGCCTTCTATCTCTCTGTTTCGTGGTTTCGTCTCTTGGCGCCGCCCCCTTCTCGAAAAGGCCAGGGGACCCTTTATATAGTCGTTTTTAGGTCACGAGACACTCGGGAGAAGAAAGATCGACGGCATCGGAGCCACGGGGGCAAAAAGGGGGCCCCACACGCGGCCAAGGAATCTGGCCGCGTGGAGGGTCCTCTTTTCCACCTGGTTGGCCTTTTGGCCCTCTACTTTGGCCCATGATCTTCGTCTCAAAAATTCTGAACCGTGCTCTTTGGCCTTGCCCTTTTTGGAGTCCCGAAGCTCCCGGAAAGTCTGAAACACTAAAAAGTACGTTTTCTGAAAAAACAGGGTTAGAACCAAAAGAAGGGGGATTGTTCAGAAAATCCCCCAAATCATTATAAAACATGAATATAAGTTGCTAATATGTAGGAAAAACAAGTAATAACATGCAAAGTTCATGTATGAATTTTACATGCATCAGCATGCTAGTAGCAATGTTATTAGTATGAATTCTTTGAACATCATTATTGCTAATTCTATGGAGCTTGGGGAAGCTGGTTTTGATGAATATGATATTTTTAGTCCCTAAAGTTTTGAGGAGGAAATTTTCATTGATGATACGTTGCCTCCAATATATGACGATTACAATGATGAATATGTTATTTTCAGTCCACCTAATATTGAGGAGAAAATTAATTTTTATCATAACATGTCTCCTATATTAGATGATTATGGTCATGAGAATAATAATGATAGCTATTTTGTGTTTAATTTGCTTCCACTGCTATTAATAAGAATGACAATGCTTATGTGGAGAGTATCAATTCTTGTATGCATGTCGCTCATGATAAGAATGTTTCTTGTGATAGTTATATTGTTAATTTCATTCATGATGCTACTAAAAGTTATTATGAGAGAGGGAAACATAGTCCCATGCATCTAAAAAATATCAAGTTTCCCCTCTTTATGTTGAAATTTCTGAAGTTGAACTTATTTTGTCTTCCTATGCTAGCCACTTTGTGCTGTATTGACTTGTTCTTCTACAAGATTATTTTTTATAGGAAGTGGGTTAGATTTAAATTTGTTTTACATTTTCTTCTTGATGCTCTTTTTTGCTTCAATTCATATTTTTCTCATGTGAGCATCTACTCAAATTATCATGCCTGGCTAAAAGGCCTTAAAGAAAAACACTTCTTGGGAGATAACCCATGTTTTTATTTTTGCTTTGTTTTTCTATGTTTTCTTTGAGTCAAGGTATTCTATACTTCTGTAGTAACTCCTTTATATCTTTATTTTCATGTTTTAGTTGTGCCAAGTGAAGTTTCTAACGAAAGTTGGAGTTGGTTTTCGGATTTCTGCGCAGGAAACAGATTTCTCCTGTCCACCATAAAAAATTGTATAATTCACAGAAAAATCGAAATGACCTGAAATTTCTTGTGCTTATTCCTCCGCTAATTACGCAACTTTTTTGTTCTTTAAGTTTTTCGATTTGATCAATGTAAGTGCATGGAGAAAATTTCGTTTTTACAGGTTGTTCTGGTTTTGACAGATTCTGTCACTTTTCTTGCATTGGCTCTTTTGCGATGTCAAGTGGATTCCTTTACTTCACGAAACATTAGTGGATGTAGATAATGTTTAAAAGTATCAATAGTAATTGTGCCATACAGAACCCATGGATTTTTTTTATTGTTTCACTAACCATCTTATGTGAATTACTGTTTGAGTATGGTGTGAAGGAAGTTTTCAAAGGTCAAGAGAAGAGGTGATATATGTGATCAAGAAGAGTGCAAGGTCAAAGATTGGGAATACCCCCATGGTTCATCCAAGCATATTTTTTTTATAATAATCAAGCATCTAAGCTTGGGGTTACCAAGGCACCCCCTTCTTCATCAACTATCTATCAGGTCACTTCTCGTGAAACTATATTTTTATTCGGTCACATCATATGACGTTTACTTGGAACGTCTGTTTGTTTTTCTTTTGTTTTCTTTTCTTTTCCTTGCTTCAATAATATCATTGGACCTAGCATCCTTGTTTGGGAGAGATACACGGTTCTCTTTTTCATTTGAATACTTGCTATGCTAGTATTCATAGTTTTTCTTCTAGTTACTGCAAAAATTCCTATTTAGCTCTTGTTTCCATTGCATCTCTTTTTCAAAACTGTTAGTTTCAGTAGTATTATGTGAGTACTCTCATGTTTTGTTTCTATAGAATGTATAGATTTTTTGTTAAACCATGTCTTGTATGGTGCTTGTTGGGAAAAGAAACTGCTGCTTGAGGTAGAATTTTTAACGGTGCAAGTAGAAGCTTGTATAGACTGTGGCTAGAATTTTTCATATCATGATAGATGATATTTTAGTTCTAAAGGCTTGTGGTTATTTAGTAGAATATTAGCCTAAAATAGCTCAGAATGTTTAATGTGTCATTTAAAGAATCATGAGTTGTTCTTGTCATATTGAAGCATAAATTTGTGGTATTCTCCTTTGAACGTTTCATTTTGTTGACTAGGCGCATGTTCACACCATGTTTATGACTATGAACCGGTCACTTATAGCCTCCATGATCATTTAGTTTTTTAACTTGTGGTACGACTTATACTTTGATTAATGATGTTTATGTCGCTATGCATGATTATGGGTCTTATGCTCTCTTGATTTGTCGCTCCCAGTCTTTTGCTAGCCTCCACCTGTACTGAGTATGAGCTCTACTAGTGCAATCCAACTCCCAAAAACCAAAGTTTTCCTATTGTTTCCACCATACCTACCTACATGTGGTAATTAACACGAACCTCATGTGTTACCTTTAAAACCTTTAAAATTACTCCTGCTTTGTGTTCCTGTTTTAGCTCATCGGGACGTAAATATAGATCTTTATCTCATTTGTTGATTAGTTTTAATGCCCTAGACTAGTGGCTTCATCCGCTTATCCAATTGATAGAAGAGCTGGCAGCGGGGTGCCCAGCCCCAAATTAATACGAACAATTCTCTTCACTATTTTTCCCCCTGATTTATCATTCAAATCATAATTGTGTAAAAAAAAGAAAGAGGGATGACCTTCTACACCAGTTGTGTCCTTCATATGGGAGCCGCTCTTGGGGAGTCTAGTTGGCTTGTGACGTACTGTATTTTCTGTTTACCATTCGTTGACACTAGCATACACCTCCCAAAATATAGACACTCCTCCACGGTATATGATTGTTGGCAGGCACCCGAGGATTCAGTTAGCCATGGTTTGTGTAAGATGGATGGGAGGAGTGTCAAGCTTTTTAATACCTCTATTTAATAAAATAAAGAGCTCTTTTACGGTGATTGGTACGGAACTACGGGTTCCGTCCGGTTCCGTCAAGGATGTTTTTTTGAGGCCCTTGATTATAACATGATTTTTTGTAGCCGTCGATTTAAAACTGATCAGCCCAGTTCATGTTCGCTACCAGTGCCACACACTGCCACTACGAGTTCATCTCTTGCAGTGCTATAAATATTGCTGCTCAAGGTAACACACTCACACTTCAATCTGCTAGCAACAAGAACATCTTTTTGATCCACACACCCACAGGTTAATCAGTCATGTCTACTGCAAGTGCGAGCGCGAGGCGCACCGGCATGGATACTATTGCTCTGTGCGTCGTCCTTCTAGTCATCATGGCGCTAGCCGGCGGCGTGTCGGCGCAGCTGTCGACTGGCTTCTTTTCGAGCTCGTGCCCGGGCGTGCTGGGCGCCGTCAAGTCGGCGGTGCAGTCGGCCGTGGCGAAGGAGCCGCGCATGGGCGCCTCCATTCTCCGCCTCTTCTTCCATGACTGCTTCGTCCACGCCCAGCTGGACGACACGCCGAGCCTACAGGGGGAGAAGACGACCACGCCCAACAACGGGTCCGTGCGAGGGTTCGAGGTAATCGACGCCGTCAAGGCGGCCGTGGAGAAGCTTTGCCCCGGCGTCGTCTCCTGCGCGGACGTCCTCGCCGTCGCAGCCAGGGACAGTGTCGTCACCGTAAGTGACACACACACACCTCCGATGTATGAATGCACAGATACATGCATGCATGCACTGGCTAAGACTGTAGCTTAATTAGTACTGTTTCTAAATTTGTAGCTGGGCGGGCCGAGCTGGGACGTGAAGGTTGGCCGGAGGGACTCGACGACGGCGAGCTTCACCGGCGCCAACAAAAACATCCCGCCGCCGACGTCGGGGCTGGCCAACCTCACCGCACTCTTTGCCGCGCAGGGACTCTCCCAGGAGGACATGGTCGCGCTATCCGGTATCAGAATACCGAGGTTTTAGCATACCGTGCGCAGCCGAACGAATCCTAAGCTTCTGACCAGTAATGCTCCGATCGATCCATTCAACTGATCCGTTGCTAGCTAGTATGGTACGCAATTTTGGTATGCAATTTTATACAGTGTACAGTGTAACACAATTAAGGCTTAAAATTTTGGTGCGCAATTAACACAAATTTGGTACCGTCCCCACGCATTTTTTGGTACCGTCCCCACGCAATTGGTACCGTCCCCACAATTTGTTGGTTCCGTCCCCACGCTTTTGGTACCGTCAGCTTCCGTCAGTCGGGTTCCGTCTATTTTACCACCGTTTGATCGAGCCGGATGGACGGTTTATAAAAATGCCAACCACCCTAAAACTTGTATAAAATAAAAGCTCTAACACATTATTGTTCGATGCTTACCTCTGTGAAGGGCCTTTATTTTACTTTTATGTTGAGTCTACATCTTCTAACTTTATGCACAGTTGAGCATAGTTGTTATTCTGAGTTTTATGTGCATTTGTCCCAGAAACATTATTAATTGATTCATGATGTGTTATTGCTAGTTCTCTAATTAATTGTTCTAGTCTTCCTCATGAACTTTAAAGGTGTCCTGGCATTTATGTTTTGTCCCACTCTTAAGGACTAGCAAAATACCACTTTGCCATGCTTTCTCTATACTTGAAGCAAACGTATACCTTTCGTTGCATTCTTATCCATGGTCTTTTATTTGTGTTACTTCTCATGATGCAAGATCATTTCTATGCTTTATTATTAAAGTTTTATTTATCATGCTTATGTTGAAATTCTATGATCTCAGCTTACATATGCTTTTACATTCCTTTGATCATCAAGTTTATGTTGGTAACATGCCACCTCAGAAATTATTTGTTTTTATCGTTTACCTACTCGAGGACGAGTAGGAACTAAGCTTGGGGATGTTGATACGTCATAAACGTATCCTAAATTTCTGATGTTCCATGTTGTTTTCTTATTGTTTCACACATGTTTTCCTTACACTTTATGTCATTTTTATCGATTTCCCGGTACTAACCTATTGACAAGATGCCTCAGAGCCAGTTCCCTGTTTTCGGCTGTTTTTAGTTTCAGAAAAGTTGTTCTGGAAATATTTTCGTAATTCAAAAATTCAAAATCCATAAGTCTTAGAAGTCCCGGAGGGTCCACGGAGTCCCGAAGAGACCCGGAGGGGGCCACAAGGTAGCCACACCATAGGGGGTGCGGGTCCCCCCGGCCGCACCACTAGGTGGTGTCGGCCCCCTAGCCACCCCCTCGCATCGCCCTTTTTCCCATATATACTCCCCGATGCATAAAACCTAGATCAATTGGCCTTTTCCACCATAAACATCCGTTGCTCCTCCGTCGCTGCCACAGGTTTTGGGGGACAGAAATCTCTGCTCCGGCACCCTGCCGGGACGGGGAAATGCCCCCGGAGCCATCTCCATCGCCATTGTTGTCTCCTATGATGAGGAGGGAGTAGTTCTCCCCCAGGGCCGAGGGCTCTACTGGTAGCTATGTGCTTCATCTCTCTCTCCCATGGTGTGATCTTTATGTGACCCTGAGCTTTGTAATCTAGTTGAATAAATAGATGTTACTCTTCATCCGTTATGCTACTCAAGTGGTTTTGTTATGAGATCTTCGTAAACACTTTGATCACGGTGTAAAGGTGACAGTGTGTGCACTTTGTGGTTAGCATGATATTTATATCTTGTGTTGGATGACCCTATGAAATTGTGGTGTTTATCTAGTACCTTCTAGGGAGCTCATAGTGACAGTGTGGGGTTAACTAGACATGAGAATACGACTTTGAGGAGTGTTGTTACAGCCCTACGAAATGAATTGGTGTTTGTTATTTGACCGGAGAGTGGTTCGGAGTAGCATAGTGAAGAGAGATATTTATGCATTCAATTATGTTATCATTGTTGAGAGTGTTCACTAGTGAAAGTATGATACTTAGGCCTTGTTTCTAAGCATTGAAACACCATTTACAATCAGTTCTACTACATGTTTGCTTGCTGCCATTTTTATTTCAGATTGATATTATCACTTACAGACATCCATATTACTTGTATTTCACTTTCTTTTCCCTGAACTAGTGCACCTATATAACTAGCAATTATGTTAGGTGTGTTCGGGAGACAAGATACTTCTTGTATCATGATTGCAGGGTTGCTTGAGAGGGATACATTTGACCTCTTCCTCCCTGAGTTCGATAAACCTTGGGTAACCCACTTAAGGGAAACTTGCTGCTGTTCTACAAACCTCTGCACTTGGAGGCCCAACACTGTCTATAATAATAGAAGCACGCGTAGACATCACTGACCCAGCCTTTTTAGTTGAAACATAATCTGAGAAGTAAGCTACTTTCCTTCTCTGTTTCTTCTATCTCTCGATTTGATTCACATTGCTTGTATTAATCACTTTGGACGGTTTATCTCACAGGAATTTTTCCACTCACCGAAAATGGCGCACAGAAGGCCATCCAGAAGACCCGAGAGCGAAGAATTCAAGCCGGGGAGACACCTTCAGAGCTGGCTTCCGCTGAAGATCTCCTGGCTGCGATCAAGGCCCGGGTGCAACCACTCAAAGCCATTGGGGATGATTTGCTCCTTAGCGCAAAATGGGTATACAAAGCATTTTGTCCGGGTACGCAGGTCCCGGAGTCCATCGCAGAACTGGCCAAGTGTCTCGAGAAGACCAAGGATTGTCTCAAGGAGTGCCATGCTTCAGCTGCTCGTGCAGGCGCAGATGAAACTCTGCAATTCGTTCTCTCTTGGTACGAGTCCATCGACCTCGAGTCGCTGAAGACCATGCAGACCAAGTACAAATGGTCCATGGATGAAGACCACATTCGGTGTCGCCAAGAAACCGCATTCTGACTTGCCTCTTATGACGAGACCAGGGACTTTACCATGGACCTCCCCGAGCCAGAGACCGAAGACGAAGAGGAAGAGGAGTCCGAGAATTAGGATGACGAGGCTGAAGGCGATGCTGGTGTTGAGGACGACTCCAAGGACGTCGACGAGGAGATCGAGGCCGAGACCGACCCGGCCACCAATACCGAGTCGGCCACGACCGATACAGACGCCACCAAGATGGTCACTGCCGAGGTGATCACCGCTGAGGTGGACACTGCCGAGGTGGTCACCACCAAGACAGCCACCAAGATGGCCACCGAGATCCTCACTACCGGTACATCAGCTGAGTCTACTGTCCCAAAGGGAACCGACACTGCCTCCACTCCTTCAGGTATGGCCTAAATGCGGCCTAATACCTTTATATTTTTCTACTTCGATTTTAATTAAGTTTGTGCAAGACGGGCTGAATGCCTGATTGCTGTAACTCGAGTCTCCGAGTATATTTTCTTATCCACTCGGCTTTTTTCTTCTCTGCTCTTGCCTGCCACTCGTGACTTTTTGACAGTCGAGTCACAAGATTTTGAAAACCGAGTTTATAGTACTTACAACTCTAAGATAAGAATTAAAACAGTCCAACACTTAGACAAAATAGTAAAAAACAACAGCGTATGTCGGTTTTCTAATCCTTCCTTTCCTTAGTCGTTTTTCATGTGTTCATTGACCCTTAGCTTGTTGTCTTGCTTGCCATGAAGCCGGGTTTCGGACAACAGCGAAGTCCAAGAGTTGGTTCTTATGTTTGATGTTTGATATGGGCATGTGATGGAATATGATATTGATGTTTGATCTTGTTATTAATAGGTTTTATTTTATTAAAACAACACACATTAATCAACAAACAGAAATAAATACTTCAAGCAAACACAAGATAAGATCATACAACAAGCAGATAAAATAACAAGACACACAAGATCACTCAAACAACTAAGTTCTTCAATTTAATTTCCAGGATGTTTTCTCATGTGTTAAATTTTAGGTAGTGATCAAGACATACCATGACAAGAGTATTTTGTAAAGAGGTTCATCTCACAAGTTGTTATTTCCAAAAGAATATATTTGAGGTTCAACACAGGGGTAACATAATCCCCTCTTATTGTTTTTGCAAAAGAAGGAAGTGAGAGGGATTTTTTGAAATACTTGCAAAAACATCTTGGTTGGAAACAGGTTGGAGATGATTAGCTCCAAAATACTTTTCATATAGTTTTGGAAATTATCTTTTGTTTTCTCAAAACTAGGCCTTTGGGTTTCTTCTAAAATCATAACATTCTCAAAAAGGTTTTTGCTAAAAGAGTGCCATGGATGAAGATGATAAGCATTCTTGTCATGACTTGATAACAAGGGTTGTGTTTGAAGAAAGTTATGATCAATGGTGTTTATGTTAGTTGTTAACAAACTCAAACAAATACACAATCAACAAGCAAATAGAAAATAAACACAAGCATTAGTCAAACATATTAAAAAGTTTCTGTTGGCCCTGATTTTTGGGTTATTGAAAACAAGTTTTTCCTGTATTCCAAAAATTGGGCTGTTACAGCTCTTCCCCCCTTAAAATGAATCTCGTCCCCGAGATTCGTAAGTGGGTACTTAAGAGTGTAACTAAAAACCAGAGTCTTGGGCTTCTTCAATTTTTTTGTAAATGAAGATCCTTTGACGATGTGGTCTTGTGAGAACTCGAGGTGTTGATGTTGTCAGAATGTTTCTTGTCGAGGAGATGGATATGTTCACTTGACACTTCATGTCATTGTTGTTGATGTTGGTGGAACAACACAAGCTAATGAAGGGTATTGATTTTGCTACTTCGTAGACCTTCTTTCATTGTCTGGACCTGGTCTTCTTTTAGGAGTATCGCAGATAGTTACCCACGGCAACCATCTGGCCTCACAGGGCGTCAGGTCCGTAGACTTGACTCTCTCCGATTACTATTAGGAAAGCCGTTAGGAAACTCCTATATGCTTCTTTGCTTCTTGAGTGGTCGTCCGCGTTGAAGTGCTTCCCCCCTTTGATTTGTCTTCGTAGGTTGTTGGGGATTATCTTCATTTTCCCTCATTTTTGGCTTGGTGGCGATGGCTGGTCGTGGAAGACTTCATTGTGTCTTAATCTTCATGGAGCTTTGTAGGCGTCTTCATAGGTGATTTAGGACCACGTAGTTAGCTTTCCCTTGGGAAAACTAGCTAGTGCCCTAAGCGAACCTTCAGTTAGATGTTAGTCTAAAATTAGATAGTCATGTTAGAAGTGTTAGTATGGTAAAAGTTTTTGTTGGTGTCGCGAGACACATCTCGCGTCTTCTCGGGCTTGAATCTGAATTCGTCGTTCTTCATGATGGCTCTTGATCTAGTTGCACAAAATGGCACGTGAAGTCCGTTATTCATCTTGAAGAAGATTTCGGAGATCTTGGGCTCTGGGGTTGATGTAGAGAGTGTTCCCCACCGCGTTCTTCTCATGAGGGGATGGGGGATAAAACTTTTTAAAAGGGGTTTTTGCTAAGTCAGACTTTTGAAGAGGTACCAAAAGTGTAACTAAGACCGACATGGCAAAAAGAGTTTTTGCAAACAAACAGGAACAAAGCGAGAGATGAAAGGTAGAGGTCAAAGATATCCCTCTCAAGCAACCCTGCAATCAAGATACAAGAAGTCTCTTGTGTCTGCAACACACCTAATACAATTATCAGTTGTATAGGTGCACTAGTTCTGGGAAGAGAGAGTAAAATGCAAGTAATATGGATGGTAATAAGTGATAATAGCAATCTGAAATAAATATGGCAGCAAGCAAACATGTAGCAGAACAGGCGGAAAACAGTGTTTCAATGCTTGGAAATAAGACCTAGGGCTCCTACTTTTACTAGATGACACTCTAAAAAATGATCACATAATTGAATGCATAAATATCATCTCTTCACTATGCTACTCTTAACCCTCTCCAGTTGGATAACGAACACTAATCATTGCGTAGGGCTTTAACATCACTCCTCAGAGTAAGCACTTTCCCAACCAAGTAACCCCCATGCTATCACCATGGGACCCAGATGGTTCCACACAAACACCACAATTCATAGAGGAGACACACACATTGTGCACACTATCTCCTTCACACCGCGATACAAGGTGACTCCATAGTTCATATTAAATAAGCACTTGAGTAGCAAAAGATGTAGAGTAACATCTACAGATTCAAATAGATTACAAAGTTCATGATCACATATAGATCACACCATGCGAGAGAGAGATGAACCACATTGCTACCGGTAGAGCCCTCAGCCTCGGGGGAGAACTGGAGACAGCAACGACGATAGAGATGGCGGTGGAGTCGATGGAGATGACTTCCGAGGGCACTTCCCCGTCCCGGCAGGGTACTAGGACAGAGATCTGTCCCCCGAAACTTGTCGGTGGCGGCGGCGGAGCTACGGATGTATTTATAGGAAAATGTCGATTACTTTAGGATTTTCCCTCGGGGGAGTATAAATAGGTGAAAGGGCGATGCCCGGGGGTGCCCAGGGGGCCCAGACCCCTAGGTGGCGCGGCCAGGGGGACCCGCGCCACCCCATGGTGTGGCCACCCTGTGGCCCCCCTCCGGGGCTCTTCGGGACTTCTAGAAGCTTCCGGGGAGAATAGGAACTTCGGGATTCGTTGGCTCCAATTCGGAGAATATTTCCAGAACAACTTTTCTGAAATAAAAAACTACAGAAAACAGGGAACTGGCACTTGGCATCTTGTTAATAGGTTGGTCCTAGAAAACATGTAAGAAATGCTATAAAGAAGGGATAAAACATGTAGCAATTGGCATAATATCATCATGGAACATCAGATATTATAGATACGTTGGAGACGTATCAGGCACCTAATGGGCCCCTTGGTGATTGATCTCCGCTTAGGCCAAAAGCCTAATCTTGGGGGAGGTATACCGACATTACACTCATTTATATATCATATTTTGTCGTTCTTTGTATATCCTTGGTTTATTTTCTTTCGCTTCTTTTTTTTCTTTCGCTTGTTTCTGTTTCTTTCATCTCTTTTGTTTTTATTGTTCTGTTTTCGCTTTCCAAAACACAAAACGACCAAAAATATTTTTGTTGTTTCTCTCTATTTGTTTCTTTAGTTGGTTTGCTTTATCATTTAGTTGCATTTTAATATTCAAAAACCCCCAAAACATTTTGTTTAGTTTGTTTGCTTGCTTTATTTTATTCTTGTTTCATTTCGAAAAAACCAAAAAGATTTTGCTTTGTTTGCTTGTTCTCTTTTGTTCGTACTTTCATTGAAAAATCCAAAAATATTTGTTGTTCTTCTTTTGTTTTGTAAAGTTTACTGCATAGTTCAACAGTCGTATGTGGTTCCATTGGAGTTTGGTTTTCATTATATATTTTATTCAAGCCACAAGTCAAGAGCAATAATGACGATCTATGAAAATTCAAGTTGTGGTGAGAGGCTGGTATGAACTCTATTTCCTTTCATTTTTTGTACATATATCCATCTATGTGAGCATGATTAGTTTGTTCGTATAAGATATATGTGACTTAATGGTTGCGTAATAGTTCGTGCTCTGTCATGTTTTGGTCCAATTTATTAATGGTAAATGACCTGTCATATAAACATTTGTTCGCATTGTTCTATTTGTAGAAGGTTATGACATTGTGGTAGCCTCCTCTGACTGTTTCATTTGATTCGACTTGGCACATGCTCACGCATGCTAAGACTGAAAACAAAAAGTCAATAAGCCTCGATGATTTATTTTGTCTCAGAGTTCAAGTATCAATTTTATGCCTTAGTTAATTTTACTTTGTCTCAAACATGATTATGATAGTTGTTTCTCTCTCAATTGTCGCTTCCCAGTCTATTGCTAACCTCCACCTGTACTAAATATGGAATTCTACTTGTGCATCCAAACTCCTAAAAACCAAAGTTTGCCAAAGTTGTCCACCATAACTACCTATATGTTGTATTTAACTGCCACTCCAAGTAAATTGCTCATGTGCTACCTTTAAAACTTTCTAAAAATTATTCCTATTTTTTGCCCCTGTTTTAGCTCATGAGGACGTAAATAGAGAATATTTATCTCACTTGTTGATTGGATTTCACACCCTAGACCAGTGGCTTCAACCTCTTACCCACCGACAGAAGAGCTGGCAGCGGGGTGCCGAGCCCCAAATTAATAACACAAATTCTCTTGAGTATTTTTGCCCCTGATTTATCAGTCAAAGCATAATTGTGCAAACAAAAGAGAAATAGGGATGACCTTCTACACCAGTTGTGTCCTTCACATGGGAGCCGCTCTTGTGAATCCAGTTGGCTTGTGATGTACTCTATTTTCTGTTTACCATTCGTTGACATAACCATACACCTCTCTTAAAAATGTTTTCAATACCTCTGTTTAATAAAATAAAAGCTCTAGCACATGAGTGATCTCTGCTTACCTCCGCGAAGGGCCTTTCTTTTACTTCTATGTTGAGTCTCCGCCATATTCTTTGAGCACTTTCTTGAGAGCATAATTATCATTCTTAGTGTGATGTGTTTGTCCCAAAGCACGGTTAATTGTGGTATAATCTTGATACTTGTATCTTTGGTATTACTTCTAGTCTTCCCCTAAACTTCAGAGGTGCCCTGGCATTTATGTTTTGTCCCACACATAAGGGCAAGGGAGATACCACTTTATCAGATCCTATTATGAAAACTAAAATCTTGCAAATAGTTATGCTTCATGTTGTTTATTATTAATATGTTGTTACCTCTTCATGGTTTGCATAGCTATTGAGTGACAGTATCTTGCATGTATCTTATCATGAGCATAATTAAGTATTTTATCATATGGTGAGTATATTTACATCAAATGAAACAAATGTGTTCGTAAAAGTCTTTTATCGCACTTAGTTGTCACTGAATTGCTTGAGGACAAGCAATAAGCTAAGCTTGGGGGGGTCCCTGATACGTCGAAAACGTATCTCCTTTTTTGAACACTTTTCTTGTTGTTTTCCTCTAAACTTGTGTGTTTTGAATGCAACTAACACGGACTAACGATGTTTTCAGCAGAATTACCTTGGTGTCTCGTTTTTGTGCAGAAAAATCAACTTTCGGGAAATTGCCCAGAAAATACCCCATTGGTCTTAAAACACCGGAAGACCCCATAAGCCAGAAGGAGGCCAGGAGAAGAGCCAAAGGGGGCCTACACCACCCCATGGCACCCCCCTTAGGCGGCGCCACCTAGGGGTGTGGGCCTCCTAGAGCCCTCCTCGGGCTCTCCTTTCGACTATATATCGCCTTCAACCCTAAAACCCAAGAGGGTTCGAAAGTTTTCCAGAAAGAAGTATGTAGCTCCGCCGCCATCGCAAATCCTTTTTAGGGGTTCAGAAACTCCATTACGGCACCCTGCCGGGACGGGGAATTGGAGGAGATCATCGCCATCGTCATCACCAACGCCTCTCCATCGACCATCCATGTTTCCCCCATACATGTGTGAGTAATTCAACCGTTGTAGGCTGAAGGGGATGGTAGGGATTGGATGAGATCGTTCATGTAATAATGTCGTGATTGTTAGGGCATAGTGCCTAGTATATTTTATTAGTGCTATTGACATTGTTGCAACTTGTTATGCTTAATGCTTGCCACTTTGGGCCCGAGTGCCATGATCTGAGATCTGAACATCTTATTGAATCATGATGATAATTATTGTTTCTTGATCATACCTGCAAGTTGTTTACACATATTTTTGTCCGGACCCGAGGCCCCGAAGTGACAGAAATTGGGACAACCGGAGGGAATGGCTGTGATGTGAGGATCACATGTGTTCATGGACTGTTAATGCTTTGCTCAGTGTTTTGTTAAAAGGACCACCTTAATTACCAGTACTTCCCTTGAGGCCCCGCTGAAAACGTGCTGGTAGGACAATAGATGTTGTGCAAGTTCTCATTGCGATCACGTACGACTATTTACGGAACATATGCCTATGGTTACTTAGTGCTTGAATGCTTTATCTTATTTATCTGCAATGCACGTGTCTTGATTATTATATGAACTATCTTATCCATGCAACGCATGTTCATCTATCCCCATGCCTACAGTATTTAATCCTGCTGTTTACTTCAAATACCATTGCTGCTATTATTTCACTACTCCTGCTACTATAAAACTGTTAATACTGATCAACCACTGTGAACAAGTCCACTTTCAGGTGCAGGTGAATTGACAAGTCACTTGTTAAGGCTCACAAATATTATTTGCCTACCCTTGTGTCGAATTAATAAATTTGGGTTTTACTTCCCTCGAAGACTGTTGCGATCCCCTATACTTGTGGGTCATCAGTGCATGGATTAAGGGACACAGTCCCCGAGATAAGGGAGGAAGTCCCCGGGTTAAGGGGGCAGTCCCCGAGATAAGGGAGGCAGTCCCCGAGATCTCCATGATGCACCCCACATCTATCTCCATTGGAACAGCTGCTGGTTCCGGATTGGCCGGGACGAAAATTGATTCGGACTCGGGTCATGACTTGATGGACGGCTTCCGGAGATGCTCCAGAGAAATTCCTGCCGGGATGGCCTGCCGAGATGAACCCAGTTTGGATAGTGCATCTGCAGCTTCATTTTCAGCTCGGTGTATATGATGAAATTCACAACCATCGAAGTACTCGGAAATGTACTGCACAAGGAACCGATATGATGCCATGTTGCCATCCAACGCGTGCCAAGTACCGGAAGCCTGTTGAACCACTAGATCCGAATCACCATAGCACTCTATTCGGCGTACACCGATCTCATTGGCACTTTTAGTCCATGGACTAAGGCCTCATATTTTGCCACATTATTGGATGCTGCAAAGTGGATCTGGAGTACATATTTCAGCTAGTCCCTTTAGGGCGAGGTGTGCACAACACCAGTACCGAGTCCTTCTTTCACCTTGGAGCCATCAAAGTGCATTTTCCAGTAATTGGATTCTGGCAAAGGGGGTTCATATTGCATCTCGGCCCAATCGACAATGAAATCCGCCAGTTCCTGGGAATTGATAGCTTCTCTTCTCGCCTACAAAGGGGTGTACGCGGCTAATTCAATTTCCCATTTGGCTGCTCCGTCACTTCCGTCCTTGTTTCCCATAATCTCCGAGATGGGGCAGTACTCACCACCATCATAGGATGCTCTTGGAAATAGTGCTTGAGCTTCTTGCCAGCCATGTAGACACCATATGTCATCTTCTGGTAATGGGGATAATTTTGCTTCGAGCTGGAGATCACCTCACTGAGATAGTAGACCGGCCTCTGCATAGATTTTCCTTCCTCTTCTCGCTCCACCACTACCACCACACTAACAATTAGGTTGGTATCTGCAATATAAAGCAACATGGGCTCTTTAGGCAGCGGAGATACCCATACAGGAGCAATTCCCAGCATGGTCTTAAGTTCTTGGAAGGCCGCATCAGCTTACGGGGTCCAGACAAAGTTGTTGATTTTCTTCATTAGCTGGTACATAGGTAGGCCTTCTCCCCCATTCTCCCAATGAACCGATTAAGGGACGCCAAACACCCGGTGAATTTCAGCACATCTTTTATTGATCTCGACAAAGAAATGTTCTTTATTGCTCTTATCTTGGAGGGGTTAGTCTTGATACCTCAGCTAGATACGAGGAAACCGAGTAGCTTTTGAAGGGAATATGCCTGAGAGGCAACAATAAAGTTGTTATTATCTTATTCCTTGTTTAGGATAAATGTTTATTTATCATGCTGAATTGTATTAACCGGAAACGTTGATACATGTGTGTCTAATAAACAAACAAGTGTTCCTAGTAACGCCTCTCGTTTAACTAGCTTGTTGATTAACTGATGATCAAGGTTTCCTGATCATGAACATTGGATGTTGTTAATAACGGGGTCATGTCATTGGTAGAATGATGGGATGAACATAGACCCAAAGTGCATATAGCAATGCGATCAATTCATTAAGTTACATTGTTATATCACACATACGAAGTAACTCTAATCATTAGACCATGATATCATGTCAATCACTAACACCGAAAGAGTGATTTGATGTCCTCAAACGTCACACTATAACGGAGTGACTATAAAGGTGTCGTTGGGTATTCGGAAAGTATTAGCTGAGGATCTTGGATCAAGAGTGGGATTTTTCCATCCAAATGACGGAGAGATATACTCTGGGCCCTCTCGATGATATCACATCGACACCGCTTGCAAGCATGTGACTAGGTCACAAGGATGTCATATCACGGAACGAGTAAAAGAGTACTTGTCGGTAACGAGATTGAAGTAGGTATGGTTGATACCAATGATCGGATCTTGGACAAGTAAAATATCGCGAGACAAAGGGAATTGGTTACGATGTTTATGGTTCACACAATCACTAGATTAATCGTTGAATGTGTAGGATTCATTACGGATCTCCATGTCCCGCTATTGACTATTGATAGGAGAGGTGTCTCGACCATGTCTACATTATTCGCGAACCATAGGGACACACACTTAAGGTTCGATGACGCGTTTGAGTGGATACGGAATATCGGAGAAAAGTTTGGACATCACCAAAATTGTTTCGGGTAATTTTTAAATAGTTCAAGTGAACTCTTGTCAAATGGTTGTTAATATATTTAACAACTAACTCAAGGGGTTATGTGTTAATGTTTATTAATGGAATTAAGAAATATTAAAATAAAGAAATAAAATTGTTTTATTTATTTATTAAAGAAAACCCTTGGGATTTTGAGTGGGAATTAATGGAAGAATGAGTGATTTGAGTGGAGACTCCACTCACATGATGAGGGAGAGGTGTAGACACCCTAAAAATTATGTCTGCCTTCCCCTCCTATATAAGGAGGGGTGGGAGCTCCCTCTCCCACACACACACACTTGTGTCATATCTTCCTCCCTCCTCCCGCTGCTCCACCACTTGTTCGTGCGCTTGGCGAAGCCCTGAGCAATATTTTCTTCACCACACCACTTCGTCGTGTTGTTGAAGTTTCCGGTGGATCCTCTACTTCCGCTGCCCTGCTGGATCGAGGGAACGGAGGTCGTCATCAATATGTACGTGTGACCGAGTGCGGAAGTGCTGCCGGATTGCAGTGCTCATCTTCATGATCTTGAGATCGATGTGAGTATGACTACATCACAAACGAGATTTGATCTCACAACGCTTTGTGTCTTCGAGGGTATGTTCTCCTTAAGACTTTCTCTATTCCCGTTGCTTACAGCTCCTAGATTAGATCTTGGCCCTTCGGGTTTATCTCGCATAGGAAATTTTTTTTTTCTATGCAACAAACCCTTCAGTGGTAACAGAGCCGGATCTATGCATAGATGATTTGTATGGGTACAACATATATGTGTATGTGGGTGTTGATGATCATGTTATTGCCTCCTTGAGTATTTAATGATCTTACTGGTATAGTAGGATGAAGCTACCCTAGACAAACTTTACGTGTACTTTGTACACGAGACCTGTCTCACTTGTGGCTGAGGGGGTGTCCGTAGGTATGAACGTTTTGGTTCATGTTCGTAGGTATGAACAGTTCTATCCTCGAAAGCCCTAAGCCACGTAAAATATGCAAAAATAAATTAGAGAAGTCTAACTTGTTTTTGCAGGGCATGTGATGTGATATGGTCAATGTTAAAAATTTGATGTATGAGATGATCTCTTTTGTAAATTATTCACATACCGGTAGGAGCCATACGGTTGTCTTATTAGTTATGGCCTGCGCGCTGTATATCATATCCATGTGATATGTTGTAATTTTGATGGACAATCAACATGGAGATGCCACGGACCTTGGTGCCACACCGGTGGAATGATGGAGATCATACCGTGAGGCACAAGATGGAGATCAAGTGCAAGAAGGATCATATCATATCACATTATCTATGCATATGATGTTAATCCTTTTATGCATCTTATTTTTCTTAGATCGCGAGGGTAGCATTATAAGATGATCCCTCTCACTTAATATCAAGATAATAATGTGTTCTTCCTTTGTATGAACCGTTAAGAAAGTTCGTCGTTTCGAGACACCACGTGATGATCGGGTGTGACTGACTCAAGGTTCGCATACAACAGGTGATGACGAGCCTAGCTGTACATACATGGCCTCGGAACACACGCAATACTACGATTCTACTTGGCGACCCTAGCATGTACATGCATGGCATCGAAACACGTAAACGAAAGGTAAAGCATGCGTCATATGGTTGATATGATGAACATGTCAATGTTCACCTTTGAAACTACATCATCTCACGTGATGATCGGTTTTGGTGTAGTGAATTGGGTTTGTGTAATCACTAAAAGGACTAGAGGGATGTTGTTTTTGAGTGGGAGTTCACGTAGTAAGTTTGAATTAACTTGAACTTATTTTATCATGAACAACCAATCAAAGTGAATTTGCATAAATTGTAGTATTCATTAGCATCCACAAACTACCTTATACTTAGATTGTTAATTGAGATATAATTGTTATGATCAGGTAAAACCATTTAAGATTGGTACCGTATTAGTAAAATTTAAAATTGAGTCCTATTGTAGATTTGCGGTATAGCCTACCTAGCTCTATATGATTAATGATTGATCTAGTGGGCAAATAATTCCTACTTAGAATCCAGTGTCATGCTTGCCTCAATAATACTTTATGTTCAAAACAATGTTTTGTTGATCAGGGCAATTTAGGAATTGAAAAGAATTGTTTTCATAAAGAATCAAGTGAAATATATATTGATATCTAGAAACTTATTTGTGGCAACATGACTGAGTATAATTTAGCGTGACAATGTGTGCTTATATTATTTGAATATATACAATGATTGAAGACGCTAGGCATTTGGATCTTCCATGAATTTGGGCGCTAAAAATTATCCTCTAAGTTCCTTCCTTCGAGCTATAGTAGCTTCATCACAAAATTGTTATGATTGTATGGATCAAAAGTACGGGTAAATTTTTTTACCTTGCTTAAGGATGGCTAAGAGTGGAATCCGTAAGAATGCTATTAATATGGTGATATTAGTAAAACAATCAAACTCTAAGTATGACTCTGTAACAGCCCAGTTTTGGAAGGCAGGAAAAACTTGTTTTCAATAACCCAAAAATTAGGGCCAACAAAAACTTTTTAATATGTTCGATTTATGCTTGTGTTTTCATTTCTATTTGGTTGTTGTATGTATTTGTGTTTGTGTTTGTGTTTGTGTTTGTTAACACCTGACATTAAAACCAATCATCATAACTTTCTTAAAACACAACCCTTGTGATCCAGTCATGACAAGAAAGCTTATCATCTTCATCCATCACACTCTTTTGGCAAAAACTTATTGAAAATGTTTTGATTTTAGAAGAAACCCAAAGGCCAAGTTTTGAGAAAACAAAAGATAATTTCCAAAATTATATGAAAATTATTTTGGAGCTAATCATCTCCAACATGTTTTGAACCAAGATGTTTTTGCAAGTATTTCAAAAACTCCTTCTCACTTCCTTCTTTTGCAAAAACTATAGGAGGGGACTATATTACCCCTGGGTTTTTCTTCCATTATATATTTTGGAAATAACAATCTTTGAGATAAACCTTTTTACAAACTCCTCTTGTCATGAGGTGGCTTGATCACTACCTCTATTTAACACATGAGAAAACATCCTCGAAATCAATATGAAGAACTCAGTTGTTTGAATGATCTTGTGTGACTTGTTATTTTATCTGCTTGTGGTGTGATCCTATCTTGTGTGTGCTTTGAAGTATTTATTTCTGCTTGTTGATTAATGTGTGTTGATTCAATAAAATAAAACCTATTAAGAACAAGATCAATCATCTATATCATATTCCATCACATGCTCATATCATCTTCTGTTTTCTTACAAATCTCCAACTTTGGAGACATGCCTTTAGGTCCAACTTTGTTCTATTCACCAATGTACCTACATAAATATCTTTTCCTATATATATATGTTGTTTATCCAAGTTATTTATTTGTATATTGAAACACTTTTGTATCATCTTCCAAAGCCCTTTTGAAGGCATCCCCAAATCTATGATCATATTTCTTTTATCAGGAAGCACTTTGCCATGTAGCTCACTTTGTTCTATTCACCAATGTACCTACATAAATATCTTTTCCTATATATATATATATATATATATGTTGTTTATCCAAGTTATTTATTTGTATATTGAAACACTTTTGTATCATCTTCCAAAGCCCTTTTGAAGGCATCCCCAAATCTATGATCATATTTCTTTTATCAGGAAGCACTTTGCCATGTAGCTCAAAACCACTCCCGTTTGTTTTCAAGCTCCATAAACCTACACTTGTAATCTCCATGACTTATACATCATACCAATGTGGTCCATTTATTTTTCAAAGGCCATTTAATTATTTATCTCTCATGGTTTTTAACCTATTAAATAAACTCCTGTTTTCACCCTTTTTCCACTTGGTGCCTCAAATCTTTTCAAAACAGTTGCTTATTAAAAATCAATTTTGGGATATATATTATATAATATCTCACGCCAACTCAAAAATATTTGTTTTAAAAGCATTTTACTATTTATTATTTTCCATTTTCCAAAAGGCCAGAAATGGACTTTAAAATATTTTGTGAAGCAATTTATTTCCTAAAATCTTGGAAAAATTACCCAACATGACTATGGTCATTTGGTACTTAATTATACAAAAACATTTGGAAGTTGTTCTGAAAATTTTGGAGAAAACATTTAAAAACAATTTCTGCCCTTTTTGAAACTCCAAAATATTGTGAAACAAATATTTTTCAAAACTATTGAGGCCACCATCCCTAGACTCCATTTTTCATCCTCTATACAATGGACATGATTTTGCACATATGTTCTATTCAAAATTCTGGTGAAAACAAGCAAAAACCATCCCTGTTGTTTTTGGGCACTATTGAGTTCATGTCTCTACTAGTCAATCTTTTCACTCTATCTACCTCTCTCCTTTTCTGAGAGATGAAAAACACCCTCCCCAACCTCCTAGACATGGTCTAGCTGATCCACCACCTCTCTCTCTCTCTAACTCATCCAACCACAAATGGACAAGGATTGGTGATCACCCCTTATTTCTCAATCCACCACCCCAGTCCATTCCAGGCAAGGCCCTTACGCCACAAGGCTTCTATCACACCCGTGAACCCTCTAGAACGCGCCCTCGCTCTCTCCTTGTCTCCATCTCTCTTGTTCGTGTGCTGTCCATGGCGCACGGCGGCATGCCCGAAACGTCGATCGCGTTCCGCCACTTGGGTCGCGCACCCCGCCCTCTAACCTTGTCTAGTAGCTCCATGAGACGCCCAGGAGCACACCCGTGCCTCCCATTGCCTTCCACTCGATCTCCTTCTCCCTCGGTCATCTGTCGAACACCTACGGGTGCCTTGCGTTCTCCTTCGATTCAGCTCGCCCCGTATCCCCTCCTTCTTCCCTCTCCGTCCTCAATGACCAGCTAACCGAGGCCAACACAACAGACATGATCTACGGTGCTGGCATTCCCGTGAGTTCCCCCGCCATGTCCTACATGGACGCCGCTCTCCGAGCAATGGCGCCAGGCCACCCGGGGCCACCTCCTCGACCTCAAGCATGTCACACTACTCTCCCTCCACCTCAATCGCACTTCCATCCCAAAAGCCCCCTCCTTATCCCTCTCCATCGTCGGGATCGAGCGCCACGACCCGCCGGCGAGCAACACATCGAGCCGTCGATTCGAGCCATCCCAGGTTGCTTCGTTTCCTCCCCCACCATCCCTGAGCTTCCACAAGACTCATGCAACTCCTAATTTAACCTTTTCTTACGTACAGACCCCTCTCCATCATCGACCTCGAGCCCTTCCCGCGACGCTCATGGCAAGACGCACCCCGATCCTTCCCTCTCGACGTGCGTGCGAGCACTGGATAGGCGAAGTCCCCCTGATCCCTTCTGTGCGTTCTGCGCATCCAGGCGACCTCGTGCGTCCCCGACAGCGAGCCCGCGCCTCTCCACCAGCGGCCGGAGAGGACACCGCCGTGTCGTTTGGTCACCGTCGACATGTGCCCGCGTGGCCTCATCTCAGCCCTCCATCTGGGATCCAACGATGGGGTACCGCTTCGCCTTAACCATGGCTGTTGGGCTTGACCCAGCCATGGCCCAGTACCGCTTTTGAAACTCTTCCTGCGTAGGAGAGCGCCTAGCAGGCCGGCCCAGCTCGCAGATCTGGCCTGTTTTCTCTTCAGGGTTTTTTTTCCTTCTCCCTGTAGATCCAGATCTATTGCTTTACTTTAAATCGAAACAAAAATGCAAATGAGTTAAACTTGCCAAACTAAAAATCACAGATGTAGATCTACTAATTTCTAACCACCTCCAAATTGCAGATCTAGTTTTTGTGCTATATTTTTTGAGAAATAAAATAAATGGCAGAGACCCTCATTAACACGTTTTATTTGATAACTTGATTTTTAAGTATCCAAATCATGAAAACTAAACTGTTCTGAGTAGCCCTTGATTATATCTATCTGAGGCAGTTGTCCTTGTGTTGACTTCAGTTGTTGAGTGAAAATGCCATGCATGTTAGTTTTAGGACAGAGAGCACTTCTTTGAATTATTTAATTTTATTGGTGATGATTTTTGACGTGAATCCTATTGTGTTGGTTTGCTAATTACTAGGATCACCTTATACTAGATTTTCATGATTTTAGGAGTTACAGAATAGGTTGGGTGCATTATTTAGTAAATAGTCCTTTTGTGTCTATTATTGTTATGACTTGATAAATTGTTGTGTTATCATGTTCGTGTTATAAATTTGATTCCTAGAATGTGTAGGGTATTAATACATGGTTGAGATGTTTTTTGAGTGATTCAATAACATGATAGGGTTTGGGTGTGGGAAACCATGTTTGTTATAGTTTTATTCTCATAGGGTGTTTTTCCTAAAAATAATAGGTTAAATTATTGTTATTCTTCATATTGCTATGATAACTTGAATAAGTGCCTTAGTATTGTTTTCCATAGCATATATACTGTTATTATAGCATATTATAATAGCTTAAATGCTTTAGTGAGCCCTAGATCAAATTGTCATGCTATGTTAGTTTCAGATGATTTTCTGCCATAGGTTGTTATTTGCATGCTTAATTTTTGAGGCATTGATGGGATTGTTATTTTGATATTACTAGCATGTTTAGGTATTGTTTTATCTGTTACTTGGATGATACCTTACAGATCCATCATGTTGGAATAAATCATGTTTGATGATCTCTTATGGTTATGCATGTCTGCTTGTCTAAATAGTCTGTTTTCATGTCTAGTCTTAAGAGTTGTTTTGCTCCATGATTATTTTCATGTATTGAGTGATGCCATGATATTTTTGGTATTGTTTTTTCTCTGTTATTAGGTTTATTAGATACTGGTTATATTATTTCTCCATGCGTATAAAGGCATGTGTTACTATGGGCTTGTAGTATTGCTTGTTAATATTTTCCTATGCATGCGTATGTGTTCCTAGGTTGTTTTCTTGTTATTCTGCTCATCCTCATGAATGACCATAGAGTCATTTAACCTTATTTGAGCATTATATGAGAGTGGAACACGCACTGGACTCATGACATTTTGGTTGAGGATCCATCACATCAATTCTAGTGTTATTCGTGTGTATTGTCTATGCATGTTTTGCTTGATGGTGTGCACCCTAGTACCATTGTTTGTGAGTGTACTTGTTTGATAAAATGCTTGCTGGATGTTTACTTTTTGTCATGTGTTTTCCTTTGTTTGGTTCTGATTGGGAGTTTTCCTTTTTGTGTTTACGATGTTAGATAACGGAGATGGTATTATTTCCCGGAGAGGTTTTTATTGCAACTCTTGTTTATTTCAAGAGCAAGAGCAAGACCAGTGCCAAGGCAAGCCATTCTAAATGCTTGATGTTGTTTCACTTATCATCATCTATCATGCATGCTTTACTTATGAAGTTTTACAAAGGTTGATTCAAAAACTATTTCCTCAAGTGAGCTATACCACTATCTATTTTTATGTAGCTAATATGCTATATCCACTATATAATCTTGGTGTTACCAAGCCCTTTAGATATTTTAATATCACCACTTCATTCACTTAAGTCCCCTAGTGGACATTTTAACTTGATATTTTTGGAAAGCAAAAGCTTGGAAAAAACCCGAGGAAAGGTGGGACCTTGTCCGAGGGAGGTTTGTGAAGAAGGAAATGTTTTCGACTTGTTTTCCAAAAATGACACATAACCTAGTCTTCGCCGGACAACCAAGCCGTACTGCCTCATTACCTCAATATGGGAATGGGGTCTAGCTAATTGCTTGTCGGTGTTAGTACGTGCCTACCTCAAAGTTCTATAGGAGTTAGAGCCCCCCGAACCGAATTGTCGCCAGGAGGGAGAAACGGGACATTCATAGTGTAGGATTAAGTTCACTACCGGTTGCAGAAATTGGGTCTCCTGCCATGGCGGTGTGCTGTCGGGGGAAACCGGATCAATACGGCTCACTCACTCGGTGTCGGGGAGAACAAACCCAGTTGAGGAGGTAGTCATTTACTAGCACTGACATAGTGGATGGTTAGGACCAGTTATCCGATGTTTGCATACTATCTCGGACAGTCCGTGGTTGTTCACGGTGGATGTACTGGATCTTGTGGATTGTGTACACCTCTGCAGAGTAAATCTATTCAGAATATCCGCGTCCTCGGATATGGACAGTTGAATGGCCATGTAGCTAGCATTGTGTCAATGTTTTCAAAAAGTTGGAAAGTGTTCTGGAACTTGTACCGGGGAGGTACGTTGAAAGGGAATGATTGTACCTTTGAGGTACTGGAAAAATGAGGAGCTTGAGGATGTGATCTTCCAAGAATTTTTGCAAAGAAAAACCTTATTTTATTCAAAATGCTTTATCAAAACTTTGTGGTTATGCGTTATCTACAAGAGAAATAAAATATAGTTTTAAGTATCTTCTTCAACAAAGAAAAATAAAACTTGTGCAACTATGATGGGTCTTAAATTCATCATGGCTAGTTGAACCCTATTTAAAGCCTTCCTACCACCTATATATATGCATACTTGCATGTTTAGCTTTCATTTCGGGTGTCCTGCGGACTACATTCCAATGTACTCACAATGGTTTCGTCCCTGGCTATTGTCTTAGCCAGACTTTGAGCAGAAAACCGGAGAACCAGAAGAAGATGGTGTCGCTGACGGATATGCGAACTAGGAACGTCTCCGAGTAAGTAGCCTGTAGGTAGTCAAGGCATGACTTGGGTTTTACCACGAGTATGTTTTGTAGACTTCCGTTGTGTTTTAGTGTGTGTTCCTGCCCTGCGTGGCAGTTGCTTTCAACTAAGTCATGTGACCAGTTGTGTAAGCCGTGTATTCGTGTAGTGGATGTTGTAATCTGCAATACCAACTCGGGTATGTTGTTCACGACTAACTGATCATGGGATCGTGAATGTATGCATACTGGAGGTCTCGGACTGCTAGTCTGGGGTCCTCACAGACTCAATGGGTGATAGTATATGACTAACACACCAAGGAAAATGTGCTAGTACGACTAGCATTGTTTGATGTTGAATGATTCTTCTGTAAAGGAAATGGAATATTGAAGATAGAATTACAAAAAGGTATATGGCAGAAAATAAGATAACTGGATAACTCCAGCTCAGGAGTATATGCTTGATATACAAGTTATAGATGTATTACTAGTTAACAAAGTATTTTTGGGTACATTGATACCATATTGGTTGGTATGAGTTGTCATATAAAGCAACGCAATGAAGTAAATACAAGGTCCTAAAAGGAACTAGTAGTAGATGTGATATCGATCATGACAAGAATAAAAATAAAGTGTTATTTGTTCAATGCCGTATTGGACCACTAATGACCCACAAGTATAGGGGGTGTATCGTAGTACTTTCGATAAATAAGAGTGTCAAACCCAACGAGGAACAGAAGGTGTTGACAACCAGTTTTGATGGAGGAATAACTGTAATACTGAAAGTAAATTTGTAGGGGTTTTTGATATTCAGATAAATAAAGTGTGGGTAAATAAAATGCAGTAGTAATAATTGCAGCAAGTGGCCCAATCCTTTCTTCAGCAAAGGACAAGACGGTGGGTTTACTTATGATTAACAAACATTCTCGAGGACACAAGGGAGGTTTCTGTCATGTGCTTTTGTTCCATGTCACTGAATAATCTTAGGTGTTTTGATAAGTGTTGTGTGGGTGAACCTATGCTAATGTACCATCCCATCCAAGACTAATACATACTTCTTATTATACCCCTTCCAAGTATCCGCAACTAAAAGAAAGTAATTAATAAATAAATCTAACCACGGCTTTAAACTCCGAGATCCTACGCTCCCTCGTGTAATGGTTTCCTAACGGGGGTTTAGGTTCACTCCTAAACCCCATAATTAGTAGCCAAATACACGATGCATTCCCCTAGGCCCATAAATGGTGAAGTATCATGTAGTCGACGTTCACATGACACCACTAGAGGAATAACACCACAACTTAAATATGAAACACTAAATATTACTCAACATTACTTCACTACTAACAACTTGACTTCTCCCATATCCTCAAGAACAACACGAACTACTCACAAGACATCATATTGATCGTGATCAGAGGTGATATAATGGATGATAACAATCTGGTCATAAAGTGCAAACACCGATAAATCTCACAAGCATCAACTACTAACAAGTAATCCACACCGGGAGAGAGATCTAATGTAAATCAACGATAGAGGCCCCTAATTGTTACAGCGGGATGACGGTGGATGATGAGGGTGATGCTGTTGCTAGTGATGATGATGATGATGATGACGATCTTGGTGATGCCCGGAGTGATGACGGTGTCGATGGCGGTGATTTCCCCTCTCCGGAGAGGAATTTCCTCGACAGATTTCTCCCTGTCAGAGAGCTTTTCTCTCTCGGGTATTTTCCGCCCCGAGGCGGCGGCGGAATAATTCTTCGACGATGGTATGAGTCTTCGGGTTTCCTAAGGGCCAAGTACGCGAAAGATATCCCCCAGAGGTGGGCCAGGGTGGCCATACCATCTGGTGGTGCGGCTAGGGGCGCGCCACCTCATGGTGTGGTCCCCTGGTGGCCCCCTCTGGCTCTCCTTCTTGCTGGACTCCTCCTATGAACTTCTAAGACACCCCCGCTGTCCCACTTCTTCTTATGATCTTCTGAAATATGGTATCTCGGCAGTGCTTTTCCATCAGATTCCTTGTTCCGGTGTTTATTCTCCAAAAATTATGAAACATGCAAAATAAGATAAAATAACATAAGGGATGCATCATAACATGAAATATATCAATGAATAACAGAAAATTATGATATAAAATAGTGATGCAAATTGGACGTATCAACTCCCCCCAAGCTTAGACATCACTTGTCCCCAAGCGAAACTGAACTCGGTAAACATGAACACATGTCTATGGAGTGAAGAGTCGATAAATAAAATATGGACAAGAAGTATCACATTCATCTATGCACCAATCATTATATACAGCTTCCTCTCATATAACCTGAATTGAAACAAGTAATGGGAGTCACAAATGAAGATGCAAAAGAGAGAATCAAAATTTGTGATGGCAAACTTCATTCTTGGTCAGAGAACATTTAATGATATCATACTTATCTTAGGTGAAGTCTTTATAACAAGGCTTATATTGTAGAGCTTAACATGTTTAATTATAACCATCCTTTTATACTGATTCATAGCTTTCAAAGTAATATTCATTCAGATAATAAAGCATGTGCTAAACAAAGAAGGATAGAAAACATGATTGAATAAATCAACATATAGATGGTGAGATCACAACAACTAAAATGCTTGATGGACACAGGAAGGAATGGGTTTACTGACTCAACATAAATGTAAAAGATAGGCCCTTCACAGAGGGAAGCATGGATCACTCATGTGCTAGAGATTTTATTTTATAAAATAGAGGTATAAAAGTTTGACACTCCTTTGATCCATCTTACCGAATTTATGTATTAGTTTGGGGCTGGGCACCCCGCTGCCAGCTCTTCTAGCATTTGGATAAGCGGATCAAGCCACTAGTCCAGGTGTTTGAAGTCCAATAAAGAAGTGAGATAAATATTCTCTATTTATGTCCTCATGAGCAAAAACAGGAACACAAAACAAGTGTGATTTTGAAAGTTTTAAAGGTAGCACATGAGCAATTTACTTGGAGTGGAGGTGAAATACCACGTATAGGTAGGTATGGTGGACACAGATGGCAAGTTTTTGGTTTAGGGATTGGATGCACGAGTAGAGCTCATACTCAGTGCAAGGTTTTTGGCTAGCAAGGCTGGGTAGCAAGCATAAGAGTTAAGGGAAAACAAACAAATATACATATGATGAAACCAATCATGCAATCTTCATTGAAAGCCCAAGTGATCTTAACTTGTGAATAGTAAGTTTATGAGCTAATAGGCAAATTTCTCTTTCTTATACTAGCATCTCAAAATATTATTTCTACTGACCCAAGCTAAATTTGCCAAAACCAACTAGATTAACTTGATGATCTCCAAAGTGACACCAAATACTAACAATAAGATAAACCATATGACAGAAATTAAAAGCTAAAATAAGGTGTGCAAAAAGTAAATGATGAAACTTCTCATTAATATTTCAAACCGGCAACTCACACCAACGGATACAAGGATAACCAACCAAGGAGAGAGATACTTCCATACTGCAAACCATCCTATATGATAACTTCTCTACTCATGATATGACTCTACTGAAAAAGTAAAAAGATGAAAGATAGTGATGTGATACCACGGCACTCCCCCCCCCCCCTCCAATGTTGGAACAAGCCGAGGGGATGCCAAAACCAATGACGAATTATTTCTTCGGTGGTGGTGACGAATCCTTCTCATCCTCGGCCTTCCAAGGTAAAGGTTCTCCATCCACAAATGATGTACTGGTCTCCAACATTCTGAAACTAGCAGCAGAGCCTATATGTTTAAACATGTTCTTATACTCACAGTTATGGTTATGCACATCATAGAGTTGTGCTTGCAAATCATTGGTGGTCTTGGTGAGTGAGAAAATCTCCTCCCAAAGCTTCAAATTCTCCCTCTTGTATTCAGCGATATGTTATGTATTATCCTGTGGATGATCTCAACTTCACGCTCCGCCATCTTCTTGTACCTGAACACCTCGCGCTCCAGCTCTTCCATTCTAGCTTCCAGAATGTCGTCTCCTTTAGGGCCCCAGACATCTTCAATCTGCACCTTCCCGTCCTTGAGAAGCAATTCCTTGGGATGCATATTCAACTCGTTCATGCACAGGTTGATGACGTTCTCAAAGAAATTGTCTTTGGGAGATCCAGGAGAGGACATTGTGGCTCTAGATCTGAAGAGGTAACCTGGCAAAAACAGCTCAAAATGGAAACACGACGAGAAAATGATATACGGACCTCGAGGGGTCCGGGGGATTGTATAGAAAAAGTTTCATAACAAAAGGAAAGTCCATGTCGAAAACGAGTCGGAGAGGGGCTCCGGGGCGCCCACACCATAGGCTACCGCAGCCAAGGGTGGGCCCGCGCCACCCCATGGTGTGGCGATTCCAGGCTCCGTCTCCGCCTCGTTTCGGCTCATAATTTTTCATATTTTCCAGAAACAGTAAAAATAATATTTGGAAGATGTTTCGCAAACGTTTTCTTACCAAAACAGATACCTATTCAAAAACTGACTCTGTAGTTTGTGAAATATGATTTTTAATAAATTCCTCCAAGATCATGGCTCGAATACAATAGCACTTTCCATCTCGAGAGTAATTTTCCTGCAAAAAATCTGAGACGAGACCTATACAATAGCACTTCCTCACCAACATGAAATTCTATTTTAATTATTCTCTTATCGTGCCACCTTCTAACTTTTTCTTTAAAGAGCTTAGCGTTTTCATATGCTTCACTCCTCCATTCATCTAAAGAACTTAAGTCAAGCAACCTTTTCTCACCAGCAAGTTTAAATCTCTATTTAGGTCTTTCACTTCCCAATAAGCTTTGTGTTCTAATTCTAAAGGCAAGTGACAAGATTTTCAATAAACCATCTTATAAGGAGACATGCCCATCGGATTTTTATAAGCAGTTCTATAAGCCCAGAGAGCATTATTTAATTTCTTAGCCCAATTTTTTCTAGATTTGTTAACAGTCTTTTGCAAGATAGATTTGATTTATCTATTTGATTCTACTTACCCACGATTTTGAGGATGATAAGGTGAGGCAATTCAATATGATTAACATCATATTTAGCAAGAGTCTTTCTAAAACTACCATGAATAAAATGAGAACCCCCATCAGTCATAAGATATCTATGTATGATTATAGCCTTGTGAAGGAGGGAAAGGACCCATAAATTCAAAACCCCAACAATCAAACGGTTCAATAACAACAGAATAATTCATAGGCATTTCATTACATATATAAATATTTCCAACCCTTTGACATTGATCACAAGATAAAATAAACTTTCTAGCATCTTTAAAAAGAGTAGGCCAATAAAAACCTGATAGTAGAACCTTATGTGCAGTTCTATCTCCAGCGTGATGTCCTTCATAAGCACTACTATGAAATTTTCTCAATATATCTTGTTGTTCATTTTCAAGAACACATCTTCGCATAATACCATCAACACCTTCTTTATATAAGTGTGGGTCATCCCAAAAATAATGCCTCAAATCATAGAAGAATTTTCTTCTTTGCTGAGTTGTAAAGGTAGGAGGCAAATACTTTAAAACAATAAAGTTAGCATAATCAGCTTACCAGGGACTCTCTTGAGAGCTCACTTTTATTGTAGCTAATTGTTCATTAGGAAAACTATCATTAACAGGAATAGGGTCATCGGGGATATTTTCTAATCTAGAAAAATTATTAGCAACATGATTTTCAGCACCCTTCCTATCCACAATATGTAAATCAAATTCTTGTAAAAGAAGCACACATCTAATAATCCTAGGCTTGGCATCTTTCTTTTCCATAAGTACTTAATAGCACCATGATCAGTATGAATGGTAACTTTAGAATCAACAATATACTGCCTAAATTTGTCACAAGTAAAAACTATAGCTAGGAACTCTTTTTCAGTGGTAGTATAATTCTTTTGAGCAGCTTCAAGAGTTTTACTAGCATAATGAATAACATTTAACTTCTTATCTATCCGATGTCCGAGAAAAGCAGCTCCAGCATAATCACTAGCATCACACATAATTTCAAACGGTAAATTCCAATCAGGTGGTTGAATAATATGGGCGGATATTAAAGACTTCTTTAAAATTTCAAAAGCTTCTTTACAATCTTCATAAAAAACTAAAGGTACATCCTTTCGAAGAAGATTAGTAAGAGGCTTTGATATTTTAGAGAAATATTTAATAAACTCTCTATAGAAACCAGCATGACCAAGAATACTACAAATACCTTTGACATCCCTAGGACAGGGCATTTTCTCAATGGCTTCAACTTTAGCTGTATCAACCTCAATACTTCTTTCAGAAATTTTATGTCCAAGAACAATTCCTTCATTAACCATAGAATGGCATTTATCCCAATTAAGAACAAGATTAGTCTCCTCGCATCTCGGAAAAACTTTATCAAGATTCTGCAAACAATTGTCAAAAGAAGTTCCATAGACGGAGAAATCATCCATGAAGACTTCCACAAATTCTTCACAAAAACCATGAAAGATAGCAGACATGCATCTTTGAAAAGTAGCAGGAGCATTACATAAACCAAAAGGCATACGTCTATAAGCATAGGTTCCATAAGGACAAGTTAAAGCTGTTTTCTCTTGATCAAGCTTTCTAACAGCAATTTGAGAAAACCTAGAATAACCATCAAGAAAGTAGAAATGAGTTTTCTTAGACAATCTCTCTAACATTTGATCAATAAAAGGCAAAGGATAATGATATTTCTTAGTAACTTTGTTAGCCTTCCTAAAATCAATGCACATCCTATAACCAACCCCTACTCTTTGAGGAATAAGTTCATTATTTTCATTTGGCACAACAGTCGTCCCTCCTTTCTTAGGGACAGAATGCACAGGACTAACCCATCTACTATCAGCAATAGGATAAATAATACCAGCATCAAGGAGTTTCAATACCTCGTTTCTTACCACATCCTATCTTAGGATTTAAACGGCGTTGATGTTCAACAACTGGCTTTGCATCAGGTTCAATATTAATAGCATGCTGACATATAGCAGGAGAAATCCCCTTCAAATCATCAAGAGTATAACCAATAGCACCTCTGTGTTTCCTCAATATTCCCAATAATCTCTCCTCTTTTTCACCAGAAAGTTTAGAACTAATAATAACATGATATAATTTCTTATCATCAATATGAGCATATTTAAGATTGTTAGGCAAAGGCTTTAAATCAAAAACAGGATCCTCCTTGGGTGGTAATGTGGTACCCAAGTCCTCCACCGGTAAATTATGTTTCGGCATCACTGGCTGATGTAGGAAAATATTGCCAATTTCATTCATTTCTTCCATAAAGATATCACTTTCGTGGTCTTCCATGTATTGATGCAAAGGATTGTTAGGAGCAAGAGCAATAGCAGCCAATTGTTCAACTCTATAATTCTCATTAGGTCATTCAGCTTCACAATGTGCTTTAGAAAATTTGGAGAAATTAAATTCAGAAGACTCTCCATCAAACTTTGTAAGTATTTTCTCCTTTTTACAATTTATGACAGCACCACAAGTGTTCCAGAAAGGTCTACCAAATATAATAGGACAAGTATCACTAGCAGAAGTTCCTAGTACTAGAAAATCAGCAGGATAAGTGTTACCACATAAGACCTCCACATATCTAACAATATCAATCGGAGAAATAGTTTCCCTATTAGCAAGTTGAATAATCACATCAATGTCTTCAAGTTCACAAGAACCAATTTCATGCATGATTTATTTATAAAGCTCATAAGGAATAGCACTAGAACTAGCACCAATATCACACAAACCATAATAGCAATGATCACCTATCTTAAAAGATAGCATAGGAACACTAGGTTTCCTAGATTTACTAGGATGAGAGACAATATTAGAAGCATCTTCACAAAATATAACGTGTCCCTCTTCTATATTTTCGGAAACAAGGTCATTTACTATTGCTAATATAGGTTCTACAAGTTTCCTTGCACTTTTATTAACCACACTAGCTAACATAGAATGTTCTTTTACCTTAGCAGGGAAAGACATTTTCTCAATATAAGGTTCAGGCACAATAAAATCAACGGTATGAACTTCTATATCTCTAGCCGGAACAAAATTAACGGTATCTTTATAAGGTGCATGGTACTTGTCCCATTCCTTTTTAGGAATATCAATATAAGAATAAAAATCCTTATATAAGTTTGTAGCAACTTGAGAATCAAGACCATAAAAAATGCTAACATTATGAAAATCATCGGATGACATAAAAGTTTTAATGCATTCATAATCATAATTTATACCTGACTTTCTACCTTTGTCATTCTCCCATAATTCAGTGTTTTCTTGAATACGGTGAATAAGATCCCATTTAGCTTCATCCTTCATACATGTAAATGATCCAGAACAAGAAGCATCCCATAAATCCTTATAATGAAGCGGAAGCCTTGCATAGAAATTATTAATAACAATATTACGGGGGAGCTCATGAATGGGGCATTTGAGCATTAGTAACTTCATTCTCCCCCATGATTGGGCAATACTCTCTCCGTCATGAGTCCAAAAATTATATATATAATTCCGATCTCTATGAATTTCACTGGGAGGATAGAATTTAGAATAAAAGAGAGGTAAAATTTCCTCCCATCCAATAGTCTGGCTATTTTTCAGCAGTTTGAACCATTCGGCGGCTTGGCCTATCAATGATATAGAGAATAATTTCCTCTTAACTTGGTCCATTGTAATACCTGCACACTTGAACAACTCGCATAATTCATGTCAAAAGAGCAAATGATCACCAGGATGGACAGTTCCATCACCTGAATAGCAGTTATTCCTAACATGTTTAACAATCTTTATGGGTATTTTATAAGGATCCAAATCATCAGGCGGTGGGTCCCTTACTACCCTAGCAGTGGCAGCAGTGCCCGCAAATAAGGACGCAAAAGGAGATCCAAACATAGTGTAATAAAACAGTACACAATAATAAAAACACCACTTACAGCAGAAGCTTTCTTTATCAATTCCACTTCCCAATAGCGCTTCACTCCCCCGTATCGGTGCCAGAAAATAGTCTTGATGACCCACAATTATAGGGGGTGTATGATAGTACTTTTGATAAATAAGAGTGTCGAACCAAACGAGGAGCAGAAGGTGTTGACAAGCAGTTTTGATGAAGGAATCATAAATACTGAAAGATAAATCTGTAGGGGTTTTTGATATTGCAGATAAATTAAGTGCGAGTAAATAAAATGCAGTAGTAATAATTGCTGCAAGTGGCCCAATCCTTTGTTCGGAAAAGGGCAAGCCGGTGGGTTTACTTATTATTAACAAACGTTCTCGAGGACACAAGGGAGGTTTCTGTCAAGTGCTTCTGTTCCATGCCGCTGAATAATCTTAGGTGTTTTGATAAATGTTGTGTGGGTGAACCTATGCTAACGTACCTTCCCATCCAAGACTAATACATACTTGTGATTACACCCCTTTCAAAAATCCTCAACTACAAGAAAGTAATTAAGAAATAAATCTAACCACAGTTTTAAACTCCGGGATCCTACGCTCCCTCTTATAATGGTTTCCTAATGGGGATTTAGGTTTGTGCCACTCCGGCAACCCCAAAATTAGTATCCAAATACACGATGCATTCCCCTAGGCCCATATCGTGAAGTATCATGTAGTTTATGTTGACATGACACCACTAGAAGAATAACACCACAACTTAAATATCAAACACTAAATATTACTCAACATTACTTCACTACTAACAACTTGACTTTTCCCATGTCCTCAAGAACAACACGAACTACTCACAAGACATCATATTGATCATAATAAGAGGTGATATAATGGATGATAACAATCTGGTCATAAAGTGCAAACACCGATAAATCTCACAAGCATCAACTACTAACAAGTAATCCACACCGGGAGAGAGATCTAATGTAAAACAACGATAGAGGCCCCTAATTGTTACAGCGAGATGACGGTGGATGATGAAGGTGATGGTGCTGGTGGTGATGATGATGATGATGATGACTATCTTCGTGATGCCCGGAGTGATGAAGGTGACGATGGCGATGATTTCCCCTCCCCGGAGAGGAATTTCCTCGGCAGATTTCTCCCTGCCAGAGAGCATTTCTCTGTCGGGTGTTTTCCGCCCCGAGGCGGCGGCGGAATAATTCTTTAGTGATGGTATGAGGCTTAGGGTTTCCCGGGGTCCAAGTACGCGAAAGATATCCCCTAGAGGTGGGCCAGGGTGGCCACACCACCTGGTGGCGCGGCCGGGGGGCGCTCCACCTCATGGTGTGGGCCCCTGGTGGCCCCGCTCTGGCTCTCCTTCTGGCTGGACTCCTCCTCTTAACTTCTAAGACACCTCTGGTGTCCCACTTCTTCTTCTGATCTTCTGAAATATGGTATCTCGGCGGTGTTTTTTCCATCAGATTCCTGGACCCGGTGTTTACTCTCCAAAAATTAAGGAACATGCAAAATAAGATCAAATAACATAAGGGATGCATCATAACATGAAATATATCGATGAATAACAGAAAATTATGATATAAAGTAGTGATGCAAAATGGACGTATAAACCACACATTCAAGATTTATTTTAAGAACTTAATAAGTTTTTATTTTGTTCCGGTCTTTTGTGAGAACAAATGAGATTGTTCAAACTATGGCCATATTCCATAATTGATGGATGAGTTAATATAAATCGTGTTGGTAAAGTAAACATCTATAAGACTAAATGCTAAACGCCGCAAGACATAAAAGAATTTCACTTAAATTGTGACACCACCATTTTAGTTCATATCGGAAAGGAAAGCATGAGGGAAATCCATGTTAATAGACTTACGGAGTCATTTTGTTTTGAATAAATTGACCCTTGTGAGACCTCTTCCAAAAGATTAATAAAATTTCATAGGACAAAGTAGAATGAACGACTAATTTAGTGGAGATTATACATATTGATGTATTTAGTCCATTATGTGTAGTCATGTGTGGTGGATTAATTTTCCTTCATAAAACATCGATGAATTGAGTAGATATATTAGTATATCTATTTAAAGAGAATGGCGTTTGACATTTTTGAATTGGTTCAAACTATTGTTAGTATGAAGTAAAAATAATTGTAACGAGATAATCAAGTATTTATAATTGGATCATAAAGGATAAAGTTTGAGTTACAAGTTTAGCAAAACATCTGAGGAGTTGCAGAATTGTTCTACAATTTATCCTACTCGAATAACCCACATAAGTATGGAGTGCTCGAGAGACAAAATCAAACCTTGTTGGACATGGTAAGATAAATAAAATAGTCATTATAATTTCGTAGTTTATACATTAGAGACAACTGCTTTTACACTGAGAAAAGCGCAATCATGATCCGTTAAAATTGGCACCATATAAGTTATGGTCTGGGTAGTAACCCAAATTGTCTTTTTCATAAATTTTGGTATGCTTAGCATGTTTAAATTTTTTACAACCAAAATAGGATAAATATATGTTTATAAGGTTATCCCAACGAATCCATTGGGTATTTCTCCTATCACCGAACCAAAGACAAATGTTGTTTGTCCGAAAAGGTTGATTTCTCGGGAAAGTAGTTCTTGCGAAACAAGTGAGTGGGAGGACATTACAAACTCGACGAGATTAGAGAATCTTTGTTATCACTCAAGAGTAGCGAACACTGGAAGTTGTTCCAGGGTTTCCTATTTTGACCAAGTAGAAGACACTACATGTGTTGTAGATACTTCGAATGATTTTGCGAACTGGACCGCAAAAGTCCTAAAACTTTGTACTTAGACCAACTTGTGTTTTAAGAGTAAAGTGTTGTTTTGACAACAAATGACCTGAAAATTATAGAGGAAGCAAATCATCGGCCCTGACTTCATAAAATTTACTATGAGTCACTATATCCGCGATAGTATCCCTATTTGAATATCAAGTACGTGACTTGGTCGTGCTTTCGATAGGCATGATGCCTAACGATAGTAAAAAGGTCTATATAGCAACAAAGACATGTATATTTGCATCCTTCGAAAGTTGTGCTTGTCGAAAAGATGTTTTCAACAAAGTTCAAAGAGTTGACTACTACAAGATTTTGATCTTCTGTAGTAATGCTTTATTCTTTATGGATAGTTCTAGCAAAAGTTACATTTTATGATATGGAAGTTGAATAACAAAAACCAACTCCCCTCTCTAGGAAGTTTGATCGAGGATGTGTACTTGACACAGTCTGAGAGTTTTGTATAATTCAAAAGGTTGCTGGACAGGTATGCAAACTTCAATGGTTGAGTTGAACATAATGAAGTTGGAGTCTTTATTTAATGAAGTTATTAAAAGAGTTTGATTCCATCATGAACGGTAAAGATGCTTGTAGAATTACAAGAAATTAAGTGGGAGCGCTAATACATATTTCTAATGCTTTATGTAGAATACAGATAGTTGTTGGAAAATATGTATTTTAAATTAACACGGTTAAGATTTTCATATTGATCAAAGGCTTAGGAGATATTGGGCATCGATATCTATAAGATATTGATTGAAGAACCTGATATGATTGAACCAAATTACATAGATAAAGTATTGAAGTAAGTCAATATCGAAATGATAAGAAGGGGTTCTTGCCACATGGAAATAATTGAGCAATATTCAAGTATTTTGACACATGATGAGCATAATTGAAATTGAGATTTCTAAGTCATGAGTTCCATGCTAGGTCCATAACCAGATGAGTACCATGCTATAGAATGTTATAGCAGATCCTTATGCAATTTTAGAAATGCTAAGGATATATGTTTCTATGTTGTAATGACAAACTATTTTGTGTAATACATTACACTAATAGTCTTGTCATCTATTCAAATAAATTTATCTCAATTAAAATATGTGTTGAAAGGTAGCACAATAGGCTGGAAGAAAGTTCCGTGCTAAATTTGAATGAGTTTCAAAATTAAAGTATTGTGACGGATACTACAACAAAGGCTAAGTATAGAGTTGTTATTGACAACAAATAATAGGAGTATTTTGTGTCAAGGAGTTCTTTATGGAACTTGGCAAATTTCAAAGATTGCTCACACTATGAAGCTACATTTTCAGAATGTTAATAACATTTGTTTCAGCTGAGGAATTAAGGTCTCACCGGTTGACCAAATATATACAAATACATCTCATTAGAGAATGAGTGATGTGTGTAGACATAAAGACATGCAAATACAACAGGACCTGAACATGTAGGATCTTTTTTATGAAGTTTACCGCATGCGAAGCATTGTAATAACACTGGAACGCCATATGTGTTAAGTGCTTAGTGACTAGATTATTGAATCTATTGCAAGTGGGAGACTGAAGGGAATATGACCGAGAGGTAATAATGAAATGGATATTATCTTATTCCTTGTTTATGATAAATGTTTATTTCTCATGGTAGAATTGTATTAACCAGAAACGTTGATACATGTGTGCCTAATAAACAAACAAGAGTTCCTAGTAACGCTTCCTGTTTAACTAGCTTGTTGACTAACTGATGATCAAGGTTTCCTGATCATGAACATTGGATCTTGTTAATAACAGGGTCATGTCATTCGTAGAATGATGGGATGAACATAGAACCAAAGTGAATATAGCAATGCTCCCAAGTCATTAAGTTACATTGTTATATCACACATACAAAGTAACTCTAATCCTTAGACCATGAGATCATGTCAATCACTAACACCGAAAGAGTGCTTTGATGTCATCAAACGTCACACCGTAATAGGTTGACTATAAAGGTGTTGTTGGGTATTCGGAAAGTATTAGTTGAGGCTCATGGATCAAGAGTGGGATTTGTCCATCCAAATGACGGAGAGATATACTCTGGGCCCTCTAGGTGATATCACATCGACACCGCTTGCAAGCATGTGACTAGGTCACAAGGATGGCATATCACAGAACGAGTAAAAGAGTACTTGTCGGTAACAAGATTGAACTAGGTATGGTTGATACCAATGATCGGATCTCAGACAAGTAAAATATCACGAGACAAAGGGAATTGGTTACGACGTTTATGGTTCACACGATCACTAGATTCATCGTTGGATGTGTAGTAGTCATTACGGATCTCCAGGTCCCTCTGCTGACTATTGATCGAAGAGGTGTCTCGATCATGTCTACATTATTCACGAACCGTAGGGTGACACACTTAAGGTTCGATGACGCGTTTGAGTGGATACAGAATGCCGGAGAAAAGCTTGGACAACACCAAAATTGTTTAAGGTAATTTTGAAATAGTTCAAGGGGATTCTTGTCAAATGGTTATTAGTAGATTTAATAACTAACTCAAGGGGTTTATTTGTTAATTTTTGTTAATGGAATTAACAAATATTAAAATAAAGAAATAAAATTGTTTTATTTATTTATTAAAGAAAACCCTTGGGGGGTTTGAGTGGTAATTAATGGAAAAATGAGTGGGTTTAGTGAAGACTCCACTCACATGATAAGGGAGGGGGTGGAGACACCCAAAAATTCGTGGCTGCCTTCCCCTCCTATATAAGGAGGGGTGGGAGCTCCCTCTCCCACACACACACACACACACACACACACACACACACACACACTTGTGTCATCTCTTCCTCCCTCCTCCCGCTGCTCCACCCACTACAAGAAAATCCGTCTCTTGCAACGAAATCTATCGCTACAGGTTTTTTTCGTTGCGATATAATCACAATTTACGACAAACTCTCCGGTTTTGGTGATAGGGCACTCATATTTCCAGGAATATTTTTGGTCGTGATAAATTATCGTTTTGTTGCGGTAGAGGCCTGCTATTGCCCCGATCTGTACTGCGGTATGAATACAATCGCTTTTTTGCGACAGAGTATTTTCGTTGCGCGAGGCAATCATTTTGTTGCCTTAGAGACAAAGTCTTCCAACAAAAGAAGCATTCATGGTGATATTCATTCATATATTGCAACATCTGTATTGTGTTGCGGTAGTTACAAATATTGTTGCAAAAATAGCTAACTATTGCAACCAAATTTGTTCATGTGGCAATATCGTATGTTTTCGCCTCAATTCAATCATGCGGCAATAACTATTGTTTACTGCGACAATTTGGGTCGTATGGTAATAGGTTAAACGTAGTGCAACAATCACCCTGCTGTTACAAAAATGAACAAGTTTTTTGCAACGACTCATTCATAGCGTAGCTTAACGGGCCTCATGGGCCATGGCCCTTTATCAATATTGCAATTTTCTTAGGACTAGAATTAATTTTTGGTCCAATGTCTCAGTTTGGTGAGCACATTATTTTTTTAAATATTTTTTGCAACGATAAACCTTAAACAGACCTCCTGGGCCTTGGCACCCGAGTATAGCTGAAATTTATTTCGTAGATATGTTCATATATGGTCCAGTATCTTCACTTCTGTCATCGGAATTTTTCTTTTGTAAAAATTATGCTATTCCCACCAGTCAGCTAGAGAATCAAATAAATATGTGATAAATTTTTGGTTCAAAGGTGATCGAACAAATGATCTCACAGTTTTAGGCAAGGCAACAATGCCAGTAGAGCACAGACATATTCATGCAATAATGTTAGAGTTATTTAGTAAGTATATCCACAAGTGGAACCTCTGTAGGTCCAAACAACTGAATTTCTGTAGTACTTAGCATTTTACTTATGTTGCAACAAGTGACAATACTTAATAATCAATCAAGAACTCATATATGACGCAATTTCACTAGTACATTTAGCATGGAAATTCAAAAATTACTAAACACTGAAACTTAAGAGAATTTAAACTCAAATTATATTAATACACGATCTTTCAAGCACATAAATGTTTCCATGTTCATGGAAAAACATTTAAGCCAAACAGTGCAGAGACAGGCTACACAAAGAATCCATGGTCATCATCCAATTCATCTTGTACCAAAGGAGCAACATGACCATCATTTATGTAAGCCTCACCATCATCTGTATCAGCATCATATTCGACTTGATCTTCGTCAAACTCAGCATGTCTTAAATTTTTTATGACTGAAACATCAACAATGGTTCCTTCATCATCATTTCTGCACTAACTAGTCATCTCGTCAGGTACAGTAAATTCTGGAATTGTAATTCCAGCATCGACGACATCATGTACATCTGCATCACCACGTTCATCTCCTTCTGCAGTATCATCAAGGTCTGCACCATTTAAAACCAAAGGATCGAACAAATTGTGTGGATTCATTTTTATAGCACTTGCCCAATTAGGGTTCTCCACATCTCTCACGTAGAAAACATGTGCATCTTGGATGCCTAGAATGTAAGGATCTTCCGTAAATCGGTGTACACTAGTGTCAAGGTAAATTATTCCATATTTGCCTTCTTATACACCTTCCTCTGATTTCTATTGGCAGGAGGCACGTCGAACCAGTCACACTACAATAAAACAACCTCCTTATCAGAAGAAAAGTCAAGAAATATGATTTTCTTTATCACCCCATAATAATCAGTACTGCCGGTGCTTTCTTGCACATTGACTATGACGCCACTATTTTGGGGCACTCAAGTCATGCTCTATATAGGCATTACGAAAGTAATATCCATTCAGTATTGTACGGTTGAACACACGAGCAATTTGATCAGGCCCTTTAGCTAGTGTATACAACAGACTGCTGACCTTCCCATCTTTATGGAGTTGTGTGATCTCTTTCATGGAATAGAATATGTGTGAGTGTACTATACACCGTTGTTGTTTTATTACGAGAAACATTTCTAAAAATGCTAAAGTAACTTACCCGTCTTTCAAACCAGCCAACAAAATATTCCTTGTGTTTCTTTTTAGGATTAGTACAATTGTTCTTTTTGAGCTCGTCAATATGTTCCCTTAAAAAAGAAATGATATATGGTTACTTCATCACCAAAGTATTAATGCATTACTGAATCCATGGCTCGGTTTCCTCGCAGTTTGTTATCATGTAGTGCCTCATTTTATTAAGAGCTTCCAAAGACAGTGATTCACGGGCAAAACCATTCTTGGAGTAATCAACTGTACTCATTAAACTAATCCGTGTTGGTGCTTAATCTGTAGCTCCATCTACATGGCGTTCGAACTGACTAATTTTTCTAGGCATGCCTTGAACGAATCGACTGCAAAATGTCATGCACCCTTCAAGTATGTACCCCTTTGCAATCGAACCTTTTGGATGAGCCTTGTTACGTACATATCCCTTCAGCGCACGCAGGTATCTTTCAACCGGATACATCTATCTGTACTGTACAGGCCCTGCGAGCCATGCTTATTGAGCTAGATGAATTGGGAGATGCATCATAATATCAAAGAAAGTTGGTGGCTAGATCATCTCTAGCTGACATAGAATTTCTGGAATTTGGTTGCCCAAAGTCTGCAAATCATCATCCCTTAACTCCTTGGAGCATAAATCAGAAACGAATTTACTCAGCTGAAGCAATGGGGTAAGGACATTCTCTGACAGAAACTTGCGCAACGCAATATGAAGAAGTTTATGTAATATATCATGGCAGTCATGAGTTTTGAGTCCACTAAACTTGCACTGCTCGAGGACCACACATCGCTTAATGTGTGAAGCATAGCCATCAGGCATTCGTATGCTCTGCAGAGACCTGAGGAGCATGATCTTCTCTTCCTTTTTTAAAGCATACACGTCTTTCTTCATTGTGTACTTATCCTTACCGGCGGGATTTGCATTTTGATCCTCCCTAATTTTCAAGAACTCCAAATCAAGGCGAGCCTTTGTACCATCCTTTGATTTCCCATCCATCTCAAGCAAAGTCCCCAGAATGTTGTCACAAATGTTCTTCTCGGTGTGCATAACATCCAAATTGTGCCTCACGAGCAAGTGCTTCCAATACGGGAGCTGGAAGAACACACTTTTCTTCCGCCAATTGTGCCAGGATTTAGTTTCCGGTCGCTTTCTCTTATTTTACCGCCCAAATGGTTCATGCTGAATTCAATCAAGCTCATGTAGAACTTCATTGCCTGTAAGTGGCACCGGGGCTTCTCTATGTTATGTCTTGTTGTTGAACATACCCTTGTTTCGACGCCATTTGTGGTTTTTCCGAAGAAAATGTCGGTGTCCCATGTAGCAATGCTTTCTACCATATTGGATCCATAAAAACTCGGTATGCTTGTGGCAGTAAGGGCATGCTAGCTTGCCTTTTGTGCTCCAACCAGTCAGTATTGCGTAAGCAAGGTAGTCATTGATGTTCCACAACACGCATACGTACAACGTGAAATTTTCTTTAGTTGCAGCATCATATGCTTCAACACCATCCTCCCATAGAACTAACAGTTCATCAATCAAAGGCTGCAAGCACACATCAATGTTATTTCCTGCTGACTTTGGTCCTGGAATAATCATTGACATTATCCAATTCTATTTTTTCATACACATCCATGGTGGCAAGTTATATGGGATTAGAATGACAGGCCATGTAGTGTGTGATATACTCATGATCCCAAAGGGGTTGAATCCATCCGAAGCAAGGCCAAGCCGAACACTACGAGCATTTTTTGTGAATTCTTTCTAACTATATTTATCATCAAGGTGTTTCCACGCCTTCGAATCTGCACGATGCCTCATTACGCCATCATCTGTACCGTTTCTCCTTATGCCATATCATATCAGTTTACATATCTTCTGTCATGTACAGCCTTTGCAGTCTTTGAATGAGTGGGAAATACCGTAGAACTTTCCGTAGCACTGGCTTCTTTGATTTACGGTTTGATGAATTGTCTTTGTCTATGGTTGGACTAGATTTCCATCGAGACATATGACAGACAGGGCATTATTGGGCATCATCATACTCATTACGGAATACCACACAATCATTATCGCACGCGTGTATCTTCTTGTAATCCAAACCAAACTCTCGGATGACCTTCCTTACTTGTGCGAGATTAGTAGGAATGCAGTGACCCTTTGGCAGCACCTCCGTGAACATTCGCAGAATTAAGTAACATGCTCTATTGGTCATCCCAGACACGCACTTGATTTGGTAAAGCTTCACAATGAAAGATATCTTTTTGACCTCCTCACAACCTGGGTACAATGATGTTTTTCCCAATTCCAATATTTTGTAGAACGCCTTTGTAGATGCATTTGGCTCCTGTTTCATTCCATCACCGCTCGTGTCTCCTACATTACTTCCCACTTGTGTGGCCCTTATGAGAATTTGGAGCATGTCACATACCCCATCACCACCATCTGTAGCGTCTTCATCATCAGAATCTTCAGCCATGTTGTCATCTGTCACACCCCAGTTTTTCGATTCTTGTACTGTGTTCAAGAAGACAAAAATTAGGGCTAACAATTTTTTTCTAACAACATGATTGTTTGAGCTAACATGTGTTTATGATCTTAATCATATTTTCAATACAAGTTTTGTTTCTTGATAAAACCAATAACAAATTTTTCTGAAAACACTTTTATAACTTTCCCCTTTTGTTTTATCTGGTGTTACTTGAGTGAATTTTATTCCAAGACTTGGATCATTCTTGTTTTCATCTTAAAATAAACTTTTAACTTTGTTGGATCCAAGAAAAAAAATTCAAGATGATTTATGGAAGTTTTCTTTTAAGTTTTCTATAGAAACGATTCTCTGAAAATATAGCCAAGTACCTGTTTTCCACCTTTGTTTTCACTAGGCTATGAAATGTTATTTTATGTTTTCTTGACTTTTATTTGTTCCTTGATACATATACTAAAAATACATAAGCTTTGTTTTATTTTTGGATTATTAAAAATGATCTTTTGATTGTTGTCTTTATGGAATAAAAATATGGCAGAAAAAGGCATTTTTAGAAAACAGAAAGTACACCTTTTCCCACTTTGTTTTCATGGCCTTAAACTATTTAAAATTTGTTTTTAAAATATTTTTATGAAAGTTTATAACATTTCTAACAAACTCCAACTTGGAAAAAAATTGGAATCCATTTGTTCTATGAGAACATTCCAAACTTTTTGCTCATTTCATGTGTTTTCAACATTTAGAAATTTCACTAAGTCCCTAAACTGAATTTTCTGAATTTTTGCAGCAGTGCTGGATACGATTTTGGTAAGATGTCTTTATTGCCTTTCCTTGCAAGATTCTAAGTGAGACCTTGTCCCTTGTGTTGACCACGGCTTGGACTCCATCTTGGATGCTTGGCCTACCTTCTAGAAGCCTTGGGTGAGAAGGAAACCAATGAGAGAGAGTGAGAGAGCATGGTGATGTGGCATGGGCATGGGCCTCCATACTTTGAGCTTGTGGTCTTGGTCTTGGCTCTCCTTTCCCCCAAAAGCCACTGGTGGACTTGCCACTTGTTAGTCTTGCCCCTTGGCCTCATTGCTTTGTTGTGTTGGGACCAAAACATCCCTAGAGCTTACACATGCCACACACCCGAAGCCACCTTTGCCCGTTGTGATCTTGCCCTTGGCTATAAGCCACCTCTTGCTAGTTCCTTGCACCAATTTCCTCCTACACATTCCCTCACACTCCACACACTCTCACCAAGCAAAAGTGACCGAAGAACTTGCCCATGTGAGCTTCACGAGCTCCAAAGTCGCCGCCAGCCATTTTTGAGCCCGAGGTGAGGAACCTCAAATCCCTGCAGATTTTTGCTTCTTGTTTTGAGCTTGTGAAACGTGCAAATTAATTTATACGAAAATTCAAAGAACTAGGTGTATGTTTTCCTAACCATGTCTTGTTGGTAGATACAAGTTTGCACTTTTATGTTGGTCACAACAAATGATTTGCCACGGAGTGTCTGTGAAAGTGTTTTTGTCATAACTTTTGGAATCTCTATCCATTTTGATCAAATCAAAAAATTTTTGAGTAGCCTATGAGTAGATCTATCCATAGGACTTCGCCTCACATCAACTTCAGTTACCAAATGGAAATTCCATCCATTTTGGTAAATGACCAGTAGGCTTTTTGTAAGGTCCCCCAGAACCCCTGTTCATGTACACCTTCGATATGCATACATTGACGATCCCAGATCACACCAGTCGTGAACAACATATCAAGTTGGTACGCAGATACAATATCCATTACATGGTTACGCAAACACTTACAAAAGAGACATCGTCACCTGACCAAGTCCACACAACTGCCACGCAGGGCAAACACACAACACACACAGCGGAAGACTAACACACAAAACGTGGTAGAGTCCAAGTCACGCCTTAACCTACAGGGTGCTGACTCGGAGAGGATCCTAGTTCGCAAGGCCATCAGCGCAGTGCTTCTCCTCGTTGATCTCCTCCTGAGATTCCTTCTCGATGTCTAGCAAGTAGATACCAGGGATGAAACCAATATGAGTACATTTTAATGTACTCAGCAAGACACCCATCATGTAGCTTACCAAAAATGCAAGTATGCTTATATGGTGGAATAGGTGGGCTATAAATAGGGTTCACTATCAATGGTGTTCATATAGGATGACACCATAGTTGCAGTCAGGTTAATCTGTATCTTCGCTGAAGAAGATACTTCAGAAGAAAATAATATATAGTTTTTTCTTTCTCTTGTAGATATCACATGTACAAGAGGTTTTGTAAAAACTTAGTTAAATGAAAGTTTTCTCTTTGCAAAACTTCTTGGAATCAATTTCCAGAATTCTTGCTTAGAGGAGAAAGATTTTGTTTGCAAAACTTTTTATCAAAACAACTTCTAGCTTTTCATCATCGGTACCTCCACGGTACAAGGTTTCCTTCCTTTCCGAACTTCCCGAGTTCAACAGCTTTTTGAAAACATATTTTTGAAAACATTGACACAATGCTAGCTACATGGCCATTCAACTGTCCATATCCGAGGACGCGGCTTCTTCAAAAAAGTTGTACTCTGCAGAGGTGTACACATCCACCAGATCCAGTACACCTGCCGTTAACAACCAAAGACTGTAACAACAGTATGTGAACATCAGATAACTGATCATAACCATCCACTATGTTCAAGCTAGAATGTGTCAATCTCTTCAGTTGAGTATAATCTCCCCGGCTCCCTGCCTAGACAGGAGACTCAACTGTCGCACTCGGAGGAGAACTTAATCCATCACTGGGTATGTCCCGTATCTTCCACCTAGCGACAATCGGTTCGAGGGCTCGACGACCCTTATAGAAATTGAGATAGAACACACACTAACAAGAAAAAACTTCCGGTTAGGCCACGTGCCCATGTTGGGGTAGAGTGGCAGTACGGTAAAGGTTGTCCGGCGAAGAATAGGTTATGTGTCATTTTTTAAAACATGTTTTTCCCAAAAATGACCACTTCCACATACCTCCAGTGAATAAGACTCTGCCTTTTCTCCGGGTTTTCCATAAAGCCTTTGTTTTGTAAAAACACAATTTTAAGGTGTCCACTTAGGGACTAATATTTGTGATGGTAATAAATACCATATGGTGGCTTATGGGCTTGGTAACTCCAAGTATTAACTAATGGCATAGTAATAGTATATAGTATTAATAGAAGTGATACTCACTTCAAAAATAGTTTTCTTTTGGAAATCAAAGTTTTGTAAAACTTTTCAGAAGTAAAACATCCATGATAGATAATGATAAGTGTAATATCAGCAAGCATCAGGATGTCTTGCCTTAAATCTCTTTGTGCCCCTGGCCTTGAAGTAGCTTGATCTTGACACATAGCTCTACAACTCCTTCTCCTTCTTCTTTGTTTTCTAGCGTCGTAAACGAATAAAATACACACACTCAGAACTCAAGACCAAACAACTAAACAAAACAACACATACAGGAAGCAAACGTATACTCGCAAATTCCTCTCGAACGTTATCGCGAAAACTATCTCACATAACTCTCACGGTCCAAAACTATCGTCAGACACTATGTATGGTTTGAAAACCATATCCCACATATTAAATATCCTCTATGGAGTGGGTGTACCACTCTCATAATAAGATATTCAAGGAGCTAAAAATATAGCTTGTGGGTGCAAGAGGTTAGGTTACTAAGATAAACTAAGGTCAAACAGAACAATACCCGTGGCAGTGGGTGTTAGCAACACTTAAGCAATTTTCACTTATTATGTTCATGATTAAGTGGGATGTTTTGTTCACAAGATACTCCTAAGCACAACAAATAACCCAAGTATAACACTCATGCTAAGGTAATCACTCAAACAAAAACCAAACAACAAGCAAACAAAACACTGATGAATCAGCTAGCTGTTTAATAAGCTTAGGCCTACACAAAAGCTAAGGAATCAATCAATCATGCAAGTATCCAAACAAAACAGTGGCTTAATAAAATGTAACAATCCAATATTACTCACTCTAAAACTATTAACAACAAGAGACATTACTCTTAGCAAAATATCTTAATAACATGAGTCACTATTAGCATACTAGTATGGAAAATTTACACGAGCATGCCCTAAGACATAATTGCATTCCACCACCCATCAACACACAGCAACTACAATATGTATGCCATAATAACAGAAAGGAAAAACATCCTAAACATGCTAGAAAACATCATACACTCCTAAAAATAAAAGGACAACAATAATGGAGCAACTCAGCCTCTAGTGGGACACTAATGCAACACTAGACGAGCAATCAATACTATAAGCATGAATTTTTCCTAGACCATAAACTCATGAATAAAAACACCTACTAACAGTACATATACCTTACACATGCTAATAATCAAATATACTTAAAATAATGCTATGAAAAACAACTACTCATACTAGTGAAAACACGATAGTTAAATAAGACAAGCAATTGTCATACATGCTTTCTTGTAAACTAATGTGAAAACTAACAGAGGTGACACCATCACCACATTATTACCAAAATGGTACTGGACTCACATAACCATCACAAAAAAACTAGGTATTTAATCATAGCAAAACTAGCTCACAACATCTAGTCCACAAAAATACTAGAAACAATAAGAAGCTAATTCTATTTCTATTTGTTTTTCCAATCATGCACAAAACTTCCTAACATACTAGTAATGAAAGAAAACACTTAATAACAGTGGCCAACACATCTACTCATGCTTGGAAACAAGTTTCTAACAAACAATCATTTATTTTAAAACAAACACACAAGATTCAAAATAAACAGAAAAGTGTTGTTCATCGAAATGCACACCACAAATAATCCAGAGACCTAAAAATTGTGAAAAACTAGGATTACATCGATATAATCACACACACACAAGCTCATCCAATTGGATTCACATAAAAAATCTGTTTTGAACTCTCTCTAAAAATCCTAGAAATAGCTAGTGCTCTTTTACCAAAATGGATGGCATTTCCAAATGGTAGATCACCTTGATGCAAGGTCAAGTCTCACTGATAGATATATCTAAGGGCTACTCAAAACAGTTTGGTTTGCAAGATTTGGTCACTTAAAACTCAAGTTATGATTAAAATGGTGAAACAGAGTGCTTCTGCCATTTTTATTAGTTCTCTCAAAATATAGCACAAAATCCATTTCTTCAAGTTGGAGGTGGTTAAGAATTTGTAGATCCATCTCTGTGATTTTTGGTTTGGAAAATTTTACTCGTTTGCATTTTCATTTCGAATTAAAGTAACATGCCTGAAATAGATCTATAGAAAAAAAAAGAATCAACATGCGCGGGTCAACAGGCTAGATCCGGAGGAAGATGGGCCGCGCGGGGTGAGGCCGGCCCGCTGGACGAGCGCGCACGCCGAATCGGTACGCCGCCGCCCGATTTGAGTTCTGTGCTGGGATTAGAGACGCGCGGGTTCAAAGAGGACCACCGGATGCAGATCCGATGGCCGAGGAGTGGCCACGTCGACGCGCGCCGGCGATGACCTGAAGAAGCGACGGAGTCCGCTTCTGCCACCGTCGGAGGAGCTTGGGTCGCTGCCGTGGAAGCGCGCAGTCTCCTGGATGCCAGCACACCAAGGAGAGGCTCCGGAGCTCGCCGCCCATCCGATGCGCGCCAGCACGCAAGGCGGGAGGGACAGGGGCGTGATCTGCCATGGAAGCCACGGGAGGAGCTCGGGTCGAAGATGGCGGGGGCTCGACGAGGGACCAACGACCAAGACGAAAGGGGCAAGAGTCTCCAGGGAACTCGAGGAAGGCAGGGGAAGAAATGGTAGAGGCGGGGAAGCTCTAATTCGTCGGCGTGACAGAGGGCATACCCGCGGCGGCCCGTGGTCGATTCCGGCGATTTGAGGAGAGAGGGATTTCCGTGCATTCGTGCAATTAGGGAGGAAAGGGGATAGAGAGACAAGCTCTCGAGCAAAGTGGAGACTAGGAGAGCACTGGCAGCGTTGCACGGCGCCGCGGCCATGGACGGCCATGGTGAGCAGGCTGGGGGAAGAACCAGGGCCGAAAGGAACTTGTCTAGGGGGTTTGCGGTGGTGAGGAGGTGATGGAGCCAGAAGGGCTCGGGCAGAGGAGGTCCAGGGAGGTGGGGCTCTGGGCTTTCTCTCACAGTACCCGAAGGTGTTTGATATGAAATAGAGAGGGAAGGAGAGGGTCCAGGGGGAGGGGGACTAGCTCTTCGAGCTCGTGGAGGTCAACTCTTATAGAAGGTGGGTCCTGGAGGCAGCAAGGTATGGGGAGGGGTGTGGGCATGTCATCCCATGCCATTGCTTAGTGTTTAAGCCATGTGGGATGAGGTGGGAGGGTATGGGCATGCCATTTCGTCCAGGAACTCAAGGGGGTGGGGTCCAGGTGACTAGGCAGCTAGGGGATCCAAGGTGAGTGAAAGAGAGTGAAAAATATCACCTAAAGGTCTCTTTTAAAAATTGAGCAGAAAGTGTTTGTGCTGGTTTTCTTCAAAAACTTGAACACAAAATATCCAATAGAATATGCCTAGGAGGCAGGGAATGAAAATTGGAGTAGGGTAGTGGTGGTCTCTCACTTTTCTTAAATTGTTTACTTTGAAAACTTAAAATTTTCCAAAAACTGTTGTTTCTGTTTTTAACTATTTTCTCCAAATTTTTGAATAGAAGATATGTTTGAAAACATGTTTAATGGATAGAGAATCAAAATTGAGTCTAGGGGTGGTGATCCCCAATTTTTCTGAAAATGTTTGTTTCACAAATTTTTGAAAATTCAAAAAGTGTTGAAACTGTTTTTGGATGTTTTCTTCAAAAATTTGAAAATGACAAGCAAATGTTTTTGGATAACTAGGTCACATATGACCCTAGGAATGTTGGGGAATTTTCCCAAGAATTTTATAAATACTTTTATTAACAAAAACATAAAAAGTACATTTCTGGCCTTTTGGAAAATAGAATTTAATAGATAGGAAAATGTTTATAAATCAAGTATTTTTGAGTTGGGGTGGAAGGGTATATAATATAGGTCGCAAAGTTGGTTTTTGTTAGACAACTCCTTTATAAAAATATTTGAGATGCCAAGTGTAAAAGGATAATAACAGGAATTTATTTAATAGGCCAAAGCCTAAGAGAGGAATAATCACCTGGTCATGGGAAGCAAAAATGGATCACATGAATATGATGTATAAGTCATGAGGATAACAAGGGAAGGTTGATTTAGCTCACAAATGATATGGGTGATTTTTAGGAAGAATTAACAAAAGCATCATGATAACAGGGACATGATCCTATTTGTTGGAAAGACCTCAAGAGGGCTTTGAAAGAAAAGTGAATGGGTTTAATAATCAAAACCAAACATAAGGATAGGGCTCATAGATACGTACCATTATATCCATGATGGCACACTGGTCAAAGATCAAGATTTCTCCTTATGGCAGGAGGCCAAACTAGAGAAGTTAAAAAGAACATAAGATGAGATAGAAATAGGATATAACATGCTACTGATGTATGGGCTTTGTTATTTGTAGATCTTATTCAATTAAAACACTCACAATCCTTCACAACAGTTATAAATGCTTTGAGGTAAAAACAAGATGAGGTCACCTCACAAGCATATAATAACAAGACCTAACAAGTTCACTCAAGCAAGAGATTTCTATAATTCAAATTCTTGGAGTTTTTCCCTCAAGTGTTTTAAAGAAAGTTAGTGACCAAGATAAACCTTTTCAGGAGGGTTTTTATGAAAGAGGTTCATCTCAATACTTGTTATTTATGTAACCATTTTGTTTTGGTTGGTTCCCACACCATCACTCAAGGTCAAACAAGGCAGAGAGAGGTGAAACAAGATTAATAGTTAAGCATTTTAAAAAGTTTTTGTTGGCCCTAATTTTTGACTCTCGAACAACTGCACTTTGTTGGTTTCCAAAAAGTGGGGTGTGACAGATCTCCCCCCCTTAAAATGAATCTCGTCCCCGAGATTCGTAGGGGAAGCAAGGCAGTGGGTTTTCTCAACACAGAGCAACACCAAAAACATAGGAGTTAAAATTTTCTTTACCTAAGAAAAACAAAACATTTTTTCCTAACCAGGGTTAGCAGGCCAACTTGTTCCAGAAAAGTTGTTTTTCTCTGGTACTTCAAAATAAAATTCCACTTTGAAAATTTTATAGAAAAATTTTGGCCACCCATAAGTGGTCACAGAAGCCTAGTTTTGCAGGGGTAGAGTCTATAACCAGCTAGTGATCTTTCCATGATTTGAAAGAAAATCCAGAAGCTAGGTGGACCCAGATTTTTCTTGAGTGTTTTGCTGATGTGTGGGAGCGGGCCCACTTGGCAGTCGATGCCCTTCTCTCTTCTTCTTCTCCTCCTTGCCTTTCCTTCTCTTCTGGTGCGCACACCATCGGCATCAGGGTGTCCCGCCCATTGTGAGTCCATGGTGGGCTGACACCTTGTTGTGGGACTGCTGCGAGTGTGACATGTTGATTCTTTGGCCACTTGGGAAGAGGCGCGTCGGTGGTTTTGCGCCATTTGTGAGCACTGCAGCTGGATTCTTCGGCCTTTCCCGTGTATTGCTCGATGAAGAAGAGGGCTCTGCTCTTGCTGTTATAAGAAGGGTAGCCGAGGTTCTCTAAATCGCACCACATGATGAGCTTCATTTCCGAGTTAATCGATGACTTCTTCAAGGAGTACGTCACCCTGCTGGAGCGAGCAAATCCCTTGGAGCACTTCTTCATCGTGCTACTCTTCAGCTGTTGCCTGGTGGGAGGGTTCACGGTGATCCTGGTGGCCATGATCTGCGCTTTCTGGTGCATCCATGACTGGTGGTATGGTATCAGGAACAAGACCGTGGTGGAAGAAGGACGAGCGGTGGCGCCGGTGGTTGCACCAGTGGAGACTAACGCTGGTGGCACTAGTCCTGGAGGACTGGAGGGGCTTCGTCGTCGACTGACTCGGGGTTCTGCATCAGGTGAGGGTGGCTCACCTTCATACTAGGCTCCCACCAGTGAGAGCTAGGCAATGTTAGGGTCTACGCCAGAGTAGGTGTAGTGGTCTGTGTTGGTAAACAGGCTTGTATCATACTTTTCTGAAACTTTTTATCTGTTAGGTGTAATGTTATTTCCTAAACAATGTATCCCTCTGAAGTTCCTGAAAGATTTGTAGTTCTTCAAGATCATTCTTCTTTTTGTGGGGTTTTGTGGCAAACCAAAGTTGAGAGTGTAGTCACACCAGGGCAGGCCTGGAAGGGTTTTACTTCCAGTAGTATCCCAGAGGATTTTTCTTTTGGGGAGGTTAATTAGAGGTCGCTCAAAGCCTCCTAGGTTTCTTTGGGCAGAAAACGATGTGGGTGTACTAGTTTTGTTAAGGTGATGAAACACGAGTGTAACAAGTTTTTAAAAGGAAAGCTTTTCACACTGATAAGCAGAGAAGTGAAAACTACTCCACCATAATAGAGCAAGGAAACATTATCGCGCACAATTCCTAACAATCGGCACTCAAAAACAAGCAAACTAGGTACCTTAAAAAATCAACAGACATCTAAAAATAAACACGGAGGAAAAAGGGTAGCTCAAGTGAAATAAGTGAGCAAAAACCTATGCATCCTATGGGTCTGAGTCAACCAGGGTTGTTTGAAAATTCCTTGCCACTTCTTCTGATCTCGAGGATTTTCTTCACCTTGTTCAGGTTGGAGAGGGACTTGATTGGTAATATCACTTCGGTGTAAGAGGTTATGGCAGATCTTCATTCTTTGCATCGAACGCACCTGGGTGATGAGGCTTTCTATAAGGAAAAACTTTGGCTTCTTTAGGTTGCAAATTACTAAGGTCTTCTTGGGAATCGTCAAGTAGGTAATTTTGAAAGTTTGCAGAAGAAAAAACTTTTGGAAAACCTTTATATAAAAACCAAAGTGTGTACTATTTTGTTTTCCAAAAGTTTGTTTGAAAAAGTTTTGAGCCATAAATTTTGTTTGAAACAGAGGTCATAAATTTGGTTTCAAAAAGTTTGTTCGTAAAAGAGGCTATAAATTTTGTTTTCAAAAAGTTTTGAGCCATGAAAACAAAGGAGAAAAAGGACATGTATACTATTTTCTCTGTCTCCCAACTCTCGGGGTTGTAAATTAGGCAATGATTTTGGGAGAAAGGGGAGAGTAGAAGCTAGGCTTAGTGTTTCTTTGGATAAAACAATTTAGGTAGTATTTTAGTTTTTTTATAAAGATATTTTTACTTCCTAACTGACGTCCATGCTAACTAAGGTCTCCTAAAGTCAGGATAGCTCTGATACCAACTCTGTAAGGTCCCCCAGAACCACTGTTCAAGGACACCTTTTATATGCATACATTCACGATCCCAGATCACACCAGTCGTGAACAACATATCAAGTTGGTACACAGATACAATATCCATTACACGGTTACGCAAACACTTACAAAAGAGACATGGTCACCTGACCAAGTTCACACAACTGCCACGCAGGGAAAACACACAACACACACAGCGGAAGACTAACACACAAAACGTGGTAGAGCCCAAGTCACTCCTTAACCTACAGGCTGCTGACTGGGAGACGATCCTAGTTCGCAAGGCCATCGGCGCAGTGCTTCTCCTCGTTGATCTCCTCCTGAGATTCTTTCTCGATGTATGGCAAGTAGATACCAGGGACGAAACCAATATGATTACATTTGAATGTACTCAGCAAGACACCCATCATGTAGCTTACCAAAAATGCAAGTATGCTTATAGGGTGGAATAGGTGGGCTATAAATAGGGTTCACTATCAATGGTGTTCTAATAGGATGACACCATAGTTGCAGTCAGGTTAATCTGTATCTTCGTTGAAGAAGATACTTCAGAAGAAAATAATATATAGTTTTTCTTTCTCTTGTAGATATCACATGTACAAGAGGTTTTGTAAAAACTTAGTTAAAAGAAAGTTTTCTCTTTGCAAAACTTCTTGGAATCAATTTCCAGAATTCTTGCTTAGAGGAGAAAGATTTTGTTTGCAAAACTTTTTGTAAAAACAACTTCTGCCTTTTCATCATCGGTACCTCCATGGTACAAGGTTTCCTTCCTTTCCAAACTTCCCAAGTTCAACACCTTTTTGAAAATGTATTTTTGAAAACATGGACACAATGCTAGCTACATGGCCATTCAACTGTCCATATCCGAGGACGTGGCTTCTTCGAAAAAGTTGTACTCTGCAGAGGTGTACACATCCACCAGATCCAGTACACCTGCCGTGAACAACCACGAACTGTAACAACAGTATGTGAACATCAGATAACTGATCATAACCATCCACTATGTTCAAGATAGAATGTGTCTATCTCTTCAGTTGAGTATAATATCCCCGGCTCCCTGCCTAGACAGGAGACTCAACTGTCGCACCCGGAGGAGAACTTAATCCCTCACTGGGTATGTCCCGTATCTTCCACCTAGCGACAATCAATTCGAGGGCTCGACGACCCTCATAGCAATTGCGATAGAACACACACTAACAAGAACAAACTTCCAGTTAGGCCCCGTGCCCATGTTGGGGTAGATTGGCAGTACGGTAAAGGTTGTCCGACGAAGACTAGGTTATGTGTCATTTTTGAAAACATGTTTTTCCCAAAAATGACCACTTCCACATACCTCCGGTGAATAAGACTCTGGCTTTTCTCCGGGCTTTCCATAAAGCCTTTGTTTTGTAAAAACACAATTTTAAGGTGTCCACTTAGGGACTAATATTTGTGATGGTAATAAATACCATATGGTGGCTTATGGGCTTGGTAACTCCAAGTATTAACTAATGGCATAGTAATAGTATATAGTATTAATAGAAGTGATACTCACTTCAAAAATAGTTTTCTTTTGGAAATCAAAGTTTTGTAAAACTTTTCAGAAGTAAAACATGCATGATAGATAATGATAAGTGTAATATTAGCAAGCATCACGATGGCTTGCCTTAAATCTCTTTGTGCCCCTAGCCTTGAAGTATCTTGATCTTGACACATAGCTCTACAACTCCTTCTTCTTTGTTTTTTAGCGTCGTAAATGAATAAAAGACACACACTCATAACTCAAGACCAAACAACTAAACAAAACAACACATACAGGAAGCAAACGTATACTCGCAAATTCCTCTCGAACATTATCGTGAAAACTATCTCACATAACTCTCACGGTCCAAAACTATCGTCAGACACTATGTATGGTTTGAAAACCATATCCCACATATTAAATATCCTCTATGGAGTGGGTGTACCACTCTCATAATAAGATATTCAAGGAGCTAAAAATATAGCTTGTGGGTGCAAGAGGTTAGGTTACTAAGATAAACTAAGGTCAAACAGAACAATACCCATGGCAGTGGGTGTTAGCAACACTTAAGCAATTTTCACTTATTATGTTCATAATTAAGTGTGATGTTTAGTTCACAAGATACTCCTAAGCACAACAAATAACCCAAGTATAACACTCATGCTAAGGTAATCACTCAAACAAAAACCAAACAACAAGCAAACAAAACACTGATGAATCAGCTAGCTGTTTAATAAGCTTAGGCCTACACAAAAGCTAAGGAATCAATCAATCATGCAAATATCCAAACAAAACAGTGGCTTAATAAAATGTAACAATCCAATATTACTCACTCTAAAACTAATAACAACAAGAGACATTACTCTTAGCAAAATATCTTAATAACAGGAGTCACTATTAGCATACTAGTATGGAAAATTTACACGAGCATGCCCTAAGACATAATTGCATTCCACCACCCATCAACACACAGCAACTAAAATATGTATGCCATAATAACAGAAAGGAAAAAACATCCTAAACATGCTAGAAAACATCATACACTCCTAAAAATAAAAGGACAACAATAATGGAGCAACTCAGCCTCTAGTGGGACACTAATGCAACACTAGAGGAGCAATCAAAACTATAAGCATGAATTTTTCCTAGACCATAAACTCATGAATAAAAACACCTACTAACAATACATATACCTTACACATGCTAATAATCAAATATACTTGAAATAATGCTATGAAAAACAACTACTCATACTAGTGAAAACACGATAGTTAAATAAGACAAGCAATTGTCATACATGCTCTCTTGTAAACTAATGTGCAAACTAACAGAGGTGATACCATCACCACATCAGTACCAAAATGGTACTGGACTCACATAACCATCAAAAAAAAACCTAGGTATTTAGTCATAGCAAAACTAGCTCACAACATCTAGTCCACAAAAATACTATAAACAATAAGAAGCTAATTCTATTTCTATTTGTTTTTCCAATCATGCACAAAACTTCCTAACATACTAGTAATGAAAGAAAACACTTAATAACAGTGGCCAACACATCTACTCATGCTTGGAAACAAGTTTCTAACAAACAATCATTTATTTTAAAACAAACACACAAGATTCAAAATAAACAGAAAAGTGTTGTTCATCGAAATGCACACCACAAATAATCTAGAGCCCTAAAAATTATGAAAAACTAAGATTACATAGATATAATCACACACAGGCTCATCCAATTGGATTCACATCAAAAATCTTTTTTGAACTCTCTCTAAAAATCCTAGAAATAGCTACTGGTCTTTTACCAAAATGGATGGCATTTCCAAATGGTAGATCACCTTGATGCAAGGTAAAGTCTCACTGATATATCTATCCAAGGGATACTCAAAACAGTTTGGTTTGCAAGATTTGGTCACTTAAAACTCAAGTTATGATTAAAATGGTGAAAAAGAGTGCTTCTGTCATTTTTATTAGTTCTCTCAAAATATAGCACAAAATCCATTTCTTCAAGTTGGAGGTGGTTAAGAATTTGTAGATCCATCTCTGCGATTTTTGGTTTGGAAAATTTTATTCGTTTGCATTTTCATTTCGAATTAAAGTAACATGCCTGAAATAGATCTACAGAAAAAAAAGAATCAACCTGCGCGGGTCAACAGGCTAGATCCGGAGGGAGATGGGCCGCGCGGGGCGAGGCCGGCCCGCTGGACGAGCGCGCACGCCGAATCGGTACGCCGCCGCCTGATTTGAGTTCTGTGGCTGGGATTAGAGACGCGCGGGTTCAAAGAAGACCACCGGATGCAGATCCGATGGCCGAGGAGCGGCCACGTCGACGCGTGCCGGCGACGACCTGAAGAAGCGACGGAGTACGCTTCTGCCACCGTCGGAGGAGCTTGGGCTCTCCGCCGTGGAAGCGCGCAGTCTCCCGGATGCCAGCACACCACGGAGAGGCTCCGGAGCTCGCCGCCCATGCGATGCGTGCCAGCACGCAAGGCGGGAGGGATAGGGGCGTGATCCGCCATGGAAGCCGCGGGAGGAGCTCGGGTCGAAGATGGCGGGGGCTCGACGAGGGACCAACTACCAAGACGAAAGGGGCATGAGTCTCCAGGGAACTCGAGGAAGGCAGGGGAAGAAACGGTGGAGGCGGGGAAGCTCTAATTCGTCGGCGTGACAGAGGGCATACCCGCGGCGGCCCGTGGTCGATTCCAGCGATTTGAGGAGAGAGGGATTTCTGTGCATTCGTGCAATTAGGGAGGAAAGGGGATAGAGAGACAAGCTCTCGAGCAAAGTGGAGGCCAGGAGAGCACTAGCGGCGTTGCACGGCGCCGCGGCCATGGACGGCCATGGTGAGCAGGCTGGGGGAAGAACCAGGGCCGAGAGGAACTTGTCTAGGGGGTTTGCGGTGGTGAGGAGGTGATGGAGCCAGAAGGGCTCGGGCAGAGGAGGTCCAGGGAGGTGGGGGTCTGGGCGTTCTCTCACAGCACCCGAAGGTGTTTGATATGAATTAGAGAGGTAAGGAGAGGGTCCAGGGGGAGGGGGACTGGTTCTTCGAGCTCGTGGAGGTTAACCCTACTAGAAGGTGGGTCCTGGAGGCAGCAAGGTATGGGGAGGGGTGTGGGCATGTCAGCCCATGCCATTGCTTAGTGTTTAAGCCATGTGGGATGAGGTAGAAGGGTATGGGCATGCCATTTCGTCCAGGAAGTCAAGGGGGTGGGGTCCAGGTGACTAGGCAGCTAGGGGATCCAAGGTGAGTGAAAGATAGTGAAAAATATCACCTAAAGGTCTCTTTTAAAAATTGAGCAGAAAGTGTTTGTGCTGGTTTTCTTCAAAAACTTGAACACAGCATATCCAAGAGAATATGCCTAATAGATATGGAATGAAAATTGGAGTAGGGTAGTGGTGGTCTCTCACTTTTCTTAAATTGTTTACTTTGAAAACTTTCAATTTTCCAAAAACTGTTGTTTCTGTTTTTAACTGTTTTCTCCAAATTTTTTAATAGAAGATATGTTTGAAAACATGTTTAATGGATAGAGAATCCAAAATTGAGTCTAGGGGTGGTGATCCCCAATTTTTCTGAAAATGTTTGTTTCACAGAATTTTGAAAATTCAAAAAGTGTTGAAACTGTTTTTGGATGTTTTCTTCAAAAATTTGAGAATGACAAGCAATGTTTTTTGTATAACTAGGTCACATATGACCCTAGTAATGTTGGGGAATTTTCCCAAGAATTTTAGAAATACTTTTATTAACAAAAACATAAAAAGTACATTTCTGGCCTTTTGGAAAATAGAATTTAATAAATAGGAAAATGTTTATAAATCAAGTATTTTTGAGTTGGGGTGGAAGGGTATATAATATAGGTCGCAAAGTTAGTTTTTGTTAGACAACTCCTTTAGAAAAATATTTGAGATGCCAAGTGTAAAAGGATAATAACAGGAATTTATTTAATAGGCCAAAGCCTAAGAGAGGAATAATCACCTGGTCATGGGAAGCAAAAATGGATCACATGAATATGATGTATAAGTCATGAGGATAACAAGGGAAGGTTTATTTATCTCACAAATGATATAAGTGATTTTTAGGAAGAATTAACAAAAGCATCATGATAACAGGGACATGATCCTATTTGTTGGAAAGACCTCAAGAGGGCTTTGAAAGAAAAGTGAATGGGTTTAATAATCAAAACCAAACATAAGGATAGGGCTCATAGATACGTACCATTATATCCATGATTGTACACTGGTCAAAGATCAAGATTTCTCCTTATGGCAGGAGGCCAAACTAGAGAAGTTAAAAAGAACAGAAGATGAGATAGAAATAGGATATAACATGCTACTGATGTATGGGCTTTGTTATTTGTAGATCTTATTCAATTAAAACACTCACAATCCTTCACAATAGTTATAAATGCTTTGAGGTAAAAACAAGATGAGGTCACCTCACAAGCATATAATAACAAGACCTAACAAGTTCACTCAAGCAAGAGATTTCTATAATTCAAATTCTAGGAGTTTTTCCCTCAAGTGTTTTAAAGAAAGTTAATGACCAAGACAAACCTTTTCAGGCGGGTTTTTATGAAAGAGGTTCATCTCAATACTTGTTATTTATGTAACCATTTTGTTTTGGTTGGTTCCCACACCATCACTCAAGGTCAAACAAGGCAGCGAGAGGTGAAACAAGATTAATAGTTAAGCATTATAAAAAGTTTTTGCTGGCCCTAATTTTTGACTCTCGAACAACTGCACTTTGTTGGTTTCCAAAAAGTGGGGTGTGACAGATCTCCCCCCCCCCCTTAAAATGAATCTCGTCCCCGAGATTCGTAGGGGAAGCAAGGCAGTGGGTTTTCTCAACACAGAGCAACACCAAAAACATAGGAGTTAAAATTTTCTTTACCTAAGAAAAACAAAACAATTTTTCCTAACCAGGTTTAGCAGGCCAACTTGTTCCAGAAAAGTTGTTTTTCTCTGGTACTTCGAAATAAAATTCCACTTTGAAAATTTTATAGAAAATTTTTGGCCACCCATAAGTGGTCACAGAAGCCTAGTTTTGCAGGGGTAGAGTCTATAACCAGCTAGTGATCTTTCCATGATTTGAAAGAAAATCCAGAAGCTACGTGGACCCAGATTTTTCTTGAGTGTTTTGCTGACGTGTGGGAGCGGGCCCACTTGGCAGTCGATGCCCTTCTCTCTTCTTCTTCTCCTCCTTGCCTTTCCTTCTCTTCTGGTGCGCACACCATCGGCATCAGGGTGTCCCGCCCATTGTGAGTCCATGGTGGGCTGACACCTTGTTGTGGGACTGCTGCGAGTGTGACATGTTGATTCTTTGGCCACTTGGGAAGAGGTGCGTCGGTGGTTTTTCGCGCCATTTGTGAGCACTACAGCTGGATTCTTCGGCCTTTCCCGTGTAGTGCTCGATGAAGGAGAGGGCTCTGCTCTTGGTGTTATAAGAAGGGTAGCCGAGGTTCTCTAAATCGCACCACATGATGGGCTTCATTTCCCAGTTAATCGATGACTTCTTCAAGGAGTACGTCACCCTGCTGGAGCGAGCAAATCCCTTGGAGCACTTCTTCATCGTGCTACTCTTCAGCTATTGCCTTGTGGGAGGGGTCACGGTGATCCTGGTGGCCATGATCTGGGCTTTCTGGTGCATCCATGACTGGTGGTATGGTATCAGGAACAAGACCGTGGTGGAAGAAGGACGAGCGGTGGCGACAGTGGTTGCACCAGTGGAGGCTCGCGCTGGTGGCACTAGGCCTGGAGGACTGGAGGGGCTTCGTCGTCGACTGACTCGGGGTTCTGCATCAGGTGAGGGTGGCTCACCTTTAGACTAGTCTCCCACCAGTGAGAGCTATGCAATGTTAGGGTCTACACCAGAGTAGGTGTAGTGGTCTGTGTTGGTAAACAGGCTTGTATCTTACTTTTCTGAAACTTTTTATCTGTTAGGTGTAATGTTATTTCCTAAACAATGTATCCCTTTTAAGTTCCTGAAAGATTTGTAGTTCTTCAAGATCATTCTTCTTTTTGTGGGGTTTTGTGGCAAACCAAAGTTCAGAGTGTAGTCACACCAGGGCAGGCCTGGAAGGGTTTTACTTCCAGTAGTATCTCAGAGGATTTTTCTTTTGGGGAGGTTAATTAGAGGTAGCTCAAAGCCTCCTATGTTGCTTTGGGCACAAAACGATGTGGGTGTACTAGTTTTGTTTAGGTGATGAAACACGAGAGTAACAAGTTTTAAAAAGGAAAGCTTTTCACACTGATAAGCAGAGAAGTGAAAACTACTCCACCATAATAGAGCAAGGAAACATTATCGCGCACAATTCCGAACAATCGGCACTCAAAAACAAGCAAACCAGGTACCTTAAAAAATCAACAGACGTCTAAAAAGAAACACGGAGGAAAAAGGGTAGCTCGGGTGAAATAAGTGAGCAAAAACCTATGCATCCTATGGGTCTGAGTCAACCAGGGTTGTTTGAAAATTCCTTGCCACTTCTTCTGATCTCGAGGATTTTCTTCACCTTGTTCAGGTTGGAGAGGGACTTGATTGGTAAGATCTCTTCAGTGTAAGAGGTTATGGCAGATCTTCATTCTTTGCATCGAAAGCACCTCGGTGATGAGGTTTTCTATAAGGAAAAACTTTGGCTTCTTCAGGTTGCAAATTACTAAGGTCTTCTTGGGAATCGTCAAGTAGGTAATTTAGAAAGTTGACAGAAGAAAAACCTTTTTTTAAACCGTTATATAAAAACCAAAGTGTGTACTATTTCGTTTTCAAAAAGTTTGTTTGAAAAAGTTTTGAGCCATAAATTTTGTTTGAAACAGAGGTCATAAATTTGGTTTCAAAAAGTTTGTTTGCAAAAGAGGCTATAAATTTTGTTTTCAAAAAGTTTTGAGCCATGGAAACAAAGGAGAAAAAGGACATGTATACTATTTTCTCTATCTCCCAACTCTCGGGGTTGTAAATTAGGCAATGATTTTGGGAGAAAGGGGAGAGTAGAAGCTAGGCTTAGGGTTTCTTTGGATAAAACAATTTAGGTAGTATTTTAGTTTTTTTACAAAAATATTTTTACTTCCTAACTGACGTCCATGCTAATTAAGGTCTCCTAAAGTCAGGATAGCTCTGATACCAACTCTGTAAGGTCCCCCAGAACCACTGTTCAAGGACACCTTCGATATGCATACATTCACGATCCCAGATCACACCAGTCGTGAACAACATATCAAGTTGGTACACAGATATAATATCCATTACACAGTTACGCAAACACTTACAAAAGAGACACGGTCACGTGACCAAGTCCACACAACTGCCACGCAGGGAAAACACACAACACACACAGCGGAAGACAAACACACAAAATGTGGTAGAGCCCAAGTCACGCCTTAACCTACAGGCTGCTGACTGGGAGACGATCCTAGTTCGCAAGGCCATCGGCGCAGTGCTTCTCCTCGTTGATCTCCTCCTGAGATTCCTTCTCGATGTATGGCAAGTAGATACCAGGGACGAAACCAATATGAGTACATTTGAATGTACTCAGCAAGACACCCATCATGTAGTTTACCAAAAATGCAAGTATGCTTATATGGTGGAATAGGTGGGCTATAAATAGGGTTCACTATCAATGGTGTTCATATAGGATGACACCATAGTTGCAGTCAGGTTAATCTGTATCTTCGTTGAAGAAGATACTTCAGAAGAAAATAATATATAGTTTTTCTTTCTCTTGTAGATATCACATGTACAACAGGTTTTGTAAAAACTTCGTTAAAAGAAAGTTTTCTCTTTGCAAAACTTCTTGGAATCAATTTCCATAATTCTTGGTTAGAGGAGAAAGATTTTGTTTTCAAAACTTTTTGTAAAAACAACTTCTGGCTTTTCATCATCGGTACCTCCACGGTACAAGGTTTCCTTCCTTTCCAAACTTCCCAAGTTCAACACCTTTTTGAAAACATGGACACAATGCTAGCTACATGGCCATTCAACTGTCCATATCCGAGGACGCGTCTTCTTCGAAAAAGTTGTACTCTGCAGAGGTGTACACATCCACCAGATCCAGTACACCTGCTGTCGAATCTCTGATTCTACAAATCCCTCGGATGAGCCGGTAGGGTTTCGAGTAGAGGAACGATGTACGCGCTGGTGACCTCGACGGCTAACAAGGAGAAAGATTTACCCAGGTTCGGGGCCCTCGTAGAGGTAAAACCCTTACTCCTGCTTGTCTGATCTGTATTATGGCAAAATAGTCGAGCTGTTTACAATGGCGATGCCATGGCGAGGCGTACGGGGTATCCCGTGTATTGCCTAGTCTAGTTGTGGCTTGTATCTTCCTCTCTCTAGATTGGATCGGGATTAGTTGTTCCCTCATTGGATGATCTCTTTCTCTCCTCCCTCCTCGCTTTATATATGCAGGCAGGAGGGGGTTACATGAGTCCTAGTAGATTACGTATAGGAGTTCTTGTCTTGACCCGCCAGTCTTGCGGGTGGGCTTCACGTGGGCCATCTAGAATACTCCAAGGGCTCCTCTTCTTGGGCCTTAACCTTGGGCCTGAGACGGGGTGTCCTTACCCGCAGTGTCCAGGATCCATATCTTCGTCAGTAGCCCCCGAGTGTTTATTCGACTGAGAATAGTCGGGTAAGCACTCAAAGTCCGTTCTTGATTTCTTCGATTGGTCATTCAATCGCCTGTTTTCGAGGGTGTATACCCTGTGCGCGAAGCGCTTCTGTACTCGAGCATCGAGTGTTAAATGTGCCTTGTGTTGGCTATTTTCACAGAAGGATGTGGCTCAGTCGCTTGGCTCTCCCGAAAGATCAGGGCCAATTAATTGCATCTAGGGCAAAAACGGTTCTGGCCTATACGAGTTCGAGACCTTCGACTCGAATCCGGCGAGGTGATCGTTGCGACTGGGCCGTGGAGGTCTTACCGAGTCGAACTAAACCTAAAGGGGTACCCGGCGCGTCCGCTAGGATTTTTCTTCGTGTTGTTGACACGGAAATTTTACCGGAGGATGCAGCTTGAGTGCGATTCCAGGCCCAAAAGAGAGATCCTTGGGTCTTACCTTCGTACTCGAAAGAATACGGCATCCGGATGTGCCTAGTCGGCTGAACAATCCAGGTTTATGATGTGCAAACATCATGTGAATGAATAGCAGGTTCTGCCTACTCGAGTAGTTTTATCCATACGAAAGAGTTTTCGTGTTAGGAGTTTTTTACCCATATGAAAGAGTTTTCATGTTTGGGATGTTGTGCCCATACGAAAGAGTTTTCGTGTGTAGGGTATTTTTTCCTGTGAAAGAGATTTCACGTCATGATGTGTAAATACATCATGTGGTAGAGCTGTGGGAGCCGCATACTCGCAATTTTACCTTGGTCAAGTTCTTGCGATTCTTCGGGTGAAGAGATCTTCCTTCTTGATCTTGTGCGAAAGAGATTTCGCGTTATGAAGTTTACACGAAAGAAATTTCGTCTTGATGTGCCCATACGAAAGAGATTTCGTGTCAGGGTGATTAGGCGAAAGAAATTTCGCGTCCATACGAAAGAGATTTCGTGTCAGGGTGACTGTGCGAAAGAGATTTCACGTCCATACGAAAGAGATTTTGTGTCAGGGTGCTTATGCGAAAGAAATTTCGCGTCTTGATTATGCCCATACGAAATATATTTCGTGTTAGGGTGTTTATGCGAAAGAAATTTCGCGTCTTTGATGTGCCCATACGAAAGAAATTTCGTGTTAGGGAGCTTATGCGAAAGAGATTTCGCGTCTTGATATGCCCATACGAAAGAAATTTCGTGTTATGGAGCTTACGCGAAAGAGATTTCGCGTCTTTGTATGCTCATACGAAAGAAATTTCGTGTTAGGGAGTTTATGCGAAAGAGATTTCGCGTCTTTGATGCTCATACGAAAGATATTTCGTGTTAGAATGCCCATACGAAAGAGATTTCGTGTTAGGGAGTTTATGCGAAAGAGATTTCGCGTCTTTGATGCTCATACGAAAGAGATTTCGTGTTAGAATGCCCATACGAAAGAGATTTCGTGTTAGGGAGTTTATGCGAAAGAGATTTCGCGTCTTTGATGCTCATACGAAAGAGATTTCGTGTTAGAATGCCCATACGAAAGAGATTTCGTGTTAGGGACTCGCGATTTTCTTTTGGACGCGTAACAAGTGATGTCTTTTGTTTCGAGTGATGTGTTTGTACATCGTAGTGCGGAGTCGTGGTTTTTGCGGGAGCCGCATACTCACAATCTTCCCCCCGCTGCGTGGCGAGTGTCTTTTTGTTTGAAGATTCCAAAGAGAAATAAGCCTGATGGCTGACAGTCGCGTGATGTCGTGGTGCACTGAGCACTTGTTCTGCCTCCCGATGGGACGTGGCGAGAAGTGTCAGAGACTAGACATGTCGGAGTCGATGCGGTGGAGGTGTACTCGACACGGCGGACGGAGTCGACGCGGAAGTCGTGTAGTCGACGAGGACGTGGCGGAGTCGCACGACGACGTGAAAGTCGTGTAGTTGACGCGGACGCTCAGCCACCGAGTCCACACAAGAAGATGGACCCGAAAAGTCTTCAAGATGTTCTGATTTTGCGAATTGCCCGCGTTGTCGTATGCGCCTCGTCGAGACGAACAAGTTTGATGTTTTGCTTTTCTTCATCCGAGTTAATATGCGGTTTGTACGACCACAATAAGGATCTGGACGAAGAAATCTGACAGATCTCCTCAGGTACGCGGCCAGCGTGTCATATGCTTCGACGTGGTAGTACGTCGAGAACGCCCGTAGCGCTCGTCGGTTGCGCGACCAGCGCTCATTGGGTGCGCGGCCAACGCTCCCGATGGGAGTAGCCCCCGAGTCTATGTGCGATTATTTGTAATCGGGCATAGACTCAAAGATCTTGTAACATTGTTTCATCGATTTGTCGGGTGCACGGCAGTGATCCCGATGGGAGTAGCCCCCGAGGCTATGTTCGACTCGCAGAGTCGGGCATAGGCTCAAGTTGTTTTGAAGCTAACCCCGTGTGCTTGTCTTCTGTTTGCTCGCGAATGAGGACATGCGTCGACTCCGAGCGGAGGAGGATATGTGTCGACTATCGATTCCGAGCGGAGGATTGTGTCGACTTTCGAAGTTGCAGCCGATGTTGTGGTTCCTGCGTTGCACTTTGTATGACATTGCCGTAGTCGACGAGGCGGTGCCGAGTGACGGAATCGATGAACCGGACTCGTGTGTCGAGTGCGGCTTCGCGCCTCAGCCCCCGAGTCTCGAGTGCGGCTGCGGCGAATTCTCGAGTGCGTCTACTTTGCAGCATAGCCCCCGAGCAACGAGTGTGGCTGCGGCGAAGGACAGCCCCCGAGACGCTTAGTCGAGAGAATTCGATGTAGCGGAGTTGTGCGGCGGAGTCGCGATGTTTCCCGGAAGAAACCGACGAGGCGGACTGATTCGGCGCGGCGGAGTCGCGATGCTTCCTGAAGGACTCGACGCAGCGGACCGAGTCGACGCGGCAGAGTCACGATGCTTCCCGAAGGACTCGACGCGGCGGACCGAGTCGACGCGGCGGAGTCGCGATGTTTGTTGCGTGTACACGGAGGGAAATGTTGACGTCGAGCCCCCGAGCACTAGTATGGCGAGTCTCCATGTTTTATTGACGTTTCGTGGTCTTTGTGTCGACTCGCAAATTGCCGAAATAGGATTCGGATCCGCGAACTCGCAGAGATCCAAAAACGTGTCTCGGTGCGCGAGACGCTGACGGAGATCTAACCATTGGAATTGGCTCAAAAACGACGGAGTGGTGCGGGATTGTATTCCCCAGCTTTTCAACGGTGTGATCTTCGAATTGATGTCCGAGTCGACTGTGAGAATTGTTTTCCCAAAGTCGCGCGGAGTTCCGTCAGATTCTGACAGAGCTTCAGTGTTCGGATCATCCACGGAGATCTAACCATCGGAATCCGCCGATTCTTTTTGCAGCTGGTAGATAATTTGATTTCGCACCTTTTCACCGAAGGAAATTTTCCAGATGAGTTTCGAGCCGCCGTTGATGACGTCCGCAATATGTACGTTGCTGCTGTTCTGCAACCTGCGCGTGAAGAACGATGTCGATTTTCGATTGTAGATGATGAAGGCCGTGCGCGAGGCCGGCGAGTGCTCGATGAAGTTGAAGGATCCGAAGTGATCGAATCCATTGGGTCGAGGACCCGTAGCTTGATGTAGATGAGGCCGGCGAGACCGTAGATCCAGCGCGTGTCGTTCCCACGGACGGCGCCAATTGTCGAATCTCTGATTCTACAAATCCCTCGGATGAGCCGGTAGGGTTTCGAGTAGAGGAACGATGTACGCGCTGGTGACCTCGACGGCTAACAAGGAGAAAGATTTACCCAGGTTCGGGGCCCTCGTAGAGGTAAAACCCTTACTCCTGCTTGTCTGATCTGTATTATGGCGAAATAGTCGAGCTGTTTACAATGGCGATGCCATGGCGAGGCGTACGGGGTATCCCGTGTATTGCCTAGTCTAGTTGTGGCTTGTATCTTCCTCTGTCTAGATTGGATCGGGATTAGTTGTTCCCTCATTGGATGATCTCTTTCTCTCCTCCCTCCTCGCTTTATATATGCAGCCAGGAGGGGGTTACATGAGTCCTAGTAGATTACGTATAGGAGTTCTTGTCTTGACCCGCCAGTCTTGCGGGTGGGCTTCACGTGGGCCATCTAGAATACTCCAAGGGATCCTCTTCTTGGGCCTTAACCTTGGGCCTGCGACGGGGTGTCCTTACCCGCAGGGTCCAGGATCCATATCTTCGTCACCTGCCGTGAACAACCACGGACTGTAACAACAGTATGTGAACATCAGATAACTGATCATAACGATCCACTATGTTCAAGCTAGAATGTGTCTATCTCTTCAGTTGAGTATAATATCCCCGGCTCCCTGCCTAGACAGGAGACTCAACTGTCGCACCCGGAGGAGAACTTAATCCCTCACTGGGTATTTCCCGTATCTTCCACCTAGCGACAATCGGTTCGAGGGCTCGACGACCCTTATAGCAATTGCGATAGAACACACACTAACAAGAACAAACTTCCAGTTAGGCACCGTGCCCATGTTGGGGTAGAGTGGCAGTACGGTAAAGGTTGTCCGGCGAAGACTAGGTTATGTGTCATTTTTGAAAACATGTTTTTCCCAAAAATGACCAGTTCCACATACCTCCGGTGAATAAGACTCTGCCTTTTCTCCGGGTTTTCCATAAAGCCTTTGTTTTGTAAAAACACAATTTTAAGGTGTCCACTTAGGGACTAATATTTGTGATTGTAATAAATACCATATGGTGGCTTATGGGCTTGGTAACTCCAAGTATTAACTAATGGCATAGTAATAGTATATAGTATTAATAGAAGTGATACTCACTTCAAAAATAGTTTTCTTTTGGAAATCAAAGTTTTGTAAAACTTTTCAGAAGTAAAACATGCATGATAGATAATGATAAGTGTAATATCAGCAAGCATCAGGATGGCTTGCCTTAAATCTCTTTGTGCCCCTAGCCTTGAAGTAGCTTGATCTTGACACATAGCTCTACAACTCCTTCTTATTCATTTTCTAGCGTCGTAAATGAATAAAAGACACACACTCAGAACTCAAGACCAAAAAACTAAACAAACCAACACATACAGTAAGCAAATGTATACTCACAAATTCCTCTCGAACATTATCGTGAAAACTATCTCACATAACTCTCACGGTCCAAAACTATCGTCAGACACTATGTATGGCTTGAAAACCATATCCCACGTATTAAATATCCTCTATGGAGTGGGTGTACCACTATCATAATAAGATATTCAAGGAGCTAAAAATATAGCTTGTGGGTGCAAGAGGTTAGGTTACTAAGATAAACTAAGGTCAAACAGAACAATACCCATGGCCGTGGTTGTTAGCAACACTTAAGCAATTTTCACTTATTATGTTCATAATTAAGTGGGATCTTTAGTTCACAAGATACTCCTAAGCACAACAAATAACCCAAGTATAACACTCATGCTAAGGTAATCACTCAAACAAAAACCAAACAACAAGCAAACAAAATACTGATGAATCAGCTAGCTGTTTAATAAGCTTAGGCCTACACAAAAGCTAAGGAATCAATCAATCATGCAAGTATCCAAACAAACCAGTGGCTTAATAAAATGTAACAAGCCAATATTACTCACTCTAAAACTAATAACAACAAGAGACATTACTCTTAGCAAAATATCTTAATAACAGGAGTCACTATTAGCATACTAGTATGGAAAATTTACACGAGCATGCCCTAAGACATAATTGCATTCCACCACCCATCAACAGACAGCAACTACAATATGTATGCCATAATAATAGAAAGGAAAAACATCCTAAACATTCTAGAAAACATCATACACTCCTAAAAATAAAAGGACAGCAATAATGGAGCAACGCAGCCTCTAGTGGGACACTAATGCAACACTAGAGAAGCAATCAATACTATAAGCATGAATTTTTCCTAGACCATAAACTCATCGATAAAAACACCTACTAACAGTACATATACCTTACACATGGTAGTAATCAAATATACTTAAAATAATGCTATGAAAAACAACTACTCATACTAGTGAAAACACGATAGTTAAATAAGACAAGCAATTGTCATACATGCTCTCTTGTAAACTAATGTGCAAACTAACAGAGGTGATAACATCACCACATCAGTACCAAAATGGTACTGGACTCACATAACCATCACAAAAAACCTAGGTATTTAATCATAGGAAAACTAGCTCACAACATCTAGTCCACAAAAATACTAGAAACAGTAAGAAGCTAATTCTATTTCTATTTGTTTTTCCAATCATGTACAAAACTTCCTAACATACTAGTAATGGAAGAAAACACTTAATAATAGTGGCCAACACATCTACTCATGCTTGGAAACAAGTTTCTAACAAACAATTATTTATTTTAAAACAAACACACAAGATTCAAAATAAACAGAAAAGTGTTGTTCATCGAAATGCACACCACAAATAATCCAGAGCCCTAAAAATTATGAAAAACTAGTATTACATAGATCTAATCACACACAAGCTCATACAATTGGATTCACATAAAAAATCCTTTTTGAACTCTCTCTAAAAATCTTAGAAATGGCTACTGGTCTTTTACCAAAATGGATGGAATTTCCAAATGGTAGATCACCTTGATGTAATGTCAAGTCTCACTGATAGATCTATCCAAGGGCTACTCAAACAGTTTGGTTTTCAAGATTTGGAAACTTAAAACTCAAGTTATGATTAAAATGGTGAAACAGAGTTCTTCTGCCAATTTTATTAGATCTCTCAAAATATAGCACAAAATCCATTTCTTCAAGTTGGAGGTGGTTAAGAATTTGTAGATACATCTATGTGATTTTTGGTTTGGCAAATTTTACTCGTTTGCATTTTCATTTCGAATTAAAGTAACATGCCTGAAATAGATCTGCAGAAAAAAATAAAGAATCAACCTGCGCGGGTCAACGGGCTAGATCCGGAGGGAGATGGGCCGCGCGGGGTGAGGCCGGCCTGCTGGACGAGCGCGCGCGCGCCGAATCGGTACGCCACCGCCCGATTTAAGATCTGCGGCTGGTATTAGAGACGCGCGGGTTCAAAGAGGAGCACCAGATGCAGATCCTATGGCCGAGGAGCGGCCACGTCGAAGCGCGCGCGGCGACGACTTGAAGAAGCGACGGAGCCCGCTTATGCCGCTGTCGGAGGAGCTTGGGCTCGCCGCCGTGGAAGCGCGCGGTCTCCCGGATGCCAGCACACCATGGAGAGGCTCCGGAGCTCGCCGCCCTTCCGATGCGCGCCAGCACGCAAGGCGGGAGGGACAGGGGCGTGATCCGCCATGGAAGCCGCGGGAGGAGCTCGGTTCGAAGATGGCGAGGGCTCGACGAGGGACCAACGACCAAGACGAAAGGGGAACGAGTCTCCAGGGAACTCGAGGAAGGCAGGGGAAGAAACGGTGGAGGCGGGGAAGCTCTAATTCGTCGGCGTGACAGAGGGCATACCCGCGGCGGCCCGTGGTCGATTCCGGCGACCTGACGAGAGAGGGATTTCTGTGCATTCGTGCAATTAGGGAGGAAATGGGATAGAGAAACAAGCTCTCGGGCAAAGTGGAGGCCAGGAGAGCACTGGCGGCGTTGCACGGCGCCGCGGCCATGGACGGCCATGGTGAGCAGGCTGGGGGAAGAACCAGGGCCGAGAGGAACTTGTCCAGGGGGTTTGCGGTGGTGAGGAGGTGATGGAGCCAGAAGGGCTCGGGCAGAGGAGGTCCAGGGAGGTGGGGGTCTGGGCGTTCTCTCATAGCACCCGGAGGTGTTTGATATGAAATAGATAGGGAAGGAGAGGGTCCAGGGGGAGGGGGACTGGCTCTTCGAGCTCGTGGAGGTTAACTCTTCTAGAAGGTGGGTCCTGGAGGCAGCAAGGTATGGGGGAGGGGTGTGGGCATCTCAGCCCATGCCATTGCTTAGTGTTTAAGCCATGTGGGATGAGGTGGAAGGGTATGGGCATGCCATTTCGTCCAGGAAGTCAAGGGGGTGGGGTCCAGGTGACTAGGCAGCTAGGGGATCCTAGGTGAGTGAAAGAGAGTGAAAAATATCACCTAAAGGTCTCTTTTAAAAATTGAACATAAAGTGTTTGTGCTGGTTTTCTTCAAAAACTTGATCACAACATATCCAAGAGAATATGCCTAGGAGGTAGGTAATGAAAATTGGAGTAGGGTAGTGGTGGTCTCTCACTTTTCTTAAATTGTTTACTTTGAAAACTTTCAATTTTCCAAAAACTGTTGTTTCTGTTTTTAACTGTTTTCTCCAAAAAAAATTAATAGAAGATATGTTTGAAAACATGTTTAATGGACAGAAAAATCCAAAATTGAGTCTAGGGGTGGTGATCCCCAATTTTTCTGAAAATGTTTGTTTCACAAAATTTTGAAAATTCAAAAAGTGTTGGAACTGTTTTGGATGTTTTCTGCAAAAATATGAAAATGACAAGCAATTTGTTTTTGGATAACTAGGTCACATATGACCCTAGGAATGTTGGGGAATTTTCCCAAGAATTTTAGAAATACTTTTATTAACAAAATCATAAAAAGTACATTTCTGGCCTTTTGGAAAATAGCATTTAATAAATAGGAAAATGTTTATAAATCAAGTGTTTTTGAGTTGGGGTGGAAGAGTATATAATATAGGTCACAAAGTTGGTTTTTTTTTAGACAACTCCTTTAGAAAAATATTTGAGATGCCAAGTGTAAAAGGATAATAACAGGAATTTATTTAATAGGCTAAAGCCTAAGAGAGGAATAATCACCTGGTCATGGGAAGCAAAAAATGGATCACGTCAATATGATGTATAAGTCATGAGGATAACAAGGGAAGGTTGATTTAGCTCACAAAGGATATGAGTGATTTTTATGAAGAATTAACAAAAGCATCATGATAACACGGACATGATACTATTTGTTGGAAAGACCTCAAGAGGGCTTTGAAAGAAAAGTGAATGGGTTTAATAATCAAAACCAAACATAAGGATAGGTCTCATAGATAGGTAACATTATATCCATGATGGCACACTGGTCAAAGATCAACATTTCTCCTTATGGCAGGAGGCCAAACTAGAGAAGTTAAAAAAGAACATAAGATGAGATAGAAATAGGATATAACATGCTACTGATGTATGGGCTTCGTTATTTGTAGATCTTATTCAGTTAAAACACTCAAAATCCTTCACAATAGTTATAAATGCTTTGAGGTAAAAAAACAAGATGAGGTCACCTCACAAGCATATAATAACAAGACCTAACAAGTTCACTCAATCAAGAGATTTCTATAATTCAAATTCTTGTAGTTTTTCCATCAAGTGTTTTAAAGAAAGTTAGTGACCAAGACAAACCTTTTCAGGAGGGTTTTTATGAAAGAGGTTCATCTCAATAATTTTTATTTATGTAACCATTTTGTTTTGGTTGGTTCCCACACCATCACTCAAGGTCAAACAAGGCAGAGAGAGGTGAAACACGATTAATAGTTAAGCATTTTAAAAAGTTTCTGTTGGCCCTAATTTTTGACTGTCCAACAACTGCACTTTGTTGGTTTCCAAAAAGTGAGGTGTGACACTTTTCTGGTGAGCAAAACTAGAAACAACACATTTTCTGTTTCCTTTGTATGTGTGTCTTTGTTTGTGAATAAATGATTGATTGAGTAGATATTTGTTCCTAGAATGTGTAGATGTGTTAAACATTGTTATTAGGTTGTTTCCTTGCAGTACATCTACCTTAGAAAGTGTGTGCATGTTTGGAAATTCCAATAGAAATAGGAATAGCATTTGTTAATTTCTAGTTTTATTTATTTGGATATCATGTGAACCAAATCTGTATATGTTTGTTTTTACCTAAGTTGTGCTATGATTGAGTGGATTCCAGTACCATTTTGGTACTGTTATGTTTATGCTATTAGCTCTGTTAACTTGCATGTTATCTTATAGCAAAGCATGAGTAACATTTGTTATTTTCCTAGTTTTACTATTTGGATTATTGTGTAGACCAATCTTGGTAGATTTGTTTTACCTAAGTTGTGTTGTTCTTGAGTGGAGTCCAGTACCATTTTGGTGCTATTATATTCTATGCTATTATCTCTGTTAACTTGCATGTTATCTTATACCAAAGCATGAGTAACATTTGTTATTTTCCTAGCTTGTTTATCTGATGTATTGTGTGAACCAAGTCTTTGTGTGCTTGTTACCTAAGTTTGTGATATGATTGTGGTGAGTCCAGTACCATTTTGGTACTGCTGTTTTGGTGTTATCATCTCTGTTAGCTTGCCCTTTTATTTTATAGAGATGCATGTGTAACATTTGTTATTTGTTTTCACTAGAATTGTTTTTACCAGTATGAGTAGCATTGCATAGATTGCTTTGTTATTCAAAACTTTTCATGTGTGACCAGAGGCCTTGTTACCTCTTTTTCCTTGGTATTAGTGGGCCCATAACCCACTGGTCCCATTGCATCTTGGTTAGGGATGCAAATCCCCAACCATACACTTGAGTGAAAATAGCATGTATTATTATATGTTCGATTATTATTTTCCACCATGGCAAATATATTGTTTGTTTCAATTATGTAAGTGAAGAGTTTAGTATTTCTTTGTGAATACTAGTATGTTTAGTGGTGGTTCATTTGTTAACATAATATTCCCTTAGGGGTATCATGTTAAGGAATGTTTCACTATTGTTTGGTAAATTAAATATTGTTTGCTAATAGAATGCTTCCTAGTGAATGATACATTATTTGTAAATAGATTTCATTGAGTGTTTGGATTTTTGAAAGTGTTTAATTGAGCTTGTGTTGAGTGCATAGCTACTGGTTGTGTAGTTTACACTTTGATTGCTTGCTATTTAATTAATTAGAAAAGCATGTATTACTAGAATGGATTGATACTTGCTTAGTAGATGTTTTCATAGAATTATTTTAATGTTTATGCTTACTAGCATGTGTAAGGTGTATGTGATGTTAGTAGGTATTTTGAGTTTATTGTTTGGGATCATCCATCCTTGTAGTGATGTTTGCTTCTTTAGTGATGAACTAGTGTCACCACAAGATATTATGAGATTATCTAGTATTGTTGTCTTCTTATTTTATGAATGTAGGACTATCCTAGCATGTTTAGAATGATATTAATCCTGTTATTATGACATGACTTGTTGAGTTGCTTGTTGCTATTAGTTGTAGAATACAATTATTTCTTACAGCATGCTTGTATAGAATTCCATACTAGTATACTATTAGTGCACTCCTGTTTTTATGTTGTTTGTTAGGAGCATTATATTTTACGATGATTGTGTTTTAGATTATACTTTCTGACTTGTTACCATTGGTAGAGCTACTGGTTAGTTTTGTTTATTTTCATGATTGATGGATTCCATAATTTTGAGTAGACATAAGCATAGTCTATAACTAGCCTATTCATCTGTGGTGTGTTTGCTTGCTGTTTAGAAATTGTCTGAGTGGTTACCTTAGCATGATTATTATATTTATGCTATTGTTTTGCTATTTTTGTTGTTGTGCTTAGTGGTACCTTGTTATTTAGGCATTAGTTTAGTCATGAACTTGCTTGGTGATGATTGCTTGTGTGTTGTTAATACCCACTGCCATGGGTATTACTTTGATTGATTGTTAGTATTTTAGTAGCCTCACCTTTTATACCCACAAGATATTTTTTTAGCTTCTTGAATATCTTATTATGAGAGTGGTACAACCACTCCATATATGATATATAAGATGTGGGATATGGTTTTTCAACAATATGTTTGTTTGACGACAATTTTGTACCATGAGAGTTTGTGAGATGGTTTTCTCGATAACGATTGAGTGGTTGCGCTAGTATAAGTTTGCTTGTTGTATGTGTTGTTTTGTTTTGTTGTTTGTCCTTTAGTTCTGAGTGTGTGTATTTTATTCTTTTACGATGTTAGAAAAACGAAGGAGAAGAAGCAACAATTGTGGAGCTGTGCGTCAAGTTCAAGCTACTTCAAGGCCAGGGACACTAAGAGATTTAAGGCAAGCCATCCTGATGCTTGCTGTTACTATACTTATCATTATCTATCATGCATGTTTTACTTCTGAAAAGTTTTACAAAACTTTGGTTACCAAAAAATATTTTTGAGTGAATACTACTACTATTAATATTATCTGTATTTTTGAGCTTTTGTGGAATCGTGTAATGGATATTGTATCTGTGTACCAACTTGATATGTTGTTCACGACTGGTGTGATATGAGATCGTGAATGTATGCATATCGGAGGTGTCCTCTAACAGTGGTTCTGGGGGACCTTACATCCTCATCGGGTTCACCATGGTATACCCAATTTTTGTAGGACGGATCCATCCCATTCGAAAGCAAGTGCATATGGACATACTTTCTAGTTATTTGAGCATTATTCATACATTTCATACACAGGCAAACGATTCTTGAGTCTAGGTGAGCACCATCAAAACTAAATTCCAAGAAACTCTTAATGCCAGTTTGCCACTCCATAGAATCTCTATCCTTCTCCATCCAGCTCATGTCTTGTGACATTTTGCCTTATCTCCGTATAGCCGGTCTTGTAAAAAAAGGAGCAGCATTAGTTTACACGTAAGTATTTCGAAACAACAGATACATCAGAGAGACTGTAACATCCCTGATTTTTGGAAAAACTCAAAAATCACAAAAATTCGAAACTTTTTGTTTTCTTGTTAATACAAGTCACCAAAATTCTAGAAAATCAAAACACACACAAAAAAAAAATTATAACTTATGCCAAGATAATTGGATTGATATCTAAACAATCTTATATTTCATAAACTTGGAAAGTTATCCCTTATAAAATATTTTACAAAGTAAATTTAAGTTAATTAAAGCTATACCTATTTCATATTATTTGTTTTATTCAAATAATTGTTTCTGAAAAGAATGTTTTGAACTTTATAAATTGGGTGTTATGATCCTTGGTTATTTCTAGCATAAAAAAATATTTTATAACCCCAAAAGTATTTTATGAAATATTAAATTATTCATCAATGCTTTGAACAATAAAATGATTCTACAAGATTTTATTGGGCACATAAATACGATTAATATATTTTCTTATTATTCAATTTTAAATTTGACATAAAGTGTCAGCTAAACTTTCTACAAACATTTTAATATTTCAGTTTCTAAAATGTGTTAAAACAACACACAAATGTTCTTTGTTGATAGGTTTTGGTTTTCCAAATCTTTAGAAGTTATTTTGAGCTCAATTGGATAATTAAAATAAAAGATAAAAAAATAGGAAAGAGAAAAAAAAAGGGCCGAACTACACAAACTGGGTCGAATCCTGGCCCATCCAAGCGACCAGGTTGTCTTCCTCCTCGCTAGCACCTACAGAAGCAATGTGTACGTTACATCCATGGCAGTAACCTCTCCCTCTCCCTCTAGGCCATTATGTACCCGGAAATGAATTGCAATAAACACAAAAATTACTCCTCAGTCAATCACGGTCCCATTCAGGGAGTTATTTTCCCATTACACTGTCTTAATCACCCAAATGAAGCTGATGAACCGAATGCCATCCGTTGGCATTGATCTCCCGATCTCCCTCCTCAGCCAATATAAAGCCGAACCAAATTGTCCACTGCGTTCCCCTTGCCCTCCTCCCTCATTCTCGTTCAGATTTTATCTCAAGATGAGCTCTGTACGTCCCGCACCATCGACGTCTTGTTTTGGATCTTGCTGAGTTCATCGGACCGGTAAGTCGCGTAGGTTGATCTTTTTATGAACTCCTTTCTACAATAGACTCCTCTCACCTTTGCCTACCTTCAGGACATTATGGTTTGCATCTATTCGTTGTTGGAAACGTTGCCGTCACTATGTCCGCTCGTGTCGCCGCAAGGAGCTTGCCAAGGACTGCCAAGGAGTCTCCATCGTCCCCTGCCTCGGCGCCATCAACACCGTGAGGTCCCACGACAACTTCCCGACCTCTCCACGCGTCCGGGAACTCACCGCCACGACGCAGCACGCCCATACCCGCGTGAGAGCCGCCGTCATCTTCGTATCAACAAGCACAGCAGCCTCGTCACGTGGTGAGCCTCTCCCTTCATTTTGGTCCCAGCCCTCCATCTTAGATCAAGCGACCATGTTCTTTCCTAAGTCATGCACGCACTGGTCCGGCAAGACATGCACGCACTGGTCCATGGATCACTCGTGACAAGCCACAACTAGCTAGCTTGATGGATTCTTATTTTCAGCTAGCACTAGTACCACGCATGCACACACACATGTGTATCGTATTGGTGTTTTAATCACTTCAAATTTTCTCATGTTTCGGTATAAAATTATAGGTCCGACAGTGCATACATACCATACCTTTTGACAGCTTCCACTAATACGTCTTGGACTAAAACTAGGTTTCCAACTCAAACACTATTCGCCTGGAAATAATTAATCAACCTCGTTTAGGAATAAACGGGCAAGTTTGTATTCCCGTCGCGATCGTACTTCTTTTTCTTTCTTTCCGGCCACTAATAAGATACTGCCGGTGAGTTGTTGTTGTTTACACGATCTTGATAATACTTCTGAAAATTACTTTCTTAATTGAATATGTATCCTACGGTATTATGTAAAGAAAATGTCATGATCTTCTAGGAATCACATCTTCAATTCTATTTATCCAAATTTTGCAAATTAGACATCCCTGAAATCGTTGGAACATGTAGAACAATTATACATCTTTAGTGTTCATGTTTGCCTAATTTAAACTACTCGATCATCATTTGAAGAGTTTCTGTATTTCTTTTATATATAACTTTAAATCCAAAAATTGCAAACGAAAGGTTTCTTGGAATATCAGAATATTTATATCCCCATTGGCAATAATTTCTAAACATTAATAAAGTGGTATAAAATTTAGATACTCTAATTTGGTATTTTTGCCATAGTTAAAATTCTATAAAACATTTAAATTGGTTGTTTTACGACATATCACCAAGTCATACTCTCCGTCCAGAGAGAACAAAACCAAGCTTTATTAAATTCAAGGGATTCACAAACATCTTAAATTTGACTTCAAATGTTAAACTGGAATCCATAGTTGTTAAATACCTTTGACCATAAAGGACAAACCACACATCTAATCATCATAATTCTTTTGTATATTGAAATATGTGTCAAGCCTTGACCATACAAGAATTAATATAAACCATTTTAATGAGAGAGACATTATTGTGCTTGCTTGATTTTGTTTTGTTATGTGAATTGCTTGTTTATTTTTATTGTTCTTTCAATTAATAGATTATACGGAGAGGAATTTTCTATTTGTGAAGAGAGTGTGTTTCAACACCGACTTCAAAGGCAAGTAACACACCATCAACTACCCATTATTTTCTATATGCATTAGTTGATTTTGAGTAGCATGCATGATAGGAAATTTTACTAAGTTATATGATGCTATGCTATTATCCTAGTAGTGTGTAGCCATATCTTTTACCCTTGTTATTTTGATAGCCTTAGAACTTAGTAGATGCTATGCAATATTACAAATTGTTTTACTAGATGTTGAGGAAAAATTCTAAGTATAACTAATAAATGAACCACCTGGGTGGAAGTGGTAAGACTGGATTATGTTGAGTGTTTCCTCAGGGCCCTTATCTAAGGGTTATTCCACTTGAGGTTGTCACTTGCGGATGGCCACCCAGGAACAAAGAGATTACTATGTCCCTCTAAATCTAGTAGCTTCCCGTGCAGCCTTTTGACAATATGGGCTCTGTCTTGATCAATTAAGTTGTGAGGGTTCAGCCCAGGCTTGACAAGCAGATGTAGCAAAATTATAGGTGGAACGGGTCTTGCCGGTGGGTTTGGACTTCTTCTTCTGAAAGATCTCGTCTCAATTCTCTCCTTTCCATGATGCACTCCGGGTGTATAGGATGTTTGGGCTAATTGAAGACAAAGGGTGAAAGTGCACAACCTCTGCAGAGTCAACAAACTAAGATCTTAGCCGTGTCCCCGGTTATGGACAACTATGAGCAGCTGGACAAGGATTGACGGAAGAATCTCATCACCAATTTTCAATAAGTAAAATTTTGACCAAGTGAACAGTATTTGTGGTGCTTGGATCTTAATCCAATGTTGCCATCCTTTTGAAAAGAAAAGTTTGTTTTACAAAAGTGATAGGAGAAAACTTGCTTTATGCAAACTTAGCCAAAACTCCACTCAGCCAAATAAGCATGTAGTATTAGTCTTGCCATTTATATCCACCATAGTGTTACTTGCCAATACATTAAATTGTATTGACTCCCTTGTGGCTGCATATTCCATATTGCAGATGTTTCTGAAGACGAGTGAGGATTTCGTTTAGGATCTCGAGACTATCGCCAACATGTTTTGCCTGTGGCACATGAAGAAGATGGGCTCAATGTTGTACTATGTTTTCCGCTGTAATTCTTTGTTTTCTGCTAGTCTTCCAAGACTATGTAAGTTGTAATCCTGTTTTGTAAAGACTGGATCATGCGATGTAATAGAATTTGATGCATTTGCATGATATTTCATTTTGTACTGTGGTGCTAGCAATTGATCCAGGGACTAGCACAATAACACAGGTATTCCATCTTTATTAAAAGTTGGGATGCTACAGAGACAGGCATAACGGTCTTTCAAGTCAGTAAGAATTCCAAGGGATTACATTAGGCATTACTTCACAACACAACGTTCGATTTAAACTAACACTTAGACCTTAAAATGACATGGCTTTGAAAATATAAAACCTAGTCCATACCTGAAATCCTGACATTGCCATGAATATTAAACTAACACTTAAACCTGAAACTGAAACTGATAAAACACACTCATATGTGAACCTGTAACATCCCTTATTTTTGGAAAATGCAAAAATCACAAAAAAATGAAACTTTTTGTTTTCATGTTATGCAAGTCACCAAAAACCAAATCAGATGCAAGAAACAAAAGAAAACAATACATATTCAATGAAATTGAAATTACCAATCCAATTATACCTCTATTCCATAAACCCTAAAACCCTCTCAAATGAATTTTCTGAGATAAAGAAAACCATTTTATCTTTAGCAAACCTTATTATATAAAATGTTTCAATTTAAACATTACCTTGAAATTATTTTATGGCAACAACAATCAAATATTTATAACCCTTAATAAACTCCTAAGCCTCAAAAATATTTGATGAAAATAAAATATTTTAATAATAACTTTTAGTTGTTATTCCAAGTTATAAACATAAATGAGTGGATATAAAATGCATTTCTTTGAAAATAACATAAAATAGGACTTTGAAAACAATATTATGGGTTGTGGAATTTTACTAAGCCACTTTGATAATTATTAAATTTTCTATTTTAAAAATAGCATGAAGTTACTATTATTAAATCCTTCATATCCTAAAATTATAAAACATGAAAATGGTTTAAAAATATTATTTTACATCTATAATGTCTCTAAAATTTTATTTAATCAAAAAAACCCATTTTATTATTTTCTAATTTAAATTGGCCCTAAAGTAATATTAGTGTTTTATTTATATTTTCAAAATATAAATTGTGAAAACAAGATGAAATGGCTTTCAAAAATATGTTTTCAACATTTAGAATGTCACTAAAATTTTAATTGACCAATAACTATGTTTTATAAATTTTTAAATTAAAAATCACATTAAGTAACTATTTAGAAATTATTTCAAATTTCCAAAATTCAAAAATAAAATATGTTGAATTGTTTTAAAAATGGTACTGTTGGAAAGTATTTGAAATTTCAAGAATTTTGAAATTTATTTCATGTCATTTGGATAATTAAAACAGAAGTTATGATTTAATTAAATAAACAGAAATAAAAAGAAAAAGGAAAGATGACGTCATGATGACGTCATCGTCATCAAGCCCTGGCCGTAACTCTATCTCTCTCTACCGTTTCCTTGCGTTTCAATGTCGTTGATTGCGCGTGTTTAAGAGCAGAAACGGCAGATCTGAGCCCAGCACCATATGGCCCTATACTCCCACCGCATTTCCCCTCTCCTCCCTCGAAAAATCGTACGGCCACACTCAAGAAAATTCTCACCGGAGTTACTCTCGGCCGCCGCCGTAATTCTTCTCCTCCGGCACGGTGAGACCTTTTTTGAGCCCGAGAACCCCCTCCATTTGTTTCCCTTGTCCGCGCGCCCCTCCCTCGTGCCTTTTTCCAATTTTTGCCGCATCAAAGAGGTCATGGCAACGACGATCGAAGCTCACCGGAGATCTCCCGCTACCATCTACTCGACGCAGTCCATCCCGGAAGAGTGCGAGCACGCCGTGGTCACCATCGAATTCGTGGTGCTGCTCTGAGTCTTTCCGTCGTCTTCCCGAGCCCCGGGAGCCACCGGATCTCCGCCGCCGTCGAGGAAACTGCATCGCCGGCCGTCCCGTGTCCATTTTCGGCGACAATTCCGGCAAGGTAAAACCCTAGCCCTCCGCATCCTTTAGATCTAAATCGGGCGGCTCACGGTAGGTCACTTATTCGAACCGGTATCAACGAATCAGGAAAGGCCGCATGGCGCCCAGTCAGCCGCGCGCTGATAGCTTATCCACCGCTCGGCGCAGCGTGAAACCGGCCCAAGCCCAGTCCCTAACCATCGCCCTGCGCGACAGATAAGACCTTTTTCGGCCCAGCCTGTCTCTGGTTTTAATTCCGAATAGAAATAAAATTATAAAATTGCAGAATAGTCCCTAGAACTTAGAAACATCATATCTTTTTAATCATAGGGCCAAATTTAGCAAACTTAGACTTTTTGATATCCCCACAATGGGTAGAATCTATTAGCACTGTTCAAATTCAGTTTTGAAAAACTTAAATTGGATCAAATTTAAATATGTGTGTTTGATGATTTTTGGCATAATTCAAATTCTACAAATCCAAAAATTAAAAACAAAATATATTTGGAAACCTTAGGATGTGTACTTTCATATCTTCTGTTCCAAAATAATTTTTTAACAAGTTAGTTTAGAAATTAGAATTAAGTAGTATATTTAAGTAATTTTGGCATAGAATTAATTCTATAAATAATTAGAATATGTTCCCTTAAGAAAAATTGCTATTTTTGGTAACCTTGAACCAGAGACATCAGTACCTAAACCTTTTGTACAACCTTGAACCATTTCCTTGTAAGTTGGACCAAAAATCCATCTTAGTGAACCACTAGTTGATCATGCCTTAGATTTTGTTTCTATTCTTTCTACCATTGTTTGTTGTGGCCATTTTGAATCCAAGACCAAGTCCCTAGTATGTAAACCATATAAAGACCAAGTAGTGAACCTAAAACACTAGTACTATAGTTTTTTATCTACTCCTCCATCCCCCTATTCTTGCTTCAAGAATCCATCAAGTTAGCAAATGGAAAACAAGACTCAAGCAATCAAAGGCACTTCACTATCAACTTGGTGGAAACATGAAGAGCTACAAGGAGGATCAATGAAGAAATTTTGAAGAAAATACTCCACCACTAGAAGCAACTCAAGGAAGTACAAGTGTGAAGAAATCTAGAAGAAAACATCTCCCTCTCTCTTTCTATATTTCTTCCTATTTTCTTTCTCTTGACTTAGTGGTATTTTGTGCCTATCCCATAACCAAACCAAATTAGTGAAGTGAAAGACATAAAGAAATCTATCAAGATCAACAGAAGAATCCATCCAAGAAAAAGACTACAATAGAAGCATGAAGATACTCTTCAAGAAGACAAGCATGTGAAGACTTGGAGCCATCCACACAAGTTGAAGAATAACAAGTTGTTTTTTGTCTAGACCTTGACCCAAATGGAAAAGACCAACACTTTAACTTGTTATCTCCTTTGTTATTAAGTTAGTTGAACCTAGACCTTTGTCCTAGCCAACTAAGTTAAACTCCTTTGGCTATGTTATTTTGTATGTTCTTTTCACTTGTTTGTTTGCTTGCTAGGATGCTTGTTTATTTTGTTATTGTGTTTTCAATGAATAGATTGTACGGAGAGAAACGATCTTTTGTGAAGAGAGTGTGAATTCTTCACCAACTTCAACAAGGCAAGTAACACACCATCAACTACCCATTATTTTCTATATGCATTAGTTGATTTTTGAGTAGTATGCATGATAGGAAATTTTACTAAGTTATATTATGCTATGCTATTATCCTAGTAGTGTGTAGCCATACCTTATATCTTGTTATTTGGATAGCCTTTGAACTTAGTATATGCTATGCAATGTTATAAATTGTTTTATTAGATGTTGAGGAAAAATTATAGGGTATAACATTCAGTGAAACACCTGGGTGGATTTTGGATGTGATTGGATTATGTTGAGTGTTTCCTCAGGGCCCTTGTTTAAGGGTTATTTCACTTGAGGTTGTCACTTGTGGATGGCCACCCAGGAACAAAGAGATTACTATGGCCTTCTAAGTTTAGTAGCTTCCCGTGCATCCTTTAGTCATATGGGCTTTGTCTTGATCAACTAAGTTGAATGAACTCACTAGGCATACAAGCAGATGTAGCATAATTATAGGTGGAACGGGTAAGCCAAACGGTGGTGTAATTTCTAATGAAAGATCTCGTCTCAATCTTCTCCTTTCCTTAATGCACTCGGGGTGTATAGGATGTTTGGGCTGATTTGAGTCTAAAGGTGAAAGTGCACAAACTCTGCAGAGTCAACAAACTAAGATCTTAGCCGTGTCCCCGGTTATGGACAACTATGAGCAGCTGGACAAGGATTGACGGAAGAATCTCATCACCAATTTCAATAAGTACAATTTTGACCAAGTGAATAGTATTGTGGTGCTTGGATCTTAATCCAATGTTGCCACCCTTTGAAAAGAAAAATCTCTTTTACAAAAGAGATAGGACAAAACTGGCTTTATGCAAACTTAGCCTAAACTCCACTCAGCCAAATAAGCAACAATTGTTATTTGTTTTCACTAGAATTGTTTTCACCAGTATGAGTAGCATTGCATAGATTGCTTTGTTATTCAAAACTTGTCATGTGTGACCAGAGGCCTTGTTACCTCTTTTTCCTTGGTATTAGTGGACCCATAACCCACTGGTCCCATTGCATCTTGGTTAGGGATGCAATTCCCGAACCATACACTTGAGTGAAAATAGAAATGTATTACTATATGTTTGATTATTATTTTCCACCATGGAAAATAGATTGTTTGTTTCACTTATGTAAGTGAAGAGTTTAGTATTTCTTTGTGAATACTAGTATGTTTAGTGGTGGTTCATTTGTTAACATAATATTCCCTTAGGGGTATCATGTTAAGGAATGTTTCACTATTGTTTGGTAAATTAAATATTGTTTGCTAATAGAATGCTTCTTAGTGATTGATAAATTATTTGTAAATAGATTTCATTGAGAGTTTGGATTTTTGAAAGTTTTTAGTTGAGCTTGTGTTGAGTGCATAGCTACTGGTTGTGTAGTTTACACTTTGATTGCTTGCTATTTAATTAATTAGAAAAGCATATATTACTAGAATGGATTGATGCTTGCTTAGTAGATGTTTTCATAGAATTATTTTAGTGTTTATGCTTACTAGCATGTGTAAGGTGTATGTGATGTTAGTAGGTATTTACATTCATGAGTTTCTTGTTTAGGATCATTCATCCTTGTAGTGATGTTTGCTTCTTTAGTGATGAACTAGTCTCACCACTAGATATTATGATATTATCTAGTATTGTTGTCTTCTTATTTTATAAATGTAGGACTATCCTAGCATGTTTAGAATGATATTAATCCTGTTATTATGACATGACTTGTTGAGTTGCTTGTTGCTATTAGTTGTAGAATACAATTATTTCTTACAGCATGCTTGTGTAGAATTCCGTACTAGTATACTATTAGTGCACTCCTGTTTTTATGTTGTTTGTTAGGAGCATTATCTTTTATGATGATTGTGTGTTAGATTATACTTTGTGACTTGTTACCATTGGTAGAGCTACTGGTTTGTTTTGTTTATTTTCATGATTGATGGATTCCATAATTTTGAGTAGACATAAGCATAGGCTATAACTAGCCTATTCATCTGTGGTGTGTTTGCTTGCTGTTTGGAAATTATCTGAGTGGTTACCTTAGCATGAGTATTATACTTATGCTATTGGTGTGCTATTGTTGTTGTTGTGCTTAGTAGTACCTTGTTATTTAGGCATTAGTTTAGTCATGAACTTGCTTGGTGATGATTGCTTGTGTGTTGTTAATACCCACTGCCATGGGTACTACTTTGATTGATTGTTAGTATTTTAGTAGCCTCACCTTTTGTACCCACAAGCTATTTTTTAGATTCTTGAATATCTTATTATGAGAGTGGTACACCCACTCCATATACGATATATAAGATGTGGGATATGGTTTTTCAACCATATTTTTGTTTGACGACAATTTTGTACCATGAGAGTTTGTGAGATGGTTTTCTCGATAACGATTGAGTGGTTGCGCTAGTATAAGTTTGCTTGTTGTATGTGTTGTTTTGTTTAGTTGTTTGTCCTTTAGTTCTGAGTGTGTGTATTTTATTCTTTTACGACGTTAGAAAAACGAAGGAGAAGAAGCAACAGTTGTGGAGCTGTGCGTCAAGTTCAAGCTACTTCAAGGCCAGGGACACTAAGAGCTTTAAGGCAAGCCATCCTGATGCTTGTTGTTACTACACTTATCATTATCTCTCATGCATGTTTTACTTCTGAAAAGTTTTACAAAACTTTGGTTACCAAAAACTATTTTTGAGTGAATACTACTACTATTAATATTATATATATCATTACTATGCCGGTAGTTGATACTTGGTGTTACAAAGCCCATAGCCACCATATGTTATTTATTACCATTCAAAAGTATAAGTCCCTAATGGACATCCTAAAAAATGTGTTTTTTGCAAAACAGTGGCTTTATGGAAAACCCGGTGGGAAGGCAAAGCCTTACTCACCGGAGGATGTCGAAGTCGTCATTTTTGGAAAAAAAATGGTGTTTTGCAAAAATGACACATAACCTATTCTTCGACGGACAACCTTTACCGTACTGCCACTTTACCCCAACATGGGCACGGGGCTTAACTTGAAGTTTGTTCTTGTTAGTGTGTGTTCTATCTCGATTTGCTATAAGGGTCTCGAGCCCTCAAACCGACTGTCGCTAGGTGGTATATACGGGACATACAAAGTGAGGGATTAATTTACCCCCCGGTCGCAACAGTTGGGGCATCCTGTCTTAGCGGGGATTAACCTGGTGCCGGGGATGTCTGAAAACTCGACTGAAGAGATAGGCATATTCTAGCTTGAACATAGTGGATGGTTAGGATCACTTATCTGATGCTTACATACTATTGTTACAGTCCGTGGTTGTTCACGGCGGATGTACTGGATCTGGTGGATTGTGTACACCTCTGTAGAGTAGAACTATTCTGAATAGCCGCGTCCTCGGATATGGACAGTTGCATGGCCATGTAGCTAGCATTGTGTCAATATTCTCAAAAACGAATTTTCAAAATGGAGTTGTACTTATGAAGTACTGAAAGGAGGAAATCTTGTACCGTGGAGGTACCGTTGATGAAAAGCCAGAAGTAGTTTTACAAAAAAAATTGCAAAGAATATCTTTCTTTTCGAAACAAAAACTGGAAGTTGATTCCAAGAAGTTTTGCAAAGAGAAAACCTTCTTTCAACAAAGTTTTACAAAACCTCTTGTACAAAGAAAACTATATTTTTATTTTGAAGTATCTTCTTCAAGGAAGATACGGAGATTTACAAAATCTACTATGATATGTCTTTCATATATCATTGATAGTGAACCCTATGTATAGCCTACCTATTCCACTATATAAGCATACCTGCATTTTGGTAAGCTACATAATCGGTGTCTTGCTGAGTACATTCAAATGTACTCATATTGGTTTCGTCCCTGGTATTTACTTGCCAGACATCGAGAAGGAGTCTCAGAAGGAGATCTACGAAGAGGAGTACGGAGCTGATGGCTTTGCGAACTACGATCGTCTCCCGATCAGCAGCCTGTAGGTTAAGGCGTGACTTGGGCTCTAATACGTTTGTGTGTGTTTAGTCTTCCGATGTGTGTGTTGTGTGTTTTCCTTGCGTGGCAGTTGTGTTAGACTTGGTCATGTGACCATGTCTCTTTTGTAAGTGTTTTGTGGAATTGTGTAATGGATATTGTATCTGTGTACCAACTTGATATGTTGTTCACGACTGGTGTAATCTGGGATCGTGAATGTATGCATATCGGAGGTGTCCTTGAACAGTGGTTCTGGGGGACCTTACATCCTCAACGGGTTCACCATGGTATACCCAATTATTGTAGGACGGATCCATCCCATTCGAAAGCAAGTGCATATGGACATCCTTTCGAGTTCTTTGAGCATTATTCAGACATTTCATACACATGCAAACGATTCTTGAGTCTAGGTGAGCACCATCAAAACTAAATTCCAAGAAACTCTTAATGCCACTTTGCCACTCCACAGAATCTCTATCCTTCTCCATCCAGCTCATGTCTTGTGACATTTTGCCTTATCTCCGTATAGCCGGTTTTGTAAAAAAAAGGAGCAGCATTAGTTTACACGTAAGTATTTCGAAACAACAGATACATCAGAGAGACATGCATAACAGTCTTTCAAGTCAGTAAGAATTGCAAGGGATTACATTAGACATTACTTCACAACACAGCGTTCGATTTAAACTAACACTTAGACCTGAAAATGACATGGCTATGAAAATATAAAACCTAGTCTGTACCTGAAATCCTGACATTGCTATGAATATTAAACTAACACTTAAACCTGAAACTGAAACTGATAAAACAGATAGTCATATGTGAACCCTAGCAGTTAGTCTATCTGACAGCAATTGCAATCGCCATTAACTTCATCGAACCGGCAGGATGGAAAGCAAGTATTTTATCAGTATTGGTACAAACCTTGTAATTACGTCTGGCGAGCGGCGGAAGCAGCGGTTGAGTAAAAGTCGGCGGGGCAGCGTGGGCGGCGGTTCAATAGTTTACGCTAATCGAATTCGGATGGCGGCGAGGTCTTAGTGGCGGATTGGTCGGTCGCGCAGGGCCGATACGGCGGCGAAGTCGTCCGAGGGAGGATAGGGCAGCATAGTTGTGTGGGGGCATGGCAGTTTGGAGGAGACCTGGCGGACCTACGTAGCCCTTTCGCTCGCCCAATGGCCCAACCGGAGTATGGGCCTAAAAATTGTACAGTTTGTCTTCACATCCCATTTGCCTTGTGAATAATATGTGTTTCCCTTGTCAATAACGTTCAAGTATTATAAATGGTATATTAAGTTTTACTAGTTTCCTTTTATGATTAAATGTATTCATTTATATATTGTTAAATGCTAGGTTTTATTGATATTCAACACTAGTAGGAAAAACCGTGTTAGTGGTGTGGCATTTTCTTCAATTCTGGTGTGAAACTCGTACGCCACTCCTATCTAGGTGATAAATGGAAGTAATGACGTCGAACAACACGCCAGTAATATATAGGTGTCCACTAGCGTGTTTCTGGACTCGCCACAGGTTACTACATGATCAGTGGCGTTGATATCATAGGCCACGGCACTATCCTATAGAAATCGGTAAAAAAAATGGTATGTAATATTGACTAGAAGCACACAAACGGTATTCAATGTGATATGGTGGTGAGGGTGTGCTTGGGAGAAATCCTTCTCGGAGTACCAACACCGGCGCGGTACCGCCATCGGGTGGCATCCTCCCTTCATGAAGGGCATCGTGGTTACCCTGCATCCGCCGCCCCTATGTACCGGGCGAAGCCCTGAGCACTGTTTTCTTCACAACACCACGCCGTCGTGTTGTTGGTGTTTCCGGTGGATCCTCTACTTCCGCTGCCCCGCTGGATCGAGGGAATGGAGGTCGTCATTGAGTCGTACGTGTGACCGAGTGCGGAAGCGCTGCCGGATTGCAGCGTTCATCTTCGCGATCTTGAGATTGATGTGAGTACAACTACATCAGCAACGAGATTTGATCTCGTAATGCTTTGTGTCTTTGAGGGTATGTTCTCCTTAAGACTTTCTCTATCCCCGTTGCTTACATCTCCTATATTAGATCTTGGCGCTTTGGATTTATCTCGCGTAGGAAATTTTCTGTTTTCTATGCAACGAACCCTTCAGCTTTCCTGCCGGGACACCAAAGGTACACTTGGTCGGGTTCAACTTCATCCAGTACTTTCGCAGATTCATGAATGTTTCTCCGATGTCATCTAGGAGTGTGTGTTTCTCCTTGGTCTTGATAACTATATCATCCACATATACCTGCACATTTTTGCAGATTTGCTCGTGCAAACATTTCTGCATGCATCTCTGGTATGTGGCACGAGCATTTCTCAACCCGAAACACATGATGGGTTGCACATTCTCCCTTCTCTGGTTATCCGCCGGTCTCGGGGTTGTAGCTCAGATGAGTTGCACATTGGAACCTGGGAGCGGCAGAGGTGGAGGAGGAGGCAATTTCTCGAATCCTTCACTCTTGATCTGGTCCCACCAGCTGCACTTTCGGGTGGTGTGGTTAGCCGGCCTACTCGGATGCCAAGTATGATAGCTGCACAGCCCATCTCTCGTGTTCTCAAAAGTGAACCTCTGCAGGTTCATGGCTGACGTTGGTAAACCCCAGGAGAAATGTTGTGAAGAGTGCAACGACAAGTTTTCCCTCAGAAAAGAAACCAAGGTTGAATCGACCAGTAGGAGGAAGGAGTAACTTCAGAAGGTTGATGCATCTGAGATGGCAGGGCGCACTACCGGTTCACCAGCAACGTGGAACCTACACAGCACAATCAAATCACTTTGCCCCAACGAAGCAGTGAGGTTGTCAATCTCACCGGTTTGGCTGAAAACAAGGAGGTTAAACGTATGGTGTGGAAAACAATATGAGAATAGTATGAAAACAGTAGCAGTTGTGTGAAAACAGTGGAAGCAGTGTGAAAAATAGTGGAAGCGTGTGCATTATCAGTATGAGAAAATGGACCGGGCTCCACAGTTCACTAGTGGTGTCTCTCCGTGAAAGATAAATAACATGTGTGGTGAACAAATTACAGTTGGACAATTGACAGAAATGAAGGCTGCACCATAGTGCATATGCAAGACATAAAGATTACTATGTGAGTCTTGCGGGCATTACAACAAGATACATAGACCGTCATCCAACTGCGTCTATGACTAATAATTCACCCACTGAATATCATCCGATCAAACATTGGGTATTAAGTTGCAAGCAACATATAATCGTAGTAATAAAAGTGTGTAATGTAAACAATAAAATCATCCTTAGAAAAAGCATTGTTGTTTTCTCCCTAATGGCAACAGCACATCCTCCATCTGTCACGTTTCTGTCACTCGAGCACAAATGCAAAGGAGGCATAAACCCACTATATGGCATAAATACTCCCTCTTGGAGTTACTAGCATCTACATGGTCAGAGCATCTACTAATAACAGAGAGCATGCAAGATCATAAATAACATATGCATGAAGATTACATGATAAAATTATAATCAGAAGACATAGCAATCAACATTCATCAGATCCCAGCAAACACAACATGTAGCATTACATAACGATGATCTCGATCATGTCAGGCAGCTCACGAGATCTAAACATGAGTCATAAAGTGCAGGAGACAACCATCTAGCTTCTGCTATGGACCCGTAGTCCAGGAATGAACATCACTTCGGAGGAGGGCATGGTGGTGTAGACACCTCCGGTGATGAATTTCCCTCCCGGCAGGGTGCCGAGGAGAGCTCCAGAACCCTCCCGATCTCGGGATGACGATGACGGTGGACTCGGGTGTTTATCGGGAAAAAGTGGTATCTTCCTAGGGTTGATATGTCGGGGGGGGTTATATAGGTGAAAGGACGATTGCGGTGGGCGCCCGAGGGCCCCACACCACCCCGAGGCACGGCCAGGGGCGCGCCGCCCTATGGTGTGGCCCCCCTGTGGAATCCTCCGGGCCTCTTCGGGACTCCATGGAACCTTCGGTAATTCTAAGACTTCCGGGCTTCGAATTTTCCAATTCAAAGAATATTTCTAGAACAACTGTTCTGAAACTAAAAACAACATAAAACAGGGAACTGGCTCTGTGGCATCTTGTCAATAGGTTAGTCTCAGAAATCGATAAAAATGACATAAAGTGTATAGAAAAAATGTAGGAAATAACATGAAAACACCATGGACCATCAGAAATTAAGGATACGTTTATGACATATCAACATCCCCAGTCTTAGTTCCTACTCGTCCTCGAGTAGGTAAACGATAAAAAACACATAATTTTTGAGGTGACATGCTAACAACATAAACTTGATCATCAATAATGTAAAAGCATATGTAAGCTGAGATCATAGAACTTCAACACAAGCATGATAAATAAAAATTTAATAATAAAGCATAGCAATCACCTTGAATCATGAGAAGTAATACAAATAAAATATCATGAATAACAATGCATCGGAAGTTATACGTTTGTTTCAAGTATAGAGAAAGCATGGCAAAGTGATATTTCACTAGTCCTTAAGAGTGGGGAAAAATATAAATGCCATGACACCTTCAAAGTTGGTCAGGAAGACTAGAACAAATAATTTGAGAACAAACAATAACACATCATGAATCAGTTAATAATGTTTCTCGGACAAATGCACATAAAACTCATAATGACAAGTAGGCTCTCTCAACTGTGCATAAAGTTAGAAGATGGAGACTCGACATAAAAGTAAAAGAAAGGCCCTTCGGAGAGGGAAACATGGATCACTCATGTGCTAGAGCTTTTATTTTATTAAACAGAGGTATCAAATGTTTGACACTCCTTCCATCCATCTTACACAAACCATGGCTAACTGAATCCTCGGGTGCCTGCCAACAATCACATACCGTGGAGGAGTGTCTATTTTAAGGGAGGTGTATGCTTATATCAACGAATGGTAAACAAAAAATATAGTATGCCACAAGAAAACTAGACTTCACAAGAGCGACTCCCACTGAAGGACACAACTGGTGTAGAAGGTCACCCATGTTTCTCTTTTGTTTACACAATTATGCCTTGACTGATAAATCAGGGGCAAAAATAGTGGAGAGAATTTGTTTGTATTAATTTGGGGTTGGGCACCCCGCTGCCAGCTCTTCTATAAAATGGATAGCGGATGAAGCCACTAGTCCAGGGTGTGAAAGTCCAATCAACAAGTGAGATAAAGATTCTTTATTTACGTCCTCGTGAGCTAAAACAGGAACACAAAACAGGAGTAATTTTGAAAGTTTTAAAGGTAACACATGGGCAATTTACTTTGGAGTGGTAGTTAAATACCACATATAGTTAGGTATGGTGGACACATTTGGCATACTTTGGTTTGGGAGTTGGATTGCATGAGAATAGCTCATACTCAGTACATGTGGAGGCTAGCAAAAGACTGGGAGCGACAAATCAATAGAGAAATAATGGCCATAATCATGCATAGCGACATAAATATCATTAATCAAAGCATAAGTGGTACCACAAGTTCAAAAACTAAAAGATCATAGAGGCTATTGGGGACTGGTTTGTAGTCATAAAAAGGTGTAAGCATGCGCCAAATCAACAAAATAAAACAATCAAAGGAGAACACCACAAATTTATGCTTCAATATGACAACAACAACAACTCATTTTTGTTTCAATGGCACATTAACCACTCTCAGCTATTTTAGACAAATCATGCTACTAAATAACCACTAGGCTTTAGAATTAAAATAACATCTAGCATGATATGAAAAAGTCTAGCCACAATCTATACAAGCTTCTATTTGCATTGTTTATAATTCTATCAAATGCAATAGTTTCTTGTCCCAACAAGCACCACACAAAATATGTTTTAATAAAAACTCTCTAAATGATACGGTAAGCAAACATGAGAGTACTCACAAAACACAACTAAAACTAACCGCTCTGAATACGAGATACAATGAACACAAGAGCTAAGCAAGAATTTTTGCTGCAGCTAGAAGAAAAACTAAGAATACGAGCATAGCGAATATTCAAACGAAAAACCAGAGTGTGTCTCTCTCCCAAAAAAGGATGCTAGGTTCCAATGATATTATTTCAGCAAGGAAAACAAAAGAAAACAAAATAAAACAGAACAAAAAATAACAGACGCTCCAAGTAAATTTCATATGATGTGACCGAATAAAAATAAAGTTTCACTAGAAGTGACCTAATAAATGGTTGATGAAGAAGGAGATGCCTTGGCCATCCTCAAGCTTAGATGCTTGAGTATTCTTATAATTTTATGGGATGAATGTCGAGACATCGTAGTAGTTTTCATAGACGGGGGTACCATGAGACTACGGGTAGAGACGTGGGGTAACGGGATCGCGTGGTGAACAATGACACAGGATTTACCCAGGTTCGGTACGTCGCGACAGTACGACGTTCCTACTCCTGCAATCTCACTAATCAGGGCTAAAGCATGTGTATAGAATTACAATGTGAGGTTTAGATCTAGCTATTCGCTGAGGATCAACTTCCCGGCGAGTTAGCCTATAGCCTCTTCTCTGTTCATCTCATCTCCCGTCCGGCTTTATATAATAGCAAGATTGGGGCTTACAGAATAGGAAACCTAGAAGACTACGGTAACTATAACTTGGAAAGTAAGCAATCCGTCTTCTCCTCCAAGCCAGATCACGTGGGCTGTGATCCGGGTCCTTCTAGAATCCGGCTTCTGTGCGTCGGGTTACTGGGCCGCCCAATGGACCATAGCCCACTACCACTTGGGCCACCCTGGTAATCCGGCACTTATGACTATCATCTCATATACCCCTATTTGGTATATATCCGACAGTAGCCCCCAAGAAGGATTAAAACTCTGATTCGCCGTCTTTCGCCAAATGTACTTTGTCCGAGTAATACCGATCAGCAGTCTTGATTCTTCTTATTATTCTTCAAAAAGATATGGTAACATGAAACTCGGAATTCGGAAAATCCGGCTTTTCCCACACGATCCTTTGTGGAGAAGGAACTTCCTACGTCAGCGCTTTAATCATGCTGATGTAGGGGACGTTTGGGTTTCACGCGGGAAACACAGTAACGTATCTCTGACAGATTCTCACGGGAAACGAGGAGATAGCCATCATTACCCTGTCGTTTCATTTCCCGGATTTTCCGGCGAGTGACACGCGTTGATCATCCAACGGTCAAAATAGCCGTTGGCACGTATCTTGACAGATTTCCGGCTATAAGTAGCCTTCTTCGTCCTCACAGAAATCATTCCGCTCTCTCGCTTTCCACGCCATTACTGCGCCCAAGCTCTCGAGCGAAGAACCAGTTCCGAACGCACACCGCGCCCAGAGCATCACCGGAGACGAACTGCGCCGCCACCTAATGGCATCTTCACCGCCTTCTCCCGCCCGCTCCGTCGCACGCGAGATCGAGGACATCGTCAACGACATAGATCCATTGTTGGATTCCCCGAAGCACGCCGGCGGCGAGCCGGAGAAGACCGCGGATTCCTCGGCGGACGGAGGGAATCCTTCCGCCGCCGTGAATCTTGAGGGATCAAGCTCCACACCTACTCCGCCGTTTCCTCCCGAGACGGCGGAGGAAAAGATCACACTCCTCGGCGACGAGCTCGCCGCTGCAGAGGCCGCTGCGTTCGCCGCCGCCGGAGCGGACGAGGAACTGGAGACTGCCGGCAACTGGATTGCCTGCAGCATTCCGCCAGCCCTCCTTCCAAACCTGGAAAAGGAGGGGTTGATTCTGAAAGGGAAATGGCGGCTCCCAGAGGACGCGAACGAACCCATGCCGAATGATGGCGAACGGGTTCTTCTCTCCTCCCATCTCCTAAGAGGTATGGGATTGCCACCTTCTGCCTTTTTTCTCCAAGTCCTCTCCCACTATAACATCCAGCCTCATAACCTGCCACCCAACTCCATTCTTTATATGGCCGGGTTCCAGGCTCTCTTCGAGGGTTTCCTAGGCATAGAACCTAGGTTAGACTTCTGTATGTATTGTTTCGGGGTTAAGCGGAACTCTTCGGAGGGCGCACTCCCGACTTGCGGAACCATCTCCTTTACTCTTAGAAGATTTAGGGAAGATTGGTTCCCCAAGATCAAAACATCGGAAGCCGTCAAATTCTGGACGGGTTCCTTCTTCTATCATCCCGATGTTCCTTTTCCGACAAAGGCCATCGGGGTTCCACCTTTCTCGAACACTGCTGCTGTTCCCCAAGAAAATTGGGGAACGGAAGCGGTCCAAGTTCTGCCGCCTGATCTTCTAAGGATCAAGCGGCGCATCGCCAAGCTCACTACCTCTGATCCGCCTCTAACCGGCATGGACACTGTCCTTTGCTGGTTGGACAGACGGATCTAGCCGTTAGCTAACCACGGTGGCCACCTCCTTTGCGACTACACGGGTGCCAACGACAAAATGTGGACAACCAGCAAAGACTGGACTGCGAGGGATCTTCGACGGCGCGTGAACCAGTTGGTCGCATTACGCGACCAATACGACGCGAGTCAGCCAATGTATACGGCCGACAATCCGGCTCCCAAGGTATTTCTTTCGACATTTGGGTTTTCCATGTTTTCTCGGATTTCTTGCCTTTAATTCTGGTTTTTCTTTTCAACAGATTACTGAGCTTCCCGAATCGGAGCTTGCCTCCGAAGCTGAAATGGAGGCGTTGTGCACCACCTTTGCGGGTGGACGAAAGCGTAAGAAGATTTCTTCCTCTGAGGAAGTTATCAACCTTGACGGAGTTCCTGTCGCCACCTCCAGGTTAGATCATCCGGGTTATTTTGCTTTTATCGAAGTTTTTCTTTCGTCTTCAGAATTTTAACTTTTTCCGGGTTTTTGGTTTTTAGCCTACCTCCCTCCAACTTAAAGCCGAAGAAGCTGAAGAAACACAAAATTGTGTCCAACCGAGGCGCTCAACCTTCTTCCGTCATCGCTCCGGACATATCATCCTCGATGGCGGAAGAACATGCTACAGCCCCCACCACCGAGCCGCTGGAGCCCAGCCAGCCTGTTGTGTCGAACATGGACACGAGGGAAAGGGTGGCTCCAGAGGTGGGAAAATCTTCTCAGACATTCGATGAGAAAATTCCCACTTTCGACAAGGACTTCAAGATCATTAATGACGGCCTAAGCGTGGCCGGAACTCTTTTTGCGGAATATGCAAAAGAGTTCAATGAAAACTTGGCGGGTTTGCAACGAATGAGCCAGGTATGTAACTCTAGCCCCCAAGCATTAAACAAAATGTATGCTTTTTGCCTTGATGCTTTATAATCATTCTTTCCTTGCCATGTTCCAGCAAACCGCTGAATCACTTAACATGGAAGTTTTCAACAAACTCTCCATCAAGAATAAAGAAGTTAGAAATCTTGTTTCTATTCTTGAGGAGAGAGAGGCGGAGCTGGCATCGTCTCAGCTTGCGTTGTCGGAAACAACACGTAAACGTTTTTCCTCTGAAGTTTTCGATTCAACTTTTTGTCTAAGTACTTATTCCGGGAGTTTACTAAACTTGGAATTTTCCTTGCTTTCCAGCTGCTTTGGCTAAGGCCAAGCAAATAGCTGAAAACGCCGGCAATGCCGAGTTTCTCCGAAAGGAGAATTTGGACCTTCACAAGGATCTTGTGAAGGCTCAAAAAGATCTGGAAGCCAGCAATATGGCCCTTGGAATTTCTCAATCCAAGGCTTCCGAACAGGCGGAGAAGGACAAGTCCACCATTCAGGACTTGGAAGCTGCTCTAAACCTTCGCCTGGAGGAAGGCTCCGAAATTGACAAACTTGTCGGTAAGTTTTTCTGCGTTTACCATTTTTCCAAGTCTTGCTGTGTTTCTCTGCTTTTTTACTTAACCTTCTTGGTTGTTTTTGCTGGAAAACAGGAGATAGCCCAGATCTTTCTCGGATTGATAGAATCCGAGCTTTTGGGAAGACCTGGACTTCGATCAGAGTTGCTTGCATGCAACTGATCAACAAGTTCCTTCCCTCAAGGACTGGGGAGTTCTCGGAAGTTGAAAAACTTCCGAGTGCCATCATGGAGGTGGCGGAGTCCAGAGAATCTACCCTACGCTCCGCTGCACGGGGTGGTGCACGCATGGCACTCGGCCTTATGCGTATGCACTACCCTGGTGCAAAGTCTTGGCGTGTGGCGTCCGGTATCCCCCAAGGATACACGGAAACTCAGCGAAATACAATCTTTGATGAAATCAAAGGCCATGCCACCAAGATCGCCTCCATGGTGAATATCTCCATCACTTATCCAGAAGAGGAGGTCCCTGCAGCCCCCGAGGATGATAGCAGCGAAGAAGAGTCGGATGCTTGAAGGGCTGTCTTGAACCTGGATGGTGAAAGTAGACAATAGGAGCATTACTGTACTTTTACAATGTAATTCAAATTGTAATGCTTCTATTCCTTTTGTATAAATGAGAACTCCGCCTTTTGCAGTCTTAATTATGAAATTCTTTGCAAGGTTTTCAGATTTTACTATTCCTTTATCTTCTAAGTTCTCTGGCGTATATGTTTTAACTGTCCTTAGTGTTTGAAATGGCTCAATAGCATTATGAAGCGTCATGCCGAGTAACTGGGTATAACTAATCAGTTTAAACTCGGAAACATGGATCATACTAAAGGCATTTTTACTAACTAGCTCCAGTGACCCAACACATAAGCAATCAGATAATGCTTAGAGAAAAGTAAGGAATTTTTTGAATGAAACATGGGCACGCAGGCACAATCCAAGTTTCCTTTAGCCGTTAGCAGGCTGAAATCATTCAGTTTTTAAACGCCGAGCACGCAGGCACAATTCGGGTTAACATTGAGTATTTTGTAAGATCATTGGGAAATAGATAAGGTGGAATCATGCTTTGTACTATAATGAACTTGTAAAAACATGGATATCAGAATTCCGACAACTTTATTTCATGATCTCAAAAGATGTTTACATAGAAATGGAACTAAGTATAGAAGGGACATAACTGCTAGATATTCCCAGGCCTTTGCTGTCCACTCCAACTTGTCGGATTTCTTCAGCAACTTGTAGAGTGGTAAGGTTTTATCCCCCAGCCGACTAATAAATCTGCTGACGGCAGCGGCGGAACCCGTCAATCTTTGGACATCTTTTACACACGTAGGTTTCGAGATGTTCAAGATGGCTTTGATCTTTTCCGGGTTGACTTCTATTCCTCTGTGAGAAACGATGAAACCCAGAAGTTTTCCTGAGGGAACCCCGAATACGCACTTTGATGGATTTAACTTCATCTTGTAAGTGCGCAAGTTTTCGAAAGTTTCTCGCAAATCCTCAAGGAGTGTATCTTTTTCCTTGGTTTCGACAGCAATATCGTCCACGTAAACATGGACGTTTTTGCCAATCTGACTATGCAAACAACGTTGCATGCAACGCTGGTAGGTTGCACCTGCGTTCTTCAGGCCAAATGGCATGGTTACGTAATAGTACGTCCCGTATGGGGTTATGAAAGAAGTCTTAATTTGATCTTCCTTTTTTATGCGTATTTGGTGGTACCCGGAATATGCATCCAAAAAGCATAAAAGCTCAGAGCCTGCAGTGGCATCTATTATTTAATCGATTCGCGGTAACGAGAACCTATCTTTCGGACACAATTTGTTCAAGCCTGTGTAATCTATACACATTCTAAGAGCAGTAGTGTCTTTCTTCGGTACTAATACCGGATTTGCAGACCATTCAATGTGCATTACTTCCTGGATGAAATCTGCTGCTAAAAGCCGGATAATTTCCTTGCCAATAGCCTTCCGTCTTCTTCCGTCAAATCGACGGAGACCTTGTTTGACGGGTTTTGAGCCTAGAATCACCTTGAGTTGATGCTCAGCAAGTTCCCTGGGTACGCCTGGCATGTCAGCTGGACACCAGGCGAAAATATCCCAGTTCTCACGGAGGAACTTGATGAGCTCGCCTTCCTATTTGTCGGTCATCCCAGTCCCTACGACGACAAATTTTGTCGGATCTTTGGGATCTAGGATTACCTGTCTTGTATTCTCGGACGCCTTGAAGCTATCTGCTGGCTTCCGGGTTTCTTTTCCTGCCAGCATTTCTGTCGGCGATACCTCCTTGGCCAGCTCCTTCAGTTCTTCCTTTGCTATGACTCTCTGAGCGCAAAGGGCGTTTTCTTTTTCCAGCTCGTTTGCCAGCTTGAAGTCACCAGCTATGGTGATTACTCCTCCTTTGGGTCCTGGCATCTTCAGCTTGTTATAGATATAACAGGATCTTGCCATGAATTTGGCGAAAGCTGGACGTCCGAGTATTGCGTGATACACGCTTTCGAACGGCACCACTTCGAAGGATACTTTTTCTTGATGGAAGTGATGTTTATCTCCGAAAGTGACATCTAGGGAAATTTCTCCTAGGGATCGTGCTTGTCTGCCAGGAACAATGCCATGGAAGCGTATGTTGCTGTAATTTAGCTGGGACTCAGAAATCTTTAGATGCTTCAGCGTATCCAGATACATTATATTGATACTGGATCCTCCATCCATCAGCACTCTTTTTAGCCTAGTGTTCTGGACAATAGGGCTTACAACAAGAGCTTGTGTGCCGGGTTCAGGGATATTCCCGGGATGATCAGACTGATCCCAGGTAATTGGTGTGTTGGAATACTTCAAGAATTTCGGGGTTGCCGGAACAACCACGTTTATTTCTCGAAGCGTTCTTTTGGCCACCTTTGCTGATGGAGTTGCTAAGAATGTTAGCATTGCTTCTCCATCAACTCTCAGAAATTTGGGTTCGCCCTTTCGCTGTTGTTCCTGGATTTTTTCATCAGTGTCCGATTCACTGTCTTCTTTGTCAGCTTCTGGCTTTTGTTTGGGGAATTTCCTTTTGGAACTCTTCCCTTTATTTCCGGATCCTGCACTGCCTTTCATGTGCTTATTCAGCCGGCATTGCGCGTTTGTATGGGTGGGTTTCCCAAATTGTGAATGGTGGACGCAGGGTTCCGACTTAATCCTTTCCCACTCTTCTGGAGTGTAGTTAATTGGATCTGGACTGCGTCCTTTCCACTTATTCCCTTTTTCACTTCCAAAGGCTATGTTGACCTCTTTGGGTTTTGTCGTTGTTTCTGGAGTTCCTTTTTTGTCAGAGCGAGGAGTTTTCTTGGCAAGTATCAGTGCGTCAATATTGCCTCCTCTTGCTCTGATGTCGTCTTCGGCTGCAGCGTGTTCGTTGGCGGTTGTAAGCATAGATCCGAGATCTTTGTGATGTTTGGAACCAACCATGAACGGTACAAGTCCGGGTTTTAGGCCATTGACGAAAGCATGCATTGCTTGTACGTCAGTTACTCCAGAGCAACTATTCTTCATTGTCGTCCATCTGGAGATGAAATCCACGTATGGTTCATCCTCAAATTGGGTGCAACGGTTCAGCTGGTTGATGTTGTTCGGGCGTTTGTACATTCCCCGGAAATTCTGAGTGAATACTCGAGCCATATCATCCCAGCTGTCGAGAGTTCTTGATGGTAATCCATTGATCCAATCTCTGGCTCCATCCAGTAACATTAGGGGAAGAAACTTGACAGCTTCCAGGTCTGTCCCATTGTTGATCTGGACGGCTGTATAGTAGTCTGAGAGCCATGTATCCGGGTTTGTGCTGCCGGTGTATTTCTGGTACGTTGGACCGACCTTGGCAAAGCCAGAATGCAGGGTTATCCTTCGGATCCTGTTAGTGAAACACTTAGGTCCAAAGTATAGATCATCCTTTTCCGCTCTATCAATGTGTGCGGAATATCTTCCGGCTGAATGGACAGAAGGGGATCTACTCCTTTCTTTTCCATTGTTGCGCGGACGCGTTTTTCCGGGATCGTTTCTGTTTCTTACGAGATCACGTCCTTTGGGGTGAGGCGGAGTTCTACTCCTATGCCTTTCTTTATTTTTAGGAGGTGTCCGAGATCTCTCACGCCTGTGAGGCAAATCATGTCTTCCAGCTTTCTCAGCTGGGTTTCTCGGAGGTGGCATTGCTTTGCCGTCATTCCGGTGTTTTTCTTCCCGATCGTGGGGTTTGTGTCCATCTTTCGGGAGATGGGATCCGGTTCTAGACGCTTCATCCCTATTGTCGGGATTTTTCTTGTCTTTTCTCGGATCCGCTTCCTTATCCTTTGAATTATCTGAGTCTCCAGGTTCTTCCGGTCCAGGTGCTCCAGCGGCGCAAGTAGCTGTTTTGCATAGGGCAGAGTTATCATGCAGCCTCCCTGATCGCTCTTGGCCCCGCTGTTGTTGTTGCAATGCTTTTCCTAGGAAAGCATACACCCCTTGAAGTTTTTCGCCGTTGGAGTACATGTCATTGTTCAGGATGGCGAATGCTGCTTCCGCGTTTTCTGCTGCGGTTTTGTATATTGGTTCGCCTCTGTCATCTTTGCCGTTTACCTGCTTTTGCCAAGATAGGTTATGGAACCTTTCTTTTGGCGGCAGTACTTCCGGTCTTATAATTCCGGGTAACCTTGTAGGTTTTAAGGCAGATCTATTCTTTCTCTCGTACTCCTCTATTTCTTCCTTCATGACCTTGATGTCATCCTGGGGTTTTTGGAGGTGTTCACGAGATCTGAGTAGATGTTGATGTTGCCGTTGGAAAGCTCGTCTCCTGGCTTCCAGCATCTCAGGGGATTCATTTGGTCCCACTGGCGTTTGTAACAGCTCCTGTTCTTCTTGTTCCGTCATTGGCGGAGCAAGGATTTCCTTGGTTTTCTTCTCCGCGGGCTTTGTTCCGCTAGCATCTCCTACTTCCAGGTTTTCATCAGCTAGATCGGCTGATTTTTTCTTCCAGATTTTGGATTGGAGTTTCTTAGCAGCGCGGTGCTTTTTCTTGGAAGAGGGAGGCTTTTTGACAGGCTCATCTTCTGTCAATTCCTTGACATTGGGAAATATCGGAGAAGTTTCTCCATCTTCTCTCTCTTCCTCCGGCGGAGGAGTTTTTGGGCTTTCATGGCTGTCGGCATCCGCGGTTTCAGCTGGTTTTGCCATTAGCACTTCATGGAATCCCTCTTGAAGAGATTTTACCTTTCTTTCGAAGGTATCCTCATCCTCATCTTCGGAATCGAAATTATCCGATCCGGTTTCCGACTCTAATCTCGCCTCAATGGCGGCTAATACTGAATCGGCTTCCGAGTTCATCGTCATGTTGACGGATGTCGGATCTTCCACCTCTGTGATGGGTGTGTTGTTATCTGCCTCTTGCACGGGATTTCCGTCATCCGTGTTTTCGGCGACCTCGGATTGCACCATGCCGATAAAGTGTGTATCACTTTGTTGTCGGCGATCTGAGCAGAATCCGGTATCATAGTCATCTTTGACTGGGTATAGGGCGGGTGGGAAATATTTGCTTCCACCGCAAAACCCCATGGCCTCTGCAGTTAGTCCGATAAAGATGTTAGCAGATCCGATCGGTAACACGCATGAACTTACCAGGTGATTTTGCGCCGGTATGTAGGATCCGTTGTCGAGGAAGCGTCCGACGTCGTCGTCGAACTCCAGGCTTCCGACAGTGATTGATCTTCCGATTCCGCCGAGTATCCCAGATCGGAACTTCACGCCTTATGTCGTTTGCCCCACGGTGGGCGCCAACTGTCGAGACATCGTAGTAGTTTTCATAGACGGGGGTGCCATGAGACTACGGGTAGAGACGTGGGGTAACGGGATCGCATGGTGAACAATGACACAGGATTTACCCAGGTTCGGTACGTCGCGACAGTACGACGTTCCTACTCCTGCTATCTCACTAATCAGGGCTAAAGCCTGTGTATAGAATTACAATGTGAGGTTTAGATCTACCTATTCGCTGAGGATCAACTTTCCGGCGAGTTAGCCTATAGCTTCTTCACTGTTTATCTCATCTCCCGTCCGGCTTTATATAATAGCCGGATTAGGGCTTACAGAATAGGAAACCTAGAAGACTACGGTAACTATAACTTGGAAAGTAAGGAATCCATCTTCTCCTCCAAGCCAGATCACGTGGGTCGTGATCCGGGTCCTTCTAGAATCCGGCTTCTGTGCGTCAGGTTACTGGGCCGCCCAATGGACCATAGCCCACTACCACTTGGGCCACCCTGGTAATCCGGCACTTATGACTACCATCTGATATACCCCTATTTGGTATATATCCGACAATGAACCACGAGGAAATCCCCAAGCTTTAACCATGCAGTCTTTTTTATCACATATATCACCCTCTTCTCTTGACCCTTAAAAACTTCCTTCACACCACACTCAAAGAGTAATTCGCATTAGAGGTTTAGTGCAACAATAAAAAATCCATGGGTTCTGTATGAGCACAAGTGCTACTAATACTTTTAAACATTATCTACAGCCACTGATGTTTCGTGAAGCAAAGAAATCCACTTGACATCGTAAACCAACAAATATAAGAAAAAAGGCAGAATCTGCCAAAACCAGAAGAGTCTGAAAGACAAAAAAATTCGGGGCACTTACACTGCTCAAATAAAAAAAGTTGTGGAATTATCTTAGGAATAAGCACAAAAAAATTCAGGCCATTCTGATCTTTCTGGAGTTTTCACGATTTTTTACGCTGGACAGAAGAATTTTGTTTCCTCTATAGAAATCCCAAAACCAACTCCAAATTTCGTCATAAACTTTACTTGGCAACTAATACATGAAAATAAAGATATAAATGAGTTTCTACAGAATTATCCATCCCCTTAACTCAAAGAAAATAGAGAAAAACAAATCAAATAAAACCATGGGTTATCTCCCAAGAAGTGCTTTTCTTTAACGCCTTTTACCTAGGCCCAGAAAACTGGATTGAAGTATTTTCAAATGAAGAAGCATCCAAATCAAGATAAGGCAACTTGTCAATAATGCATTGTATTTTATCTAAATATGTTTCAGATGTTCCTCTCTTAGAACTTTTACGTTTACTATTCTAATCAAATAGATTCTCAGGAACAATCTAGTCAAAATTCTTTTCTTGAGCTTCATGCAATGCTATCAATTTAAAGGAATTGTATTTTCTCCTCATTTTCATTTTTAGGTTCAGCTTTTTCGGGAGCACCAACAACATCTACACATGAGCCTAGCATATTGAAACGATCGAACACTTTTCTAGCTTCTATAGCAACATCTCCAAATTCTTTAAGCATGGTTTCTAAAATAAAATTTCTTTTTCCGATGTCTTCAATATTGAGTTGAGGAACATATGCTGCAATATGGATAAAGGTTAACAAACCTAGCTTCTAACATGTGAATTAAAGAAGTTGCAGCAGTTTCATAATTTGGAGCAAGTTCTACTATGGATTTTTCCTCTAAATTTTCATGCTTACTAACATGATTAAAGAATTCTTTAATGGTATCCTGTCCAAGTATAGAACCACTACCAACTGGAAGAGCTTCCAGGGTAAACTTAGGAAGCAACATGGTGAAGAAAAACAACAAGGTAATAAAAATAACAACTAGAATAAGAACTAATTATTTTTGTGTTTTTTACATAGATAAACAAACAAGACAAAATAAAATAAACTAAGCAAAACTAAAACAAAATAAAGAGATTGGAGGTGACAGACTCCCCTTGCAGAAATTCTCTTCCTCCTCGGCAATAGCACTAGAAAACTTGTTGATGGCTGACGTTGGTAAACCCCAAGAGAAAGGTTGTGAAGAGTGAAGCGGCAAGTTTTCCCTCAGAAAAGAAACCAGGGTTGAATCGACCAATTGGAGGAAGGAGTAACTTCATAAGGTTGATGCAACTGAGATGGCAGGACGCACTACCGGCTCAGATGCAACGTGGAACTTACACAACACAATCAAATAACTTTGCCTCAACAAAGCCGTGAGGTTGTCAATCTAACCGGTTTTGCTGAAAACAAAGAGGTGTGGAAAATAGTATGAGAACAGTGGAAGCAGTCTGTGTATTGTCAATATGAGAAAATGGACCGGGGTCCATAGTTCATTAGTGGTGTCTCTCCGTGAAAGATAAATAACATGTGTGGTGAACAAATTACAGCTTTGCAATTGACATAAATGAAGGATGCCCCGTAGGTGCATATGCAAGACATAAATATTACTATGTGATTCATGCGGGCATTACAACAAGATACATAGACCATCATCCAACTGCGTCTATGACTAATAAATCCACCCTCCGAATATCATCCGAGCAAATGTTGGGTATTAAGTTACAAGCAACGGATAATCGCAGTAAGCAAAGTGTGTAATGTAAACAATAAAATTATCCTTAGACAAAGCGTTGTTGTTTTCTCCCTAATGGCAACAACACATCCTCTATCCATCACATTTCTGTCACTCGGTCATAGATGCAAAGGAGGCATGAACCCACTATCGACAATAAATACTCCCTCTTGGAGTTACTGGCATTTACTTTGCTAGAGCGTATACTATTAACATAGAGCATGCAAGATCATAAATAACATATGCATGAAGATAATATGATAGATTAATAATCATAAGACATGGCATCCAACATTCATCGAATCCCAACAAACACAACATGTAGCATTACATAAAGATGATGTTGATCATGTGAGGTAGCTCACGAGATCTAAACATGAGGCATAAAGTGGAGGAGACAACCATCTAGCCACTGCTATGGACCCATAGTCCAGGGATGAACTACTCACGCATCACTTCGGAGGAGGGAATGGTGGTGTAGACCCCTCCGGTGATGAATTTACCACCCGGCCGGGTGCCGGGGAGAGCTCTAGAACCCTCCTGATCTCGGGATGATGATGACGGCGGCCTCAGGTGTTTCTCGAGAAAAATTGGTATCTTCCTAGGGTTGATATGTTGGGGGGATTATATAGGCGAAAGGGCGATGGCGGTGGGCGCCCGAGGGGCCCACACCACCCCCAGGCGCGCCAGGGTGGCACGTCGCCCTATGGTGTGGCCCCCTATGTCCCTACTCTGGGCCTCTTCGGGACTCCGTGGAACCTTTGGAAATTCTAAGACTTTCGGGCTTCAAATTTTCCAATTCCGAGAATATTTCCAGAACAACTTTTCTGAAACTAAAAACAGCAGAAAACATGGAACTGGCTATGTGGCATCTTGTCAATAGGTTAGTCCCGGAAATCGATAAAAATGACATAAAGTGTATAGCAAACATGGAGGAAATAACATCAAAACAACATGGAACATCAGAAATTAAGGATACGTTTATGACATATCACTGGTCCTCTCCGGGTTTCTTCTTATCATTCGACTTCTTCTTGTTCTGGTTTTCCCATACTGGGGCCTAGTTTCTTTTGCCTCTGGCTGCTGCCTGCATCAGGTTGATCCGGGTCCACTGCGGCTACATGGTTCGAGCCGTAGCGGATATCCGACCTATCATCTCTTCTCTTGTTCTGGAAGTCCTGGCGGTCATTCCGCCTGGAGGTCCCGGGACCATCTTTACCGAGATATCTCCTACTCGGCTCGACCGAGTTGAGCAGTGGATGTGTCGGATCTCCCAAGGCATACATATCAGCGATCTTGATTGTCTCGGCCAGGGTTTGCGGCATTTCTCTCTGCAAATTCTTCCATAGCATATTGTCATGCTTGCACCCTTGCGCGAACCACGCGATGGCCTGGGACTAATTCACACCCTCGCAGGTGTTTCTCAGCGTGCTCCACCGAGTAAGATACTCTCTGTCAGTTTCATCTTCCCTCTGCTTGCACATGGCGAGTTGCTGAGGGCAGTTCGGTCTCTGGTAAGTGCTGGTGAAATTGCTGATGAAAGCGTCCAAGAAGTCCAGCCAGCAATCAATGTTGTGCATCGGCAAATTGTTTAGCCAGATCCGGGCTGGACCCTCCAGCATCTTGGACACATATCTCACCGCCCACTTGCGGTTACCACCGGCAATGTGCACAGCAGTAACATAGTCATTCAGCCAGTCATCCGGCTTGGTGCTACCATCATAAGTTTTTGTTCCTCGAGCTAACTGGAACTTGGCAACTGCTGGCTCCTTCATGATTCGGAAACCAAAATAGAGCGGTCATGGAAGGCCTTGCTCCTCCATTATCTCGGATTGGTAAATTCGGTCAAGCCTGTAACGTGCATCATTGGCTCCGAGCACTCGGGGTCCCAATCGACCAGCGAGTGCTCCCTCCTCCATCATGTGATCATATCTCTCGTACACAGATTTCTTCACTGCTGAGTAACCATCATCATGTTGGTTGTTCACAGGGACGTTTTCCTATGGCTGAACAACAGGTCTGGCACCGGGGTGGCTACCGGGTGCCGAGATGGATTATCTTCGTTGTGGCACCTTGAGCAACGTGTTCTTTCCCGGGCTGGCCCTATACAACTAACTGTTTTCCGGCACCAGCGGGGTCGTACACTTGGATCTTCTTGTTTTTCCCGGAGTTCACTCTCCGAGATCTTCCACCCCCGAAATGAGGGGAGGAGGCCTGGCCTCCGGATTTCCCCCCATGTGAGTGAACCACATGGACGCGCCTGCTCCCGGATTCACCTTCCGAAAATCCTCATTCTGCGTGCTAGCCCAAAAAATAAGTTCATTAAGCCGGTTATGCTGCCTAGCACGAGCTTTACCGGTTAGATTTGGCAACTCGACAGCAACTACCTCTGCAGCCGTAAGGTTCTTAGCAGGAGAACTATATTTGGGCCTACCAGCAGAAGTAATACTAACGGATTTATTAGCAGTTCTACCATTTCTTGCCATCTCGGCACCAAGATCTCAACCTCGGTGCCGCACAGCCCTATCCGACTGGGTTGTTTCCAACAGGAGTAATACTGTGAGCCTTATTGTACTCGTTCATGTCGAGATTGAACTCTTGCCTGGTTTTGGACATCTCGACAGCTTCCGCGAGGATGGCCTGACGTTGCTCCTCGAGTTGCGCCTGTACCAGTGTTGGATCCGTACTGGTAGCCACTAGCACAGTTAGTTTCTCGATGATGTCGGCGAACGGAGGCGACCTCGGGGTTGACGTAGAGGGAGCGTTGTAGTCGGGCTGGTTCTCGTCTTTCTCCAGCGGCTTGCGAGCCGGCCGAGTTGACTTGCCAGCGATCTCGGTGACATCAGCCGCGCTGTTTCTGGCTGCAGGAGCCGGGCCGGTCATCATCACCTCCACGCTACCCGTGCAGCGATCGATACGCTGGCCGCGAAGAGCACAAATAGGAGGAGGATCCGCAGCAACGAGCACCCTCTCCGGGTACTCGCGGATGACCATGGTGGCGACGTAGACCCAATGTGCACCAAAACCAATGACGGAGCCAACTGCAGGCACTGGCCTGCCACCAAAGTTGCCCGCGTTATCAGTGACGAAGTCGAGGGAGCCGATTCTGTGGACAAGGCCAAAGACCACACGCTCGCCCGAACGAAGAGAACATCCCGCCCGGATAGAAACCCCAGCCAGCGCCGCTGACGATCCCACGGTGGGCGCCAACTCTCGTGGTGAGGTAAATACAGATGCCATAGGATGGCTAATGTTTGGGGCCGATGGACACTGTGGGTATCCGGGGAGGGAATACACGCCGAGATGGCGCGCACACGACACTGCAAACAACAAAATCTACCCAGGTCCAGGGCTCTCATGTGGAGGCAACACCCCTACTCCTGCATGTCTGTCAATATTAGAGTGGGTAACTGAGTACAAAGTGGTTCCTCAAGCTCTCTGAGGTGGAGGAAGTCTGAGCTGGAGGAAGGAGAAGCTCTCTCTTCTGCTATCTCTCTAAGGAAATGAGTAGCAATTATCTTTCTAGAATTGTTGCCGTTGTCGTCGTCCCTCGCGGAGGTGGGATGTGGCCACCTTATATACTGGTGGCCACCGACTGAACGTACAGGGTTAGGTGTAATAAACTGTGTCCTATCACACGCTTCTCTGTTATATGCCGAAAGTCGCCTCCGTAGTAGCCGTTATCCTTGTCCTGCCCCCTGTCAAAGACAGGACGTGGCATCGCCCATACCCTGCACTGCTCCTCTGTACGCGTAGACATCACCACGCCTAGTAAATTGAACCGCACGCTCGTACTCTCCCTTGATCTTCGGGATCTCAACTGCTCCGTTGACCCTGCTCCGGGATGGATTGATCCTTGTCTACCCGGATTCTCGAAGGGTATCTCGGATAATCCGGAGGGACACTCGTTTCTTCGTATGGCTCCTTGCTCTTCTTACCGAGATGGACCCATCTCGGTACCTTTCCAACTTGGTACCCATATGCAAACCAACCTATGGTTGGATGGTTAGGAGGGTGGTTGTACCCCCAGCCCACCAGAGTTCAAACCCTAGGTTTGACATATGTGTGTTGCATTTAGGCGGAATATTCTTTCAGTGGGAGGAGACGTTCCCGTCGACAGCGAGGCACATGTGGTGACTTCGTCAATCTCAAGATCCGCCGGCTCGGTCTCTCGGAGGTGCTCATATGGGTAGTGTGTGCGCGTGTGCGTTCATAGGGGTGAGTGTATGCGCGTGTATATGAGCGTTTGCGTTTGTACTGTGTTTCTAAAAAAAAAAACTTGGTACCCATATGGATCTCGGATTACAGCATCTCGGTAAACATCGTCTCGGTATCCAGTCCTTGGATACCATTTTAGACCAAGCTTGACCCTACTCGGGGTAGACCCCCGAGACCACATGTCAGTTTCTTTTCTTTTTATAAAACATTTACGAAAATAATAGGGCTGGCCCATGATGACATCACGTTGACGTCATCATGACACCAGCAACCGGACGACAGTGGCCTGTGGCGCACGGCGGCGTCGACTGGGAGCACAGGAGTGATCGCGCGGGGGTGCGTTGGGCTCAGCTAGGTGTGGGCGACCCTAAGGTGACGGCACCGCCCTGAAAAGGTCACCGGAGCTTTGCCGGCGACCATGGACGCGGAGGCGGATGGCGATGCACGGCGCCGGGACGAACTAGAGGGGGAGGGAGGAGATGGAGGGGTCCGGGAGGACCCGTATCTGTTGGAATTTATGGGCTGCAGTGTGGCCCAACTAAGCCCAATAAATCCTGAAATTGTCATGGCCCATTCATGAATAATGAGTGGAGTGAATGGGACTAAAGTTTAGTCCCATACTGCTAATTTGGAGAGAATGGAACCACCTTATAATGTGAGCCATTCTAGCTCATGTATGAGTTGGCAAGGCAAGAGGAGAGGTATGCCACACGCGCGCTCCTCCTCCGCCGCCCGCCTCGCCACGCCTCGCCTCGTCACGACACGTCACGACGCGCCGCGCCGTGGGTTGCGGGAATGAGCCGAGCTGAGAGCGTTTATTTTGTCGCTTGGAAATATTAATGAGTCATTAACTTGGTAATTAACGGACGCGTTAATTCCTAAATTGTTTCCGTTTCCTTTCTGGATCGTGAAACCGAACCGACTCAGACTTGGAGTTACGTTCACGTCTCTCCCAGCCGCATATAAATACGCGCATACGGTAAACCCTAGTATACACTTCAATATATGGTTTCGCACCGTTCCAAAGCACTGCGCCGCCAATCAAGTCTTCTCCATCCCTTCTTTCGGCGTGCACCGCGAGGAGGGACAGCAGGCCTCCGGAACCCCGCCTCTTGTGATCCTGTACGGGAGAGGGGCGATCAGGTTTTTGGGGAGCGCACTCGCGCGACTGCTGACGGCGACTACTTCCCCCAACGACGATTTCTTCCCCGACCTCGGCAACCTCTTCATCGACGATATGGCCGACATGGACAACAACAACGGCGGTGCCGCTACCGCTGCATCGTACGTATCTCTATTCCATCTGTATGAGATATTACTGGAATTCTTATGTCTAGTTCTTACAATAGATTGTTTCAGTCTGTCTACTGTATTAGATCTAGATATTTGCATGGTTACTGTATTTGCTACGGTCACAATTTATCTGATAGTATTTCGAATTAAATCATGTGTTAAATTGCTAATATATTCAACAATCCAAAAACCTGATTATAGGCAATTTCTTGCACTTGCACCGTCTGTCATTGCGGCGACGAGGACAATCCCTTTCAAGGGTGTGGACTATAAGAGGTAGCGCACGAGAGCAGTGATATGGTTTCAAACCTTGCGCTGCTATGCGGCCACTAAGGGCAAGCCTGAGGGAGATCTCAATCCAGCACAGCTGGAGGCCTTCGAGAATATGGACACTATGTTTAAAAGTGCCCTCCTCGGTATTATTGATGATTCCATTGTGGATCCGTATATGTCGTTTGATAACGGCAATGATATGTGGGCTGCACTCGAGGCCAAATTTGGGTCCTCGGATGCTGGCAGCGAGCTGTACGTCATGGAGCAATTCTATGACTACAGGATGACTGATGAGCGCTATGTTGTTCAACAGGCTCATGAGATACAGTCACTCGCTAAAGAACTTGAGCACTTTAAGTGTATGTTACCGGACAAGTTTGTGGCCGGAGGCATTATTTCCAAGCTTCCATCTTCATGGAGCACCTTTGCTACTTCTCTGAAACACAAGAGACATGAGTTTTCCGTTACGGACCTCATCGGATCTCTTGATGTGGAAGAAAAGGCGAGAGCAAAGGATACACGTGCTCGGGTTGCTGAGGTAGGTTCTTCTGCCCATGTGGTACAGAAGAAACACTACCCGCCCAACAAGCCTAAATATAACAAGAAAAAAATCCGAGGGTAAAGGCAAACCCGATGGCAGGTTTAAGCCATCGCACTCTACCAACTTCAAGAAGAGGAAGGGGTCATGCCACGTTTGCGGTGAACTGACCCATTGTGCTCCAAAATGCCCTAAGCGATATGAGTTGCAGCAGCAAGAGAACAGCGGCAAGACTGCTAACATTGTCATTGGTGACACTGAGATGAAGGATACTGGGTACGGTACAGTTCCTACTATTCTTTCAGTTTGTCATTCACCTGAATGGTTAATTGACACAGGTGCCAATGTACATGTTTGTGCTGATGCTTCCATGTTCTCTTCTTATCAGATCACAGGGACTTCCCCCGTGCTGATGGGGAACGGGTCACATGCTACTGTTCGTGGTGTTGGTACGATCGATCTGAAGTTTACTTTGGGAAAAATCGTGCGACTGAAGAACGTTCATCATGTGCCCTCCATCAATAAAAATCTCGTCAGCGGCTCACGTTTATGTCGAGATGGTTTTAAGTTGGTATTCGAGTCCAATAAAGTTGTAATTTCTAAGTATGGATAATTTATTGGTAAAGGCTATGAGTGCGGAGGCTTGTTCCGCTTATTCTTGTCAGATATATGAACCAAAGTTATTAATAATGTTTGTCACGATAATGATTGTGATGTTTGGCATTCACGACTTTGTCATATTAATTTTGGTTGCATGACGCGGTTAGCAAATATGAGTTTAATTCCGAAATTCAGTACTATTAAATGTTCCAAATGTCAAGTGTGTGTTCAAACTAAGCAACCTCGCAAATCTCATAAGACTGCGGAGGCGAGAGACTTGGCACCACTAGAACTTATACATTCTGATCTTTGTGAGATGAATGGCGTATTGACAAAAGGTGGAAAGAAATATTTCATGACACTTATTGATGACTCCACTAGATATTGTTATGTGTATCTTCTGAAATCTAAAGATGAAGCTTTAACTTATTTCAAGAACTATAAGGCCGAAGCTGAGAACCAACTTGATCGTAAAATTAAACGGCTTAGGTCTGATCGTGGTGGAGAGTATTTTTCCAACGAGTTTAATTCTTTTTGTGCTGAACACGGTATTATTCATGAGAGGACGCCTCGCTACTCACCTCAGTCGAATGGGGTGGCTGAAAGAAAGAACCGAACGTTGTCTGATTTGATTAACGCCATGTTAGACACTTCGGGTCTCTCCAAGGCATGGTGGGGGGAGGCGCTAATGACTGCGTGTCATGTCCTAAACCGAGTTCCCACAAAGAATAAAACCATTACTCCATTTGAGGAATGGGAAAGGAAAAGGTTAAAACTCTCCTACCTACGTACTTGGGGTTGTTTGGTGAAAGTCAATATACCAATTCCCAAGAAGCGCAAGCTTGGACCTAAAACCGTAGATTGTGTTCTTCTGGGCTATGCTTTTAATAGCATTGGTTATAGATTCTTGATAGTAAAATCTGAGGTATCCGACATGCATGTTGGTACGATTATTGAGTCGAATGATGCGACTTTTTTTGAGAACATATTTCCTATGAAGGATATGTCTAGCTCATCAAATCAGGAGAAACCTATTTCATCTAGTCAGGAATTAGCTGAGATTCCTGAATCCACCATTCCGATAGAACACGTTGAGAATCCCGAGGAGGATGACAATGAAGTTCCTGTAAGGAGCAAGAGACAAAGGACTGCAAAGTCTTTTGGTAATGATTTCATTGTGTACCTCGTGGATGACACACCCAGGACTATTTCAGAAGCCTATGCATCTCTTGATGCTGACTACTGGAAGGAGGCTGTCCGTTGCGAGATGGATTCCATCTTGGCTAACGGAACCTGGGAAATCACTGATCGTCCTTATGGGTGTAAACCTGTAGGATGTAAGTGGGTGTTCAAGAAAAAGCTTAGGCCTGATGGTACAATTGAAAAGTACAAGGCAAGGCTTGTGGCCAAGGGTTATACCCAAAAAGAAGGTGAAGACTTCTTTGATACTTACTCACCTGTGGCTAGACTGACCACTATTCGTGTGCTACTCTCACTGGCTGCCTCGCACGGTCTTCTCGTTCATCAAATGGACGTTAAGACGGCTTTCCTTAATGGAGAGTTGGACGAGGAAATTTATATGGAGCAGCCAGATGGTTTCGTAGTACCCGGTCAGGAAGGCAAGGTGTGCAAGTTATTGAAGTCATTATACGGCCTCAAACAAGCACCTAAGCAATGGCATGAAAAGTTCGAAAGGACTTTGACTACTGAAGGCTTTGTTGTAAACGAAGCTGATAAATGTGTGTACTATCGCCATGGTGGGGGCGAGGGAGTTATTCTATGTCTATACGTTGATGACATATTGATATTTGGGACCAATCTTGATTTAATCAAGGAAGTTAAGGATTTCTTATCTCGCTGTTTTGAGATGAAGGATCTAGGAGTAGCTGATGTTATCTTAAACATCAAGCTGTTGAGAGATGATAATGGTGGGATCACACTGCTTCAATCTCACTATGTGGAAAAGGTCTTGAGTCGCTTCGGGTATAGTGACTGCAAGCCTTCTTCAACTCCATATGATGCTAGTTTGTTGCTTCGAAAGAATCAACGGATTACTAGAGATCAACTGAGATATTCTCAGATTATAGGCTCGCTTATGTATTTGGCGAGTGCCACGAGGGCTGACATATCTTTTGCTGTGAGCAAATTGAGCCGGTTTGTTTCCAATCCGGGAGATGATCATTGGCGTGCGCTTGAGAGAGTTATGCGCTATTTAAAAGGCACTACGAGCTATGGAAATCACTATACCGGAAACCCGAGGGTTCTGGAAGGATATAGTGACTCTAATTGGATATCTGATGCTGATGAGTTTAAGGCCACTAGTGGTTATGTATTTACACTTGGTGGTGGCGCTGTTTCCTGGAAGTCTTGCAAGCAGACCATCTTAACGAGGTCAACTATGGAAGCAGAACTCGCAGCATTAGACACAACCACTGTTGAAGCAGAGTGGCTTCGTGAGCTCTTGATGGACTTGCCTATGGTTGAAAAACCAATACCCGCAATCCTAATGAACTGTGATAATCAAACTGTGATCATCAAAGTGAACAGTTCTAAGGATAATGCAAAGTCATCAAGACATGTGAAGAGGAGATTGAAATCTGTCAGAAAATTGAAGAACTCCGGAGTTATTGCATTGGATTATATCCAAACATCTATGAACTTGGTAGATCCCTTCACAAAGGGTTTATCACGGAATGTGATAGATAATGCATCGAGGGAGATGGGCTTGAGACCCACGTTATAAGTTGCCCACAGTGGTAACCCACTCTATGTGATCGGAGATCCCGTGAATTAGAAGTAGAAGACAAGTTGTTGGTCGGCTGAGAGGAGAGTATCCTTATATTTTATTCCACTCCATAAAAGATGCAATACTCTCTTGATCTGTATGATAGGTTGACATTTGTCTTAATGTGTTCCAAGTGGCTTATTTATATAAGCAGAGATGTGTCCTACAGAACATCTCCTGAGGAACTCACCTATATGAGTCTGACTGTTAAACGTCACAGTCTATGAGAATCGGGTGCTTTCTAATAAACTCATGAAAGGCCTTCGGAGTATGACGCATACACTCCAAACCGCGGGGAACCCTTGCGGCAGCCTAGTATCGGTTCAGACGTTGTGTGAAACTGGTATCACAGCAAACTTGTAGTTCAAGGCATAGTCCACTATTCAAGTTGTGAACTAGTGTAGCATGATGTTCTAAGTGGAAGTTCAACTTAACAGTCTCCACTAACACCGGTATATAAACAATGTTTTGGAACAGAGTTTATGAAATGTGCTAATGACACTTTGTGGGGGATTGTTGGAATTTATGGGCTGCAGTGTGGCCCAACTAAGCCCAATAAATCCTGAAATTGTCATGGCCCATTCATGAATAATGAGTGGAGTGAATGGGACTAAAGTTTAGTCCCATACTGCTAGTTTGGAGAGAATGGAACCACCTTATAAGGTGAGCCATTCTAGCTCATGTATGAGTTGGCAAGGCAAGAGGAGAGGTATGCAACACCCGCCGCCCGCCGCCCGCCTCGCCACGCCTCGCCTCGCCTCGTCACGACACGTCACGACGCGCCGCGCCGCGGGTTGCGGGAATGAGCCGAGCCGAGAGCGTTTATTTTGTCGCTTGGGAAATCTTAATGAGTCATTAACTTGGTAATTAAACGGACGCGTTAATTCCTAAACTGTTTCCGTTTCCTTTCTGGATCGTGAAACCGAACCGACTCAGACTTGGAGTTACGTTCACGTCTCTCCCAGCCGCATATAAATACGCGCATACGGTAAACCCTAGCATACACTTCAACATATGGTTTCGCACCGTTCCAAACCACTGCGCCGCCAATCAAGTCTTCTCCATCCCTTCTTTCGGCGTGCACCGCGAGGAGGGACAGCAGGCCTCCGGAACCCCGCCTCTTGTGACCTGTACGGGAGAGGGGCGATCAAGTTTTTGGGGAGCGCACTTGCGCGACTGCTGACGGCGACTACTTCCCCAACGACGGTTTCTTCCCCGACCTTGGCAACCTCTTCATCGACGACATGGCCGACATGGACAACAACAACGGCGGTGCCGCTACCGCTGCATCGTACGTATCTCTATTCCATCTGTATGAGATATTACTAGAATTCTTATGTCTAGTTCTTACAATAGATTGTTTCAGTATGTCTACTGTATTAGATCTAGATATTTGCATGGTTACTGTATTTGCTACGGTCACAATTTATCTGATAGTATTTCGAATTAAATCATGCGCTAAATTGCTAATATATTCAACAGTATCTCACCATGAGCTCGAAGAGCAGCTCAATGGAGCACGCCGGGGTCGGAAACGGCCGGAATTGGCACGGTGGAGCTCATCCGACCGAGGAAGGGATGGCGCCGATTCGGCTCCTCGGCTCCTTCCAGGTGTCCCTTCAAGAGAGACTCGGTGGAGAGGTAGAGGAGGTCCAGGCGCTCCTTATGGTGGCTTCAAATCGGCCGGAGATGGCCGGAGTTGGCGGCACGCGGCGACGGCCGTGCAAGCTAGGGTTCGGTTTGCTGGGGAGGATAAAGCGAAAAGGGAGGGCGTGAGTGAGAGGGTTCGGTCTCCTGGGTTATCCTCGCAAGCAGGCTAGCAAGGAGGAGGTGGCATCGGTGACGGGGGCTCGGCCACGCAGCTGATGCTACTTTCTGTCCAAAGGAAGAAGAAGAAGGAAAATGTATTTTTCTAGAAAACCGCCTACTTTTGGGAAATTTACAAAGAGGTCATTTTCTTATTTAAAACAACACGGGTTTCAATATTTTCAGGGCCTAATTGCAAGAATAAAAATTAGCAAAAATATATTTTGGAATCCTTATGAAATTTGCAAACTCACCATGTCCTGGTTTTCCAAAATTGAAATATTTTTTAGTTCAAAATTTTAAAAACCATTTCAACTGTTTTTTTATGGAATTTCCCCATTTCAGATTTAAAACATGATTCAATTTTTGTTTCATGCATGTATGAGATGCCAACAAAACACAACACCACTATTTTCACAAAATTGGGATGTTACACCGCCAGCGTCGGTCGCACAAGCTTCGCCCGGCGGCGTCCTCCGGCAGTGGTGATGAGGAGGGAGAGGGTAGGGTGGGCCGACGACTGCTATGGTTAGGGCACCACCCGAGTCGCCCTCGCAAGGACGACACGGGGGCCTTCAACAGCTTCACTTCCGTTTTGTTGTCCTACACCAGGCACTTGCCTCACCGCGGGCCTACAGCTCGAAATCTTCACTACGGCCGGTCGGAACCACCACCTCAACGTCGTACAGAGGGCGGGCAAGGGTGGAGAATAAAGGATCGAGAGGGGACATCACGCACGACGTGCGCGCGTTTAGCAGGGACTCGTGAACACAGCGACAAGTAAATGCTGCCATCGGGACAACAATCCTGAACGCTGAGGAAGAATAGATCACACTCAGGTGCACACCTGAGCGACTGGACTCTTACCCAATTGTTGCATTTTGCTGTTAGGCCACAGATGAGTTGCACGGGGGAGACGAGAAAAACAGAGGAAAGATTTGGGCTGGTTTTGGCTCACTAAGTTAAGGGCTACATTTGAAGAAAAAAATCTTGCTTATAAGTAGACTTGATTTTGTCGGATTGTTGTCGAAACAATACATGGTTGTTGCTCAATTTTTGTAGATCGTTGCCTAACATCTTATAATAGTTGTCCCATGAAAGTAGTTATAATAATTGTTGCTCAACTATGTTACTTTGTTGATCAATATTGTGAAGTTAACTAATTCTATTGCGATGGTCTGTGCTACCGTTAAGTGTGAAATGTTTTTAGTTGTTACTATATTATTTATCATGATGTCAAGTTTCCTACTGTTGTTTTAAAGTTTTCTATCCGTTTTTGTCAAATTTCCTATCGAGGTTATGAAGTTCCCTACTACCCTTCTGAATTTATCTACTAAAGTTGTGACGTTGGCTACTGAAGTTGTGAAATTTCTATCGTTATTTCAGTTGGTGCTAAATTTTCAACCGATGATTTAAACTTTCCTGGCGATGGAGCAGTTGCATACATGTTGTAAAATTGATGTTATGAAGTTGCCAATAGCAGAACCACGATAGGTAACTCCACAACCACGGTATGCAACTTTGCAAATGGCGGTGGATAACTATCACAACACAACAGTGGTAGGAAACTTCGTAACAACTGAAATCAACGAAGCATCTTAACAACATTAGTAGGAAACTTTCACAACATAGGATCCAACTTTACAATAGCGGTAAGAAACTTCATAACAACTAAAAGCAACCTAACAACTTAGTAAAGACTGGAAAGCAACTTCAAAACAAGCAGTAGGCAACTAGGCAACAACAGTAAACAAATTATCAATGGTGGTAGGCAACTTATGAAATAGTTTTTAAAATAAGAAACTTTGGTGCCAGACATGGGAATTTTGGTGTGTGACGAAGCAATTTTGGTGCGCGGCAGAAAAACTAAGTTCACAAGAACGTAGACAACTTCATAATAGTGCTAGGCAATGGAAGTCGGGGAATGTGGGTGTCGCCGTGCCAGTGCAGGGATGATGGCTGGGAAATGCGACAGAGTGTGGGTCAGGAGGGGATAAGATCATGAGATGTTTTTCCATCTCACGGTCACTCCTGGGTACGCTCTCGGGATTTCCAAATAGTGTACCTACTCACCCACTCCCTTCTCCTGTTCGCTTATCGGGAGATTTGGAAGAAACTAATATGAGAGTTTTTCAGAAGGAACGCGTCCTCCGGACTTGGCGCGCGACACGCGTCCTGGACGCGCGAGACAACGATGCACATGGGGCCCACCACGACCACTTCCTTATCTCTCCCGATCCATCCTCCTCCACTCGTTTCTTCCTTATCCCTTTTTCTCGCTCGTACCCTGCAGAAAAATCTCTCCCACATGGCTGCATCTAAGAGCTCCGCCGCCGCGACCCATGGCGCCCGCCCGCGCTACACTCGCACCAAGGCCCCACCTCCCGTCCTTCTCCACGCCACAATACTCGAGCAGAGCGGGCGGCGCCGAAGACATGTCGGATCTCCGAGGAGATCGAGCTCTACAGCACGGCCATCGACAACTTTGTTCGCCGGTGCTAGAGAGGACGGAGGACGCAGGAGACCTCGCAAGTGGCAGCGCGGATGCTACGAGCAGCGTCTTGTGTTGCTACCAAGAGCGAACGGCGGTGCTACTGGTAGCGTGGGGTGGTGCTGCAACCAGTGGGCGGCACTACTGGCCGAACTCGAGGGTGGTGCTCTTGTAGGTCAGCGCCGGTGCTCCCATGGTGAGGCGTAAAGTGCTACGATAGAACGCGGTGGAGTTGCGAGAGCAATTTTTTGGAAGCTTTTTTTTTCCTCTTTTTCTAGATGTGAGCAATTTTTCGGAAGCTTTGTAGCATAATTTTTTACTTCTAATGCAAATCCCTAGAGCAATCGTCACAAGTTTCGTTTTTCATATTTTTTCTCTGCTGCGGTGCAAATATTTGAAGGCTTTGTAGCAATTTATTTTCCTTTTTGATGCAAATACATATAGATGTTGTAGCAACTTTTTCTTTTATTTATCAGATGCATTTTTTGCCCAAGAGGTTAAAATTCTTAGAATATTTTGTAGCAGTTTTCTTCTTTCTTATGAGCAAATCTTTATCAATGTTGTAGCCAAAATTCTAAGAGCATTTTCAGAGCATCCATGGTAGCGCGCCCACCGGCGCCGGCGATGGCCGGTAGTCGGGATGGTGCAGTTGGAGGTGCTAATGGTGGTGCTAGTGCTGCCTTGCAGCAACAACGGTGGCCCGGTGGTGAGACGGGCCACATCTTCTCCGGCGAGGTGCTCCTCCCCGCCGGCTTCAAGGCTGATCCAGCCCGACGCCCGAGCGACGGAAGGCGGTTGGGCGGAGGTGTAGGAGGTGATAGTTGGAGGTTGGATTTTTTTCGTCTTCCGCTTTTTTTCTGCGCGAGATTAGCGTGGGTGGTCCGGAAGAGAGGGAGACACGTGTCACGAGCTGGACCCGGAGGATTTTCCCCCTAAATCCTCCGGAGGACGCTCAGCAATATACTTTTCAGAAAGAGACCTCGGCGGCAATACTTGTAGTTAGAACTAGAAAGGGAAGGCAAACATTGCTATCCAGGCCGAAGCAATGAAACTGACCAAGCTAAGAGCATTTCAGGAAAAGAAAGAAGCTGCACTAGCAGAAAAACTGAAGAAAACAGAAGAGGCAAAGCAACTAAAAGCCGAGCTTGCAAAACAGAAGAAGTTAGAAGCGGAACTAAAGAAAAAACAAACTGCAGAGTTGAGGAAGGTGGCAGCAGCTCAGAAGAAAGAAGCTCAACTTGCTTCCAAGGCCAAGCTACTTGAGGAGAAAAAGCAATTGCCTGCGGCGAGGCTCCAGGAGAGGGCTGCTAAAGCCGGCAGCAGCAAGCCAAAAAAAAGCGTCAATGTTTGATGAATTCAGGGGCTGATTATGTCTGAATCTTGAGTTGTAATTCTATTGAGCATCTACGTTTGGCCACTCAGTTTTTTTTCTCATTATGTGCTGTCATATTTGTGGATTTTAAGCTATACATAAAAATATATTTGTAACATCAAGCTATATCCGTTTCCTGCCATTTTAAAGCTATATTTGGGGCATTTGAATCTAAACATGTTTCTGCCATTTTAAATGTGTATATGTGTCTATTTATGCTATATATGTTCCTTCCAATTACAGCTGTATTTAGTAACTTAGAAGATACTCCACCGCTATATTTTCCATTGCCCTTTACAGCCTTCACAGCAAGATACAGAAGATAAGGTACTTCACCAAAACAAAGAGGGAATATCCTATTTCATAGATCTGCAATATATTTACATTATCACACTGATTTCCAGTGACGTGATCAAACAGATTCCTGATATAGAATATAGTGCACTGCATTGCACAATTACTAACAATCAGCACTACATTAATCTGCTAACAATTACAGTAACAATCATCACAAAGGCTGCCACAGTAGCTAACTTGACTACCGAGCTCATTCTTTTCCTACTGCTATTAGTGAAGCCAACAATCCAGTGATTACTTTGGAGTCTTTTCTTCGACTGCTTCAATTCTTCTTTGATTGCATCTCCTACTTTGTAGATTTTTTTGTTGAACAACCGTAGCCTTCTTCTTGAACTACTGCTGATGAGCTTCTTCACTCTCCCTGCCACCACACTGTGACGGCGACCGGCAGAGAGAGGTGGAGCCGGCGAGGCCGAGGGAGCATTCCTTGAACGGGAGAAGCCCGTTGTCGTCGGCGGCGCACCTCGGGTACTTCCTCCTGGCCAGCGCATCGGCGCTGCTCGCCTCGACGCTCTCCCTGTACTGCTCGAGCAGCAGACTAAGTGTAGGCCATCACCGCCGTCGCCTCCGTTCGAGTAGGAGCGAGAGGGTAGGCCGCCGGCGCCGCTCGAACTACCGCTTGAAGCCATGCCGACCATCCCCTCCGAATCGAGCCTCCACGCGGTAGAAGCAGGGTTAGGGATTGCAAATAGAGAATTGGGAAATTTTGACCCGGAAGCTCTACACCAATTCTTTTGCTTTAAACCCCCTTCACTTCAACGTAGACGCACGTATTGTCCCTGGATTGGTCAGATACTGGGCCCGGACATGCCAAGTCAGCAAAATACGCTACGCAGACGCCCCAATGACCGTATACGAGCAGGCGGAACAAGTTTAGCAACCCGAAAATTTTATTTTCGTAGTTTAGTGACCAAATCGTTCTTTTCAGACAAGTTTAATAACCGTACGTGTATTTAACTCTAAAATTAAACGTGCATTGCACATGCAAATTTACTACTCCCTCCGATCCATATTAATAGGCGCTGAATTGGATGTATCTAGCACTAAAACATGTCTAAATACATCCACTTCAGCACCTATTAATATGGATAGGAGGGAGTACTAGTAGCAAAGAGAAAGCACACCAACGTCCACTTACCTAGCCGACTGAGATTAAATCTCAGCCGGCTGAGATCTAGACACGCCCAAATTCGGATTCCCCATCCCCAACCTCCCCGTCGACACGAGCTCTCCATCGAAACCAAGCCAGCGACGCGCCGCCGCCACCCCTATCATCCCCTGCAAGACCCGCGCCGCCGGGGACCTCTAACTGAGCTCCGACTCCAGCCCGCCGGACGACCTCTCCCGAGCACCGAGCTCGCCAACGTCCTCCAACCGCCGGACGGCCGCCTCCAGACAGATCTCATCCTCTAGCACGAGCTCCGCCGGTAGCCGAAGCTACTCCCCTGGCCAGAGCGCCTTCTCGCCACCGGCGTCCCCCCAGCCAGCCAAACTCCTCCCGGCCGAGCTCCTCTTGTAGACGCGCTGCCCTGAATCGTTGGTGAGGACGAGGGGTTCCCGTGCATCCTGTTTTTTTTTTTCTCTCGATTGTTTGCTATGTCAAAAATGAGATTTTTGTTGGGCCAGGTGGGTTAAATGAGCTGTCAGCCCAGCAGGAAACGGAGTTGCCACACCGAACGTTCCTGGCTCCACTAACGACGCCGGATTTCCTATGGCGACGTGAGAGTTGGGGATTTCGGAAAGCCAGTCGTTTACCGAACACGCCTGGTCTCCTCCGCGGCTCCGCCCCCATTTCCTGCGGGCGCGGCCTCAACGACAACTCCCGTGCGGCGATTCCGGCGACCAATCCTCCTGACAAGCTCCTTCACCTACAAGGGTGAGGCCCGCCTCCCAGCGCTCCGGTTTGTCTCTGAGATCTGATGCCACTGGTGATTTCTCCATCTTCCTCCGTCATTCCACGTCTCCATTTTTGATTCGGCAATCAGCAGTATGGGAGGGACTCCTCCTGGTGTCGATTCGTCCCCCGGTGACGAGTTATCCGGGGCTGCTATGGGTATGTCTATTTCAGTCTTACGCTTTATTAGAAAAATACACTCTTTTTTGACCTGGCTGGAGATGAGTTTTGTTTTGACTCGGTTTGTTGATTTTTGGGGAGGTATATGTTTTTTTTCCCTCGGTTACTTGCCTTAATGCTTCGATTTTCCTTCCAAAATACATAAAGATGCAGTTTTTATGTGCTTTCCCGTCTCTTTTTTCCCCTTGGTTGTCGCCAGTAGCCTCCGCGAATCGGATTGTCAAACTCTTTTTTCCCGTGTAAGCTTTGCGCTTTGTGTTTTATTCGATGGCCGAATTTTTCCCTGACCGAGTGACTGCTTCTTTTCCTATTGGTTTTCTTCGAGTGCACGACTATGAGCTTATCCGAGTTGTATTCAGCTTTCTAATTGGTTTTCCGGTTCCCTTTGGTAGAGTCATAGATACATATATTGGATTGTTTGTTTGCTTTTCTATAAAAAATTGATCGTGAGCACATAACCTGAAGTACTCAATTATTACTATGGCAGCACCATCCGGTTGGTCGGATCTCCCAATTGATCTCCTCCTCAGCATCCTGGGACGCCTCGAGATTCCGCAAGCTCTTTCATTTGCAGCCGTATGCACGTCATGGTGCTCGGCGGCCACGGCTGCCGGCATCCCACGTTCTCACAGGCCATGGCTCGTGTCTTGGGCCAACTTCCTCGAGCAAAGGGAATTCCAGATGAAATCCGGGATGAACTGGGTCCCAGAAGCAGCAACCTGCAAGTTCCGCCACCTCCAGGACGTCGACAAGATTTACGATGTGAATCTTCCCAAGGGTTGCTTTGTCGCATGTTGCGGAGCCTCTCACGGATGGCTGGTTCTGGTAAATGACCACTCCAATCTTGTTCTGTTCAACCCATCAACGTCGTACATGATCCCTCTCCCGCCAATCACCGATTTCGCGCGTGTGAGGGCAGTCTACGGTAGCGAAGGAAAATTGAAACATTATCTTCTTGGGAGACTCGAAGAAGTCTATCAACCAAATTATTTGGGAACATGGTTTTATCAGAAGGCCGTGTTGTCATGCAGCCCGTCTAACGGTGGTGACTACATTGCGATGGTCATCCACGGTGATGCCAATTGGATTTCTTTCGTTAGGGCAGGAGAGAGCTGCTGGAAAACTGCTTCAGTGTTGGGTACGGGCAAGACAGATCGGTACACTGATTGTGCATACCACAATGGGAGGTTCTACAGCATGACATTGCATGGAAGAGTGGATAAGTGGGATCTCGATGCACCAGATGGACCAACAAAGGAGGTGATTATTGAACATAGGCATAGGCACCATGCACCTGTTCTTACTAGACACCTGGTCTCTACGCCGTGGGGTGATCTCTTGCAAGTCCGTGTGATTTACACAAATGCAAAGAGTAGGTACCCAGATAATGTCAAGTTCCAGATTCGCAAGGTTGATCTCAAAGGATGCAAAAATGTATCAATGAAGGACTTAGGAGATCATGCGATTTTCATTGGACTGAACCACTCTGCATGTTTACCCACAGAGAAGTTCCCTGGTGTACGATCTCAATTCATCTATTTCTCTGCTCCCTGGATGACACGGTCAATTGAATATTTCAGCCGGACTCATGATTGGGGAGGTGTAAGGGCCTACGACCCCCAAACAAGGACGTTCAAGCGGGTTTTTCCCTTTGGAGGCATGCGTGATTCTTTGAGCATTCTTTACCCTTCGGAGGTATGGATCACTCCGAATATGTGATAGAATAGGACCGGTGTGTCTTGAGAATCTATAGTCTGTAAAATTAACACTCCCTCTGTTCCAAATTATTAGTTCTTACAACTTATAATTTGGAACAGAGGGAGTAGCTGTCTGTAGAGGCCCCAATACAGCTCTGTGGATTGATTAAAGATTTGTGAAGACCTGGGCCACCCATTACTGTTCTATGGAGTGGATGTTTATTTTTAAAAACCTGTATGTTATATATTAGAAGGAATCACATGCGTCGCTGCGCCAGGAGACTGTAACATGGTTTTACTAATATGTTTTAAGCTTGCTATATACTCCGGTATGAGGAAACACTGGGAAATTGCTCATCATGTTTAACATATATGGAAATTAGTATTACATGACAAATAAATATTGAACATAATAGCAACTGATGCTCTACCAAAGTTGCAACCTTCACAGTCCAGCTTTGCAGCTATTGTACACTTTGGCTGAAGTTATGTTGCCTGCTTATTTCTTGTAACAAGCCCAAAACGATCGTTGGAAGGTAATGGCATGAGTATTCACATCTTTCCTGTCGCAAGATTGCCGGTCTTTTTTCCTAAGCCCAAGAACATAGAACATGCCATTCTTTTTTGAACTAGAGGCACCGGAGGTGCCAATTTTATTTCAGCTCATAGGCAAGATACATCATGTAGTACAAACCCCTGAAATTTTGAGTTTTGAAGAGCTAGAGCTATAGGGCAAAAGCCTGTTCGTGTGAGCTGAAGAAATACCACTGAAAATAGGCCCAGACCTGTTGTGAGCAGTTGTGTGCCACCCCATTCAAATCTCTCGTGATGTGATAAACTGTCAGCTGTAGCACCTGTGAAACCTGTTTGAATCTGGAGACCAGATTGCGGATTTCACAGAGAGCTTGCAGATCAGTCGTTGAGCTTGCCGCAGCTGTTCTAGCCAGAGCAAGGTTGTCGTTAAAAATGTGGTCTGGTGTAGCTGAAGTGCAGCGGCAACTTTGGCCGTAAGGAGCAGTTCGCAAGCTCCTGTTTGCAAGGAGGATGGCATCAGTGATGTCGATGCTTGAATGATGAAGACCTTCTGAAAGTGGCAAAAAATGCCTATGCCTATTCCTGCTCTTATTTTCCATCCGCTCCTGGTGTTTCTGCGGTCTTCCATACCGCATCTGAGTAAACCTTGGGCCGTGCAATTGTATGGTCCGTTCTGATGGTGCTCCCTGGTGAGTGACGAGTTGGGTTGATATTGGAGGTTTGAACCTGGCGTTGCACCTGAAAGGTAGAATTAGTCGGACCCTGCATTTCAAGATTATTAGAGAGAGCCTGTGCATTACTCCCCCGTTCCTGTATCTAAGGGGCATAGTTTTTTTGCACGGAAATTAGCGGCGAGGCCGAGAGAGAAAAAGTTGGCCGTAAATACCCCTATGTGAGACGTACGACGTGAGGGAAAATAGGGAAACATGCATCCTCTCTTTCTTCCGATGGGATCAAGTCATATACTAGTATATTTCTAATCAATCCACAACATCCACGCTATCATCTTTACACTATAGAGATTATACTAATCACAAGGATCAGGAAACCTCATGGTTTCAATTCAATCCAACATAGTAAGAACAATTTCATGATAAGTATCCCTCTAATTCAAGATCCATAGAGTCACACACGGCACCCACACTGTCAGCGTGGCACCGTGAAACAAAGGTGACTCCGGAGAATTATACTAGATAAAACCAATTGAGTATATCGGATCCATTACATAATGAAGGGGAAACATCATAGATTCAACAATGATAACATATCACATGATCACAGTCAAGATCACATCATGAGAGAGAGAGAACCACAAAGCTACTAGCACGAGCCCCCAGCCTCGAGGAGGGACTACCCTCGCATCATCGTGGGAGGCAGCAACGTCGATGAAGAGGCCTCTGGTGACGATTCTCCCCTCCGGTAGGGTGTCATGGAAAATAGCTCTGTCCTCGTCGTTTTTAGGGTAAAAGGCAATTGATGTGCGAAGGGGGGACATGAGGCGGTGGCTAGGACTCCTAGGGGCCCACTGGGCATGGCCAACGAGAGGACGCGCCTGGTGCCCACCTGGTGGTCCCCTCCGGATCTTCTTTGAACTCCTTCTCCGTTCCGGGCAAAAATAATCTCCTTGGATTTTCAACCCTTTCCGAGAATATTTCCTTAAGATTTTTTCTGAAATAAAAAACAGCAACTGGCCTAGGGAATCTTGTTAACAATTTAGTCTATGAAAACATCCGTAAAATGAAGGAAAACAAGTGGAAGACAAAAAGTATTGGATAGAAAACAAGCATGGACATAAAAAATTATAGATACGTTTGCAAGGTCACACTCTTACACTCAACACAATATCGGGTCTAGATGCACAAAGATAAAAGCAAAGAACCAAACATAGAACGATACAACTTTTGGTCCACGTCTTTACCATTCTGATTGCACTTGAGATGACACTTGGTTTGCATTGGGGAGACCTTCTCTTTAACACCTTGAAAGTTGAACCTCTTGAGCATGTATTGAGTGTACTTGGCTTGAGAGATGAAAGTTCCTCTAGCCAATTGCTTGATCTCAAAGCCAAGAAAGAATCTCAACTCTCCCATCATAGACATCTCAAACCTATCAGTCATAAGCTTTCAAAATTCATGATTGGAAGTTTGATTAGTTGAGCCAAAGATGATATTATCAACATATAGTTGGCATATGAAAAGCTCCTCTTTAACCCTTTTTGCGAAAAGGGTGGGATCGATTTGCCCAACTTCAAATCCATGGTTTTTTAATAACTCTCTAAGGTGATCATACCACACACATGGTGCTTGTTTAAGTCCATAGAGCGCATTATCGAGCTTGTAGACATGGTTAGGGAAGTTAGGATTCTCAAACCCCGGCGGTTTCTTAACATAACCAACTCTTTCAAGAGACCATTAAGAAACACACTTTTCACATCCATTTTTTGCAATTTAAAGTTGTGAGAGGATGCGTTGCAAGAAGGAGACGGATGGACTCAAGGCGAGCCACGGGAGCATAGGTTTCATCAAATTCATTGCCTTCCACTTGGGAGTATCCTTGAGCTACCAATCTTGCCTTGTTCCTAATGACAATTCCATGCTCATCTTGCTTGTTCTTGAAGATCCACTTGGTGCCAATAACATTGCGGCAATCTTTGGGCTTCTCAACTAGCTTTCATACTTTGTTGCGCTCAAAGTTATTAAGCTCATCATGCATAGCTTCCAACCAATCTGAATCCTCAAGCGCTTCAAACAGTTTCTTTGGTTACACCATGGAGATATGTGCTTGATGCTCACTGAAGCTAGCCAATTGAGATCTTGTGGCTCTCTTGGCCCTTAGATCTCCTAACACTTTGTCATCAGAGAAATCAATCTCCCTCATGGCTCTAGCAACTCTAGCGGCACGACAGGCTTCGATCTCCTCATTATTTGGAGGAGGAATCACTTTATCATATTGATCATTTTGGTCCACGTCTTGACCGGAATGTTGGCCTTGATCATCATTTTGGCTTGCTTCAACATGAGATGAAGAAGGTTGATCTTGGCCTCTTATTTTGTGGTGATCCAAATTCATATAAATATAAATGAAAGTTTGGACGGAGGGAAGTGAGGTCCAACGCTGGAGGCTTAGGGCCGAAGTGTAGCGGAGGCCAAACTTTCCCATCACGTTTCCCACCTGTTGCGTGGCCCGCACGAAGGGGGGTACAGTACGAGTTGGATCCAGATTCTACCTTGTTTAGGGTTTTCCCTTTTATATACCTTATGTAAGCCGTCGTTTGGGATAAGTCGCAAATTGTAAATCCCCGGCGTTTGTGACACACCCGAAAATAGTGAAGTTATGTTGGCTGGCGCCCGTGGTTTTTTCTCTTCCTCATTGGAAGGGTTTTCCACGTTAAAAATCACGTGTCCCCGTGTGTCGATCTCTCTTATTCATCGCTTATTTGTGCTATCGTTTATAACATGGCCTTGATCTTGGCTAGCATGAATGATAGGAGAATTTGGTTCTTGCGTAGCAACTTGATCAACAAGAGGAGTGTCTTGAACTTGTTCTTGGTTGGTGCACTACTTGCTCCATTGGCATGTTCTTCTTGTGTAGACGATGGCTCCACTTGAGTAGAGAATAGTTCTTCTCGATCCTCCACAAGGTGTCCTTCAATGGGGCGGAAAAATCCCACACCCATTCTTCCTATGTCTTCTTGAGGTATTTCAGCATCTACATTAGAAACATGAAACTGTGACACTTGGGAGCCATCATTTTATTTGAACACCACACTACTGGATTCAATGATAATCTGTGAGGCCTTGTCAAGGACTCTATAAGTGTGGGATTCGGTACCATGACCAACAAATGAACTCTCAATATATTTAGATTGGAATCTAGACAAACAAACACCTTTTACCAAACAGAAACTCTTACAGTTGAAGACACGGAAGTAGGAGATATTTGTTTTGTTGCCGATGAGAATATCATTTGGAGTCTTCATTAAGCCTTTGCGAATGTAGAGCCGATTTGATGAATGACAAGCCGTAGAAATGGCTTCGGCCCAAAGATATTGAGGAGATTTATACTCCGCCAACATGGTCCTAGCCATATCCAAGAGAGTATGGTTCTTCCTTTCGGCTACACCATTTTGTTGAGGGGTATATGCAGCAAAATATTGATGACGGGTCCCCTCTTCACTAAGAAATTCATTTAGGATGTAGTTCTTGAACTCGGAGCCATTGTCACTTCTAATGGCCAGGATGGAGAAGTCAATGACGGCTTGTTGGGTCTCACTCTTCAACTTGAATAAATAACACAATTACCAAGCAATGCTTGTCCCCACCAAGACTTGCCTCGGGCACAACACCAAAGAGATCCACATGAAGAAGTTCCAATATCCTCTTTGATTAAATGATAGTCTTGCTTGGGTATGCGGAGTCATGCATCTTTCCTTCAACACAAACCCTACAAACACGATCTTTGGATAAGGAAATATTATATTTTAACCCGAGGATGTGGCCACCATTGTGAAAGCTTTGGAAAGTTATCATGTTGACATGGGATAGGCGGCAATGCCACAACCACCCCGAAGATACATGTCGCTTGAATGTTGGTATACCCCGAAAAGTCTACCACATACAACTCATTTTCTACATGCCCTACGAAGGCGACATCTAGAGTCTTGGTCCACAGAAATACCACGATATCAGGTTCAAAGAAGTCGGATAAACCCATATTCCCTAAAGAACAAATGGAAAGTAAATTGTAACCAAGGGATTCGACAAGCATGACATTTGCAAGAGTGATGTTAGGAACAACAACCACCTTGCAGAAACCATTGCCTTAGACTTTGACTTATCTCCATATGTGACAGTTGCTTGGTTTATATTTGGTCTCAACTCCATCATAAGCTCCTTGCTTCCGGTCATATGACTTCTATATCCACTATCAAGTATCAATTTTGACCCACCGGAAGCATAGTCCTACATGAAATCATTGACTAGAGTCTCCGGGTCCTCTCATGTTAGCAACAAGGGTCTTGGGAACCCAAATAGTATAGCCAATGAAACCCTCCATAGTACCAACATATTTAGCTTGCACAACACCATAAAAAGCAAAATATAAGAGATGATGAGGATTGTTATTTTCCGCGGGGTTGCTACGAGTAGTTTCGTCCCTAATGACAATACCACTCGTAGCAACATTCTTCTTTGCTTGTGTGGGATTGGCCTTATTCTTGTTATTGTTCTTCTTCTTGTTCTGGCTCTTGGAAACATAGCCAAGACCTTGCTTGCCTTTTTGTGGCCTTGGAGCCACATTTAATGGTTGCACAACCACTTTCTCAACACTAGGGACCTTGCCCTTTATCCTTGCAAGATCTTCCTTCAACCTAGAATTCTCCTGAATAATATTTGCATGATCACAAGAATAAGAAGTACGAGGCACATGAAATTGATCTAGTTGAGTTTAAAGTGAGGTTAGAGTATTTACTCTCCGTGACCTTGTGATACTTCGTGATCTTCTCTAGTTTCTCGGTTAGTTTATCATGACCAACACGAAATTCAACCTTTTTCTTTTTATCCATTTTATACTTAGCAATAGCACGGTCACGTTCCTTAGTGAGTTTAGACATTAATTCATTGTGTGACTCCTCAATAGTCTCAAGTTTCTCCTCAAGAGAGACTTGAAGCTCATTCTCCTCTTCAAGAGAAATTGTGAGAGATGCCTTTTCAAGAGCATCCTCTCTCTCGGTTTCACCTTTCATTTCAAGGGCCTCTTCGTCCTCTCCCAATCGTCTCATGAGAATATCAAAGTATCTCTTGGTCTCACCTTGTTAGTTAGACATAAAGAGACCCAATGAGGCAATTTGATCTTCTACACTAAGACTAGCAATATTTTTATTTTCATTTTGAGTCTCAGAGAGGGAAGAAGATGATACCTCGGTGGCCTTTTCCATGAAGCACTTTGGGGAAGGTTGGGGAAGGTTCTCATTGGGTGATTCAAAGAGTGATGAAGATAATGAAGATGCAATTGCAATACCACTTCACTTGTGGTTTCTTCTTCTTTTTCTTCATCACCGGAATCATCCTCTTCTTGAGTCACTAGCACAAACCTTGAAGATGGTTTCTTGTTAAAAGGTTTCTTCTTGAGGATAGGCTTCTTGTGAGTGAGCTTTGACTTAACCTTGGGAAAAGGTTTCCCTTCTTGACTTTCTCTATTCTCAAAAGGGCACTCTGCAACAAAATGATGCTTTTCTTGACAATTGAAACAAACCTTACTTTTTGGTCCCTTCCTTGCCAAAGCTTGACTTGGTCTTCTCCTCAATATACGCCTTGTCCTTGGGAGGGTTCTTACAAAAAAATTGCATGACAAGAGCAATGAAGTCTTTAATCACCATATCATACTTTTGGGCATTTAGTGGAGCCAAGTATTCTCTTGATTCAACCTCTTCTTGATGGTCCACCATCTTGGTCACAACCTTGGCCTTCAAAGCAACGGAGGCCCCTTTGTGCATTCCAATATCACGAGAACAAGTGTCTTGAGCAAGCTTTGTTTGAACTTCGAAGGAGGCCATCTCTTGCATCACCTCCGTCAAAGTCATGAGCTGGTAGTTGTGTCTTCCTTGAAGGCTCTTCAAGTCCGCGGGCTCAAATGACATGAGGTAACTCACATACTTCCTCTTGATCCAAGGATCATCCACATGAGTGGAACCAAGACCACTAAAAGCGGTGGCAAGGGTCTCTAGTCTTTGGTACATGTCCTCGTGGCTTTCACCATCGTGCATACAGAACCCTTCGGCCTCATTGCTCAAGGAATCAAACCTATTCCTCTTCATGATTTCATTTCCCTCGAGCATGGAGACAATGGCATCCCATGCTTTCTTGGCGGTGGAAAATTGTTGAATGTGTGGCATGATCTTCTCACTCGCGGCTTCTTGAATCATGTGCAAAACCACGAAGTTGAGTTGACAATCAACCACTTCTCTTATTGTAATGTTATTTGGATCAATAGTCGTGTATCCATCTTTAATGACTCTCGATAGCTCAATGCAAGAAGAGTTCAAGTGAGTTTTCATGAAATATTTCCATTTACCAAAAGAATGTGCATCAATTTTAGGTGGGTCGCCTCTATTGTATATATGAGGGTGTGGGATAGGAGGATCGGGAGAGTACCAACCGGGAACCTTATGGTAATATTCATTCCCATCCTCTCACTTAGAAGATGAAGGTTTCTTAGGAAGTTGAGTTTCACTTTTAGTGTCTTCACCATCATCCTCATCACTTTCGTCATCCGGAATCTCTTTCGGGGACTCCGTTGATGGGGACATCGTGTCCTTGGCCTTCAAGAGTTGTGTTATCATTTCACGCAAGTCTTTCAATTCGGTCTCCATGAAGGAGGTCAAAGAATTTTTCAATTCCTTGAGATCATCCATGGTGCCCGGTGTCGCGGGCACAGAGGACTCCTCTTCGATGGCCATACTAAAGTCTTAGGCGGTTAAGCAAAAAATAAGACCCGAGGCTTTGATACCAATTGAACGGATAGCATGGGCACCCAGAGGGGGAGTGAACAGGTGCTACCTCCAAATTTTAATACTTTATCGATTTAGGCTTGACACAAAATTCTCTAGATATGCAGCTAAGGTGAATTTACCTATATGACAAGCAAGATACAAACACAAAATAAAGGTTAAGTATAGAAGGAACCAATAGCGGAAGCACGCGGAGACAAGGATGTATTCCTGAGTTCCTCCCTTTGAGGGGGTTACGTCTATGTCGATGAGTCATGTCGACAAATCCCTCGGATGATTCGGTAGGGTTTTGAGTAGGAGAACTATATAGGCACTGGCGGATACGTCGGCTAACAGGGGGCACGATTTACCCAGGTTCGGGGTCCTCGTAGAGGTAATACCCTTACTCCTGCTTGTCTGTCTTTGTATTATGAGGATTGGTTACAATGGTGGGTGCGCAAGCCAAGAGATTGGATCTCGATCTATGAGTATGGTGGTCAAAACTAGATTGGATCCCCTCTCAGGTGGCTCTCCTAGCCTTTAAATAGGTGGCTGGGTGTCAAGCCATACCCGGGGAGGTTACAATCCCTAGCTCTAGGCGGTGGAAACCTTCCATCTTGTCCCGCAAGTCTTGCGGGTGGGACGCTTCTGGGCCTTGTAGAGTCACGGGGTAGTCCTTTGCGCTGGGCTTCGGTACTACGCCTTAGACCAGGTAGGCCCACTCGACAGGTCCTGAACTCATCCCCACGTCAGCAGCACTCAAAGCTTGTTTCTGGATCTCACAACCGAGTTAGTCGAATACTTGATCTAAAGGGTCTGTACCCTCTGTGAGATGTACTCAGGTATCGAGTGGTAAATGCACCCTGTGTCGGCTTTTTTCGCAGAAGGGTATGGCTTAGTCGCTTGGCTCTCCCGAAAGATCAGGGACAATTAATTCCTTCTCGGACAACAACAGTTCTGGCCTACACGAATCAGAGACCTTCGACTCGAACTTGGCAAGGTGATCATTACGATTCGGTCGTGGAGGACTTATCTAGTCGAAGTTAACCTTAAAGGGGTACCCGGCGCGTCCACCGAGATTTTTCTTCGTGTTGTTGACACGGAAAATTTACTGGAGGATGCAGCTCGAGTGCGACTCCAGGCCCACATGAGAGATCATTGGGTCTTACCTACATCATAATGCGGAGTTGTAGGAGCCGCGTACTCGCGATTTTCTTTTGGATGCGCAGCGAGTGCTGTCTTTTGTTCCCGAATAGTGACGAGTGCCTCTGCTATCATTCTGTGATCTTCAAGCGAGATGATCTTTTTTCTCTGGAGCCATACAAAGAAATTTTGTGTAGTGAGGCTCATACAAAAGAAATTTCGTGTCATGAGGTGTGCAATGATGTCACCGCGCACTCGGCTGCTCCCAATGGGACGTGAAGTGGGGCAGGGCGCGTTGGGCCCATTTTGTCAGCTTTTTTACTGGAGACGAGCCGTCGTGTACCGGTTTTTCTGCTGGACGCGCAGTAATTATGCATGATCTTGCGTAAAAGATCGTGCAGGGTAAGGTCCCTCCGCCTCTTCGTTTCAGCTTTGCACGTGGCGATGGGGATGCATGCCACGTATGTAGATCAATGGCTCACAACAATCCAGTGGCAGTATAAATAGTGGGTCTTAGGGAAAAGGTCACTTTCCTGCCCTCATTCATCTTCTTCCTCCTCTAGCGCGCCCCCTTCCTCCGTGAGAAAAGACGATCTCCAATGGCGGAAGGCAAGAAGCATGCTGCAAATGCAGCCTCCGGCAAGGAGGCGGCCAACTCCTCCGCGGCCACGGCGAGGAAGATGGGGGAGTGGTGCTCTTCCAACGCAACGAACAAGAGTGTCTCTAAGATGCAGAGGAAGGGACTGCCCCCCCCAAACGAAAGCTCCGGGCGTGTGCGCATGCCATTGAAGGGAGACGAGGTGCCCAGTCCGCGCTCCAACGAGTGCGTCGCTTTCTTGGAGCTTATTGCCCGAGGTTTGTCATTCCATCTTCACCCGTTTCTTCTCGGGTTGTTGTATGCATATGGCATACAACTGCACGATCTCCCCCCCCCCCCCCCCCGCCAATGTGGTGCAGCACATCTCGCGCTTTATCGTGCTGTGCGAATGCTTCCTTGGCATTTTCCCACATTGGGGGCTGTGGAAGGCTATTTTCCAGGTGAGAATCTTCCGGAAGAAGCCTCTGGCGGGCAAGAAGGTCGGGGAGCCGCTGACGACCGGGGGATTCGGGATCCAGACGACTAAAGAATTTCCGTATCTGGAGATGAATTTCGTCGAGTCGGCGCAAGGGTGGTGCCGTATATGGTTCTACGTCGAGGACAATGACGATGGTGGCGTCCCGGAATTCCAGCCATTCGCGATCTTGAAGCGGAGGAAATCCTGGGCGCACACGCTATCATCCAATGAATCCAAGACGGTGTCTCCCCTTCTCACGCAATTCGGGCGACTCCGACGGAAGGATCAGGGGCCTCTGCTGAACGGGATGCACTTGGCGAGTGTACAAGAGAGTTCAGCTGCTCCAGGACAGCCCCACCCTATTGTGGGAGTTTTCGGGCACCAATGACCCGAGCCGGACATGCGATTACATTCTGTCGAATGCAGAATTCGAGAAGATCACTGCCATCACCAGCTTGAACAAAGGGGAGAGTCACTCTCCATGTCCGCTATCAGCCAATGAATCCAAGACGGTGTCTCCCCTTCTCGCGCAATTCGGGCGACTCCGACGGAAGGATCAGGGGCCTCTGCTGAACGGGATGCACTTGGCGAGTGTACAAGAGAGTTCAGCTGCTCCAGGACAGCCCCACCCTATTGTGGGAGTTTTCGGGCATCAATGACCCGAGCCGGACATGCGATTACATTATGTCGAATGCAGAATTCGAGAAGATCACTACCATCACCAGCTTGAAGAAAGGGGAGAGTCACTCTCCATGTCCTTTCACTCCTTTTGACGCTGAGCATCCCCCGAGCGAGGTAAGCTTCTTATATTTCTTTTTATTTTTCTTATTTCCCTCTGTTCTGGGTTTTTCTCGATTGAACTCTTTTATCCTTTTCTTCCTTTTCCTTTGTAGAACGAGAACGTGGCGAAGTACTACCGCCACTTTGTGCGGATGATGGCGGCCTGGACCTTCTTGCGAGCAACCTCGAGGCTCCTTTCGACACTAGCGTTGTGAACGCTGAGTCGAGCGAGGAATTTATGGAGGGGGAAGAGGAAGAAGAAGAGATTCCACTTCGCCACCGCAAGCGTCGCAGAGCGGAGGAAGAAGAGGTGACCTACAAGGAAAACTCCTTGAGCGAGGATGCAGTCGAAGAGATTAAGCTTATTCAGGCGACTCCCCGCAATGTGCTTCCTCCTGCTATCCAGCAACCGAAGATTTCCACAGCTTGGAATCTGGACAATCTTGACGAAGATGATTAGGACGAGTGAGTCTTGTATTATTTTCGAGATGAAATTGCCTTTTTCTCTTCTGCTTTTAACTTTTATTTTAGTCTTGTGACCATCAGCAAGGATCCGTTCGCGTCTTTTGCTCATTCCGTGAAGCAGAAGGAAGTCATCACGGACCCCGCCCGAGCTCCGAGCCCTACTCGACGACCTCCAAGCCCTAAGAAGGCGGTCGATACTTTTGAGTATGCGATTCCTAGCTTGGCGGGCAAGCATCTTGAGGATGTCGAGGCGTCAGCGAGCAAAGAGGTTTCGGCTAGTTCGCCTGACCCTTTGTCGACCCCGCATGTCAAGGTGATGTTTTCTTGTCTTTTAACACGTGTCCTTATTTTTATTGGGTTCACGATAGTGCTCCCGATGGGAGTAGCCCCCGAGTCTATGGTCAACTATTCGTAGTCGGCTATAGACTCAAGTTGAATCTTTAATTTCTTGTTTCTATCTCGGTTTCTATCGGGTGCACGACGGTGCTCCCGATGGGAGTAGCCCCCGAGGCTATACTTGACTGCATGTAGTCGTGCATAGGCTCAAGTGATATCTTTCTGACTCGCAAAAAGTTTTGCAGGCCATCATTGATTCTCTTGTTTCTTTCGGGTGTCGCCTTGTCATGGCCGAAGCGGAGTGTGTTTCTCTTTGAGAAGAGCGCGACCAGAGTCTTCGGGATGCCCGTTCTTCAAGAGGTTATCTAGCATATGTTTCTTATTTTGGCTTTGTTTCTTATGGCCGCAATTGTTGTGTGACGTGCTTACTCCATGTTGCAGGCGAGGTCGCCCGCTTGAACATAGAGAAGATCGAGGCTATCTCTCGAATCAAATATCTCGAGAAGGAGTTGGAGTCTACCCGAAAGAAGTTAGAGTCCACTCGCAAGGATGCAGTCGACCGTCTCGTTGAATCTCGTGAGTCCTTGAAGAAATTGGAGGATGCGGGTGTGGCGCATGACAATGATTTGATTGACGTCCTCCATCCTACAACCCAGGCTTTGGCTGGTATGTTATCCGCCTATTTGAGTTTTTGGCTTGTTGCTTTCTTCTCCTTATCCTGACTTGTTCCATTCTGTTGTAGACGCAGTTTGCGTCGACTTGGAGCTGTCTGGAGGGATCCGAGTCGACGCTTTGACGGATGTATGCACCCAGCTATAGGAGCACGAAAAGAAGGCTTGCTTCTCTCTGTGTGACGCTGCTCGAGTGTTATCGCAGCTGCACCAGCGATTACTTGCGGGAGTGCCGGTTCCATCAACTCTTGAGGGCCTCCTACAAGTTTTTCTTGGCGAAGCCGATCCTCTTCAGGAGTACACTCTTGCCTAAACCGAGTGTGGAGCCAAGACAGCTATCAGTTTGGCCTGGCGCATAATGTCTCGGGCGACCCGGAGAAGGTGTACTCGGAGCTTCCTCGAGATGCCTTGGGAAAAAAGGTAGCGCTCCGACCTTTTGGCGATCGTGCTGAGAAATTAGCGAGGTTGCTCTCCGAGGTAGTTTCTCGCGGCCGTGGTGCGAAGCCTGCTTCTAGTGGAGCTATCTCTGGAAAGTCTGTGGTTCCTTAGGATAGGTGGCGTTTCTTATTTTGTATGGCTGGCTGTGTAATGAAACTTTGGGGAATATCCTATAATTTTCTTTCCAATCGAAGTGTTAAAAGTGTTAGCATTTGTTATTTTGCCTTACTTTGTGTTCTCCCGTTGTGAGTAGAGTAGCCCCCGAGTATTCGCAGATGTTATTGGGTTACGTCGTCGAGTGGTGCTCAGCCTTGTGACTGAGGCTATCGCGTGTCCCATATACATTGCAGGTTCTGGATTCTAGCGGGGTGTCAGACCCCGGACCCAAAGATATACATACTGTTATGTGCTCCTAGCCATGGACTCACAAGGGCTTCAGGGTTACCAGCCCCGGCCGCAAGAAACAACGGCAGGCAGACCGGATTCATCGGCACGTAGTCCGGATCCCCGGTCTACTACTCCTTGTATCCATGCTAGTCATAACCAATTATGCATAACCAAGCGTCCACGAGTCGGATGAAACTGAAGGAACGGGACCAAAGTTATACAGAGCTGCTATGTGTCCAGAAAGTGCAACAACAATCGAGGGTTACTGGGGTTACCTCGCCCCAGGCCGATCACATCGACAGGCGGGCTCGGACATGGATCATCGGCTCCACAACCCCTCGACTGCGACAACTATGCAGGCATAGCCAAAATTGTATAACAATGAGCTCGAAACCAACAACCGATCAAAGCAGTACTATAAACATGAAGCTTTACTAAACATGTGTTACTAGAGTATAGCTTTACAAGCAGAGGTCACATGACCCAACATTACATCAGACAACGAAAGGCAAATTATGTTGCTAATCAACAAGAACCAAAAAGGCCTAAGAGGCCACAACATAAGGCGACGTCCCAACCCATAGATTCCAGGCTGCTACCTGGGAACCCCAAACTACTCGTCGATGTCCACGTTGAATCACCACCGATGGAGTTCTTATCCTGAACCAAAATTAAGCAAACCTGAGTACGGGAGGTACTCAACAAGACTTAGTTAACCTATTATATATCTGCTATCTTTTAGAAAGAGTTGTAAAAGTTATTTTGCGTATAGCCATCTTTGTTTTCCAAGTTGAGGAAGGAATAGCACGTCTCATGGAGTATTTTGAAAACAGATGAGAAAGCTACTCAACTACTCATATCATCATCTTTTAGTCCACCAAATCATTTCAGCCCCTCGTGCTTCAAAGATCACCTCCTCCAGTTGTTCCACACTACCTCATGCTACAAGGTAACCCCTCTCGGCATATCCGAGGAGGCATCCTTCATTCGTTATCAACAAGTTTTAGTCATTCCGTTCAAGTTATCTATGATCACAAAATCCGTCACCAAGTCGTCTTTAACCGCAGACACGGCTTTTCGAAAACATTTAACCCTGCAGGGGTGTACAACTTTACCCACACGTACCAACCGACTCTTAGTGCCACCGGGTTGGCACTAGTCCGGGAAGTGCCGGTAGAGGGTGGTCGATTCCCGGCCTTTACCTTGTCGAACTATATCCACGAGTCAACCCAAACAGGGCCACCCTGTCAACAGGGAGTTGGCCACCTCCTGACGACACCTGTTCTGTGAGTCGGGAAAAAGATCCGTGTACCGGTCACAACCTAATCTTCTCCAAAACATTTTCCGACTCACACGCAGATGGAAATCTCAAACTACGTGGCTCATGGATAAGGTTAAACAAGTTAGTTAGCCGGGCGGGGTTCATCGGCCCACGTGTGGCTGTACGCTCAGTCTTGGCTCGAAGGCGAGAACTCGCTCCTAGGGGCATGAACAGGACAAAACGCCACAACCCATTGTGGCCTCACATCCATGCCATTATTAGTCAAGTTATCAAAGGTAAAGCAATTCAAAACAACCTGACATAAAAGATTCACGCGTTGATCAGATTCATCAACCGGATGGATCAGATCACAACTAGGCATGGCTAAGCAAGACTCACAAGGTTTAGCGGAGCGCGCACAAACAAACCTATAGCTGCTAGGTGAAGTGGATCTGGATATCTAGGTTATGCGGTATATAGGAGAACTCTATCTACTGACATCAAATAGTTTGGAACCGAATGCAAAGTACGAGATTCAAATCACTTTGAAATCATATATGAGCAGATAAGAGGTTATGCTTGCCTTGGTTATAAGAAAACCAGATAAAATCTTCAGGAATAAGTGCTTGAATTGTCGGTTAAGATCAAGTATTCGTCATGGGATTGTTGGCCTTCTCTTCGGAGTCACGTTCTACCGAGGGGGAATAAACACCGAAACAAGAAGAACAATCAACCATGGCATCGATGCAATGCGCAATATGTATGCATGAGCAAGTTAATGCACTGAAATAAATCCCTAGACATGTTCGTTGGGTTGCTAGGGTTCGTATGGCAATTAGGCAGTTTTATTGAAATTAACCCGAACTAGACCTCGGAGGGTAATTCGGGGGATTATGAAAGTGGGTTCAATTTTAGTTGCTCAAATGGGTTTGTAAACACCATAACTAGGTTGCATTTGTCATTTTGAGCAATTTGATATATAACTTTTAATTTTCTAATTTTCTCGAATAAAAACTTATTTTTTCATTTTAAAATGATTAAACGACATTAAATAATGTCCAAAAATGAAATGTGTCAAACATGTATGAAAGTGACATTTTTGGGTTCCAAAAAATTTTCTGAACATTTTGAATATTTTTCCATAATTTTTTGAGTTATGGAAATAAAGTTATTAATTAAACAAATTTTATTCATTTTCTGTAATTAATAACCATTTTCTGGAAATAGGAAAAACAGGATTATGACATCATGATGACGTCGGGGTGACGTCATCAATGGCCATAGAGGCCCTGCCGTGGAAGAAATCGGTCGATCGACGATTGATTCTCTCCAACTGGTTGGGGCGTTCGGTAAAGCTAGTGGTGGGGAACCTAGGGGAGGCGACGCCGCCCGGAAAAGGACGTCGACGGCGAGCCGCCATGCTCGAGAAGCGGCGGCGGCCACGGGTCTCCGGCAAAACGGCGATCCCGGCTACGGGAGGAAGCGGGGAAGGTGCCGGAAGGAGGTAGATCTCACCGTGAGCTTGATGGTGCCGTCGGTGGAGCGAATGGAGGCCGGACGGCGACGAATCGAAACGGCGGAACCTCGCCGGCCTCGGGGAAGACGGCGGTGCAATCAGCTCCTCCCGGGCCTCCCGGCAAACGTAGATCGTCAGGGACGAAGAGGAGACCACGACGGAGCTAGAGGTGTGCACGGTGTGGCGCGGGGGTGGCCGGAACAACGACAATTCGACGGCGGCCATCGGTACAGTAGGGCTAGGGTTTCACGTTCACGTACAGAGAGAGAGAGCATTGTAACATCCCAAGTATGAAAACAACCTTTAGAATGTTTGCTTTTTGTTAAATTATGTTTTGCATCATGACATCATAAGCATTGCATTTGATTTGCATTTGTTTTCATTTGTTTTCACTTTGTTTTCATCTGTTTTCCCTCGTTTTCTATATGAATTTCAAATCAAATTTCAAATCTGTTGTTTCATACTTGTTCTGTTACAATTTTCAAATAAAATTATTCAAATAAAACATCCATTTGTTTCCATTAAAATAGAAAGCTCAAACTATTAAATTGTTCTCTTTAATTATTCATTTAATATCAAATTTCACTCAAATTCAAATAAGATACAAACAGCAACATAGTTTAAAAATTTTGGAAAACAAAAGTTGGCAAATGGATGCTATTACAATAAATAACAGATACAATTTTTTTTCCTAAATTTTAGCAACCCTAAAACTATGTTTTTCTTCCTTTTCTATTTCTGCAAAAAAAAAAACAGATCAGTAAACAGAAAAATTAAAAAAAGGGGGAAAAACAGAGAGAGAGGGAGGCAGGCCAGCAAGTGGGCTGCGCCCACCAGCCCCAGGCCCAGCCCACGGCCTGCTACCCCTTACCTGTTTCTTCCACCTCTGTACGGCGCGCGATGCGCCTGTCCACGTCGAGCTACCGAGGGGAGGAATGGCCACGAGCAGCTCACCCTCCCCCTTATATCCATGCCGTGCCCTCTCCATCTGCCCTAAACCCTTCTCCCTCCTCTCTCTCTCCACCGCCGCCAATTTCCCTTCTCCTCTCACCCTCTGCTCCTCTCTGTATCTCACCACCGATCACCACCGCCGCCATCTCCAGCTCGTCTCCATCGCCACGATGCGCCACCGTGCTGGCTAGCCACGGGAACGAACTCCCCGTAGCTCCCTCTTCCTCCTCGACACCTCCGCTATGACAGAGGGCCACCGGATCGCCGCCGCCGTCCACCTTCTGCCGCCGTCGAGCACCTCCTCCTCCTCCCCGAGCTCAAAACCCTCCCGGTGAGCACCACCTCTCCACCAACCCTTTCCTCTCTCTCTCCTCTCTGCACACGCACGGTGCCCTGCACCTGTCCCTGAACGCACACGAGCACGAGCAGCTGCAGCTCGCCGCCGGCGACTGTCTCCTCGTCGGGTTCAGTTAGCTGCAAACGAAATTCAGTTTCGTCAGAGTTTAAGCCGCAACTGAACCTCAAAACCAAACGTGCCCCTCTACTGTCAGCAACAGCATCACAGCGCAGTGGCAGCAGCACTGCGCGCGCGCACACGAGGTCCAGGGTTCGATCCCTGCCTCCCGGGATTAAATCCCACACTTTTTCGCCACGCTAGCTGACAGGTGGGGGCCCCTGTCAGCGACCCACGCTGTCACGCAACGCCACCGTGGCCCAGGGCCCCCTCGTCAGTGGCCCAGGCTAGGCCACTGCGAGGTGTAAATCGTTCTAGCCTATTTTTCTTTTTAAGTTTCAGTCCCTAGTATTTACAGAATAGTCCCTGGTTTCAAAATGCCAATAACTTTTGAATTTCAAATCCAAATAATATGAATAAAATATGTATTCTGCACCAAATTTATTTCTCTACATGTTTAAATCATTTGTTTTCTATTTTGAACATTTCAAATGTTTTCAAAAATTCAAATTCAAACAACTCATTTCAAATTTGGTTAATTTCATAACTAATTCAAACTTATTTCAAATGGCACATATAAAATATGTTTTCCATGCCAAATTGAACCACCTTTTCAAATATAAACTTTGTTTCATGTTTTGAATAATTAAAATGGGTTAAATAATTTAAACCTTGTTTAATTCATTTAAAATTGCTAAATTCATAACTTGGTCAAATTAAATTATTTGAACTTATAAAATATGTTTTCAAACCAGAAAAGTATAAACTTTTCAAATATGAATTTGGTTTAATGTTTTGAACAAATAAAAATTCAAATAATTTCATACTTGATTTAAATTCATTTAAATCTTGTTTAAACTTGTTTAATTCATAATTAATTCATCTTAATTCCTTTTTCAATAATTGAAACATGTTTTCCACCTAAAATTTTGTGTTCTTTCCAATTATGAACTTTGTTATCTATTTTGGACAATTAAAATTGGTGAAAACAATAAATGCTTGTGTAACCCCTTTAAGAAGCAAATTTTCATAACTTAATAAATAAAATTCCAAAATTGGTAAACTTCATTCCAAATTGAATCTATTGTTGTTTTCTTTTTGTTTTCCTCATCCATGCATCATACTAATCCACTTTCACATGTTGTTTAGTTGTAGATCATCTAAACCAACATTAACTCATGGGCTTTCCATATGCAATCCAAATTGCATATGGGTCCATTTAATTATGTTACCATGTCAGCTATCTTATCTTTGATGCATCAATTAAATTGTCATGCATCATCCCATGATTGTGCATTATGCCATGATATTGATTGTTTGTCTCTCTGCGTTGTTTGTTTGCTTCTTCTCGAATAGACGACGACGTTGAGACAGACGAGGTTTACGACACTACTTCTGAGGAGTTAGCTCAGTACCAGGCTGCTGAGTTTGCAGGCAAGTATTCACTCACATGAACCATTGTGTTCCTTTCCACATTGGATACCGATACTTTCCGTTGTCTATTCTGCTAGCCTTATGAATCGTTGCTTGTGTTCCGATCCTATCACATGTTATCCTTTAACCCTAATATAGCCTCACCCCCACACCTATAACCCCGTTGATTGTTGCCCGTGTCCTACTAGCATGCTTAGGGTTGTTCCTGCTCGAGTCTGCTGTCCGTTATTTCTATTACCATATTACTTATGTTCTGGGGCTCGATGTTTAAACAATCAACCTGATAATATTTGAAGTAATGCTAATTTGATGATAAGGCACCGACAGGAGGCCCGGCGTGGTTTTGAGGCCTGCTAGTGTCGACCCTAATTAGGAAAAGGGTCTTGTCTACTGATCCATGATGAGCGCAATAACCGCATGTGGGAAGCGTGTATGGGCGCCCCCCTCAATTCGATTCGATTCGCATCTCGTCCAAATCGCCACACTTAGTTCGGGCTTTCCATTTGATGCATGCATATGCAGGTGCGAACCCGAGGCCAGGGTGGAACTTTTGTAGTCGGCATTTAGGGCGGCGTGGTCTTAGAGTGCTATGAGGGTCCCCCTTTTCTTCGTGGGGGCTCGATTAGCCTCGCACGCACAACACGTGGTTCTTTGGGCTTGATGCGAAGAAGAGTTGAGTTGTGTTGAGTGCCTCGCTTGGTGGGTTTGATTCCCGTCTGGCGGGATATTCTTACGTGTACGGCCAAATTGGTGCACCCCTGCAGGGATAAATCTTCTCGAGAAGCCGTGTTGTCCGCGGTTATGGATGACTTGGTGAAAGTACTGGCTAACAAGTACTCAGAATAACTTACACCTAACTAATGATAACTTGACTAGTAATAGTCTTATTGACACAATAACTTGAACCATCATTAATCCAACTGTGTGAGTTATCCTCGGATTGCTTCTTTGGATAAGGTGCGAGATCCAGGATGGGTTTGTTTGAGGTTAGTGGTAGTTGGTTACGATACGCTATCTTATCCCCTTTCTTTTAGCCGGAAGTGGTAGCATGTTTCTGTAGTTGGTTAGAGCAGCCTGCTGCCGCACTTTTGTAACACCTATTCTTCCGTTGAACCCAAAGCATCTGTACTTGGTGTTGCTGGGTACACTTTGGTATCTTGTGAGTCTTGCTTGCCAGTACTTGTCTGTACTGACCCCTTTGGGGCGGTGGTTTCCGCAGACTACGTTTTCGAGGATCCCCATGGTGGCTACTACATGGAGTATGACGAGGCTGCTGACGAGTAGATAGCGGACCTGGGCAGGATCCGAGACTTCGTGGATGGGCTCCGTCTTTTCGTTTCCGGCCTCTTAGGCCTATTTGGATCTTGTCTGTACTCAGACACTTTGGATGCTTCCGCTGTGATGTAATGATGACTTGTTGGGACATGTGTCCTCTGGATGATTGTATTTGCTATCTCTGCTCTAGTGAGAGCTATTTGCAACTTATTTCTATTTATTTGTGTCTTAGAGATCTGTTGTGATATCCCTTGTTCAAATGCCGTTAACGTACCATGTGTGTATGTTATGAAGTACGTCAATGGAAGTAGCCGGATTTCTATGGGATGGTTTGCGCAGACGATGAATAGTAGAGAATGGTTGTCACACGTTTACGTGTTGGCCTACTCATATTGAGATGCGGGTTCCGATATGCCCCGTAAGCCATTTATCTACTGTTTAGCGGACTGTGAGTATCCTCTAGAAGTCCGGGTGCGACAAATGGTATCAGAGCCTGTCCGCCTGTAGGATCCCTTTTACTGGTCGCAGTTGAGTCTAGAAACTATTTTGTAGCTATATAGGAAAAATGAAACGTGAGAGTAGGAATTCTGTTCTTTTATTTCTTTCCCCACCCACCCTCCCTTTTTCTGGTAAGGAAGTGCAACGTTGTTTTTCTCTTCTCATCTAAACTTTCAAGTTAGGATTTCACGTATCCTGGTTTCTCTAGGATAGTTATATCTACTAGACCATAGGAATGGAGGTGGTTGTGACATGATTTATCATGTTGCCTACTCACGATTGAGAACGGAGGCACATAAGCCCCGGAAGCAGATCCTCTATTCCTTAAGTAGTAGATATTGATCCTTTAGAAGCCCGGATGGGTTTTCCGTAGTATCTCAGGAGTGTTTGGTCTCGTGTTTCCCGATGTTGCTTCGATATCCTGTTCTTCTCAACATCCTTTTCGTCCGTTGAAACCTTGTTGTTGCTTGCCACTTCAGTTCTTCTACCGGCGTCTAATCAAAGCTTCCCCAATCATCTGCAGATGGATCTCAGGTTCTACCCGTAGGTGGTTCGTATGACTCGTTGCGAGAGCACTGCCGGTTATCCGGAGATGCTGAGCGGCATGGTCACTTATCTGGGGTTCCGTTGGGCACCAGAGTACCAGGTCTACGAGCAGCAGCGAGAGTTTGACCAGACCTACTACCAGGCTATCGTCTACATCCTGTCAGATGATGGCATGAGCGTAGTCCACCGCTACGAGGCAGTAGGTTCCACAGTGGATATGGCTGTGCAGCAGGCAGCTTATGTGAGTCTCACCGTCCTTCGTGCTGACTACTTGGGATTTGACGATTCCATCTATCGCCACATCCCCCGTGGTTACATCACTTCGGAGGGAGCTCACTTCACTCTCTACGACAACTTGGATGTTTACGAGCATGATAACTCCAAGCTGCACACCACCGCTCAGTTTGTGAGGCACAGTGACGCAGTTGCCCGCACACTATCTCAGGAGTTGGCTTCAGTCAGAGAGCAGCTCTACCTTGCTTTGACTCGTCTGGCGACTTACACCACAGACTTTGTTGGAGACGAGCGCTTCGCACGTTTCGATCAGCCAGTTGGTCGTCGTCTGCCAGATGCTGGAGGTTACGAGCCGATCAGAGGTCCACTCCTCAACCTTGGTGCTGGTTACACCGGGATTCCTCACTTTGGAGCACAGGGAGCCGACGCTATGTACTTCACCACACCTAGAGTCAGTCTCAGGCCACGTCAGATCTACGTGGATCGTCGTTCTACCTACTTTCGTGGGCGTCCTCCTCACCGTACCTCTCGCCGTACTCCTAGTCGCCGTCCTGCGTGATGAGCATGGGAGTACCGATGTATCCATTCTTAGCTATGTTTAGTTATCCTTTGGCATTCGAACCATTTATGGTGTGTTGGATATTCTGATGTATTTGAACATGTGATGATGTACCTGTTGGTTATCTATTCATGCGTCGGAATAATCTCTCTTTCGGTTGCCAAGTCTATCCTTTTCTATTGTTGTGCTAAAATGCATTTCCATTCAGGATGCCGCCAACAAGGAACACCCCGCCTGAGCCACCGCCAATCACGGAGCTGTTCACTCAGATGACCCAAGTCATGACACAGATGGCCCAGTTCCAGTCTAATCAGCACATCAACCAGACAGCTCCACGAGTCAGCATCAAGGAGTTTCTCAGTCTGGGTCCGAGAGCTTTCGTGGCAACACGCGAGCCTCTGGACGCTGATGACTGGATCCGTGAGATAGCCAAGGATCTGGAGATTGCACACGTAGCTGAGGAAGACAAGGTCAAGTATGCCTCCTATCTGTTGAAGGGTCAGGCAGCTACTTGGTGGGAGAACTTTCAGGCCATGAGAACTGGGATACCAGTCACGTGGAATTGTTTCAAGGAAGCCTTCCTGAAGCACCACATTCCAGATGGTCTCATGGAAAGGATGCGTGAAGAGTTTTGCTCACTCAAGCAGGGCAAGCTGGACGTCATCGGCTATCAGAGTGAGTTCAATCGCCTCGCTCGATACGCTAGAGACGAGGTGTCCACTGAAGCTAAAAAGATGGCAAGGTTCCGCAGAGGTTTTAACCCGGAACTCAAGTATGCCCTCACCACTGTCAAGACCAAAGACTTCGAGGAGCTCGTTAACACTGCGCTCAATGAATAAAATGGGCGCAAGGCGTTCGAGGAGTCTCGCAAGCACTCGCGTGAGGGTGGTTCCTCCTCCAACATGACCAACCCTCCGCAGAAGCGCCGCATCTGGGTGCCAAATGGTGCTGTTACTCGGGCTCCATATGCCCAAGCTTCTCCAGGCTTCGCTCCCCGCCCACCCAACCCTGTTCAGATGCATGATCCAAGGGCTTCAATGGGGAATCCAAGGCCAGGGCCTCCTCGTATCGTCACTTGCTACAAGTGCAAGCAGACGGGACACTACGCTGACAAGTGCACGCAGAGGCAGCTACCTCCACCACCACCTCGTCCCAACACCAACCAGGCAATGGTGCGCGCTCCCCTGCCTAAGGCCTTCAACTCCAACAACAGGCCTATTGGGAGGACCGCAAGGGTTAATCATGTCAAGATCGACAAAGCTGAGGAAGCTCCTGACGTCGTTCTCGGTACATTTCCCGTAAACTCTAATCCAGCTAAAGTGTTGTTTGATACCGGAGCATCACATTCTTTCGTGTCAAAGATCTTTGTGACAGCAGTTAAACTCCCTTTTGTTGGTTTGGGTTCCCCGCTAGTGGTAAACTCCCCTGGAGCAACTATGCAAACGTCTAAGATCAGTCACATAAATCAAATCCAAATTGGAGGCCACATATTCCTTGCTTCTCTCATACTGCTGGGCAATTCTGACATTGATGTCATTCTTGGTATGGATTGGCTGAAGGCCAATAAAGCAAAAATTGACTGTGCTCAGAAGTCAATAACTCTGTTCCACCCTTCTGGCCAGATAGTCTATTCTCCAAATGAATCAAGTTCCATTCAGCTATGCACCCTCGATGCAAAACCTCTACCCTTACTTGAAAATGTTCCGGTGGTTTGCGAATTCCCTGACGTCTTTCCAGAAGAGTTGCCAGGGATGCCTCCGGACAGAGCAGTTGAGTTCGTGATCGAGCTTGAACCAGGTACTGCTCCAATCTCTAAGCATCCATACAAGATAGCTCCTCCTGAACTGAAACTGTTAAAGGAGAAAATCGATATGTACATGGAAAAAGGTTACATTCAACCTAGTTCCTCGGCTTGGGGTTGCCCAACTCTGTTCGTTGCGAAGAAGGATCACACAAAGAGACTCGTTGTTGACTATCGTCCTCTTAACGAGAAAACTATCAAAAACAAGTATCTAATTCCTCGTATCGATGATCTTTTTGATCAACTTGCTGGAGCCTCAATATTCTCCAAGTTGGACTTGAGAATGGGTTACCATCAAATAAAGATCAGAAAAGAGGATATTCCAAAGACAACTTTCACCACTCGCTACGGTCTATATGAATACACCGCCATGCCCTTTGGTCTCACCAATGCACCGGCGACATTCTCTCGACTCATGAATTCTGTTTTCCACGAATACCTCGACAAGTTCGTTGTGGTATATCTTGATGACATTCTTGTCTACTCAAAATCCAAGGAAGAGCATGAAGAACATCTTCGTCTCACTCTCATGAAACTTCGCGAGCATCGTCTATATGCCAAGTTCTCCAAATGAGAGTTCTGGATTCCAGAAGTTGCTTACCTTGGTCATATCATCTCTGCCAAGGGCATAGCCATTGATCCAGAAAAGGTTAAAGCAGTTGTTGATTGGAAACCTCCAAAGACGGTGAAGCAAGTAAGAGGTTTTCTTGGCTTGGCTAGCTATTGCCGTCGTTTCGTCCAGAACTTCTCCAAGATTGCCAAACCTCTCACTGACCTCACAAAGAAGGACAAGAAGTTCATTTGGTCTCCACAATGTGATGAAAGTTTCAATCTCCTGAAGACTAAACTCACTTCTACACCAGTTCTGGTTGGCCCAGATCCTACCAAACCTTTCCAGATATTTTGTGACGCTTCTCTCCAAGGTTTAGGTGCAGTTCTTATGCAAGAACGTCAAGTTGTGGCTTATGCTTCACGTCAGTTGAACGCACATGAGCTCAATTATCCCACACATGACCTTGAACTTGCAGCAGTTGTGTTTGCCCTCAAGAAATGGAGACAATACTTGTTGGGTAATCGCACTGAAATCTTTTCCGATCATAAGAGTCTGAAATACATCTTCACTCAAGCAGATCTAAACCTCAGGCAAAGGAGATGGATTGAAAAGATTAAAGACTTTGATCTTACCATTTCTTACACTCCAGGCAAGGCTAATGTTATGGCCGATGCTCTCAGTCGCAAGTCGTATTGCAATAATCTCATGATCATGGAAAGCCAACCTCCTCTTCATGAAGAATTCCAAAAGCTCAACCTTGGTCTTGTTCCTCAAGGTTATCTTGCAAACTTGACAGCCAGTCCAACTCTCGAGGACAAGATTCGTTCTGAACAACTTCGTGATGCTGAAATCAAGAAGATGGTAGAACACATCAAAGAAGGCAAGGAGAAATTTAAGTCCTTCTCAATTGATGACAAGGGAACTGTGTTCTTCGAAGGACGCATTGCAGTTCCTCAAGTTCAAAGTCTCAAAGTTGTCATTCTCAAGGAGGCTCATGAAACTCCTCTCTCCATACACCCTGGAAGTACAAAGATGTACCGGGATCTCAAGACACTGTATTGGTGGCCTGGCATGAAACATGAAATTGCTCAATACGTTTCTGAATGCGACGTTTGCAACGTGTTAAGGCAGTTCATCAGAAAACAGCAGGTCTTCTCCAACCTCTGAAAATCCCTGAGTGGAAGTGGGACATGATTGAAATGGACTTCGTCACTGGTTTCCCAAAGTCCAAGAAGGGAAACAATGCAATATTCGTTGTCATTGATCGTCTCACTAAAGTAGCTCACTTCTTTGCTGTCAAAGAAACAATCTCAGCTAGCCAGTTAGCAGAGCTCTACACAGCAAAGATTGTTCCTCTTCATGGTGTCCCATTGGAAATAAGCTCAGACCGTGGAAGCATATTCACTTCTCATTTCTGGAAAATCTTTCAAGAAGCATTGGGCACCAAACTTCTGTTCAGCACAGCCTATCACCCTCAGTCTCAAGGGCAAGTCGAAAGAGTCAATCAGATTCTAGAGGATATGCTCAGAGCATGTGGTCTCTCCTTTGGCATGAAATGGGAGGAATGTCTTCCATATGCTGAATTCTCCTACAACAACAGCTTCCAAGAAAGCCTAGGCATGGCACCATTTGAGGCTCTCTATGGCCGCAGATGCAGGAGTCCAATCAATTGGTCTGGAGCTGGTGAACGTTCACTCTTAGGCCCTGACATTGTTAAGGAAGCCGAAGAGAAAGTTCGCATCATTCGTGACAATCTCAAGATTGCTCAGTCTCGTCAGAAAAGCTACTATGACAGCAAGCACAGGGATATGATCTATGCACCTGGTGACAAAGCATATCTCCGTGTAACTCCCCTCAGAGGTACTCATCGTTTTGGTGTAAAAGGAAAGCTTGCACCAAGATACATTGGTCCTTTCAACATTCTCTCAAGGCGTGCGGAAAATGCCTATCGTCTTGAACTTCCAGAAAAGCTATCCAAGGTGCACGATGTGTTTCACGTGTCACAACTCAAGAGGTGTTTCAAAGATCCAGATCGTGCAGTTGATCATGATTCCATTGAACTGCAAGAAGATCTCTCTTATGAGGAGCACCATGTTCGAATTCTCGATGAGACCGAGCGCAAAACTCGCAACAAGAGCACCAAGTTCTTGAAAGTGCAGTGGTCTCATCATTCCGATAAAGAGGCAACGTGGGAGACCGAAGAGGATCTTCGCAAGAAGTATCCGGACCTTTTCGCTTCTCAGTAGGAATCTCGGGGCGCGATTCCTTCAAGGGGGGCGTTTTGTAACATCCCAAGTATGAAAACAACCTTTAGAATGTTTGCTTTTTGTTAAATTATGTTTTGCATCATGACATCATAAGCATTGCATTTGTTTTGCATTTGTTTTCACTTTGTTTTCATTTGTTTTCCCTTGTTTTCTATATGAATTTCAAATCCGTTGTTTCATACTTGTTCTGTTACAATTTTCAAATAAAATTATTCAAATAAAACATCCATTTGTTTCCATTAAAATAGAAAGCTCAAACTATTAAATTATTCTCTTTAATTATTCATTTAATATCAAATTTCACTCAAATTCAAATAAGATACAAACAACAACATAGTTTAAAATTTTTGGAAAACAAAAGTTGGCAAAATGGATGCTGTTACAATAAATAACAGATACAAATTTTTTTCCTAAATTTTAGCAAACCCTAAAACTATGTTTTTCTTCCTTTTCTATTTCTGCAAAAAAAAAAACAGATCAGTAAACAGAAAAATAAAAAAAGGGGGGAAAAACAGAGAGAGAGGGAGGCAGGCCAGCAAGTGGGCTGCGCCCACCAGCCCCAGGCCCAGCCCACGGCCTGCTACCCCTTACCTGTTTCTTCCACCTCTGTACGGCGCGCGATGCGCCTGTCCACGTCGAGCTACCGAGGGGAGGAACGGCCACGAGCAGCTCACCCTCCCCCTTATATCCATGCCGTGCCCTCTCCATCTGCCCTAAACCCTTCTCCCTCCTCTCTCTCTCCACCGCCGCCAATTTCCCTTCTCCTCTCACCCTCTGCTCCTCTTTGTATCTCACCACCGATCACCACCGCCGCCATCTCCAGCTCGTCGCCGTCGCCATGATGCGCCACCGTGCTGGCTAGCCACGGGAACAAACTCCCCGTAGCTCCCTCTTCCTCCTCGACACCTCCGCTGTGACAGAGGGCCACCGGATCGCCGCCGCCGTCCACCTTCTGCCGCCGTCGAGCACCTCCTCCTCCTCCCCGACCTCAAAACCCTCCCGGTGAGCACCACCTCTCCACCAACCCTTTCCTCTCTCTCTCCTCTCTACACACGCACGGTGCCCTGCACCTGTCCCTGAACGCACACGAGCACGAGCAGCTGCAGCTCGCCGCCGGCGACTGTCTCCTCGTCGGGTTCAGTTAGCTGCAAACGAAATTCAGTTTCGACAGAGTTTAAGCCGCAGCTGAACCTAAAAACCAAACGTGCCCCTCTACTGTCAGCAAACAGCATCACAGCGCAGTGCCAGCAGCACTGCGCGCGCGCACACGAGGTCCAGGGTTCGATCCCTGCCTCCCGGGATTAAATCCCACACTTTTTCGCCACGCTAGCTGACAGGTGGGGGCCCCTGTCAGCGACCCACGCTGTCACGCAACGCCACCGTGGCCCAGGGCCCCCTCGTCAGTGGCCCAGGCTAGGCCACTGCAAGGTGTAAATCGTTCTGGCCTATTTTTCTTTTTAAGTTTCAGTCCCTAGTATTTACAGAATAGTCCCTGGTTTCAAAATGCCAATAACTTTTGAATTTCAAATCCAAATAATATAAATAAAATATGTATTCTGCACCAAATTTATTTTTCTACATGTTTAAATCATTTGTTTTCTGTTTTGAACATTTCAAATGTTTTCAAAAATTCAAATTCAAACAACTCATTTCAAATTTGGTTAATTTCATAACTAATTCAAACTTATTTCAAATGGCACATATAAAATATGTTTTCCATGCCAAATTGAACCACCTTTTCAAATATAAACTTTGTTTCATGTTTTGAATAATTAAAATGGGTTAAATAATTTAAACCTTGTTTAATTCATTTAAAATTGCTAAATTCATAACTTGGTCAAATTAAATTATTTGAACTTATAAAATATGTTTTCAAACCAGAAAAGTATAAACTTTTCAAATATGAATTTGGTTTAATGTTTTGAACAAATAAAAATTCAAATAATTTCATACTTGATTTAAATTCATTTAAATCTTGTTTAAACTTGTTTAATTCATAATTAATTCATCTTAATTCCTTTTTCAATAATTGAAACATGTTTTCCACCTAAAATTTTGTGTTCTTTCCAATTATGAACTTTGTTATCTATTTTGGACAATTAAAATTGGTGAAAACAATAAATGCTTGTGTAACCCCTTTAAGAAGCAAATTTTCATAACTTAATAAATACAATTCCAAACTTGGTAAACTTCATTCCAAATTGAATCTATTGTTGTTTTCTTTTTGTTTTCCTCATCCATGCATCATACTAATCCACTTTCACATGTTGTTTAGTTGTAGATCATCTAAACCAACATTAACTCATGGGCTTTCCATATGCAATCCAAATTGCATATGGGTCCATTTAATTATGTTACCATGTCAGCTATCTTATCTTTGATGCATCAATTAAATTGTCATGCATCATCCCATGATTGTGCATTATGCCATGATATTGATTGTTTGTCTCTCTGTGTTGTTTGTTTGCTTCTTCTCGAATAGACGACGACGTTGAGACAGACGAGGTTTGCGACACTACTTCTGAGGAGTTAGCTCAGTACCAGGCTGCTGAGTTTGCAGGCAAGCAATGTTCAGGATATCGCTTATCGTTAACTTATCGCTCGGCCCATGATAAGAGATATATCGGCTTATCGGCCGATAAATCGATTTTATCGGTCGACTATTTATCGGCCATTTTTCTTGTAAATCCAAAATTGTAGCACTGAAATATCTAAAATATGCTATAAAAATCTATTATATCGGCACTAAAAATTCTCAATTATGATACATAGATATATTGTATTTAATAATACTAAAAAATTCTATGATGGATGTCATTAATCACATGTTTCAGTGCTGGAAAATCGATATGCCAGCCGACTTATCGGCATATTGACCGATAAATCGCTTGCAAGACCGATAAAATGGTCTGAAAGATAAACTCCGCCGATATTCATTTATCTTATCGGTCACCACCTGATAAGTGATAAATCGGCCGATAAATCGGCATATCGGATGATATTTGGAACAGTGCAGGCAAGTATTCACTGACATGAACCATTGTGTTCCTTTCCACATTGGATACCGATACTTTCCGTTGTCTATTCTGCTAGCCTTATGAATCGTTGCTTGTGTTCCGATCCTATCACATGTTATCCTTTAACCCTGATATATCCTCACCCCCACACCTATAACCCCGTTGCTTGTTGCCCGTGTCTTACTAGCATGCTTAGGGTTGTTCCTGCTCGAGTCTGCTGTCCGTTATTTCTATTACCATATTACTTATGTTCAGGGGCTCGATGTTTAAACAAACAACCTGATAATATTTGAAGTAATGCTAATTTGATGATAAGGCACCGGCAGGAGGCCCGACGTGGTTTTGAGGCCTGCTAGTGTCGACCCTAATTAGGAAAAGGGTCTTGTCTACTGATCCATGATGAGCGCACTAACCGCATGTGGGAAGCGTGTATGGGCGCCCCCCTCAATTTGATTCGATTCGCATCTCGTCCAAATCGCGACACTTAGTTCGGGCTTTCCATTTGATGCATGCATATGCAGGTGCGAACCCGAAGCCATGGTGGAAATTTTGTAGTCGGCATTTAGGGCGGCGTGGTCTTAGACTGCTATGAGGGTCCCCCTTTTCTTCGTGGGGGCTCGATTAGCCGCGCACGCACAGCACGTGGTTCTTTGGGCTTGATGCGAAGAAGAGTTGAGTTGTGTTGAGTGCCTCGCTTGGTGGGTTTGATTCCCGTCTGGCGGGATATTCTTACGTGTACGGCCAAATTGGTGCACCCCTGCAGGGATAAATCTTCTCGAGAAGCCGTGTTGTCCGCGGTTATGGATGACTTGGTGAAAGTACTGGCTAACAAGTACTCAGAATAACTTACACCTAACTAATGATAACTTGACTAGTAATAGTCTTATTGACACAATAACTTGAACCATCATTAATCCAACTGTGTGAGTTATCCTCGGATTGCTTCTTTGGATAAGGTGCGAGATCCAGGATGGTTTTGTTTGAGGTTAGTGGTAGTTGGTTACGATACGCTATCTTATCCCCTTTCTTTTAGCCGGAAGTTGTAGCATGTTTCTGTAGTTGGTTAGAGCAGCCTGCTGCCACACTTTTGTAACACCTATTCTTCCGTTGAACCCAAAGCATCTGTACTTGGTGTTGCCGGGTACACTTTGGTATCTTGTGAGTCTTGCTTGCCAGTACTTGTCTGTACTGACCCCTTTGGGGCTGTGGTTTCTACAGATTACGTTTCCGAGGATCCCCATGGTGGCTACTACGTGGAGTATGACGAGGCTACTGACGAGTAGATAGCGGACCTGGGCAGGATCCGAGACTTCGTGGATGGGCTCCGTATTTTCGTTTCCGGCCTCTTAGGCCTATTTGGATCTTGTCTGTACTCAGACACTTTGGATGCTTCCGCTGTGATGTAATGATGACTTGTTGGGACATGTGTCGTCTAGATGATTGTATTTGCTATCTCTGCTCTAGTGAGAGCTATTTGCAACTTATTTCTATTTATTTGTGTCTTAGAGATCTGTTGTGATATCCCTTGTTCAAATGCCGTTAACGTACCATGTGTGTATGTTATGAAGTACGTCAATGGAAGTAGCCGGATTTCTATAGAATGGTTTGCGCAGACGATGAATAGTAGGGAATGGTTGTCACACGTTTACGTGTTGGCCTACTCATATTGAGATGCGGGTGCCGGTATGCCCCGTAAGCCATTTATCTACTGTTTAGCGGACTGTGAGTATCCTCTAGAAGTCCGGGTGCGACAAGCATAGCGAGCGAGTGGGGAGAGGGGTGGAAGAGCACGGCGTCGAGGTGGACATCCACAGCGGCACACATCCAGGCAGGAGGTGGCAAAGGGCAGCAGCAGCATCGACACGCAGCTGCTCCTGCTGTCCGGAGGTAGAAGACAAAGGGGATTTTCCCCAAAACCCCCTGGGTTTGGAAATTTTACACACGAGCCCTTTTCTTTAAAAAAACAGACATATACCCATGTTTTCAGGGCCTTTTTGCAAGAACAAAATTTGGCAAAAAATAGTTTTTGGAAACCTCACAAAATTTCCAACCTTGCCATATTTTTGTTTTCCAAATTTGAAAATGTTTTTAATACAAATTTTGGGTGACCACTTAAAGTGGTTTTTGGTCATTTCATTTGTTAATTTTAAATGCAAAATTTTAACCCATGTTTTCATGCATGTATGAGATGCTAACAACACACCAACACCCTAATGTATCAAAACAGGGATGTTACACGGGGGACCATCGAATGCGCCAGTTCTTTCGACTACGCCGTTGCTCACCGATGCGAACATGCTTGCTTCACTTAGCAATCGCGTGGCGGATGGCGAGCGTAAGTTGAAGGCTTTGCAGGGTGTGGAGGATGTTGCCAAATCCAAGCAGAAGCTTGCCGCCGAGCGCGAGCAGTTTGTCATGGAGGAGTTGGCCAAAGTTGCTAAGATTTTGCTCTGTAAGTTTTTCAAGCACCCGAGTCTTTTTGATGTTTTGTTTTTCTTGAGGATTTACGCCCTTATTGTCCATGTAGTTGCCGAGCCTGATGGAGTATCTGAAGGCCATTGGGTAAATAGCAGAGTAATTAGCGAGTCTGGTGGCTCAAATATTCAAGCGTGTAATTTTTGGTCGGATCGGAGCAGATGCTTCGTGATGGCAAGTTACAGTATCGGGTGCGTCAGGCAGAGATTTTTGTTGAGTCTTGCCGAGAGGCTCTTTCCTCAGTTTATCGGATGCTCTATCCATTTGATGTTGTGCCAGATCGGCTGAGCGCTCTGCTGAAGATTTTTCATTGAGTGGAGGATGTCCGCGAGTGCATGCGTCGTCAGCTTATTTCTCGAGCTCAGGTGGCCTTGTAATTTGTGCGGTTGTGGAATCGTGACATCAATTTTAATTCGGTGGCAGAGCTGCCTGTTACCCGAGGAGTTCCTGTGGATTTTGCTCCTCATTATGACGTTGTGTGGCCCGCTGCTCAGCACATTATTCACTTGACTGCTGCTGAGACAGAACGGTTGCTCCGGCAGGGTGGTAGGCGAAAGTAGTTTTTGTTGTTCTTCGTTTTTAAGGTGTAGAGACCTTTTATATTACGTGGTTAAGGTGTATTAAGGTGAGTACCTTGTAACCTTGTAAGTTTTTGTGCAAAGGCACTCGAAAGAATTTTATGCTAGTTTGATGGAGCCCCCATGTGTTGGGGTGTAACCTTTGCTTAGCATGTGTTATGATCGAATGAATAGATGTGACTGAATTGCTATGGCTGAGAAACCATGTATTTTATTTCTATGGCTGAGAAGCCATGTAATTGCAGGAGCTACATTCTGTCTGGAACAGTCTTATTTCTTGTGAATAGAGTAAAAATTCTAAGGATAGAACTTGCGAAGTTGTGCCCCGTTCCATGAAGGGTCCTTCCCATGGTGGATCCAGAGATAACGTCTGTCTTTGGGTTGTTCAAGCAATAGGCGCCTCCAGAGATAACGTCGTGTCTTTGGGTTCTTCAAGCGATAGGCGCCTCCAGAGATAACGTCGTGTACCATGAAGGGTCCTTCCCATGGTGTCTCTAGCTTTTGTCCCTTTTCTTGCTTGAGTCGTAGCACCAGGTCGCCTACCACGAAGGATCTGCGGCGACTGTGATGATTGCGTAGTGCTTGCTGGTAGACGGCAGATCTTGCGAGTGCAACATCCCTAGCCTCGTCCAGTGCGTCCATATCTTCCGCGAGTGCTTTGTTGGAGGCTTCTTCGTTGTAGGCAACAACTCGTGGAGCACTGAATCTAACATCCTCGGGTAATACAGCGTCGGCGCCGTAGATCATGAAAAATAACGTGTAATTTGTGGATCTGTTTGGGGTTGTTCTTAGACTCCACAACACCGATGGTAGTTCCTCATCCCAATGCCCTGTTGCTGTATGTAGTTGGGTGAGTAGCCGTTTCTTCATGCCAATCAAAACTAATCTGTTGGATTGTTCGACTTGGCCGTTGGTTTGGGGGTGAGACACCGAGGAAAAGCTGAAAGTTATCCTCTTTTCTTTGTAGAAATCCTGAGTTTCCTTGGCTGTGAAGTTGGTTCCATTGTTCATAATAATATTGTGAGGGACGCCGAATCTGCAGACGATGGAATCGAGAAACCTGACGGCGCATTCGACGTATTGTGACGTAACTGGGACGACCTCTATCCATTTGGTAAACTTATCGACCGCGACCAGCCAATGGGTGTATCCTCCAGGTGTTGCCTTCTGTAGCGGTCCCACCATGTCTAGCCCCCATTGGGCGAAGGGCCATGACAGAGGGATCATGTGGAGCTCTGTAGCCAGTGCGTGCGGCTTGGGTGTGAACCGTTGGTAGGCGTTGCATCTTTCGACCATTTCCTTGGTGTCCCTGGATGCCGTGAGCCAGTAGAATCCTGCTCGAAAAGCTTTGACCATGATGGCTCTCCAACTTGTGTGGTGTCCATAGTCTCCTTGGTGTATGTCAGAGAGCAGTTTCTTTCCATCTTCGGGTGTGATGCACCTCTGGAGTACTCCTGATATGCTTTGTTGGTACAATTCTCCCTTTATCACCCGAAAGGGTTTACTGCGTCAGACTATTTGCCGTACTTCAGAGATGTTCCCTAGGAGCTGCTTATTGACCAAGTAGTCAAGATACTTCTTCATCCAGACTGGCCCGACTAGGAAAACTTGCCTCGAGATGTTGTGGACGAGTTTGATGATGGCGATTTGTTGACTAGCTTCCGTTTCTGTTGTTGCTGGCACTTCTATGTGTTTTTTGAGCTCGATTGATGTTCTACTGATTTTTTCGAAGTAGATTCCCGACGGAACTGGGGTGTTTGTTGACCCCATATTTGCCAGTCTGGCAGCTTCCTCGTTACTTGATCGTGCAATGTGCTTCAGTTCGCACCCTTTGAAACTTCCTTTGAGCAGGTTATACATGTCTCGATAGGCGATCATATTATCGGCAACTGCATCACATTCCTTCATCGTCTACTGCACGATGAGGTTAGAGTCTCCGTAAATCATTAATTGAGTGGCTCCGCACGCGATCGTTGTCTTCAAGTTGTGTAAGAGCGTCTCGTTTTCCGCGTCGTTGTTGGATGTTGGATCGTCAAGGGGGGAGTCGAGGTGTAAGCTGTACTGGAGCTTGTCACCTCTCGGTGATATGAGGATGACGCCGGCTCATGCTCCCTCGTTTCTTTTCGACCAGTCAAAGTACATGATCCAAGAGCTCGTGTATTCTGGTGGTCCTGAGTTTGCAGCTCCGTCCATTTTGAGAGAAAATCCGCGTCTACCTGGGATTTGAGGGTGTTGCGCCCTACTATGTCCCAGGCGTCTAGCTCGATGCTCTATTTTGCGATTCTTCTGGATTCCATAGGATTATTCATGATTGTACTGAGTGATACGTCGTTTAGAACCGTGACAGTATGCTCCTGGAAGTAATGCTTGAGTTTGCGAGCTGCGAAGACCATGCGAAGACCACGCCATACACGAGCTTCTGGTAGTGGGGGAATCGTTGTTTGCACGGTGAGAGTACCTCGCTGATGTAGTATATTGGTCTCTGTACGCCGTGTGCATTTCACTATTCTGGTCGGTCGACCACGATTACTATACTGACCACCTGGTTTGTTGCGGCTAGGTACAGATATAGGGGTTCCCTTTTCTGAGGTGTGGTCAATATTTTTCTGCTCTGTAGCACTCTTTTCAAGCTGATGAATGCCTTTTTTGCTTCTAGTGTCCATTTGAACTTCTCCATTTTCTTTAACAGTTTATAGAAGGGCAGGGCTTGCTCGCCTAATCTTGCGCTGAACCTGCTGAGGGCTGCCAATCGTCCTGCGAGCTGCTGTACACCATGGAGAGTTTGGTTCTTTCATCGTCAAGATGGCCTGAATTTTCTCCAGGTTGGCCTTAATTCCTCGGGAAGAGACCAAATAGTTGAGGAGTTGGCCCGCGGGGACCCCAAAGACGCATTTTATCGGGTTGAGCTTGATTCTGTATGCGTTGAGGGCGTCGAAGGTTTCCCTTATGTCCTCGAGGAGTGTGTCCTCCACTCGATTCTTGATGACGATAACGTCAACATACACTTGTACGTTCTTGCCAATGAGCTTGGGAAGACATTTTTGCATGCAACGCTGATACGTGGAGCCTGCGTTTTTTAGCCTGAAAGGCATCATCGTGTAGCAGTATATACCGTGTGGTGATATGAATGATGTCTTATACTTGTCTTCCTGCTTCATCATGATATGGTTATAGCCCGAGTAGGCGTCCAGGAAGGAGAGGCGTTGGCAGCCTGCTATGGAGTCGACGATCCAGTCAATCTGCGGGAGCGGGAAGTTATCCTTTGGGAAGTGTTTGTTCAACGACATATAGTCGATGCACACGCGAAGGATGTCTGTTTTTTTCTTCGGGACAAGCATCGGGTTTGCTAACAAGTGGAGATCTTGATCTCCTTGATAAACTTGGCGGCTAGTGATATGTTTACTTCTTCTTCAAGTGCTCTCTGTTTTGGCTCGGAAAAACGCCGAGTGGTCTGCTTGACCGGTTTTGCATCTTTGAACATGTCCAATGAGTGCTCGGCGAACTCCCTGGGTATTCCTTGCATGTATGATGGCTGCGAGGCAAAAATCTCCCAATACTCACGGAGGACTTCGACGAGCGCGCTTTCCTATGGGGATGATAGGGTGGTCTTCGCAGAATCTTTCGGGTGTACTTCATGCTTTCGAGTTTCGCTGCTCGGGCCAAACTCGAGATCTGGGGCATTCTTTTTGGTTAGTGGCATCACGGAGTTGTCCGTGGTTTTTGCCATCTCCACTAACTCCTCTTGCATCCCGAAAGATTTTGCGATCTCATCGAAGTCGTTGTCGCACTTATCTGATTTCTGGAAATCACCGTTCACGGTGATTGTACTGTATTCTCTTGGGAGTTTCAGCTTTGAGGTAGGCATAATGGGGTACTGCCATGAATCTCGAGAATGCCGTTTGGCCGAGAATAGCGTGGTATTGTGATGGCCAGTCGACTACCTCAAAGTCGAGGAACTCTCTCATGTAGTTGTGTGGGTCTCCGAGTATCACCTCCAGGTTAATTGTTCCGAGTGGTCGGACGGCTTTTGCTGGTACTATCCCGTGGAAGGATGTTTCTGATTCGGTGAGTCCCTCCAGATTCATGTTCATCTTGCGGAGTGTGTCCGCGTATATGATGTTTAGGCCGCTTCCACCGTCCAGGAATACTGTGGCTAGGTCGTAGTTGCCTATTTGCGCCTGGATGACGAGCGCTGCGTTCCCTGGTCGATACACCTGTGGAGGGTGGTCCTCTCTGGAGAAAGTTATCAGGTGCTCGGACATCTCCAGGTACTCGGTTTTGGACGGTGGAGCTTGTGCTGCAATGTTAACGTGGCGAGTGTTGGCTTTATGGATTCTTTGCGATGGGCAAACCTTCTGTATCATGCCTAAAATCCCCTGGGGATTTGGGTACCCGTTGGCTCCTCTGTTTGCCAGGGGTGGCGCCGGGAGTGCGGCTAGCGCCATGTTTTGGTGCCCTGCGGGTGGAGGTAGGGGCGGCGGTTGGTGTGCATCGTTTCCTCCCGGCAGTTACGGGTATCCTTGGCTGATGGTTGTCTTGTGCTTCTTTGTGTATGCCTCGTGGATGTCTTGAAATTTTCGGCAATCCTTGAGGAGGTGAGTGGCCTTGAGTTTGCGCGTTCATTTATTTGTAAACATATGCAAGGAGCAGTATCCAGCAAGTCCCTTCTTGAGTGTTTTGTCGCCTGGTTTTGGCTTCCACTCGTGATTTCTGCAGGATCCGCTGTCGCGGTTTCTTGTGAATTCAGACGCTACCTATTCCGATTGATCAACCTGGTCGTAGTATCGTTTCTTCCTCCTCCGACGGTCGCCGTTGCGATTGTCATCATGCGCGGGCGAGGAAGATTTCTCGTTGCGCATGGATTCTTTGACATTCGCCCATTTATCGGCTATCGTCATTAATTCACCAACGGTTTTGGGCGCACACCGTCCCAGTTCCTCTCGGAAGGTTGTGCGCCGAGCCCCCTTGGTGAAAGCTTCGACCGCTATCTCGCCGTGTTTTTAGCATAGTCCATCTCTGGATGTACTCGCGGGTTGATTTGCCGCTTTTCTTCCTGTAGGCTCGTAGTTCCTCGATAGATGTTGGTCGCTTGTATGTTGCCTGGAAATTTTTCTCGAAGTCGCGGGTGAGATTGTCCCAGGATCTGTAACACGCGCGTCTTCCTTCGAGCCAGCTTCAGGCTGCCCCGACGAGGTATAGGTTTAAGTACTGCATGGTCGTTACTTTGTTTCTGCGCCGTCATTTCACTGCAGTTAGGTAGTCCAAGAGCCAGGTCTTGGGTTCATGCGAGTCGTCGTATTTCAGAACTTCCAAGGTGAGCTTGAATCTCTTGGGCATTGGTGCCTCGCGGATGCTGTTTCTAAAGCACATTGCGCCGCAAGCTTCCTCATTAGAGGAGGTGGATAATAATCGGGCACGGTTCCTGCGTGCTGTTCCGTCATAAGCGTATCCCTAATTTCTGATGTTCCATGTTATTTCCCACATGTTTGCTATACACTTTATGTCTTTTTTATTTATTTTACGGACTAACCTATTGACAAGATGCCAAAGAGCCAGTTCCCTGTTTTTTTTGTTGTTTTTAGTTTCAGGTTCTAGAAATATTCTCGGAATCAGAAAATTCGAAGGACAGAAGTCTTAGAAAACCCGAAGGTTCCAAGGAGTCCTGGAGACTCCCGGAGAGGGGCCTCAGGGGTCCCACACCTTAGGGTCGCGCCCCTGGCCGCGTCGTGGAATGGTGTGGGGCCCCCAGTCCTCCACCCCCTCTGCCATTTCACCTATTTATTCCCCCCGAGGCGTAAACCCTAGATATATTCCACTTCTTCTCGAAAAACACCCGAGGCCGCCGGCATTGTCATCCCGAGATCGGGAGGGTTCTGGAGCTCTCCCCGACAGCCTGCCGAGAGGGAAATTTATCACCGGAGGGGTCTACACCACCATGCCCTCCTCTGAAGTGATGCGTGAGTAGTTCATCCCTGGACTACGGGTCCATAGCAGTAGCTAGATGGTTGTTCTCTCCACTTTGTAACTCATGTTTAGAGCTTGTGAGATTCCTAACATGATCAAGATCATCTTTATGTAATGCTACATGTTTTGTTTGCTGGGATCTGAAATGTTGGATGTTATGTCTTCTGATTATCAATCTATCATGTTATCTTCATGCATATGTTATTTATGATCTTGCATGCTCTCCATTGTTAGTAGATTCTATGGCCAAAGTAAATGCTAGTAACTCCAAGAGGGTGTATTTATGCTCGATAGTGGGTTCATGCCTCCTTTGCATATGTGCTCGAGTGACAGAAACATGACAGATGGAGGATGTGTTGTTGCCACTAGGGACAAACCGACAATGCTTTGTCTAAGGATGATGTTATTGTTTACATTACACACTTTGCTTACGGCGATTATCTGTTGCTTGCAACTTAATACCCAACGTTTGTTCGGATGATATTCGGAGGGTGGATTATTAGTCATAGATGCAGTTGGATAACGGTCTATGTATTTTGTAGTAATTCCCGCATGAATCACATAGTGATCTTTATGTCTTGCATATGCACTACGGTGCAGCCTTCATTCTGTCAATTGCCCAGCTGTAATTTGTTCACCATACATGTTATTTATCTTTCACGGAGAGACACCACTAGTGAACTGTGGACTCCAGTCCTTTTTCCTCATACTGATAAATCACCTACTGCTTTCATAATGCTCTCATACTGTTCCTACTGTTTTCCACACCATACGTTTAACCTCTTTGTGTTCAGCAAAACCGGTGAGATTGAGAACCTCACTGCTTCGTTGGGGCAAAGTGATTTGATTGTGTTGTGTCGGTTCCACGTTACTTCTGAACCGGTAGTGCGCCCTGCCATCTCAGTTGCTTCAACCTTCTGAAGTTACACCTTCCTCCTACTGGTCGATTAAACCTTGATTTCTTTCTGAGGGAAAACTGCTATTGTGCTCATCATACCTTCCTCTTGGGGTTTCCCAACGAGTGCGAGACCTGCACCATCACGTGCGCGAGCTCTGTCGACCTTTCTCTGCATGATGTCTCCTCGCGCGTCATACTGGGCCCGGTCGCGATTATCCTCTTGCCGTGGTTCTATGCTGCGATGTCGCGAGCGGCTTCCGTGGTGCTGCGGGCTATTGTCATTGATGCGTGAGCTGTCGCCACGGCGCCTGGCCTCTTTGCCCATGGGGCAGCGAGGAGATTCCTTATCTCCCCTTTTCGGTGACGTACTCTCGCGTCTATGAGGTAATCTGTCCACCCGAGGTGTTTTATCGGCCTCAGGGGTTGCTGCATTAATATGGTTTTGAGCGGCGATTGCCGCTTCGGCCATGCCTAATCCCCTTTGGACCTGGCGATCTTGCTCCGCGCGGGCGTCGTTTTCTGGCGACTGATTTTCCTGTAAGTAGGTAGCGGCAGCCGCGACTACGGCGGCAGGAGTTGTCGGGTGCACGTTACCCTTGTCGTCGACGTGCATGAGGGAGGTATCTATGGATTTGCTGATCTCGCTGAGAGACCCTTGGTCCATGAGACCGGTCTTCGAGACATCCTTTCCCTTCTTGATGGATTGGTTCCCCGTCGAGTGGGTTCTGGAGAGCTCTGCACGGCGCACACTCGAAGCTTCTGCCGCGCGTTTACGTATCTCGAGTTCTTTGCGGGCATACGATAACTGGCGGTTTTCAGCGACATGTGGTAATGGTACGCGATCAGGTCCTCTTGGCTGGATCCGGGTTCTAGCGGGTGGCCTGTCTGTACCGTTATTTTTGCTTTGACCCAGACTGCTCGCAAAACCTTAATCTGCTCCCTTGCACGAGGCTGGCCTCCATTTTGGCGCGTTCTTTGACTGGATCTGCCACGTAGACGTGGGGCAGATATGGCTCGTAAGTCTTTGGCGCGGGCCAGCGATCTTCGCTAAGTTTGGAGGGCTTCTCTGTTGCGATAGTGTGGAAGTCGCGTGTATTGCAGCGGACGGAGCCGTCGATGAACTCCGAGTTGCGTCTGGTGTCGCTTGGTGGCGATTCTGGGGTCGCCGGGCTCGAGACAGACTCAATGTGTGATCCATCAAGCTCGGTTTGGTCGGGGAAGCGTAGGATTCCTTCCTTGCTGGCGCGGAAGTAGAGATTGCCGAACGTCATGTTGATGCTCTCCTGGAGTCTGCTGAACGCCGAGCGAGATTCTGGCAAATGGGGCGTGTAGATGAACGACCCAAAGCAGATTGGCTCCAACGGAGCCGAGGGACCCCGGATCCAATTGAAGCTCGGTGAGGATGAAGCCAATGATGCCGTGGATACAGCGCATGACGTTCCCACAGACAGCGCAAATTGTCGATGAGTCATGTCGACAAATCCCTCGGATGATCCGCCAGGGTTTCGAGTAGGAGAACGAAATAGGTGCTGGCGGATACGTCGGCTAACAGGGGGCACGATTTACCTAGGTTCGGGGCCCCTCGTAGAGGTAATACCGTTACTCCTGCTTGTGTGTCTTTGTATTATGAGGATTGGCTACAATGGTGGGTGCGCAAGCCGAGAGATTAGATCTTGAGCTATGGCTATGGTGGTCAAAACTAGATTGGATCCCCTCTCAGGTGGCTCTCCCAGCCTCTAAATAGGTGGCTGGGTCTCAAGCCATACCCAGGGAGGTTATAAACCCTAGTTCTAGGCGGTGGAAACCTTCCATCTTGTCCCGCAAGTCTTGCGGGTGGGCAACTTCTGGGCCTTCTAGAGCCATGGAGTAGTCCTTTGCGCTAGGCTTTAGTGGTAGGCCTTAGACCAGGTAGGGCCACTCGACAGGTCCTGAAGTCATCCCCACGTCAGTTTCGTTGGAGGGGTGTGAGTTTCACCGCAAAGACCTACTCAACGCCACAAACCCTATTCATCGATGAACTTCGCCACAAAGGCCTAGTTCACCTTCCACTATTGATTCCCTTTGAGGTGTAAATTGGTGCCCTTACAAAGAGCTTGAGGCACACATCCACAACTGTATTGGGGGCTCCCAAGACCACCAACAATCGGCTAGAAACAACAAGTGAATAACAATGGAGTCTAGGGTTTCCACAAGGAAACCCTAGACATAAATCTCTCAAGAAAAAGAGGGGGAAATGAAAAACGACTTGGTAAAGATGTAGATCGGGGCCTTCTCCTTCAATCCTCTGAAGATCAACGAGTTTGGGTGGAAGAATTGAAGAGAAATCTAGCTTTTTGTGAGCTCAACAATGGGGATCTTTCTATCTTGGACGAGCTGCCTTACTTCGGGAAGGATGGGTATTTATACCCCCTCAATAAATGCGGATGTTGGAGTGCAGAAATGGGACCGGAAATTCTGGTTCCTTGGTCAACTCAAGATCTTCATTCTTCATGGCTAGACTGAATCGGAAATTCTGGTTCCCAGGAAATTTCCGTTTGGAAATTTCCGGCACCCATTAGCACCAAACAGGTTCTGGTCCCTAGCCAAAATCTCGAGCTCTTCTTCTTGATCTTAAATTCCGGTTTCCTGGAAATTTCCGGTTGGAAATTTTTGGCACCCATCAGCACCAAAACTCTCCTATCCTTAGCCATTTTCTTCGAGTCTTGGTTATGACCGGAAATTCCGGTTGACACCAAAATTTCCAGTTGCAAATTTCCGGTAGCAATCAGTACAAAAAACTTTCTGGTCCTTAGCCATTTTCACAGGCTTCTTCAGAACCGGATATTCCGGTTGGACCAAAATTTCCGACTGGAAATTTCCGTTCACCTTCTGAATCTCTTTAAGCTGATCAACCTTCACACTTTTTGGTGTTTGATGCATATGAATAATATTTAACAACCTACATCACTTAACACCTGAATAATTGTATCATTAGTATTATTAACTAACACATAAAACACTAGGGATCTAAGAAATGCTCTTTCAACTTGGCAACTATATTTGAACAATCTGGCAACTTTCACAAGATATTCTGGTAATTGCATACTGAAAGTATGGTAACTATAATTCATGAACAAGCTGATAATCTGATAATTGGCTACATTAAAAATTACTTGGCAACTGTTATTTGAATAATTTGGTAACTGTCACAAGATATTCTGTTAATTTCCTATTGAAAACTTGGTAACTATCACCAATGAGAAAGTTTACAATCCGGTAATTTCCTACATTACAAATAACTTGACAATTGTTATGTGAATAATCTGGTAATGGCCTACATCACAAATAACCCGACAAATGTTATGTGAACAATATGGTAGCTATCACAAGATATTCTGGCTATTGTTACTAGTTAACTTGGTAAGTGCTACAAGGATAATCTGATAAGTGCTCTTCTTATTTTTCTTTTTAAAAGAATGATGTTGAATAAATGAATATGTTATAAACCCCATGTAAATAATGACTGGCAAATGTGCTAACATTGCCCAAGATGAAGCTAAGGAGGGACATGTATCATATTTGTTAGAGCTATCCATCAATTGTACTGTAGAGAGTAGCTCACCATCAATTGTATTGTAGAGAGTAGCACATAGTGCTTTGCTGTTGGCCTGGTACTGGCATTCCCGCACAACAACTTTTGACTATAGTTTTTCTTTGTAAAGTCGGCCTAGGAGTTTTTTTAAATGAGCATGTGGTTGTATGTAATAAAAGGTTCACTATGCATCATACGATTTATTATGTGTGTCAGAGTTTCTGTGCTATTTTGCAGGCGTGTCAGAAATGCAGAGAGAATGGAGTTGTGTCACACTCCCGGAGGGAAAAGAGCACTACGGGAATAGACACGCATAATAAACTTACCAAAGTTTAGGCGTCGTACGGGAGCCCTTTCTAGGGCACGTTCCCTACATAACATGATCCATACTTAAAACAATATACTCCCTCTGTCCTAAAATATAAGTCGCGCTGTTTTTATGGTGGTCTTTGATGGTCAACTTTGACTAAAAATATATAACAAATTATATGGATTGTGAACGTATAAATTGTATTGTTGAACTCGTCTTCTAAAATTCTTTCATTTCATATATCTTTATACTGTTTATGTGGATATACTATATTGACAAATCATGGTCAAAGTTAGAAGTCATTGACCAGGGAAATTAAAGGACACCTTATATTTTGAACGGAGAAAGTATTTGTGTTTCACCATAAATACTTACCAAGTTCCTTGTCATGTTAACCTTGTTTCATCCATTTTTTACTTCTGATTATGTCGGGAGTTTCCTTGGCCTGATCTTCTTGTAGCCAGTTTATAGGTTGTTGCTTCGTTAATTTCCAGCGTTCTCCCTCTCTAACAACAGAAGTTACATCATGCCTGAAATTTTTACGATTAGATCAGGTTGAGACTTGAGATTCGGACCAAAATATACAAGGACATAGTTCTCTTGCCAAATTCAATATGCAAGTGTCGGCTCTTTTCTTTGGCCTCCTTCTTGGTGTCCGATCCCTCCTTCTCATCATCCTCAGATACTGAATCGGAAGTGCAAGAAGGATCAATAAGAAGTGGTTACTTGGTAACAAGGTTTGTATGGTGTAGCGATGATATAAGGGTGTGGCGTGGTTCCAGCCTGACGTGTTGCGATACTTTTGGTGTGTGGTGTGTTTATTATGCTATGTGCATCAGGTCACCACTATGACTCTGCTACGTGCATAAGGTCATCATCAAGTTATGCTACCTCTCCCCTCCACCTCTCTCCTTCTCCCTGCTCTTCATCCTCATGCTTAGTGCTTTGTTTCTTCTATCCTATCTTTTCTAAATATATGATGTACATGCACAACATGTTGCCCTGCTGCTATATATAATGTTGCAACCTGCATGCTTGTATTGTTCACTCTTGAGTGTAAACTATGTTTCGTTAAGAACAGTGTAGGTCTCGAGTTACATAGGCCAGGTAGTGGATCCTCACAGATTCAATATACATGCTACTAAGTACTAACAGTAACTCCTTGTGTAATGAATATTCAGAGTTATTTTTAAGATGTAGACCTCAAGTACAGATTACATATTAGTGTTGAGACTGCTGCTAATGCTATTTATAAATTTCTTGTGGCTGGTGCTTTTTCAGATTATAAGCTAGCATATTGGAATTACTTACCGATAATCAAAAGTTAAGCTCCCATGAGACTGCTTCTCCTCTGCCTCGTCAGACTCCTACACTGTAGTAGAATCTGAGCTGGTGGTGTTGTTCCCCTCCTCTTCCTCAGCTCCCACCTTCTTAGAATCTGATCTACATCTACTCCACTCCTCATGCTCTGAGTTAGGTTCTTATGACCCACTGCTGCTTTCCCCTTCCTTTTCTGACTGCTCCTCCTCTTCCTCGTCGGACTCCTCTGTAGTAGAATCTGAGCCGGTGGTGTTGCTCCCCTCCTCATCCTCATCTCCCACCTTCTTTGAATTTGATCTACATCTGCTCCACTCCTCATGCTCTGAGTTAGGTTCCATTTCTGACCCAAAGCTGCTTTCTTACTCCTTTTCTGACTTCTTCTCCTCTTCCTTGTCAGACCCCTCTGTAGTAGAATCTAAGTTGGTGGTGCTGCTCCCCTCCTCGTCCTCATCTCTCACCTTCTTAGAATCTGATCTACATCTACTCCACTCCTCATGCTCTGAGTTAGGTTCCTTTTCTGACCCTCTGCTACTTTCCTCCTCCTGATCTAACCCCCCACCAAGCTCTACTTTAGAGATGTAGGCCATACAAACCTTCCCTTTGTATTGGAAGGCAATGTTCCTTTTCTGACCCACTACTTCTTTCCTCCTCCTTTCTGACTGCTCCTCCTTTTCCTCGTCAAAATCCTCTGTAGTAGAATCTGAGCTGGTGGTGCTGGTCCCCTCCTCGTCCTCATCTCTCACCTTCTTAGAATATGATCTACATCTGCTACACTCATCATGCTCTGAGTTAGGTTACTTTTCCGACCCATTGCTGCTTTCTCCTCCTGATGTGACCCCCACCAAGCTCTACTTTGGAGATGTAGGCCATACGAACCTTTGCTTTGTATTGGAAAGCAAGGAGCAGGTCGACATGCTGAGACGTGGCTGGGTATGGTGGTTCGTTGCCCAAAATCGCTCCCCCTCGTCCAGGACTCCCTCCATTTCACACAGAAAATTCGAGGCCGGCTGCGGCGGCGAGTTTGGTTCCATCCGCCGTAGTTGTGTGAGGGTAGAAGCCTCAGACCATCTCCACTCGCGCCCCCTTGTTGTCGTGTGGTTCGGCGCCCGGAGAGGCCCTTTGGGGGTTCATCCGAACGGCGCGGCGCCCACGGGGGCGCTCCTTCCCCACTCGGCGCCCACAAGCAAAACCCCCAAATCATTATTTTGCCGATTTTCGTTATTTTGGTGTTTAAAAAATACTTAAACATACTTATGTTCTAGATTTAAATTATTACATATATAGTTCACGAATGGGGAAAAAGTTCATGTAATTAAAAATAAATTCGAAGTGTACTATGCCGCCGCCAATCCTTTGCGAACCCACAAATGCTCGATTAGATCATCCTGGAGCTGATTATTTGTGGCCTCGTCTCGGATCTCCATATGCATAGCGATATGCTCGGTCCAATCCGCAGGCACATTGTGATCCACATTGGCGAGAGGACCCCAAAACTCATACGAAAGATGGTCGTGCACTGGATTTGCACGTTCATCCTCAATGATCATGTTGTGCATGATCACACATGCATTCATGATATCTACCATCTGCTCGTACAACCAAGTGAGAGCAGGATACCGCATGATGGCAAACCTCTGCTTCAACACTCCAAATGCACGCTCAACATCATTTTTTGTGCTCTCTTGTACCGAGGCAAACCAGGATCTCTTGTTGCCTAGAGGATTGGGAATTGTCTTCACAAATGTTTACCATCTCGGGTAGATACCATCCGCTAGGTATTGCCCCTTGTTGTACTTGTGGCCATTGACAACATAGTTCACTAGTGGAGCATGGCCTTCAACAAGTTCTGCGAACACACGGGAACGTTGCAACACATTGATGTCATTGTGAGATCCTGTCATTCCGAAGAACGCGTGCCAAATCCAAGTCTCGTGATGTGCCACTGCCTCAAGGACCACGCTGCAAACTCCTTGATGACCCCCTTTGTATAATCCTTGCCATCCAAATAGACAGTTCTTCCAGCTTCAGTGCATGCAATCAATGCTTCCAAGCATATCAGGAAAACCTCTTGCTTCATTTGTTGCCAGGATCTGAGCAGTTTCTTCCTCGTTTGGTCCTCTCAAGTAGTTTGGGCCAAACACTTCCACTAACCTGTACATGGTTTTGATAGCCGACAACTCGGGCATGAGGAGATAGTCTTCATGACCATCTGCAGGGGCTCCATATGCAAGCATTCTCATAGCAGCAATGCACTTCTGAATTGAGGAGAATCCTACCATCCCCACGGCATCTTTCTTCATCTTGAATCAGGGGCCGTGCTCCCTCACATTCTGCACCAATCTGTTGAACAACCTTTGGCTCATCCGAAATCTTCGTCGAAAATCTTTTGCATCAAATCTTGCCTCTTCGGCAAAATAGTCGTCGAAGAGCATGATGTGGCCCTCCATTCTCATCCTCGGTTTCTTCTATCTCCTCCCAAACTTGGAGCCTCCTCGCTTTGGTTCACTATTGGCTTCATCATCGGCGATAAGTTGTGCGAGACAAGTAAGAACAAGCAAGTTCTCATCCTCCTCCTCGTCGATATCGACTTCTTCCTAAGGAGCAAGTTCACCATCAACTAATCGTCGATGTCCATCTATAGAAAGGAAAATGGCATCCAAACATTGTCAAAAACACAACTAACGCCCAACCGGGCAAAACTCCGAACACCTTGGGGGCGAGGTGGCTACCTCGGGTCACCGATGGCGGCACAGAGGAGGGGAGGCGACAGCGGGAGCAAGGCGTCGGATGCGCCGCTGGAAGAGGGGGGATGTGGGCTCCGTGTGGTAGGCGAAAGAACGGTGAAAGAACACCAACGATGGACGACGGAGAGAGGAGGAGGGAGGCGGCACAGAGGGGGCGGCGTGGACGGGCGCAACTGAAAGAGGGCGCCTGCTTTTGTGGGCATTTCGTGTCGCTGGCAGGGCGGGCCCGCGGCGCGGAACAACTCGTCCGGAGCCCCCACAGGAGCCCCTGGGAGGGAAGGCCCAATGGGCGGCGCGAGTGGGCGCGCTCGGGGGCCGTCCGGACGGGAAGGGGCTTGGGGGAGGCCTTTGGGGGGCGCGACTGGAGATGCTCTCAAACCGTAAAGGTGGGCGAGACGAGAGATCACACGCGTACGGGAGAGGGGAAAAGGGGAGGGGGCAGAATTATCTAGCGGGGCAGGAGGGGCTGGGAGTAGGGATGTCAATGGGGACCCGTTCCTCGCAAACCCGTGGGGAATTCACCTATTAGGGGACGTGGGTGGGAAAACTTGATCCCCGCCATCTAAAATGGGGATGGGGATTCAAAAGTCTCCCCATCCCCGTTCCCCGCTATACCCGTTATCTATTCTTATTGTATATAAATTGATACAATTTTATATGAAAAAAGTAGTAATATTATGTCTAGCATAGTCTGTTTTAATAATACATAACATATTATCTAATCTTTCGTACTTTTAACCACATGTGTGTTGCACAAGTTGTATATTTCTGTGTGTCAAAAGTGTAAGTTCATAAAAATGTGACAAAAATATTTGAATTTAGCTTCTTAGTGGGAACCCAATCCCCTTCCCGACCCCGATGGGGACGGGGATGGGAAAAAAGTCTCCCCGATTGCTAAATGGGGATGGGGATGAGAAGGCACTCCCTGGTGGGGAGCAGACCCGTTGCCATCCGCAGCTGGGAGGCAGCTGCCGAGGTCGACGCTAGGCGGGGCTGGGCGTTGATGGCAGGGAGGTGGGGGCTGGGCGATGGAGGCGTCGGGGTTGGGGAAGAAGGAAGATAGGGGAAAAAGAAAAGAAAACCCCAACCAACTGACACGTAGGGACGACATGTTTTGTGGATGGCGGCATTCGTGTGTAGGATTTTCTTTTCCATTTATATCTTTTTTCTTGAATCAACCCTACCTGATCTTGAAAGAAATTTCTTGGCTCCACGATCTGTCAAATGAGGGTTGTGAAAAAGGTTCTCCACGACCACACGGCCCTGGAGCTGATGCTGCGACGCGCACATGTCCGCGACCACACTCCGCCGTTTCACTTCAATCGCCGGGAAACAAGGAGACTCGAAGGAGGGGATTCAGGGGAAGAAGAGAGATCTGACGGAAGCTCGAATTACTGGTGTTTGTTACACGAGCTTCTTGGTACATAAGTAGTTCAAAAATGGATCTTACAACAGAATAAGCTACCTCAAACGACGAAACAAAAACTGAGCGGCACAAAGCACCAGCTCACTGTAGCAACACACAAGCTACTCTGATGCAGCTTAGAGAAGTAATTGTAAACAAGTGTTTCCGATGCCCAAGGCGAAAGTTCCAGCAGCCCGAGTGATGTCTTTTGTGCTTCATGGTCATTGTTTTGTAGCCCCACTTGCTCACAAATGTGGGTAAGTTTAGCTTTTAATTATATTATTGGGACGAGAACAATGTTTATAGATTTGACAATCAACAAAGAAAAAACTAGAAACAACATCAATGACAAATTGTTCCATCATATGATGTTCTTCACAAGGTTCCACGGCGAAACAAAAATTGAGTGGCACAAAGCACCAGCTCACTGTACCAACACACGAGCTACTCTGATGCAGCTTAGAGAAGTTATTGTAGACAAGTGTTTCCGATGCGCAAGGCGCAAGTTCCAGCAGCCAGAGTGATGTCTTCTGTGCTTCATGGTCATTGTTTTGTACCCTCACTTGCTCACAAATGTGGGTAAGTTTAGCTTTTAATTATATTCTTGGGACGAGAACAATGTTTACAGATTTGACAATCAACAAAGAAAGAACTACAAACAACATCAATGACAAATTGTTCCATAATATGATGTTCTTCACAAGGTTCCACGGCACTCATGATATGATGCAACTTAGAGAAGTAATTGTAGAGTGATGTCTTCTGTGCTTCATGGTCATTGTTTTGTACCCTCACTTGCTCACAAATGTGGGTAAGTTTAGCTTTTAATTATATTCTTGGGACGAGAACAATGTTTATAGATTTGACAATCAACAAAGAAAGAACTACAAACAACATCAATGACAAATTGTTCCATAATATGTTGTTCTTCACAAGGTTACACGGCACTCTTTATCAAAAGCTAAATCATTACTAACCGCAGCATAACTGAACGAGTGATTATTCAGAGCGACGTCCACAGCAACATACTAAGATATCACATCATCACAAGCATAACTGAATAGGAAACTTGCTGCACTTTTGTGCAACATTAACACGATGGTCTGCATGTTTTTGGAGGAACGGTTAAAATCTATCCAGAGGAATAGATTGCCCTAGATTGTACCCAAGTTTCGTCTCCCCATTTACCCCAGCAGGAAGTCCGCAGGCTCTAGTTTTGCTACGCAGCCGAACTTGTATGTACTATATTTCCTGTGCACGCCTGTGAGCTTGCCACCTCCGGCATTCTTGTGGAATTGTACCATCATGTTGGAGCACTCACTGGAGAAAACAGGCAAACAAAGGAACAGACAAGTCACCATACATTCTCCTTGTGACATAAATGATCGAAAATACAGTTTGTCAGGGACACAAGGCAAACTTACATCAGCTGTTCTCTAGTGTATCTGCTATGCATCTCGCAGACCTTTGTCCACTGCCAGCAGCGACTGATAGCACATTGTGCGGTGTAAACCGCAGCGGCAGCAAGCAGCGAAGGGCGGTACTTGAGCATTTGGTATTCAACAAGGCATAGCTCAAGCATGAAAAAGGAAACCAGCTGTAGCTGTGATTTACAACATGCATATGGAGTTGTGTCAGTCGCAAAGGAAAAAATTTGCTGCCATGAGGTTTGCTATTCAATTATGCAAAAACAGATCAGAAGGTTACTGTGGTTCACCTTCCTGTCAGAATTTGCTGCCTTCAGAAACCTTCTCATAAAAACATATGCTGTAGGTACAGACATGTTGAATTCCAGAATGTTTAGCATCGACTTTTCCTACTCAAACAGAAGGAACAAACAATTGCCAATGTACCATTGTTAAATACAGTAGAAGCTGAAGAAATAATTCAGAAGATTACAGTCATCGTCTACTGATGATGTAACTAGAAACAATTGCAACTTGTTTGCAGCCTTAGCATCTGTGGTCGGTTTAACGTTAAATACGATATGAAATGAAACAAACAGTGCTAAAGGACAAATACGATATGGTCGGTTTCAACAGTGCTAAAGGAACTCCATCCATGATGGAATGTTATATAGATATATGATAAGGCTACAAACAATAGCAAATAAGCCACTGTGAAATACAGTAGAAGATGAAGAAATCATTCAGGTGTACTGATGATTTAACTAGAAAATATTGTAACTTGTTTGCAATCTAACATCTGTTGTCAGTTTAATGTTAACTACGATATAAAAGGAAATGTGCACACGTCCATGATGGAATGGTATACGGATATGCACGGACTAGAAGCCACGAGCATGAATTTAATTGGGAGTGCACACTGTATTAAATGATATTACCATTTCCAGAACCTCTCCTTTCGCATAAGCCCGGTCAGAAATTATCACTAGATCTTCAACAACTGGAACTGAGACTTCCTCATATTTACAAGCAAGAAGCAAAGCTGTCATTCCAACTAGCTGCAACTTCCTCCTTGGCACCACTTCTTTTTCCAAGAATCTGTCTATTATGTTCACAGTAAGAAAGAGGGTCTCATCCATCAACTCAAACTTGTAATGAACCTATCAAGAGAAATATAATATATAATGAGTCCCGGATACACAGTTTCAAATAAGTACAATCTGTAGGATAGAGAAGGTCCAGGGTTTTCAAGTTTTTCTACCTCAATGAGCCAATCAATCAGAATAGCTCTCATCTTCTCATTTATGTCTCCTTGACTGGACATGTAATCAGGACGTACACAGCTTGTTTCCTGCATAAAACCATATTAGTATTTGGTGATACTGAAAAATTAAGGAGACCAAACTCTTAAGGACCATATTAGTATTTGGTGATACTGAAAAATTAAGGAGACCAAACTCTTAAGGATGCACCAACAAGAGAAAGAGTACATATTGTCGTTCAGTCATGCCAATGAGCACAAATTGCTATCACAGTTTCCATAAAGATGTTTCCATGTTGATTAGAAATTCCATCAAAAATATTACTCCCTCCGTCCGGAATTAAGTGTCGCAAAGTTTGACAAAAGTGAATGTATCTAACACTAAATTATGTCTAGATACATCCACTTTTGTCAAACTTTGTGACATTTAATTCCGGACGGAGGGAGTATGACTTATTATGAGACGTACGGTTGATTTCAGTGGTACAAAGATGATGTATTTTATCAGACATGGTGATGAGAAGGCAAAAAAAGGTTGTCATGCTTCAAGTTCACCACTGTATTAGCTGTGACCCAAGATGAACCAATACAGTACTACAAGGACAGAAAAGATCATGACAAAATCCCTTTTTATCAAGCTAGTTTAGCTCGCTAAAAAGGCTCACATTGTGGAACAGAGGGAGTATAACTCTATTCAAAATCTATGAACATCAAAACTTTCATTTAGTGTCATAACAGTTAGCGAAACACAAATTTTCAACATTTATAATCAAATTATCTTTTCAACAGTGCTAAAGATAACAATCCTTTCAATTTAGGCATGCATCTTTCTGGTTAATTAAAGCATACTAAAATAAAAAATATGACATAAAGTGTACTGATTACAGGATCCCAGTCAAACTCATTTATTTTCTTTGCATGAGCATATCTTATTCATTCAACCATATTGTAACTAAGGTGCCTTCACATTTCATAGAGAATCCGGCATATTTTTTTCACAAAACGGAGAGACACATTATATGGCACTAGAGGACAGTGGATCACCTCATTTTGCCTGTAGTAATTGTACATCTCTTCAACATACTCCGTGGCTGCAAGCGGATTCCCCAAATCGGCACTGTCGATGTCCATGAGGGATTCATCCTCAGAAGCATCCTTGAGCTCGTTCTCATCCTGCGGTACCAAATGCAGCAGTAAGCGGGAGCCATCCCCTTGTGTTAAACAGTGCTAATTAAATCATCAAAGAGCATATACCATATCAGTATCGTCCACCGACTTAATGTCATCATCAGAGTCAGAGTCAATGGTGATGGGCTCATTCTTGGGATCCAGTCCGGGTGGTGCTGGCTCAGCTGCGGTGGCCTGACGGTCAGGCTGTTCTCTGTTCCCCAAGGAGGCGGCGAATTTCCTGAAAGAGCAGAGTACTATCAGATCAAAGCCCCAAGAAAGATCAGAGCACAAGAATGGGGACGGCTCGTCCTAACCTCGTCACAGGGCGGCGGCTCGCCAGCGGCGGCTTCTGCTCAACCCTCCCACTCTTCTTCCTGAAAAGAAAGAAAGAAAGAAAAGGGGGGCCGCGCCGGCATTAGAATCTCGATCCAAGAAACGTTGGGGAAAAGAAAAGAAAAAAGCGCATCTTTTTTACTAGATCCTCAGGATTCTTGGGGGCAAGGAGATTACTCTAGCATCGGCTTCTTGGCGATGGCGCAGGGCTGCGGGTGAGCGCCCACGATGTTGTTGATCTCCCTGAGCGGCCTCCGGTTCCCCATCTCTGCAGCGATCGAGTCGGAATCAAGAAGGTCAGAAAGGGGAATCGCGACGGCGGAGGCACATCGAAAAACCAAGAACCCAAGAACCGCGGACTGACGGCAACGCACCTCGGACGCTGGGCACGGGCCTCGCCACCACCGGCCTCCGGTTCTCCCCCGCCCTCTCCATCTCGACCGCGCCGCCGGGCACCTACACACGCAACGAAACGCAAGAGCCGGCGTCAGGATCCAAGAACCGCGGCGTGCATACACGGAAAGGAAGGGCGATTGATTCGAGAGATTGGAGGGACGCACGGACCCTGGGGGCGGTGGCGGATCGACCCTTTCTTCTCCGATCCGGGGTCTACAACGGATGCGGCAGCGCGGCCATGCAGGCTCGGATTCAAGAAACAGGGGCGGCGGCGGCGGGGTTAACAGCAGCAATGGCAACGTCCCCCAATCCCCTTTCACTCTCTCTGGCCGCCTCGAAGACGGAGAGGAGATGGGAGTAGTAGGGATATAGAGCGAGAGGGAGGGGGAGATCGGGAAAGAATTAGAGATTTCAGCGATTTGTTTTCTTGTTCCGTTGTGTGGGAAGGGGGGAGTGTGTCACGTACGAGAAAGGAGGGGGTTTGTCTTGTCTGCGGAGGGGGGAAACCTGAAACGGGTGAGATTTGAAACGAGGGGGAGGCCAACGGCTAGTGAGCCTCGACGGGTGGGTCGGACAGGGCCAGCCGCCACGTGGTCGTAACGGTAGCCACGGCCCCCGGCGCGTTCGTTCTCCCGCACGTGCTTTCGAAATGGAATCGCCCCGGTCCGGCCGCGGCGGCCGGCCTCCAGACCCGGGCCACTTCTCGTTACATCTACGCTGGGTCACGGACTCACGGTGGGGGTGGACGAACCAAGGACGGTTTAGTGTGAGCCTGTGAGGATGACTGGATGAGGATAGAGAGTCGTCGTTGTCAAACCACTCGAGACATCAGCCCGGCTCCTCCCGGCCTCCGGTTGTGGATCTCAAGGCATCAGCTTGGCGTGGATTTGTTACAGATTCATGAAATGCACCTCAGCCGTGGAGCACGTCTTCTGTCATTTATCAAGCAAGTAAATGTGTGCTTACAACACACGTACGAAACAAGTAAAGAGAACAGCTTGTATGTGTTATTTTGGAAAACGAATCAATTAATAATGACTGGTTTTTAACAAACTAATAATCTAGTAAATCGCTTTGGACACTTGATCTCCGTTTCAGTGGTTCAGTCGTTTTGCGCATGACGGCACTTGATATCTAGATTGGAACCGATGCGGTCGTGTGCTCCCCTATATCTGGCCAGTTGTGTCATGTGGGAGTGACTTGTGAAGATTCGTTTTTTTAGCGTGCCATGGGACAATGTCTTAATTAGATTTCCATGACATTGACACGGGTGGAGTAAGTCGTGGCGGATCCGATCGAAGGTTTGTTTTCGTGGAGAGTTGTATTCGTTGCGATGAAGAACGGCGACACAGATTTTTCTTGTGTGTCAAGTGTTGGACACTTGCAACAACAGACTTGGTAAGAAGGGCGACAACACAGGTGGACTCCTTTTGTAGTGGTGCTCTTCGAGTACCAGTCGCGAATTCCAGGGTGAAAGACTAAGTTTTGGTCTTAATTGGTTGTGTCTGACAATGGTCTTGGTGAAGACATTGTTTTGTGAACTCGGAATTTCTTGAGGGTGAAAACTCAAGATCTTTGATCGGGCAACGACAACCCTTGTGCTTTGTTTCCTTCCTAGAGGCGCCCGCCTTTGTAGAATCTCGTCTATAGTCCGGGTGTTGTATTCGGTGGTGTTTAGAGTGTTGTTGTTGTGTGCATCCGTGTTGGCTTTTGACAGCTTGTTGGTGCAGAGGCTGCGCGTAATCAGTATTTCGATATTAATATGCAGACACAGTTCTATCATGGGAGGGGACTGGGAGTTTTATCATAGCCCTAGGGCGTAAACCCTAGGGCGTAAGCCCTTGTGGACCATCAACCTCATTGAATTAAACCTACCAAGAGTAATCACGGATTAAACATATATCACTAAGTCTAGCTACGATGTAGCTAGCGTAGTTCATCATGAACAGAGCAAGTACATGGGAGAGTTCAAAGTATAGAGAGGGGGATGAAAAGAAGAAGAAACACTTACAAGATTAACGACACAACGCAGCCCAGAGGAATCACAGAGGCGCATCTATGACACCTCCAGGCCAGGAGCAGCACCTGCAGCATTAGCGCGGTCACCTGTGTTCATGGCGGCACGAGCAGGCGCAGCACACACTCACACCAGCCACGGAGGGTAGCACGGCAAGCTCCAGCAGCCGGAGCACAGTCCGAAGATGCTCGAGGAAGTGTCACTGCAGTCATAGCACCCACGGCGAGCATCGCCATCTGAAACCCTAACTAAGGATTTGGTTGCGCAGGGCGAGCAGAGGAGGGAAAACCAAATCGAGTGGGATGACGAGATATAGGAGGTCAATGGGAGTATTTTGCCCCAAACGGCGACAGCCAAGATGGACGGAATAAATCGGTGGATGTGTGGTGTCCGCAGTTGCATGCGCGGTCGCGAGAGAGGAGAGAGGAGCGTGAGGGAGAGAGCGAGCGCGAGTGAGCGAGTGACTGGGTCCGGTTCGACCCAGTGCGTGTCTGAGTGAACTCGAGTGGGCTGGGTTTAACCCACTGGTCTGAACCGGCCGAGGGGCATTTTGGTCATTTGACCATTCTCGAAAAATTTAAATTCAAACAAATACAAACGCACATAAATAAATTCAAATACCCCAAGTCCACAAACTTAAAATTCAAATAACGGTAAGTTTAAATGTTTAAATATCCTCATTTCTCCTAGTTTTAAAAATAATTTTTAATGGTTTTACCACATGGTAAAAGTTTAAGCGATTATTATTTCAAAACAAAGAATTTGGAAATGACCAAGTTCTTAATTGAAATAATATTTTTCAAAAATGGAATAAATCCAAGGATTTGAGTTTAAAAAAATTCAAAAGTAGGTTTTGAAAATATTACTTTAAGAAATATTCTCAAAGTGTATATTTGGAAAATTCTTGAATTAAAAATTGAGGTGATTGTTTTCTTAAGGAAAATAATATGATCCAGTATTTTTGTAAATTCAAAAATCAAAATGATTGTTTGATTCAAACTCACATTTTCCCAAAGATGAGAAATTAAGTCAATGTTTGATTAAAACATCAACAAATATCCAAATAAATACAAATGATTATTAAACCCTAAAATCTTTAAATCAGGGTTTTCCCAAAAAAAACACCAAAATCATATGATGATATGCATAATAGTATGAAATTTGGATCTTTCAGCGTTGTCTTAAAAGACAATGACGCTTTCTGCAGAACACTAGGGTCACGGTTCACCGGAAGGTTTAGACTGCACTACTTGTCGGGCTCAAGGAAAGTTCAGTCTTGCTCATGTCCAATTGAAGTAATTCTATCAAATTACTATACAGTATTACCTGCATTAAAAAAATTACTTTTGAATGATGTGAATTGCTATATACTATGTTGGCAGGCGATGGAACCACAGAATGAGTGATGTGGTGGAGATTCCATCATATAGGAAAGTATTATCCTAGGACTTAATTCACAAATGTTGTCAATGTTCTTCGTACTGTATAGACAGTGTCAACCAACAAACTTACTATGGATGAGAAAGTCAGAGGACTTTCCACGTTCGCATATCCTATGTAGACTTGCCCCGTTGGGTCCGGCACGTTCCGGCCAGCAACGATTAAGCGCATATAATTTACCACCTAGATGTTGGGTGGGGGTCAGGAGCTCGGGAGTGGTGACGTGCTATTGCTTGTCGTACCGGCTGCGTCACATTGGGCGGATATGCGGAGTGCGGGGAAGTACTCGGCATGACTTGGTGTCTTTGACCTGGCTAAGGCACACATGGTGTGCGGAGACAGCAAGAAGGTTGGGACTGCTATTGAGTAAAGTTTCACACCTATGTAGAGGGAAAACAACAAATTATGGAAGCTACATCCTTGTCCTAGAAGGGGGCTATGTTCACGGCCAAAAAGGAATCCCATGAGATTCTGACGCCCGACTTGACTGATGGACATAGCTTTTCAGAAGTAAAACTTGATATTTGAATAAATGTTTTACAAACTGCATTACATCAAAGACAAACGGTCTTAGGTGGTAGCTAGAGCATCATACATTATACCACTGTTACTTATAGGAACTTGCTGAGTAACGCTCATTACTCACCTTCTTCTTTTGAAACCAATGTTTAGACTTTGAAGATTTACCCGAGGATTAAGACGGTGATTTTCATCATGTAGCAATTACATAATGGTGATTTTCATCATGTTAGGTAGCTCACAAGATCTAAATATGGTGGTACAAATTGGAGAGAACACCATCTAGCTACAGCTATGGAACCGGAGTCCCACATCTGTCTGGAGGCAATTATGACGATTGATACCCGATGAAGTAGTTACCAGCATCAAAATAATATGGGTTAGATTGAGACTCCGAGTGCAGAGTGTATAGTATAGAAAAGACTGTTTTCCCCACGAGGGATGACTCGAGGGTTTATATTGAACTCTCGGGGAACCAGTAGTGAAAGATTTATCTTCCTATCCTTCTCTTGAAAACATACAAAACAAAGTAAATTGTTTTGTGACCTCAATCTCACCAAGTGGTTGTCAAGCACAGGGTGTGAGTATGATATGAAAAGATAATAAATGCAAAACAATAAATAAATATGCAATGATGATAAATAAATATGCAAGGATGGTGGAAACAATGATGGATGATATTTTGGGGTTTTGTATTGTGAATGCAGTATGTAAAAGCGTTTTTGTATTTGGGATTATTACTCATGTGCCCTCGATTCCTTAGTTCTGCTCACTCTTTCCCACGCTCGAAAGTTTTACTCACTTTCCCCCATCTCGTTAGGTGAAACTCTCCCGAATGCTCATACCTAACGTTGTTGTGTCTTCCGTTAACTCTGACTAGTTGGGCCGTGTGGGACTATGTCGCTCGTTGGACCTGACAAGTGGGACAAGTGCGGCTGCGTTTCTGTGGCATTGTCCATTGGGCCGTTGTATGCTTCGTACGTTGTAGAAAGGGTCGAGTTTGTTGATAATTAAATTCAGTCTGCTAGCATACCCACGCGCGCGGTCAGCCTTTTGTGCATGCCATCGTTTCAGCCTGCTATGCATGCGCCCGACGTTGGCATTGGTGAGCACAGTGTTGACTAGTTTACGTGATTAAAAGGCTGCGATTCAGCCGCCACCTAGCAATGCACGGCTGCGATTCAGTGACAACGCTGCCATGCACGGGCACACGGGTGTGATTCGGTCGCCACCTATGCACCTAGCCACGCACGCAGTTTGATTCAGTCGCACGCTCGATTAATTTATCGCGTCGTTTTACGCATCGATCCATGCACCGGGGCACGGCCGGATTGAGTGATGAAAAAACGACGGTTCATCCACCCCCTCCTATCCACAATACACCCGCAACGCCTCGATGCAGTGTGAAAAAACGTACAACCGCGACGCCTCGATGCAGTGTGTAAAACCGGCGGTTCCATACACCCCCTCCTCTCACTTGGCTACTTAAACCGCGTCTCGTAACCTCCTCCTCCACATCTTCAATCTCCGCCTCCTCCCAATTGTCTTCTCTCCAACCAGAGCCAAAGCACAACCGACGACTCGACGTACGTGAAGATGCAGTTCAACGCACCCACCTTCCGCTTCCCACCCACCATGCCGGAGGTCCGCTAACCCCCCGGCAGAGTCGTTGAGACCGCATTGCGCGTCTGGGCGTTCTCACGCTGGAGGAAAAACACGGAGTTTGCCCGTCTCTTCCTCCGTGCGGGCTTTGACCACCTCCGGGCGGGGTCGCCAGTCATGTTCCGTCTAGAGAAACAGCGCGCCCACAACAATGCTCCGGTGGTAGGCCTCGTCGCCTACTTCACAAACAGGTTTGATGCGTACTACCTGCTCGGCTGCGTGTTCTTGTGTGGATGTGGGTTCATCGCATTCACGACCTACAACATGTACACCAATTTCGAGAGCATCTTCCCCGAGGAAAACCACATGCACACCCTCCCCTACTATCTCAGCGATGACGGTGTCGAGGAGTAGTGAAGACGACGAGTACGGCGGCAACGAGGAGTGAAGACGACGACGGTGTTGGTGTTGCGCGCCCTTAGTGTTGCCAGGCCTAGCTAGTGTACCGTGCTATGTACTGTATATCATGTGTTCCCCGTACTATGTAGGGATCTAAGAATCTCATATCTAAGTTATTTATCGTTGGCCGTGCGTGATATGTTCTTTTTTATCTGTATTCATATTATTTCCAAGTGGTTTGCCCCAAGTTAATTAAGGCACGACTAAGAGCAGATACAACGCAACCTATTAGAGTAGACGCAGCCTTTTTTATCTTTTGTTTCCTATATTTGAACTAGTAGTTACACTAGTTTGTGAAAAAGAAAAGAACCCAAACTAAAAAGTAAGTAAGATAAATTTATGAACTACTGTAGTTCTGTGTATGTTGAGATAAACAAATTTGTGAACTAAATAAGGTTAGATATCAAACTAGTCGAAAAAATAACTCATTTTTTTGCGCGTGCATGACAACTAACTTGTGGAAAAAAAGAAAAATAATATTCTTTCCCTTCTTTTTTTGGCATTCTTAAAACCCTTTGCATTTTGTGAACACTTTGTATTTTACTATCACCTCCAATAAATAGAAGAGCGTGGGCAATCAAACCTCAAAGAAATTAAATCTCTTTTAATCGTTGAAAGAAAAAAAAATCGGAGCATCGCGTGTTTGCGGATTTTTCCTAGAGCTCGGTGTAACCAAACTGAAGCTAAACTGAACTGAAGAGTGTGTTCCTCTGAAGAAGAGATGATCTAGAGGTATTTGTGCTGCGCAAGTAGTGCTAACTGTCATCTGGTCAACTAAAAAACTAGGTACAGTGACAAACAAACTTAGATGATCTCGAGAGATGCGCATTGAAATCCATCGCATTAAAGTTTCATGACATGGACTTAATATACAGTTAACAGTACACAATATCTCTAATGAGGGTTGACCAGCACGTAAACAAATCCTACAGCAAACAATGCAAAAATAAAAGCCTAAAGCTATCATATTTGCTTGCTGCATCACTTGAATTATCTGATTCAAGTTCTTGTTCATCTTCTTCAATTCACCCTTCAGATCTGCATCCCCCACTGTCGAAGCACCCTTCAACTCTGCATTCCCCATGTTCTTCACGGATGGAGGCAGATTGAGCTCAAGGTTTGGAGCCCCCTTTAAATCAATCAAGCCCTCTCTTTGAAGCCTCTCCACATACTCATCCATCCACTCGAAATGATTGCATTTTTCACGATCTGAAAACGAAATAATGAAGCATAAATCCCAACTCCGTGGATGCAAGAAGAGAACCCAGATCTGGAAATGAAAAATTCAGAGCTAAAGGATACGAGAGGAACCAAGATCTACCTGACCCTCCGTCATGCTCTCGCATCTGACGAACTCGCGCCCAAAGTTGCCATTTTTCTCCTCCTTCGAAGTCCACCACTTCAGTGGTGCAGTGCGTGGGCAGTCCGGACACTACTGCATCAGCACTGGACCATACGTAGGCCATGAGGGGCGGGAGGATGAAGTGGAGGTCTACATTTCGCCGGAGAGGAAGAAGAACTGCTCTGACGCCGAGATCCAAAGGGGAAGCCATCACGGGCTACTGTGTGACTGTGTCGATGGGTGAAGGAGGGCACGGGCTACAATGTGACTGTGTTGATGTGTCAGTGGAATACAACGACGTGGCCAATCAGGATTTAGAACCAGCCTCCTGCGGATCGCCCGCCCTTCTAGAAGACTGAACTCTGATCTCAACCGTCGACGCCATCCAACGGCGCGGAGACATCGCGCGGGTCTGTCCCCAGAATACCTTCTAGAAGGTCAGATCTTACGGCTGGCATTGGCGGTAGGGTATGATCTGATGGCTAACGTTTAGCGCTAGGGTTTTGGGGTTACGAGGTTATCGGGGTTTTGGGGTAATTAAGGTATGACAGAACTTCAAATGACCGTAACTAATTCAAAAAATGGAAACGAAGCGTAGTTTGTCAGCTTATAAGATATAGTTACTAGATAAAAATATAAACATGCTATAGGAATATTTTCAAGAAAAATCATTTTCACAAACGAGCCATCAAAATCAGGTTCAAGTGACCATAACTAATTCAAAAAAAAATCAAAAAAATGCATGGCAAGCTCAAATAGCTGTCATATGTGACATAGGTATGAGAAAAAAAATAAACTCGGTGTCAAGACATTTCATGAAAAAGGCTTCTCACAAATGAGTAACTGTGTATAAACCTGTTCAGAGTTCGATGGAGAGTGAAGGAGAGTTTTGGTTTTATAAAAATTCAAATAAATCGAAAAAATCACCAATGCTTCCTCTTGGAGTGAATAAGAAGGTTCTGAACTTACTTTTACATTTTCATATCTCAAACGTGTGTTTTGGTGGTTTTTAATTAAAAGGAAGTTTTTCAAAAAATAAATAAATAATATGGAAAACACTTCAATAAATAGTGAGACTTCGACTGGACACTATTTAGATGGAATAAGTGTCACCTAAAAAATATTGGATCATTTAGAGAATGTCCAAAAAAAACTTGATTACAAATGGGGCTGTTTACACTGATTCAGAGCTCATTTGTAACACGTTTCTCCTTTGGATTGATCACCTTCAAATATTGGGGTTCAAATGTTGGTGAAAGTTCAACTTTAGCTCAAACAAGTACTAAAGAGCAACATACTTGAAATTTTTGTACAACTTCAACTTTGGTTCAAATTATAATTTTGTTCCTAATTCAAATATTGCTTCAAATTCACCTTTGTTTCAAATATGCATTCTGCCTCACATATGATACCAAAGCACAAACAATATTATTAAGACTTATAAGTTATCAGAAGATCTAAAGTTGACAACACAAACACCTAAATACAAATCCATCAAATTCAAATTCATAGTTCAAATTCAAATTCATAGTTCGAATTCAAATCTTCGACCTGCTCCTTGTGTGAGCAGATGGCTTCACCGTCTTGCTCTGGGTTTCCCTAGATGGAGTACTCTTTGGAATCATCTTGTTCCTTTTGATCTTCCCTTGCGGTTGTGGCCGTGGAGGTAGTGACGGAGTAATTCCACTCGACGAGCACTCGATGACAAGTTGATGGTCATCTATGTGTTCAGTAATCCTTAAAGGAACAACTGGTACAATTACGATGTCCTCTTCTTCTCTTATAGCTTCAAAACCATCAAGAGCCATGGATTCAAATTCTAAGCCATCCGATGATGACTGAACTTCATTTTCTTGGTCTTTATCCTCTTCTTCTCTTATAGCTTCCTCTCTACACCTTTTCTTCTCGCTGCCTCCATTTATCCTAGTGCTGAGAAATAAAATTATAAGACATATGGAGAAAAGAGAACAAAATGCATAAAAAAAGGGAATGCACACACATACCAAGGTGATGCTTCAACGAGGAGTGCATCTTCATACTCAATTACTGCTGCATTGTCCCCTCCATCTTCAATCTCCATTGCTGATGCATTCTCCTCTGCATTTGCTGCTATCCATCGGTCCTCTTCTCCAAATGATGCATCCACTGGATTGGAACAAAGCCTAGCAATGTGCCCTAGAATTCCACATTTTTGCATGCCCTCTTTTTTGGTACACAGCCCTCTTCACCTGCTCTGTACCTGTTTTTTCTTGGTCTTCCTGGTGGTCTAGTCAGTAAAGGAGAGTGAAGTTTTGAACCTTGGATCTACTATGTTCCATTGGTCTTTTCCCACGAGTGTAGGCACATTGTGAGCATAAGCAACCTTAAATTTAGCAACAAAGAAATACTCAGAGCAATACTGATCAACTTCACCATCTTCACCCCGAATCAGAGTCATCAGATGTAGAGCATGTATGCATGGCTTCCCAGGAATCTCCAATTGCCTACAACTGCATTCCCTAGTGGCTAGGTTCACTGGATACCCCCATTCCCTATTTTTACTGTCAGTGTATGCTACCTCAGCCTCTTATGTCGACGATCGAATGCATCTCATCTTCAGTCCTCTTGCCTTGTGATGCAATGCCTTAATCAGTGATGGGAGTATAACATGGCCAACATATTGTGTTTCAGCAATTCTTTTGCGAAGAGCCATCTTTATAATGATCATCTGCCTCATCTTGTCAAATGCTTGCCAAACCAAATAACCCTTCACTGACTTGAACTTTGCATTGAAGCATTCTGCAAGATTACTGGTCACATAGTCTACTTTGCATATGGTGTTGAATTTGCTTCTTGACCACACCTTTCCATGATGTGCATCAATATACTCCTTCACCTCTGGATGTTTCTGAGCATACAACACTCTCAAATGGTGCTCATGCTTCCTTTCGCTGCATGTGTATGATGCTGGCCATAAGTTCTCATCAAAAACTTTTCCTTTGAACTTCTTTTTAAAATTTTGCGCTAGGTGTCGCATACATTCCCTATGCTCCACTCAAGGGAATACAATTTATACTACACCTCTCTAGACCTTTGAAAGCATCTGTATGTATAGCTAAACCTGGGGGTGTGCCTATAATGTTGCGCAACTGCTGTGGAAACCAGACCCAACATTCCTTGGCCTTTTCCTCCACAACACCAAATGCAACTCGGAATAGCCAGTTGTGTCCATCAACTGCAGAAGCTGCTACAAGTTGTCCTCTCCATCTTCCAGTAAAATGGGTAGCATCTACAGCCAAATAAGGCATGCATCCATCAAGAAACCCCTGGCAACAAGCCTTGAAACATACAAAAGCCCATCTGAAGCACTCCTTCTCAAATGTCTTCCCTTTTATTTTGAATGGAACTGTATGCTTGTCAAATTCTACAACACTACCTGGACTAACCATCTCCACTTCAGTCTTGAAGGTGTAAAGCAACTGAAAACTTTCATTCCATTGACCATTAATCCTGTCAAGAGCCATTTCTTTAGCTTTGAAAATCCTCATGTAAGGAATTACAATCTTATACTTCTCAAAAAGCTTCCCTTGGAGTGATGTTGGACCAAGACCGGGTTTTTCTCTCAGCCAATCCAATATTGCATCTGCCACTGATGACCCACAAGTATAGGGCGTGTATCGTAGTAATTTTGATAAATAAAAACGTTGAACCCAACGAGGAGCAGAAGGTGTTGACAAGTGGTTTCGATGAAGGAATAACTGTAAATACTGGAAAATAGATTTGTAGGGGTTTTTGATATTGCAGATAAATAAAGTGCGAGTAAATAAAATGCAGTAATAATAATTGCAGCAAGTGGCCCAATCCTTTCTTCAACAAAGGACAGGCCGGTGAGTTTACTTATGATTAACAAACGTTCTCGAGGACACACGGGAGGTTTCTGTCAAGTGCTTTTGTTCCATGCAGCTGAATAATGTTTGGTGTTTTGATAAGTGTTGTGTAGGTGAACCTATGCTAATGTACCATCCCATCCAAGACTAATACGTACTTGTGATTATATCCCTTGCAATCATCCGCAACTACAAGAAAGTAATTAAGAAATAAATCTAACCACAGCTTTAAACTTCGGGATCCTATGCTCCCTAGTGTAAAGGTTTCCTAATGGGGGTTTAGGTTTCTGTCACTCCGTCGACCCCACAATTAGTAGCCAAATACACGATGCATTCCCTTAGGCCCATAAATGGTGAAGTATCATGTAATCGACATTCACATGACACCACTAGAAGAATAACACCACAACTTAAATATCAAACATTAAATATTACTCAACATTACTTCACTACTAACAACTTGACTTCTCCCATGTCCTCAAGAACAACACGAACTACTCACAACACATCATATAGATCATGATCAGAGGTGATACCATGTATGATAACAATCTGGTCATAAAGTGCAAACACCGATAAATCTCACAAGCATCAACTACTAACAAGTAATCCACACCGGGAGAGAGATCTAATGCAAAACAACGATAGAGGCCCCTAATTGTTACAGCGGGATGAAGGTGGATGATGAGGGTGATGGTGTTGGTGGTGATGATGATGATGATGACGATCTTGATGATGCCCGGAGTGATGACGGTGACGATGGCGGTGATTTCCCCTCTCCGGAGAGGAATTTCCCCGGCAGATTTCTCCCTGCCAGAGAGCTTTTCTCTCTCCGGTATTTTCCGCTCCGAGGTGGCGGCGGAATAATTCTTCGAAGATGGAATGAGGCTTAGGGTTTACTGGGGGCCAGGTACGCTAAAGATGACCCCCATAGGTGGGCCAGGGTGGCCACACCTATTAGGTGGCGCGGCAAAGGGGGGGCACGCCACCCCATGGTGTGGGCCCATGGTGGCCCCCCTCAGGCTCTCCTTCTGCCTGTGTTCTTCCTCGGGACATTTAGGAAACCCCCGGTGTCCCACTTATTCTTCTGATCTTCTGAAATATGGTATCCCGGTGGTGCTTTTTCCATCAGATTCCTGGTCCCGGTGTTTATTCTCCAAAAATTATAAAACATGCAAAATAAGATAAAATAACATAAGAGATGCATCATAACATGAAATATATCGATGAATAACGGAAAATTATGATAAAATAGTGATGCAAAATGGACGTATTAACTCCCCCAAGCTTAGACCTTTCTTGTCCCCAAGCGAAACTGAACTCAGAAAACATGACCACAGGTTTATGGAGTCAAGAGTCGATAAATAAAATACGGACAAGAAGCATCACATCTATCTATGCACCAATCATTATAGACAACAACTTCCTCTCATATAACCTAACTTGAAACAAGTAATGGGGGTCACAAACAAAGATGCAAAAGAGATAATCAAAATTGGTAATGGCAAACTTCATTCTTGGTCAGAGAACATTTAATGATATCCTTCTTATCTTAGGTGAAGTCTTTATAATAAGGCTCGTTTTGTAGAGCTTAACATGTCTAATTATAGCTATTAATTTACAGTGATTCATAGGTTTTCAAAGTAATATTCATTCAGATAATAAAGCATGTACTAAACAAAGAAGGATAGAAAACATGATTGAATAAATCAACATATAGATGATGAGAACACAACAACTCAAATGCTTGATGGAGACAGAGAGAAATGGGTTTACTGACTCAACATGAAAGTAAAAGAAAGGCCCTTTGCAGAGGGAAGCATGGATCACTCATGTGCTAGAGCTTTTATTTTATTAAATAGAGGTATTGAAAACATTTTAAAGAGAGGTGTATGCTTATGTCAACGAATGGTAAACAGACAATGTAGTACGTCACAAAACAACTAGACTTCATAAGAGCGGCTCCCATATGAGGGACACAACTGGTGTAGAAGGTCATCTCTTATTCTCTTTTGTTTACACGATTATGCTTTGGCTGATAAATCAGGGGCAAAAATAGTGAAGAGAATTTGTATATTAGTTTCGGGGCTGGGCACCCCGCTGCCAGCTCTTCTAGCATTTGGATAAGCGGATGAAGCCACTAGTCCAGGTGTTTGAAGTCCAATCAACAAGTGAGATAACGATTCTCTATTTACGTCCTCATGAGCTAGGGGCACAAAACATGAATAATTTTGAAAGTTTTAAAGGTAGCACATGAGCAATTTACTTGGAGTGGCAGTTAAATACCACATGTAGGTAGGTATGATGGACACAAATGGCAAGGTTTTGGTTCAGGGTTTGGATGCACGAGTAGAGCTCATACTTAGTACAGGGGTTTTGGCTAGAAAGGCTGGGTAGCAAACATAAGAGTTGAGGGAAAACAAACAAATATACATATGATCAAACCAATCATGCAACTCTTCATTGAAAACCCAAGCGATCTTAACTTGTGAATACTAAGTTTACGAGCTAATAGGAAAATTCCTCTTTCTTATACTAGCATCTCAAATTATTATTTCTGCTGACCCAAGCTAAGTTTGCCAAAACCAACTAGATTAACTTGATGATCTCTAGAGTGATACCAAATACTAATAGCAAGCTCAACCATATGACAGAAATTGAAAACTAAAATAATGTGTGCAGAAAATAAATGATGAAACTTCTCATTAATATTTCAAACCGGCAACTCACACCAACTGATACACCGATAACCAACTAGGGAGAGACACTTCCATATTTCAAACCATCCTATATGATAACTTCTCTACTCATGATATGACTCTACTGAAAATGTAAAAAGATGAAATATAGTGATGTGATACCGCGGAACCCCCCCAAGCTTGGAAAAAGCCGAGGGGATGCCAAACCCAATGACGAATCAATTCTTCGGTGGTGGTGGTGAATCCTTCTCATCCTTGGCCTTCCAAGGTAAAGGTTCTGCATCCATAAATGATGTCTTGGTCTCCATCATCCTGAAACTAGCAGCAGAGCTTATACGTTTAAACCTGCTCTCATACTCACAGTTCTGGTTATGCACATCACAGAGTTGTGCTTGCAAATCATTGGTGGTCTTGCTGAGTGAGAAGATCTCCTCCCAAAGCTTCAAATTCTCCATCTTGTATTCAGCGATCTGCTCTGTCTTTATCCTGTGAATGATCTCAACTTCACGCTCCGCCATATTCTTGTACCTAAAGACTTCTTGCTCCAGCTCCTTCATCCTAGCCTCGAGACTGCCTTCTCCTTCAGGGCCCCGAACATCTTCAATGTGCACCTTCCCGTCCTTAAGCAGCAATTCCTTGGGATGCATATTCAACTCGTTCATGTACGGGTTGACGATGTTCTCAAAGAAACTGTCTTTGGGAGATCCAGGAGAGGACATTGTGGCTCTAGATCTGAAGATGTAACCTGGCAGAAACAGCTCGAAACAGAAACACCACGAGAAAAAGATATACGGACCTTGGGGGATCCGGGGGATTATATAGCAAAAAGTTTCATAACGAAAGGAAAGTGCAGGTCGAAAACGAGTCGGAGAGGGGCTCCGGGGCGCCCACACCATGGGCTGGCACGGCCAGGGGTGGGCCTGCACCACCCTATGGTGTGGAGCCTCCGGGCTCCGTCTCCGCCTCCTTTCCGGCTTATAATTTTTCATATTTTCCAAAAACAGTAAAAATATAGGTTGGAAGATGTTCACGAACATTTTCTTACCAAAACTGATACCTATTCGAAAACTGACTCTAGAGTTTCCGAAATATGCTTCTTAATAAACTCCTCCGGGATCATGGATTGAAAATACAATCAACATTTTCATTATAAGGATCTCCGAAGATATAATGCTTGAGTCTTTGGCCATTAACCAATTGTGAAGTGTTATCTTCAAGGGAAACAATTTTAATTGCCCCGAACGATATAACTCTTCAATAACAAAAGGTCCTTCCCATCTCGAGAGTAATTTTCCTGCAAAAAATCTGAGACGAGACCTATACAATAGCACTTTCTCACCAACATGAAATTATCTTTTAATAATTCTCTTATCATGCCATCTTTTAACTTTATCTTTAAAGAGCTTAGCATTTTCATATGCTTCACTCCTCCATTCATCTAAAGAACTTAAGTCAAGCAACATTTTTTCTCCAGCAAGTTTAAAATCTCTATTCAGGTCTTCACTGCCCAATAAGCTTTGTGTTCTAATTCTAAGGGAAAGTCACAAGCTTTTCCATAAACCATTTTATAAGGAGACATGCCCATGGTGTTTTTATAAGCAGTTGTATAAGCCCACAGAGCATCTTTTAATTTCTTACCCAATTTTTTCTAGATTTTTTAACAGTCTTTTGCAAGATATATTTGATTTCTCTATTTGATAATTCTACTTGCCCACTAGTTTGAGGATGATAGGGTGAAGCAATTTTATGATTAACATCATATTTAGCAAGAGTTTTTCTAAAACCACCATGAATAAAGTGAGAACCCCCATCAGTCACAAGATATCTAGGCACACCAAACCTAGGGAAAATAATGTCTTTAAGCATTTTTAATGAGGTTTCACCATCAACTCTTTTAGTAGTTATAGCTTTTACCCATTTAGTAACATAATCAACAGCAACAAGAATATGAGTATAGCCTTGTGAAGGAGGGAAAGGACCCATAAAGTCAAAACCCCAACAATCAAACGGTTCAATAACAAGAGAATAATTCAGAGGCATTTCATTACGTCTAGAAATATTTCCAACCCTTTGACATTGATCACAAGATAAAACAATTATTCTAGCATCTTTAAAGAGAGTAGGCCAATAAAACCTGATTGTAGAACCTTATGTGCAGTTCTATCTCCAGCGTGATGTCCTCCATAAGCACTACTATGACATTTTCTCAATATCTCGCATTGTTCATTTTCAGGAACACATCTTCGCATAATACCATCAACACCTTCTTTATATAAGTGTGGGTCATCCCAAAAATAATGCCTCAAATCATAGAAGAATTTTCTTCTTTGCTGAGTTGTAAAGGTAGGAGGCAAATACTTCAAAACAATAAAGTTAGCATAATCAGCATACCAAGGACTCTCCTGAGAGCTCACTTTTATTGCAGCTAACTGTTCATTAGGAAAACTATCATTAACAGGAATAGGATCATCAGGGATATTTTCTAATCTAGACAGATTATCAGCAACAGGATTTTCAGCACCCTTCCTATCCACAATATGTAAATCAAATTCTTGTAAAAGAAGCACCCATCTAATAAGCCTAGGCTTAGCAACTTTCTTTTCCATAAGGTATTTAATAGCAGCATGATCAGTATGAATAGTAACTTTAGAATCAACGATATACTGCCTAAATTTATCACAAGCAAAAACTACATCTAGGAATTCTTTTTCAGTGGTAGCATAATTCTTTTGAGCAGCATCAAGAGTTTTACTAGCATAATGAATAACATTTAACTTCTTTTCTATCTGCTGTCCAAGAAGAGCGCCTACAGCATAATCACTAGCATCACACATAATTTCAAACGGTAAATTCCAGTCAGGTGGTTGAACAATAGGGGCAGATATTAAAGCCTTCTTTAAAATTTCAAAAGCTTCTCTACAATCTTCATCAAAAACAAAAGGTACATCCTTTTGAAGAAGATTAGTAAGAGGCTTTGATATTTTAGAGAAATCTTTAATAAACCTTCTATAGAAACCCGCATGACCAAGAATACTATGAATACCTTTGACATCCCTGGGACAGGGCATTTTCTCAATAACTTCAACTTTAGCTCTATCAACTTCAATACCTCTTTCAGAGATTTTATGTCCAAGAACAATTCCCTCATTAACCATAAAATGGCATTTCTCCCGGTTTAGAACAAGACTAGTCTCCTCACATCTCTGCAAAACTTTATCAAGATTCTGCAAACAATTATCAAAAGAAGTTCCATAGACGGAGAAATCATCCATGAAAACTTCCACAATTTGTTCACAAAAGCCATGAAAGATAGCAGACATGCATCTTTGAAAAGTAGAAGGAGCATTACATAAACCAAAAGTCATACGTCTATAAGCATAGGTTCCATAAGGACAAGGGAAAGTTGTTTTTTCTTCATCAAGCTTTTTAACAGCAATTTGAGAAAACCCAGAATAACCATCAAGAAAGCAGAAATGAGTTTTCTTAGAAAACCTTTCTACCATTTGATCAATAAAAGGCAAAGGATAATGATCTTTCTTAGTGACTTTGTTAACCTTCCTAAAATCAATGCACATCCTATAACAACCTACTACCCTTTGAGGAATAAGTTCATTATTTTCATTTGGCACAACAGTCATCCCTCCTTTCTTAGGGACACAATGCACATGACTAACCCATCTACTATCAGCGATAGGATAAATAATGTCAGCATCAAGGAGTTTCAATACCTCATTTCTTACCGCATCCTTCATTTTAGGATTTAAACGGCGTTGGTGTTCAACAACTGGCTTTGCATCAGGTTCAATATTAATAGCATGCTGACATATAGCAGGTGAAATCCCCTTCAGATCATCAAGAGTATAACCAATAGCACCTCTATGTTTCTTCCATATCCCCAATAATCTCTCCTCTTCTTTATCAGAAAGTTGATAACTAATAATAACAGGATATAATTTCTTATCATTAATATGAGCATATTTAAGATTATCAGGCAAAGGCTTTAAATCAAAAACAGGATCTTCCTTGGGTGGAAATGTTGTACCCAAGTCTTCCACAGGTAAATTATGTTTCACCATTGCTGGCTGATGTAAGAAAATCTCATCAATTTCATTCCTTTCTTCCATAAAGACATCACTTTCGTGGTCTTCCATGTATTGATGCATAGGATTGTTAGGAGCAAGAGCAATAGCACCCAACTGTTCAACTCTATAATTTTCATTAGGTAATTCAGCTTCATAAGGTGTTTTAGCATATTTGGAGAAATTAAATTCATAAGATTCTCCATCAAACTTTGTAAGGATTTTCTCCTTTTTGCAATCTAAAACAGCACCACGAGTGTTTAAGAAACGTCTACCAAATATGATAGGACAAGTATCACTAGCAGAAGTGCCTAGTACTAGAAAATCAGCAGGATATTTAGTTTTACCACATAAGACCTCCACATCTCTAACAATACCAATTGGAGAGATAGTTTCCCTATTAGCAAGTTGAATAATCACATCAATGTCTTCAAGTTAACAAGAACCAATTTCATGCATTATTTCTTTATAAAGCACATAAGGAATAGCACTAGAACTAGCACCAATATCAGATAAACCATAATAGCAATGATCACCTATCCTAACAGATAACACAGGAACACTGGGTTTCCTAGATTTACTAGGATGAGAGACAATATTAGAATCATCTTCACAAAATATAATGTGTCCCTCTTATACATTTTCAGAAACAAGGTCCTCTACTATAGCTACTGTAGGTTCTACAGTTATTTGTTCCTCGGGTTCTACAAGTTTCCTTGCACTTTTATTAATCACACTAGCTAACATAGAGTCTTCTTTTACCTTAGCAGGGAAAGGCATTTTCTCAATATAAGGTTCAGGCACAATAGAATCAACAATATGAACTTCTATATCTGTAGCAGGAACACAATTAATAGTATCTTTATAAGGTGCATGGTACTTATCCCATTCCTTTTTAGGAATATCAATGTAAGAAGCAAAAGCCTTATATAAGTTTGCAGCAACTTGAGAATCAAGACCATAAACAACACTAACATTATGAAAATCCTCAGATGTCATAAAGGCTTTAATGCATTCATAGTCATAATTTATACCTGACTTTCTACCTTTGTCATTCTCCCATGCTTCAGTGTTTTCTTGAATACGGTCAAGAAGATCCCATTTAGCTTCATCCTTCATACGTGTAAATGATCCAGAACAAGAAGCATCCAATAAATCCTTATCATGAAGAGGAAGCCTTGCATAAAAAATGTTAATAACAATATTAAAGGGGAGCTCATCAATGGGGCATTTGAGCATCAGTAACTTCAATCTCCCCCATGCTTGGGCAATACTCTCTCCGTCATGAGGCCAAAAATTATATATATAATTCTGATCTCTATGGATTTCACTTGGAGGATAGAATTTAGAATAAAAGAGAGGTACACTTTCCTCCCATTCAATAGTCTGGCTATTTTTCAGCAGTTTGAACCATTCAGCGGCTCGGCCTGTCAATGATACAGAGAATAATTTCCTCTTCACTTGGCTCATAGTAATACCCGCACACTTGAACAACTCGCATAATTCATGTAAAAAGAGCAAATGATGACCAGGATGGACATTTCCATTTCCTGAATAAGAGCTATCCATAACATGTTTAACAATCTTTATAGGTACTAGAAAACATGCCCGTGCGTTGCAACGGGCGAAAAAATCTACGTAGCGCAGCTGCACAAAGTAACTTCTCTTTGCAACAACCACTTTGTGACGTCGTAGAAACCAATTAGGTTCAGCACGTCCACAATGCGCTCCACGGTTAGGCTTGCCGCCACTACCGCCTCTAAGAAATCACATGAGAGACCTTGACAATACATAGCATTAGACGCAACTCATGGCTAAATAAATACCAAAGCCCAATATTTGACTAATACAAAACCACAAGTGAGCATGTAGTTTACATTGAACTTTGATAGGGAATTCAACTTAGAATTTACTTTAAAAGGGTACTCAGCTAGTCTGAATGACCATGGTACACGAGTCCTGCAAAAATCTGGTCCATAGAGAAATCTAAGTTGTGAAAGCATAGAGATTAGAAAAATTTATGGAAATCCTAAAGTTATTAAATTTGATATCTTCAACCACAAATCAATCAGCATAACCTAAACACAACTGAGAAGCACGTTCGCATGGAGCCACTTCTATAAAACAAAGCCTTATACATTCAATGATGGCACACCTAGAAACAAAATGACCAAACCATCTGCAAGGCAAAGTTTTTTTCTATTTTACCGTAATGAACAAAGCGAGACTACTGCAACTCAATATTAAATTATTTTTACCTCGTGTAGTTAGACTAATGATCAAGGATCATTTAAAATAAAGTAACCGGTCACATATTGTATTCTAAAACAGTGGAGCCTTTTCATAGATATTAAGCTCAAAAATAAGAATTATTTGAATGTTACTACTTGATCGAGAATGTTGTGATACGAAGTCTGAAACCTCACATAAAGGTATCACCAAACAGTAAGTATATTCAAGTATGGGACTTAAAGAGTATGGATATATGACTATATGAATGGGGCGGGAATCAATACAAATTTTCCGCATGTTAAGAAAAAAGTTTAGAGTCCATACTACAAACTTTCCACTTGGATTACTTCTGGGCGAGCTTGTTCCTGTGGCTCTTCTCTAGCTTATGCCAACTTGCTAGAACCTGTCACCCTCTACGATGATGCCGACGGCTACTTCTGGCGGCAATATAAACTCCAACCAGGAATGCCTGAGCCACTCGTGTTGGTGCTGATTTGCCAGCACATATATATTATGTTGTCATGAGTGACGGTTTCAGCTCATACCTATCTGCGGCGAACAACGGATGCTGCATCACGCCATAGTTATGATTTTCGTTGTCAGCTTATCGCACGGACTTACTGATCTCCCAGCGCGATGCCATGACCTCTTACCAACCATCGCAGGCGCACTCGCTTCCACATGCTGGCTAGCCGGCGGCCACGATGTCGCTGCATGGGCTGCCGCCCGACAAACTCAAGTCTTTAAAATCAACCACCGGTTCCTTTCCGTCCCATGGATTTGTGGGGCTTATAATAAGCCTTATAACACGAAAAGAATATCTCGGTCGTATGGCATCCGGACTTGGAGTCGTATCAGATCGAAGCGGTGTTAGGTGTCATATGAAGCATCAAATTACTTATCGGTGGCATTACTGTAAATTCATTTAACTTTCATGGATAATTATGATGACGGACCATCAGGAACCATCCCCTTAAGCCGCATTATATAGTAGAGATTTTATAAGGATCCAAAATCATCAGGCGGTGTGTCACTTACTACCCTAGCAGTGGCAGCAGTGCGCGCAAATAAGGACTCAAAATGAGTTCCAAACATAGTGTAATAAAGCAGTAGACAGAAACAAAAACAACACTTACAGCAGAAGCTTCCTTTATCAATTCCACTTCCCAATAGCGCTTCACTCCCCGGCAACGGCGCCAGAAAATAGTCCTGATGATCCACAAGTATAGGGGGTGTATCGTAGTACTTTTGATAAATAAGAGTGTCAAACCCAATGAGGAGCAGAAGGTGTTGACAAGCGGTTTCCATGAAGGAATAACTCTAAATACTGGAAAATAGATTTGTAGGGGTTTTTGATATTGCAGATAAATAAAGTGCGAGTAAATAAATTGCAGTAATAATAATTGCAGCAAGTGGCCCAATCCTTTCTTCATCAAAGGACAAGTCGGTGAGTTTACTTATGATTAACAAACGTTCTCGGGGACACACAGGAGGTTTCTGTCAAGTGATTTTGTTCCATGCAACTGAATAATGTTTGGTGTTTTGATAAGTGTTATGTGGGTGAACCTATGCTAATGTACCGTACCATCCAAGACTAATACATACTTGTGATTATAGCCCTTGCAAGCATCCGCAACTACAAGAATGTAATTAAGAAATAAATCTAACCAAAGTTTAAACTCCGGGATCCTACGCTCCCTCGTGTAAAGGTTTCCTAACGGGGGTTTAGGTTACTTTCACTCCAGCAACCCCACAATTAGTAGCCAAATACACGATTCATTCCAAGGCCCATAAATGGTGAAGTATCATGTAGTCGACGTTCACATGACACCACTAGAAGAATAACACCACAACTTAAATATCAAACATTAAATATTACTCAACATTACTTCACTACTAACAACTTGACTTCTCCCATGTCCTCAAGAACAACACGAACTACTCACAACACATCATATAGATCATGATAAGAGGTGATATAATGGATGATAACAATCTGGTCATAAAGTGCAAACACCGATAAATCTCACAAGCATCAACTACTAACAAGTAATCCACACCGGGAGAGAGATCTAATGCAAAACAATGATAGAGGCCCCTAATTGTTACAGCGAGATGAAGGTGGATGATGAGGGTGATGGTGCTGGTGGTGATGATGATGATGATCTTGATGATGCCCGAAGTGATGACGGTGACGATGGCGGTGATTTCCCCTCTCCGGAGAGGAATTTCCCCGGCAGATTTCTCCCTGCCACAGAGCTTTTCTCTCTCGGGTGTTTTCCGCCACGAGGCGGCGGCGGAATAATTCTTCGAAGATGGAATGAGGCTTAGGGTTTCCTGGGGGCTAGGCACGCCAAAGATGACCCCCAAAGGTGGGCCAGGGTGGCCACACCTATAGGTTGCGCGGCCAAGGGGGGGCGCGCCACCCCATGGTGTGGGCCCATGCTGGCCCCCCTCTAGCTCTCCTTCTGGTAGTGTTCTTCCTCTAGACTTTTAGGACACCCCCGGTCTCCCACTTGTTCTTCTGATCTTCTGAAATATGGTATCCCGACGGTGCATTTTCCATCAGATTCCTGGTCCCGGTGTTTATTCTCCAAAAATTATAAAACATGCAAAATAAGATAAAATAACATAAGAGATGCATCATATCATGAAATATATCGATGAATAACAGAAAATTATGATATAAAACAGTGATGCAAAATGGACGTATCAGCCACCCATCGAGGTTTTGCTAGTTTGGTTTTTCCTTCCCCCCCCCCCCTCCAGGTGGACATGTGTGCTTGTGTGGGTTTTTATTTATCTGAAACAAAAGAAAGGGTAAAAAATAATTGATAAGAAACATTAGTCAATGATGTGAAATAAAATAATCAATCAACTAGGAGTACCTGAATCAGTTTGCTCTTTAGCATACGGGATGCATGCAACCTCCACATACACCTATCATATGGACAATAAACTGTGAACCTTCTTGGCTCACTCCTTTTAATCTTATACAAATTTTCCATAAGAATGCAATATGTAGTTACTGCATTCCGACAATCCACCATCGATTGGAATATGGTGCCTTCAGTATGCTCAGGGTTCTCCCTGTTCCACTCAATTGTTGGCACGTCGTCACCACCGTATTCATCCAAAATTAAGCTGTCATTGTTCTCCGCATCCTCTTCATCGTCAATGTCATCAAACCGAGCTCGGATCATGGGCTCTTCTGGATATTCATCATTCACTGCTTGCTGACTGGCTATATCTACCAGTTTAGGGTACATTATCTTGTCTTCATCATCATTTCGAGGCACTTCCTCGTCAGGTTCTGCATCTTCTTCTACAACGACCATAGCAGGTACAGGAGAAGCATCAGCACTACCGGTAGCAGATTCAACAGCAGACATGTTGTGGCTCCATGAACCACTCGCTTTATTTGGTCTCGACCTACAAGGAGTCCCGAGGTGATGGCCATGAGCAGAGACAGATGATTGCCGAACACCCTTCCCCTTGACTGGTTCTGTGCGTGGCTGAAGCACGTCGATACGAAGTTTACCGAAGCGGCTGCCAGCATTCAGAGTAAAAAACAACCCGAGATGCTCGTCACAAGTTAGTGGGAGAAATCTTTGCTCGGTACTGCTGAAGTAACTCAATTCAACAGCATCGGCATCGCTCCACGGATAGGCTGAACGGAGGGTAGTGAGAAAATCTCTGAAGAAAATGTTTGTTTCTGTCACAACCGGATAGAAAGACGAATGAAGTAAATGTGGTACCACGCAACACACTAGTTTCCATTCTAACCGCCAGCCGGAAAGCCAGCGCATGATCAATCCTATTTAGTTCAAACATACGGCTGCAGTTAGGCACGAAACATAAGAAATCAATTGGAACAATTCAAGCTAAAAAAATGTCAAATACGGCCTTACTTACAAGCTAGAACACCAATTCAAGGGGAAATGTTGCTTACCCGGGTCTAATCCATGAAGTATCTGCCATTGATTCGACCCAATCCTCTCCATGGCTGAGGGCATTCTGGGGGTCCTAGATCAACATGGCTTTAGAGATGGCGAGGTGGGGTTGAGGGTGAGGTGGGGTAGATGAGCTGGATAACGCGGCGGAGGGGATGAGACAGCGGCGAACGCGGCACAACGGCGGTGGAGGGGATGGGGCGGCGGCGGAGGGGGCGAGGCTGCTCGATGCGGCAGTGTCGATCTGTTTCTGCTTCAGACAAGCTCGCTTACGTGACTCCTTGCGGTCCCAATAGGCACGCAACAGTCAAAGGAGATCCCGGCCCCACTCGTCAGCACAAACACAGAATTTAACGGTCAATGCATTGACTGGACGGCAAACGCGAGTTATCAACTTTTGGGAGAGTTTCAGCTAAGAGAATGGGGAAAATTGAGCAAAAGTTTAGAGCGTGGGGAAGAGCGAGCAAGATTAAGGAATCGGGGGCACATGAGTAATAATCCCTTTGTATTTTCGGATTTTTTAATGGCAAAAAGTGGAAAACACTTAAAATTTGTTGGAAAGGTGTTTTTTATGATTTAAAATGGACCAGGGTTTATGGTTTCACAAATGCACTCTCTCTTTAATAAAGTGGTAGATAATGGAACACTAGAATTGACATATTAGATTGCAACAAAAAGGTTTCATGAAAAGTTACTAATTATATGGGCTCACGTCCTAACATAGAGATCTTTTGTTTATTAATCTCCCTTATACTCCACTAAGATGGGAATTAAATAGAGTCATCCTAGTATTAAGATAAATCAGAGTATAGCATTAAGTTCTATGACATGAAGTTAAAATAAGAACATGCTAGATCTAGTCATGGAGAAGTGGCAAGGTCACCCCCACATCTCCGGTAGCAAGGTATTTTTATTTATCCCTAGTGAGGCAGCAAAGTAAGGTAAAGTACCCAACTGGATAACGGAACTTCTGTCACTTTCACTGCACTAGCCACCCCCCGTTGCTCCATCTAACGCACCCGGTCCCCCTCACACGCTCTCATACACAAGTTTGATCAGAACATGTAAACAACAACGGGGTATATAATATGCATGTTCTTTCATAACTGAAATAAAACTATTGGAATATCAAACATATATTAACTCATAAAAAGATCCACCACAAACGTATTACATAGATGATCGTAATCATGTTTAGCAGCTCATACGGTGCCAATTAGTGAAGCTCAAAGAGAGGAGACATACATAAGTTACTTCCACAAACCCATAGTCCAGAGGTGGACTACTCCTTCATCATGGAGACGGTGGAGAAGTCGTCGGAGGAGATGGAGACCACGCCGGCGGTGCCCCGCCCGAGTTTCCCCCCTCCAATCTACACCTGCGGCGCTCCCTTCCGAAAGCCGTCGGGGGACTATTTTTATAGTCGTTTTTAGGTCAAGACAAAGGCACGGAGATGAAAACGGACGACATCAGAGCAACGAGGGGGGACAGAGGTGTTGTCACGCGGCCAGGGAATCTGCCCGCGTGGGACCCCCCAAATCCTCCTCAGATTTTCTTCTGCGCGCTTCCTTGGCTCCTACGCTTTGTTCCTTCCAAAAAAATGATCCCGCAAAATATTAGGTTATTTGGACGTCATTTGGGTCCCTGAAACATCAAAATATAGAAAATAGGGTTTTCTCCCAATGTAGGGTTAATTCCAGAAAAATAGGGAAACTGTGAAATATTCCCAAAATCAATATAAAATAATGATATAACCCTTATATGATGCAAATATGATTGAAATATAAGTAATACAATGCAAAGTTCATATATGCATTTTACGTGCATCAACATCCCCAAGCTTAACCTATACTCATCCTCGAGTATGAATGTGATAAAACTAACATGGACTTTGCTTTTCAATACTATCAATGGATATCAAAGACGATTACTATTGCTACATAGAGTAAAATGATTCATTCTCAAAGGAGTAGCAATATACAAGATAGATTATGAAGTGATCTCAAATATTCAATGTAAGGATGCTCAATGACAATTCACAACATGTAACATAGAAGAAATTAGTATGGACCAAATTATGCATAATGAAAAGTAAAAACATACTATAATGGTCATAGAGTATTCTTATAAATCTGAATATAAAAGGTAGACACTTTGAATATATATATATAAATAAGTAGAGGTAAAACATGAATAAGTTTCAGCTAGCTTCCAAATGCTTCTACTTAAGTTAATGTTTGCAATATGGTATCCATTGGTGTGGAGGTCTCGTTACCCCTATAATAGCATCTTGAATGGTTAAGTTGAAAGTGAAAGCAAATATGAGTAGTGTGCCTGACAAAGTATGGGTTGAATGCCTCACGCCCCGTGAATACAAGTACCTCTCCAACTGGCTACTCAACTCGGGCCACAAAGCAAGTTCATGTTAAATTCATTGCAAGTAATAATAGTGTCATCAAGAGCGTCAACTGGGGTACCTCTTGTCCCAGGACATGGAACAAGCCCATGTCAAAATGACAAGACAAACAAACAAAATGAACAATCTACACACATTTTTATTGACCATTGGTATAGGTTTTATTGTGAGGTGCATCACTGAAGGTTCACTATGGTGATACGTCATAAACGTATCCCTAATTTCTGATGCTCCATGATGATATTATGCCAATTGCTACATGTTTTCTCCCTTATTTATGTCATTTCCATACGTTTTCCGGGACTAACCTATTAACAAAATGCCTAGAGCCAGTTCCTTGTTTTCTGCTATTTTTAGTTTCAGATAAGTTGTTCTGGAAATATTCTCGGAATTAGAAAATTCGAAGCCCGGAAGTCCTATTTTCCCCGGAAGCATCCAGAAGACTGAAGAGGAGTCAAAGAGGGGCAACAGGGGGCCCACACCATGGGCTGGCGAAGGTCCCCCTGGCCGCGTCAGCTAGGGGTGTGGGGCCCCAGGAGCTCCACCGCCTTTGCCCTTTCGCCTATTTAAGCCCCCCGGATGGAAAACCCTAAGTACCTGATCAAAATACCCGAAAAAGTTCCGCAACCGCCGTCACCGTCAAGCCTAGACCAGAAGGGTTCTGGAGCTGTTTTTCGGCACCCCGTCGGAGAGGAAATCATCACCGGAGGCTTCTACATCACCATGCCTGCCTCCAGAGTGATGCGTGATAGTTCATCCCTATACTACGGTTCCATAGAAGTAGCTAGATGGTTGTCTCCTCCTCATATGCCTCCATGTTTAGATCTCGTGAGCTGCCTATCATGATCGAGATTGATCTTATGTAATTCTATATGATGTGTTTGCTGGGATCCGATGAATATTGACCTTATGCCAAGTTGATTATAGTCTTTATTGCATATTTTATTTGTGATCTTCCATGCTTTCCGTTGCTAGTGGTTTCTCTGGCCAAATAGTTGCTAGTGACTCCAAGAGGGAGTATTTATGCTTGATAGTGGGTTCATGCCTCCTTATTGCCTTGCTCATGTGACAGAAACGTGAAGGGGGAGAATGTGTTGTTGCCATTAGGGAGAAAACAGCGGTGAGAGTACTCGCCTGTATAATCATTGCTTACATTACACACTTTGTTTAATGCAATTATCTGTTGCTTGCAACTTAATACCTAAGGGGGTTGGGATGATAACCTGAGGGTGGATTATTAGTCATAGATACAGATGGATGTCGTTCTATGTATCTTGTTGTAATGCCCGCACTAAATATTATTGTAATCATCATGTTATAATGTGCACTACAATGCAACCTCTATTTCTCAATTGCCCAGCTGTAATTTGTTCACCCAGCATGCTATATTTTATGGAGAGACACCACTAGTGAACCTATGAACCCCGGTCCATTTTCCACACTGTTAAACAAACCACAACAATTTCCTGCTCTCTCTACTTTCTGCAAGCATACACTATTTTTGACACTATACGTCTAATCTTTGTTTTCAGCAAGACCGGTGAGATTGAAAACCTCACTGTACCGTGAGGGCAAAGTATTTTGGTTGTGTTGTGTGCAGGTTCCACGTTGCAGTACCACCGTCAGTGGCATCAACCTTCCTAAGATCCTCTTTCTCCTACTGGATTGATAACCCTGGTTCTTAACTAAGGGGAAAACTCCTACCGCTGTGCTCATCACACCCTCCTCTTGGGGTATCCCAACAACACACACCAAGGATTTTTTTTGGCGCTGTTGCCGGGGAGAAGGAAGTCTTCTGGCAAGGGGAGTCTCTCACTCTCAATCTCTTTATTTTGTTTATTGTCTTGTTTTTATTTTTGTCTTGTTTTTATTCTCTATATTGAAAACACAAAAAAAAATTAGTTTAGTTCATAGCTGTTATTTATTTTCTTTCTTTTATTCTGCTAAACTGAGTTCCTCTGATAATACTAAGTTGTGTGACTTCACTAGCACAAACAACAATGATTTTATTTGCACACCTATTGCTCCACATGCTCCTACTACTGCTTTCTATGAGATTAAACCTGCTTTATTAAATCTTGTGATGAAAGAGCAATTTTCTGGTATTAGTACTGATGATGCTGCTGCCCATCTTAATAATTTTGTTGAACTATGTGAGATGCAAAAATATATATGGAGATATTATTAAACTGAAATTATTTCCTTTCTCTTTGAGAGGAAGAGCTAAAGAATGGTTTCTATCTTTGCCTAGAAATAGTATTGATTCATGGACTAAGTGTAAAGATGCTTTCATTGGAATATATTATCCTCCTGCTAAGATTATATCCCTAAGAAGTGACATAATGAATTTTAAACAATTTGATAATGAACATGTTGCTAAAGCTTGGGAAAGAATGAAAACTATGGTGAAGAATTGTCCCACTCATGGACTGACTACTTGGATGATTATACAAACTTTTTTATGTAGGGCTGAATTTTTCCTCAAGGAACTTATTGGATTCAGCTGCTGGAGGTAACTTTATGTCCATTACTTTGGGCAATGCAACAAAGCTTCTTGATGATATGATGATAAATTGTTCAGAGTGGCACACTGAGAGAGCTCCACAAGGTAAGAATGTAAATTCTGTTGAGGAAACTGTGACGCCCCGAGATCGGGCACTATGCAGATTTCAGCATTCCCGCCAAAATCCACATAATAACCGATTCCAGGTTGCCACTTGTGATAACATTACAACAGTTCACGAATAATCCACAACAACAACAGAAAAGATATATACAAGAATACTCAAACGAGTCAAGGATACAACTGATACAATACAAAGATCCAAATAACAGCGGAAGAAACAACATAGTGTCCGACTACGGACAAGATACAACTTGGACTAAGAGTCCTGAAGATAACCGAGAGCGTCCAATCCCTGCCCAGGCCAAGCCGGAGGGATTCCCAAGCTAACGTCGTCAGACTTCAAACCTGTTGACTGCAATGTTGAATATGCAGCCACGAAAAAGGATTCGTGGGTCAGTACGGTTAAGTACTGGCAAGTGGATAAACCATACTCACAAGATACCGGCGTAGCCAGTCATCACAAGATACAAATACTTTGGGATCAACGGAAAAGGAGGGGATTATTGCAAATAAGCGGCAGCGGGCTGCACTAACCAACTACAGAGACTCCCTACAACATCCGGCTAAAAGAGGGGGATAAGATAGCGTATCGTAACAAACTACCACTACTCACCAAACAATACCCATCCAATGTCACCCCCTACTAAGGAAGCAACCCACGGATAACTCACACTGTTGGATTAATGATGGATCAAGTTATTGTGTCAATAAGACTATTACTTGTCAAGTTATTATCATTAGGTGTAAGTTGTCTGAGTACTTGTTAGCCAGTACTTTCACCAAGTCGTCACATAACCGCGGACAACACGGCTTCTCGAGAAGATTCATCCCTGCAGGGTGTGCTCCAGTACCCGTACACACTCAAGCCACCAACTAAAACTCAGGTTGGCTTGACACGACCCAAAACATCTCTACAACCCATCCTCGGAGCCACGGAGCTATAAGGTCCCAGCCACGCAGCCGAATACTCAGCGCAGGTGTGCAAAACTCCCGCAGGACACAACACCCCGGCACTACAGGCCTCGCCCTATATGCATCATCATCATCATAACCAATAACCATGGGGGGGCCCTCCCATTATGCAAAGGAGCAAATGGAACACCCGAACTAAGTGTGGCTCTTCGGACAAGCTGCAGATCAGGTCTAAGTCGAGGGGGGTCCCATACTACCACCCGGATGCGGTGAGCACGCTCATCATGGATCAGTAGACAAGACCCTTTTCCTAGTTTCGACACTAGCAGGCTCCAAAACCCTAACCCGGGCCTCCTGCCGGTGCCTTATCATCAAATTATTATTACCCAAAACATTAACAGTTTGTTGATTGAATTGAAACCCAACTATCAACTAAACAGGTGATACGACAAAGGATAACAGGACTCGAGCACCAACAAACCTAAGCATGCAACTACGACACGAGGGCCAACAGGGTAAACAAGCAACAGGTAATAGGAAGTGGAAGGAAAGGCTATATCATGGCTGCAAGGTAAACATATAATAGGATCGAGACACAAGCATCGTATCAACAGGCTAGAATAAGAACAACGGAAAGCATCGGTAACAAGTGATGAAAGGCAGCCATTTGGCAGCAAGTGAGTATACTTGCCTGAGATCCCGCAAGGTAGCAGAACTTGTCGTTGCTCACATCATCTCAACGTCCTATCCGGGAAGAAGCAACGAACCTCGAACAAACACCGGATGCAACAATTATTACTACGGCAAAAGATCCAGCATGATCAAGATATGGATGCATGACAGGTTTAAAGATGCATCAAGGTAAACTAGTTGACAAGATAAACAGATTTAAATGGACCCATGTGCAATTTGAGTTGCATATGAAAAGCCCATGAATTATGGTTGAAACAATTGTTTTCCAACTAATCATCAGGTGAAAGTGGTTTAGTATGATGCATGGATGAGGGAAACAACAAAATAACAACAATAGAACCAGTTGGAAATAAGGTTTACCAATTTTAGAAATTTATTTATTAAGTTAGAAAATTTTGGTTCCTTAAGGATGTCACACAAACAATTGTTGTTTTCAGCAAGTTAAATTGTTCAAAACAGATAACAAAGTTCATATTTGATTAGAACACAAAATTTTAGGTGGATTACATGTTTCAAATATTGAAATTGGAATTAGGATAATTTAATTATGAATTAAACAATATTAAACAAGTTTTAAATGGATTTGAAACAAGTTTGAATTTAATTGAAGTTTCATTTGTTCAAAACATAATTTCAAACTCACATTTGAAAAGTGCACACTTTGATGGTTTGAAAACATATTTTGCATGTTCAAAATTATTTTATGTTGAGCAAGTTATGAATTTTGCAATTTAAAAGATTTAATTAAAGCATTGAATTATTGCACCAACTTTAATTAGGAAAAACAGTAAACAAATTTTATGGAAAAGGTTGAAAACATGTAGCAAATGTTTTACTGAACATATAGAGCTATCAAACATAATTTTTGGGTTATTAATGAATTTATTATGCAAGTTTTTATAATCATTCTTATTCTGCCCATTTTAGTAAACAGAAGGAAACATGCTCAAAATTAATTTAATTGTGCCCAAATAAAATACCAATGTGTAGAGTTTGTTAAGACAAATTTTTAGAGCCCAAGTTTTCTTAAATTGGATGAGTAGAATTAAAGTTATGAAATTCCAAAGTTTCCACTTTTTATTGCATTTTCAGTAATTAATTATTTAGGGCAAAAATTATTACAGAAACATATTGCAAACTTGACATTAATAGAAAGAGCACAGAATTATGAAGCCACAGGATTTTGAATCATTCGATTTGGAGCAAGATTCAATTTTTAATGGATTTTACAAGTAATGTTTCAGATCTGCTTTTCTGAATTTCGGGCAGAAAAGAAAAAACAGCAGAAAATAAAAGGGGGGGGGGGCTTGGGGATCGAACCCAGGACCCAGGGGTGCGCGCAAGGGGTTTAACCAGTGGGGTGGTGGCTCAATTGGTGACAGGGAAAGGGGCAGTGGGGGGTTAAGATTCAGAAACGGCCCTGGATAATTCGGAAAAAGGAGAGAAAAGGTGGGGGAGCTGGGATTCGATCCCCCCACCTCTGGCTTGCGCGCAACAGCAGCTAGCCACTGCGGTGGTTGTCTGAATCGTGACAGAGAGGGGAACCCGGGGGAGATAAGTTGTGGGTGGGCGCGAATTTTTCTCTGAAACTGGAACTGGTCGTTCCTGGACAGAGCCAGGCAGCGAACGGCAGCTGCTCGCCGGCAGCTGCTGCGCTCGCGGGGGTGGCCGTGGGTGGAGGCGCTGTGGGCGTGCGTTAGGAGGAGAGGGAGGGGAGTGAGGGGGAGAGGGGAGGCTCACCTCGAGTGCCAGATGGAGGAGGCGCAGGGGATCGGGGCGGACAGCAGGGGCGACCGGCGACCTTGGAGCGGACGGCGGCGGCGGCTCGGGCCGTCCCCGCCCGTGCCGAGGGGGGGAGAAGGGAGCCTGCGGTGGGGGCTTTCCATTCCCTCCCTCACCGCGGCCGGAGGGGCCCCGACGGCGGTGATCACCGGAGAAGGGAGGGGCTCGGTGTGGTTCAGGTTACAGAGAAAAAATACAGAGGTGAGAGAGATGGAGGGGAGGTGGAAGAAGGAGGGGAAGGAGAAGTGCGGCTAGGGTTAGGGGAACCCTAGGGTTCGGCCTAGGTCTTATAGAAGGGATCGATGGAGCTGCAGCCGTTGCTCTCCTTCTCTGCTACGTGTACAGGCAGGATGGAGTCCGTACCGAGGTTGAAGAAAGCGCTCGAAGGGGTATGGGCCAAGGAGAAAAAATGGGCTGGGCCTTCTGGTTGCTCTCTCTCCCTTTGCTCTTTTTAAATATGTTTGTTCTATTTATATTTTTTTTTGCTGAAATGAATTAGGAAGAGGATGAGGGTTTGGAGTTAGGGAAAATTTTGAGAAAAAATTGGGTGGGTTGATTAGGTCAAAAACAACCAATCGTCAACTTAGTTTTCCAAAAGTTCCAAATTTTAAATGATGTTTGTGATTTAATTCAAATTGGATGGAGTTTATCATTAAGTGAATTATTTGAACAAAATTTAAATTGGATTGGACTTTTAGTTTAAAATGAAAACAAAGGATTGAAATTGTTTTGTTAATTTGCAAGAATTCAAATTGGGTGCTGTTTGTGAATGATTTGAATTTTGAAATTACCACTAGGGTTTTCAACAAAAGGGAAAAGTTTTTTATTAACAAGCAATTTGATCAAAATGACTTCAAACTATTGAAAACAATTGAATTGTTTTAGTTTGCAATTTTGGTCAATGTGGGAAAGTTTAATTTGGTTTGAATCTTTGATTTGTTTTGCAAACATGATGCAATGCATATGATGCATGTGATGCATGCAAAAAAAGAAAAACAACCAACTTCTATCTAGGGTAACACCCCAGGTGTTACAGACGACACCACTAACAAGGGATTGCGCCCTCGCAATCCACCTGCTAACCCGGGAGGGGAAAGAAGTTCGACTATCGATTCTTCATGCTTCCAGTTGATCTCCTCGACACCACTAACAAGGGCTTCTCGACACCACTAACAAGGGCTTCTTGCTCGGGCTGATGACGATGTTCTTCCACCAGGAATCTTCCGATGATCGAACCTATTAGGTTAAAGGCTCAGAAAACGTCCACCCACGTAGGATCCTGACACTTTTGAAAGATAGACAAGGGGGGAGACTCCAAAACAAATAAGATGGGAGGGGAATAGAATAGAGATAAGGAGAAAACAAGAATCCTATTGAGATGTTTTCCAAAATATTTTAGCAGAAATAGTTTTTGACACTCTAGAAACAACGACCGTTAGCGAGGTTATCCTACAGGCTTTGCGGACCCGTTGCTTCGATAACCATTCGTATCGAAACAATATCGGGAATCGGAACCAAGGCTCTGATACCATTTGTGACGCCCCGAGATCGGGCACTATGCAGATTTCAGCATTCCCGCCAAAATCCACATAATAACCGATTCCAGGTTGCCACTTGTGATAACATTACAACAGTTCACGAATAATCCACAACAACAACAGAAAAGATATATACAAGAATACTCAAACGAGTCAAGGATACAACTGATACAATACAAAGATCCAAATAACAGCGGAAGAAACAACATAGTGTCCGACTACGGACAAGATACAACTTGGACTAAGAGTCCTGAAGATAACCGAGAGCGTCCAATCCCTGCCCAGGCCAAGCCGGAGGGATTCCCAAGCTAACGTCGTCAGACTTCAAACCTGTTGACTGCAATGTTGAATATGCAGCCACGAAAAAGGATTCGTGGGTCAGTACGGTTAAGTACTGGCAAGTGGATAAACCATACTCACAAGATACCGGCGTAGCCAGTCATCACAAGATACAAATACTTTGGGATCAACGGAAAAGGAGGGGATTATTGCAAATAAGCGGCAGCGGGCTGCACTAACCAACTACAGAGACTCCCTACAACATCCGGCTAAAAGAGGGGGATAAGATAGCGTATCGTAACAAACTACCACTACTCACCAAACAATACCCATCCAATGTCACCCCCTACTAAGGAAGCAACCCACGGATAACTCACACTGTTGGATTAATGATGGATCAAGTTATTGTGTCAATAAGACTATTACTAGTCAAGTTATTATCATTAGGTGTAAGTTGTCTGAGTACTTGTTAGCCAGTACTTTCACCAAGTCGTCACATAACCGCGGACAACACGGCTTCTCGAGAAGATTCATCCCTGCAGGGTGTGCTCCAGTACCCGTACACACTCAAGCCACCAACTAAAACTCAGGTTGGCTTGACACGACCCAAAACATCTCTACAACCCATCCTCGGAGCCACGGAGCTATAAGGTCCCAGCCATGCAGCCGAATACTCAGCGCAGGTGTGCAAAACTCCCGCAGGACACAACACCCCGGCACTACAGGCCTCGCCCTATATGCATCATCATCATCATAACCAATAACCATGGGGGGGCCCTCCCATTATGCAAAGGAGCAAATGGAACACCCGAACTAAGTGTGGCTCTTCGGACAAGCTGCAGATCAGGTCTAAGTCGAGGGGGGTCCCATACTACCACCCGGATGCGGTGAGCACGCTCATCATGGATCAGTAGACAAGACCCTTTTCCTAGTTTCGACACTAGCAGGCTCCAAAACCCTAACCCGGGCCTCCTGCCGGTGCCTTATCATCAAATTATTATTACCCAAAACATTAACAGTTTGTTGATTGAATTGAAACCCAACTATCAACTAAACAGGTGATACGACAAAGGATAACAGGACTCGAGCACCAACAAACCTAAGCATGCAACTACGACACGAGGGCCAACAGGGTAAACAAGCAACAGGTAATAGGAAGTGGAAGGAAAGGCTATATCATGGCTGCAAGGTAAACATATAATAGGATCGAGACACAAGCATCGTATCAACAGGCTAGAATAAGAACAACGGAAAGCATCGGTAACAAGTGATGAAAGGCAGCCATTTGGCAGCAAGTGAGTATACTTGCCTGAGATCCCGCAAGGTAGCAGAACTTGTCGTTGCTCACATCATCTCAACGTCCTATCCGGGAAGAAGCAACGAACCTCGAACAAACACCGGATGCAACAATTATTACTACGGCAAAAGATCCAGCATGATCAAGATATGGATGCATGACAGGTTTAAAGATGCATCAAGGTAAACTAGTTGACAAGATAAACAGATTTAAATGGACCCATGTGCAATTTGAGTTGCATATGAAAAGCCCATGAATTATGGTTGAAACAATTGTTTTCCAACTAATCATCAGGTGAAAGTGGTTTAGTATGATGCATGGATGAGGGAAACAACAAAATAACAACAATAGAACCAGTTGGAAATAAGGTTTACCAATTTTAGAAATTTATTTATTAAGTTAGAAAATTTTGGTTCCTTAAGGGTGTCACACAAACAATTGTTGTTTTCAGCAAGTTAAATTGTTCAAAACAGATAACAAAGTTCATATTTGATTAGAACACAAAATTTTAGGTGGATTACATGTTTCAAATATTGAAATTGGAATTAGGATAATTTAATTATGAATTAAACAATATTAAACAAGTTTTAAATGGATTTGAAACAAGTTTGAATTTAATTGAAGTTTCATTTGTTCAAAACATAATTTCAAACTCACATTTGAAAAGTGCACACTTTGATGGTTTGAAAACATATTTTGCATGTTCAAAATTATTTTATTTTGAGCAAGTTATGAATTTTGCAATTTAAAAGATTTAATTAAAGCATTGAATTATTGCACCAACTTTAATTAGGAAAAACAGTAAACAAATTTTATGGAAAAGGTTGAAAACATGTAGCAAATGTTTTACTGAACATATAGAGCTATCAAACATAATTTTTGGGTTATTAATGAATTTATTATGCAAGTTTTTATAATCATTCTTATTCTGCCCATTTTAGTAAACAGAGGGAAACATGCTCAAAATTAATTTAATTGTGCCCAAATAAAATACCAATGTGTAGAGTTTTTTAAGACAAATTTTTAGAGCCCAAGTTTTCTTAAATTGGATGAGTAGAATTAAAGTTATGAAATTCCAAAGTTTCCACTTTTTATTGCATTTTCAGTAATTAATTATTTAGGGCAAAAATTATTACAGAAACATATTGCAAACTTGACATTAATAGAAAGAGCACAGAATTATGAAGCCACAGGATTTTGAATCATTCGATTTGGAGCAAGATTCAATTTTTAATGGATTTTACAAGTAATGTTTCAGATCTGCTTTTCTGAATTTCAGGCAGAAAAGAAAAAACAGCAGAAAATAAAAGTTGGATGAGTAGAATTAAAGTTATGAAATTCCAAAGTTTCCACTTTTTATTGCATTTTCAGTAATTAATTATTTAGGGCAAAAATTATTACAGAAACATATTGCAAACTTGACATTAATAGAAAGAGCACAGAATTATGAAGCCACAGGATTTTGAATCATTCGATTTGGAGCAAGATTCAATTTTTAATGGATTTTACAAGTAATGTTTCAGATCTGCTTTTCTGAATTTCGGGCAGAAAAGAAAAAACAGCAGAAAATAAAAGGGGGGGGGCTTGGGGATCGAACCCAGGACCCAGGGGGTGCGCGCAAGGGGTTTAACCAGTGGGGTGGTGGCTCAATTGGTGACAGGGAAAGGGGCAGTGGGGGGTTAAGGTTCAGAAACGGCCCTGGATAATTCGGAAAAAGGAGAGAAAAGGTGGGGGAGCTGGGATTCGATCCCCCCACCTCTGGCTTGCGCGCAACAGCAGCTAGCCACTGCGGTGGTTGTCTGAATCGTGACAGAGAGGGGAACCCGGGGGAGATAAGTTGTGGGTGGGCGCGAATTTTTCTCTGAAACTGGAACTGGTCGTTCCTGGACAGAGCCAGGCAGCGAACGGCAGCTGCTCGCCGGCAGCTGCTGCGCTCGCGGGGGTGGCCGTGGGTGGAGGCGCTGTGGGCGTGCGTTAGGAGGAGAGGGAGGGGAGTGAGGGGGAGAGGGGAGGCTCACCTCGAGTGCCAGATGGAGGAGGCGCAGGGGATCGGGGCGGACAGCAGGGGCGACCGGCGACCTTGGAGCGGACGGCGGCGGCGGCTCGGGCCGTCCCCGCCCGTGCCGAGGGGGGGAGAAGGGAGCCTGCGGTGGGGGCTTTCCATTCCCTCCCTCACCGCGGCCGGAGGGGCCCCGACGGCGGTGATCACCGGAGAAGGGAGGGGCTCGGTGTGGTTCAGGTTACAGAGAAAAAATACAGAGGTGAGAGAGATGGAGGGGAGGTGGAAGAAGGAGGGGAAGGAGAAGTGCGGCTAGGGTTAGGGGAACCCTAGGGTTCGGCCTAGGTCTTATAGAAGGGATCGATGGAGCTGCAGCCGTTGCTCTCCTTCTCTGCTACGTGTACAGGCAGGATGGAGTCCGTACCGAGGTTGAAGAAAGCGCTCGAAGGGGTATGGGCCAAGGAGAAAAAATGGGCTGGGCCTTCTGGTTGCTCTCTCTCCCTTTGCTCTTTTTAAATATGTTTGTTCTATTTATATTTTTTTTTGCTGAAATGAATTAGGAAGAGGATGAGGGTTTGGAGTTAGGGAAAATTTTGAGAAAAAATTGGGTGGGTTGATTAGGTCAAAAACAACCAATCGTCAACTTAGTTTTCCAAAAGTTCCAAATTTTAAATGATGTTTGTGATTTAATTCAAATTGGATGGAGTTTATCATTAAGTGAATTATTTGAACAAAATTTAAATTGGATTGGACTTTTAGTTTAAAATGAAAACAAAGGATTGAAATTGTTTTGTTAATTTGCAAGAATTCAAATTGGGTGCTGTTTGTGGATGATTTGAATTTTGAAATTACCACTAGGGTTTTCAACAAAAGGGAAAAGTTTTTTATTAACAAGCAATTTGATCAAAATGACTTCAAACTATTGAAAACAATTGAATTGTTTTAGTTTGCAATTTTGGTCAATGTGGGAAAGTTTAATTTGGTTTGAATCTTTGATTTGTTTTGCAAACATGATGCAATGCATATGATGCATGTGATGCATGCAAAAAAAGAAAAACAACCAACTTCTATCTAGGGTAACACCCCAGGTGTTACAGAAACCTCCTCTTTGAGTGAAAGGCTTGATGCTATTATGTCTATGCTTGTTAATGGTAAAGCTCAAGTTGATCCAAATAATGTTCCTTTAGCCTCTTTGGTTGATCAAGAAGAGCATGTTGATGTAAACTTTATTAGAAATAATAATTTTAACAACAATGCTTATAGAAATAATTTTGCTGGAAACAATTATAAACCCTATCCTCCTAATAGTGGTAGTGGTTATTCTTATGGTAGATCTTTAATGCTTAGTGAGGAAAGAATTGTAGAAGTTGAAAGAGCAACTAAGAACTTTATGCAAATGCAATATGAACAAAATAAGTTGTGTACTAAAAATATGGAAGAACAATCTGCTATGCTGAGAACTATTAGCCAACAAATTGGGAACTTAAATAGAGAAATCTCTAGTTTGCAAAGTAAAATTTCAACTGTCGAGGATAGTATTTCGGCCCTGTCAGATGCACAATTTTCTTTGATCAATAAGATGGCTGCTAAAACTGAAACCATTTAAGATAATCCTTTTGCTTCAACCAATGCTATCCAAGTTCGAATTGATGATAATGTTAGGTTGATGGCTGAATTACATGCTAGGTGGAAAAGAGAAGATGAATTGGCTAAAAAGAATAATATTGCTAGAGTTTGTACTATCACAACCACTAGTAAAACTGAAGCTCCAAGTTCTAGTAAACCTCCTAGTATCAATGGTAGAGTAGTTGGTGTTTATAAAGTATCTACTCCTTTGGTGAAACGTGCTAAATTGCCTCAAATTGTTGAAACTGCTTGTAATAAAAGTGCTGAAATTTTTAAAGAAGTAGGAGATAATGGTCCTATTACCTTTGATGATAATAACTTTGATTTTTATGATTGTAATATCTCTAAAGTTATTATGTTTCTACAATATCTTGCTAGAAGTCCCAATGCTAGTGCCATGAATATGGCCTTTACTAAACATATTACTAATGCTCTCATGAAAGTTAGGGAAGAAAATTTGAAACTTGAGACTTCTATCCCTATAAAATTGGATGATGGTTGGGAACCTATCATTAAGATAAAAGTAAATGATTTTGATTTCAATGCTTTGTGTGATCTTGGTGCTAGTATCTCTGTTATGCCTCAAAAGCTCTATGATATTCTTGATTTACCACCGTTGGAACACTGTTATTTGGATGTTCATCTTGCTGATAATGCTAAGAAGAAAACTCTTGGTAGAATTGATAATGTTATCATTATGGTTAATAATAACCTTGCCCCTGTTGATTTTGTTGTTATGAATATTGAATGCAATGCTTCTTGTCCTATTGTTTTGGGAAGACCTTTCCTTAGAACTGTTGGTGCTGTTATTGACATGAAAGAGGGGAGCATTAAATATCAACTTCCCCTCAAGAAAGGTTTAGAACACTTTCCTAGAAAGAATATGAAGCTACCCTTTGACTCTATTATAAGAGAAAAATATGATGTTGATGCTTCTACACTTGAAAATACTTGAGTTTCCCTTTTATGCCTAGCTGAAAGGCGTTAAAGAAAAGCGCTACCGGGAGACAACCCGTTTTATTTCTCTGTTTTCATTCTGTTTTTCTTTGTTTTCCTTGGTGAGATTTGCACCTGAGTGTTGTATATTTTCTTAGCAACCCTGCTGTATCTTTTCTTTTGTGTTTTTGTTGATCCAAGTAAATCCTCTAGTGGGAAGTTGACACTATATTTCGGATTTCTACGCAGAAAACAGATTTCTGCTGTCCACTGTTAATTCCGTTAAACATAATAGAAAATTTACAATGTCTTGAGATATTTTGTGCTTAATTCTGAGTTATATACGCAACTTTTCTTAGTTGACCACTTTTTTATTTGAGCAACTGAAGATTTTCTAAAAAATCGATCTCTGCCTGTTGTTCTGTTTTTGACAGATTTCTGCCATTTATCGCATTTGCATCTTAGTTTCTTTCTTTTGGTGTTCTTTTGAGAAAAAGAGTTTTAAAAGAAGTTGTGACAGTAGCTAATATGTTTTTTTTATTGCTAGTCTTGTTTTTAAACTTAACCATGTGAGTTTATTATTTCGATTGCACTAATGTTGCTAATGAAGATTGTAAGATTTTTGATGTGAAGGAACTTTTCAAGGGTCAAGAGAAGAGGATGATATGATGTGATCAAGAAGAGTGAAAAGCCTAATCTTGGGGATGCCCTAGTGGTACATCCCAGCAAATTCCAATAAGACTCAAGCATCTAAGCTTGGGGATTCCCAAGGCATCCCCTTCTTCATCAACAAATTATCAGGTCACTTCTAGTGAAACTATATTTTTATTCGTTCGCATCTTATGTGCTTTACTTGAAGCGTCTTTTATTTTTGTTTTCAGTTTGCTTTTGATTTTGCTTTCAGTTTGTTTTTACTTTCATAATAAGCTTGGTTGGACCCCAGAATTCATTGGAGAGTGACACGCTCCGCTTTTTCATGAGAATATGTTGTATTCTTAGTCTCTGTCTGGCTGCTGCATTTATTTAGCTCCTGTTTTGCATGCACCTCTTATCAGAGCTGTTAGTTTTAGTAGTGTTATTTGAGTACTCTCATGTTTGCTTTCTGTATCTGTCGTGGGAAAGTCACGGCAGATGTTACCGGAGGTAACTTAGGTTGGGGTAAATCGACTCTGGTGTTTGGGAGAGGGTTTCACTCAGATCGGACACAAGGTTTATCCTGGTTCAGCCTCTCCATTGGAGATGATAGCTTACTTCCAGCTAGGATCATATTTATTGGCGATCTAGAGGCTCGGACTGCAATGTCACCGAGACTCCAATCTAGGGTTACAAGTACTTGCTCTCGTATAACTAGAATAACTCGAATCCCCTGTCTACGCCATAAGGGCCGGTTTATATAACACCCGGTTTCCTGGCTTTCCTTACAAGATACATCTAGAGCCCTACTCGGGGTCTACACGTAACCCTAAACTACTCTTCGTGCCCTCCATGTCTTGGATTCCGTGGCCTGCACCGCCTTATGGCCTTCTAGAATCTCCCTTTCCACAAGCCGAGTTACCAATACGACTGCTGGCCTATTAGTGACACTCGGCCCATCATCATATTACAAGGTCTCGCGTAAACTTCCTCCAGTCGAGTCTTTATTCCTCTGCACGGGCCTGCCGGGTTATTATCCCCCCAACAGTAGTCCCCAGAATAGCTTGGGCATCCTGGTTGACGCGCCCTTCTTGTAGCTTCAAACTTTAAGCATAAGACAAACCTCCAACCACGAAGCGCACGCTATTCCCTGCAAAACAATAAACATTTACATACAATAGTGTTATAGGTTATATTGCTTTAACTATAGCTAGGCCGGCTCTTTCGGAGGTCCATATAATAACCCAACCATTGTATCAATTCGAGTACCAATTCTCAAATAAACTCTTCAGTGACCATTTCATAACCCGACTTTCATATTCCTCATAGGCTAGTCCGAGTAATAATTCCGAGACCGGCTCTTTTGGCGGTCATTTATAAATCGGCTGCATAAAAATAACTTCCACGATCTTGTTTCCGTAATCAACGGGCCGAGTATCCTATCCCGTGATTTTCTCCATTTTACAGTTTGCACTCTAGGGTTTTTACCGCGCTATAAATACAGGGAACAGTGAAACCCTAATCACAAACGCCATCTCCCCTAGCTTCGTCTTGAACCTCCAGGTGCACCATTGGAGCTCAAGACCAAAGCTCGGAGCTCCGACACCGGACTTCACGCGCACGCCGCCGTTGATCACAAGAACCGGCCCGCCGATCCGCGCCGCGTTCAACAAACCCCATCTCCGCCGCCGATTCCTGTTATACCTCCTTAGATCTAAGCTTTGTTTTCTGGATCTTGAACTCGCGTTCTTCGTGTTCATCGCATTCGCCCCTTTTCTTATTTTATTTCTCCTTTTCGCTTTTCACTAAATCTTCTCCAATGTCTCCCAAGGCCCCTCCCAAGTCTAAGGCCAAGGCTACTGCTGTAAAGCAAAAGCCGAGTCAGAAAACCACGGCCAACTGGGCCAGATCGACTGTCACACAGGACAAGATGGAAGAGCTGGCCGAGTCTGGGGTCCTCCCTCCTCAATCGGAAATCTCATGGAGGGCTCCCGAAGAGGAGAGTCGTCCTTCACCTAAAGAAGGTGAAGTTATAGTCTTTCTCGAGCACGTGACTCGGGGTTTCCGCCCTTGGGTCATCCTTTCTTTCGTGAGGTTCTTCACCATTACAAACTCCGGGTCTTTGACATAGGCCCAAATTCGATTTTCAATATTTTTCATTTCATTGTTCTTTGCGAATCGTACCTCTGCATCGCCCCCAATCTCGCATTATTCCTTGAACTTTTCCAGTGCAAACCTTGCTGCGAAAACACGGATGGACCCCTCCTTGTCTGTGGAGGCGTGGCCATCCAAAGACGCAAAAAATATTTGATGCCGACTCTTAATCTTCACACCCATGTGAAGCATTGGCAAAAAACCTTCTTTTATTGCAAAGACACCTCATCACCCGGCGAAAAGCCTCTGCCGGGATTTTCTGTTGAAAACCTTTCTCTTAGTGATAATCTGAGCGCCTTCGCTCGAGAGGCCGATAGACAGGCCATCCAACCCCTCCTTCTCAAACTCTCTGTCTTAAGGGCCCACGGTCTTTGTGGGTTGAATCCAATCAAGACATGGATCAGCTGTAGGATCCAGCCCAATACTCGGGCCACCTGACCGACTCTCTCCGATACTAGGAGAAGTCATATCCGGCCCTCGATGTTAACAAGGCCATGAAGAACTTTCTGGCTGAGAAGGTGGAGGTCATCAAGAGCATCTTTGGGCTCTCCCCCTTCACCCGCACAAACCTGGGTCCACCAGTAAGAACCGAGTAATCTCCTCTATACCCGTTAATTTTTCAAACACGCGTATACTAACTTTTATCTTTGTTGTTCTTACTCAGGAATCTGATGATTGGTGGAAGATTGAATCCCCTCCTCCTTCAGAAAACTCGGAAGACGAAGAGCCGAGTGACAACGAAGAAGGTGATTCCGAGTTACTAAACAACTATTTTGTCGGCTTACTAGACCAAGAATCTCCTCCCACCTTGATTCCTGACATTACGCCACAATCACCAGCACCGGCTGAAAAGGCCGCCTTTCCATCTGAAGAAAGCGAGACCGAACAACCTGAAGCCGAGTTAAGCAAGAAAAGGAAATCCAGGGGAGTCACGTTCAAGGTGCCATACTCCTCCATGACCACAGAGTCGTACTCATATGCTGGTATGTGCAAACTTAACGAATATTTAACTACTGTATCATCACAGAAGGTTGCATCTCCTCCAACCATGCAACGGGCAACTCGGTCTTCACCGGGTGACGGGGGTCTCAACCCGGGACTTCCTCTTTGATCGCCCTCTCGCCGAGCCGGTACTCCTTCATCTCATCACAATTATGTTCATCGAAAATATCCAACTCCGAGTCACCCCTTAGCCAGAAAACTTCGAGTCTAATTTCCAACTCTCTGTCAGTGTCTTCCGGGTCAAGCAACGATCTTCCCAGTGATTTCATCGTGAATACCGGGTAAATTTCATAACTTGCTTGACTATATCCCATATACTTTGCATGTTTCACCTTTATCAACCACTAAACACATTGTTTTTCTTCCCTCAGAGACAAGGTCACACTCAGCGATCCGGTTGAAACCCCTGCCGAAGACTCGACGGCGGTTGACCCGGAGAGCAACACCAATCCCCAGCCCGCCGAAGAGCCGGCTAATGAAGCCAACCCAGGAGCCGAGTCTTCTCCTCCCGCCCCCCAGCCGACTGATCCCGAGGTTGAATACCTTGGAACAAAAAAGGCAGCTGCTACTCCACAGACCGCCGCTGCCAAATTTGACGCGGGGGAGCAGAAGGCAACACCACCACCGGCTGACCGGGATGCTAGCTCTTCCAGGCCAAATCTTAGCGGCCATGAATTTGAAAAGCTACTGAAGGAGTATCGCGCCTTGAAAGCAACTGAAGACGAGATTGTCGAGTCTTTGGCAGCTGAGCACCAGGTTTATTTAACTGATGTTATTTATATATACTTATCCTAGTCCCCAAGTTCCGAGTAAACTGTCCACAGTCACTCGGTACTTGCAAATATATAGTCTTTCTTATACAAACTTCAGAATACCCTAGTCCCTAAGTTCCGAGTAAACTGTCCACAGTCACTTGGTACTTGAAAATATATTTGAGAACCGGTAGAACTTGTTTTCTGTGCATTAAACTGGACATCCAAATCCAGTCCCCATGTAACTCTTGAAGCTCATTGCCGACTGATATTGCTTTGCCCTTTCCAGGCTTATGTAACTCGTACTGATGAAGTACTTGCAAAAACAAATGAACTCCTGCAAGACGAGGCAAAACTCCGTGAAGAACTGGAGGCCAACCTCAAGGATCTCTCCAAGAAATACAAGAAGCAGACGAAGAAACTCCGGAACACTGAGGAGTTCGTCAAGAAACTCACAACTTTCATAACCAATACCTATGACTCCATCATAGGTAAGGCACAACTATTTTCCCACTATCGCTTTGTGTTAACCGGATTTCCCTATTTTACAAGGTTTTGACCCGGATCACACTATCTTACTCCCCTTTTTGTATTGCAGATCCGAATGAAGTTGCTGGGAAACCCGACGACCTTCAGAAGCTTAAAATAATCAAGACTATCATCCAGCAATTTGAGGCAGGGACAAAATGGACACTCGAATTTGTGAAGTTGGCCGGTGACTACACTAGTGTAACACACATGCTTGAAGCATACTCGACAGTCCCTGCTTGGATTGATGCCTGGAAGCGCTCAGCATGCCGGGTTGGCGTGATACGCGGCCTTGCCTTGGCTAAGGCCTACTACCCCAAGATTGAGCCGACAAAGCTTGTAGACGGGTTTCCTGAGTTCAAGACCGATGGCACCAAGTTCTCGGGCAAAGACCTCAAGGCCATCAACACCCAGATCCGACACTCGGCTGGCTTGATCGCCGAGAACCTTGACCTAAACAAGCTTACCGCGCCGTTCAATGATGAGGATAAGCCGGCTCCCTTCCATGCTCCTGCGCCCTTTGATATGCTATCTCGCTTCAAGGAGGAGCTTGCCAAGGAAAAGGCCGAGGCCGGTACTGCACCAACTTCATCAACTCCGGTAGTTCCTCCTCCATCTCGTGCTCCCTCCATAGGTGAGCCGGACATGGACACGGAGAAATCGCCAGAGGGGACCCCTGAAGAACCGGCCACCAAGACCACGCACGATGGCTCGGCTGCAGCGGTTGAGTAATGCTACTCCCTCTTATCAGTAAAAAATCATTTGGCCAATGGGCATTGTAATATGCCTTTTAAACACTGCTATTTGATAGTGCGTCTGTGCACTTTTTGATATTCTTCCTAAGGCTTGTAATACTTTAAACTTTTGTGGTTTCGATGACCCTTCCGGTTGTCGCTTTGGTATGCAAACCTATTTTTGCACAATTTTGCTGTTATATGCTTTGTGATAAAGATGCCGAGTCTTGGTCTTAGGATTGTGAAATTTTTTACTCACAAGTCCCCAAGACCCGGACTCTGGGTCTGAGGATTCTTGACTTGAGAAATTTTGTTTTCTCAAGTCCCCAAGTCCCAAACTTTCATTGACATGAAGGTGAAGGCTTAATCTGTGCAACATCACCCCTTATAAATTCCTGATATCTATGTACGCTTGTGCGTTTTGAATTTATGCGTAATATGTAATGAGTTTCCGGTTGTCGCCTTTGCTCTGCATAACTTATGGTTTAGATGACCCTTCTGAAGCTATAAGCCGGTTTTCGCATGGATTTTCAATGTTGTTATAACTCTAATAAAAACAAGGTTAGGCAAGTCCCAATGGGCATCATGACTAATTGGATTTATAGGTTAGCAAACACGCCATTTTGTTGCGAGTCACATCAAGCTTAAACCAAAAAGTTCAAGAAAAGATTTGGCTCGATTGTCCGGGTTACGAGATTGAAACTGTACTTATTGCAAGTAATCAGTCCTCACAACCGAGTGGCATCGTGGCCGGGTCTGAGTATGCAATTGTGCTATTCAATAAATCAGCCCCCAAGACCTATATATGTGTACTACGCAACAGTAGGCTTTCTGCTCTACCGGCTTATAGATAGCTTGAACACTAAAAAAGGAAAAGATGCACAAATTTAGACCCACTAAAGCATACGCCTTACTAATGGAAAACATATTTGACTGAAACAACACACTAGTAAATACAAAGCATGATCAATTATAGAAAAATATGCAAGAAACTGACAAAATTTAAGGAACATAATAACTGTCATGATTCAACCATTTCTTTATTGATATGAAAAGGTTAGGTCAGCAGGCCGTCTCACTAAAAACCCTCCAGTCCCCATTGGTACCCTGGATAGTAAAAGAGCACGTCTGAAACCTGCTGCCTGTTACATCGCGTAATAAAATTTGCAAACCGAGTCTATGCTAAGTGTAGTAAGGGCGCAGCTGGGCCACGTTCCATGGTCGTTCGCGCTCTTGCATCGAAAAAGAGGAATGAGTAGTGTCATTCACATAGTCCGACTCTTTCCTTGCATCAACTAGGTAATACGATCCATTGTGTAGATTCCGGCTTATAATGAACGGGCCCTCCCATGGGGGGGACAAGTTGTGTTTTCCCTCTTTAGATTGCGCCCAACGCAACACCAGGTCTCCTTCCTGAAAAGCACGCGTCCTGACCCGGCGGCTGTGATATCGCCATAAATCCTGCTGATATACTGCATACCGCTCCAAGGCTTGCTCCCTGTGCTCTTCTAACATGTCCACAGCGTCTTGCCGGGTCTTCTCGTTTTCTACCTCAACATAGGCCACCACTCGTGGCGAGTCATGGATAATATCACTTGGGAGAACGGCCTCTGCACCATAAACCATAAAAAACAGGGTCATCTGAGTAGACTTGTTAGGTGTAGTATTGATTCCCCAAACCACAGAGGGTAACTCCTCAAACCATGCTCCAGCAGCTCAGAGACACGGGACTCGTAATCGTGGTTTTAACCCACGAAGTAGCTCTTGGTTTGCTCTCTCCACATGACCATTGGCTTGTGGATGGGCCACCGAGGCTACATCAAGTTGAATGCCATTGATTCCACAGAACTTCTCCATCTCTCCTAAAGACATATTGGTTCCATTGTCTGTGATTATGCTGTGGGGGTATCCAAACCGATATATGATCTTCTTCAAGAATTGCACAGCTGTGGCCGCTTCACAGTTCGTAACTGGCATGACCTCAACCCACTTTGTGAACTTATCAACGGCCACCAGTAAATGAGTCTTTTTGCACTGAAACATGTGGAAAGGGCCCACCATATCTATACCCCAAACAATGAACGGCCAAGTCAATGGAATTGTCCGCAGCTCCATAGCCGACACATGGGTTTGCCGAGCATACCTCTGACATCCATCACATCTTACCACCAAGCGTTCTGCGTCTGCTAAAGCCATAAGCCAAAAGAAACTGTGCCGATACGCCTTGGCCTCAAGGGATCTTGTGGAGGCATGGTGTCCACAATCACCTTCATGAATTTCTTTCAATATTTGTCGGCCTTCTTCTGGAGCTACGCAGCGTAAAAAGACACCTATAGCACTTCTCTTGTAAAGCTCACCGCCAATGATAGAGTAACCTTTTGCCCGTCACTGGATTTGCCGGGCTACAACTTCCTGCTGTGGTAACTCGCCCCATAGTAGAAATGCCAGGAACGGCTCAGTCCATTCTGGAATAGCGCGCACCGCGGTGGGTCCCGGTGAGCTATCTCTTCTTCTGACTCGGTTTTAACGGAAGGCTGCCACAATTGATCCAAGAAAACATTAGGCGGGACCGGCTCTCGACGGGGTCCGAGTCTCGACAGTGCGTCCGCAGCCTCGTTCTTACGCCGGTCAATGTGCTCCACCTGATACCCTGAGAAAGACCCGGCTACTTTGTCCACCTCTCTGCGGTATGCTGCCATTGTTGAATCCTTCATGTCCCACGTTCCTGAGACCTGTTGTACCACAAGATCCGAGTCTCCGTAGAACTTTATACGCTTAATGCTCATCTCCTTTGCTACACGCAATCCATGCAACAAGGCCTCGTACTCGGCTACATTGTTAGAGCAATCAAAATGAATTTGCAGAACGTAACGCAACTTATCTCCTTTTGGCGATGTGAGCACAACGCCGGCTCCCGATCCTTCATACTGCTTGGAACCATCGAAATGCATAACCCAAGATTATGAACTTGGCAGTAACGAGGGCACGCTTGTCTAAGTCCAATCATTGATAAAATCAACCAGCGCCTGAGACTTGATTGCAGATCGGGGCTCATAATTGATGTGATAATCACCCATCTCAATGGCCCACTTGGCTACCCTACCTGTAGCATCTGTATTTCTTATGATATCTGCCATGGGTATGGAACTTACCACTGTGATGGGGTGTTCTTGAAAATACGGCTTCAATTTCCGACTGGCCATGAATACCACAAACACTAGCTTCTGCCAATGCGGATACCGCTGCTTCGCCTCTGATAAGACCTTGCTCACGTAATACACCGGCCGTTGCACCGGGTAATCCTTTCCATCCTCTTTACGCTCGACCACGACTACTGCACTAACTTCTCGAGGCCCGACCGCAACATACAGCAACATGGGCTCTTTGGGACCCGGCGCTACCAAAACCGGGTCTTCAGATAGCTGCTTCTTCAGAGCTTCAAACGCCTCATCCGCCTCTTGATCCCATACGAAATTGTCTGTTTTCTTCAATAGTCGGTATAGGGGTATTGCCTTTTATCCGAGCCGAGATATGAACCGGCTCAGCGCTGCTATGCATCCTGTAAGTTTCTAAACATGTTTCAATTCCTATGGCTTTTTTAGGCTCTGAATAGTTTTGATATTCTCTGGGTTAGCCTCGATCCCTCGCTCAGAAACGATGAAACCAAGTAGTTTCCCCGCAGGAACTCCGAACACACATTTTGTTGGGTTGAGCTTCATTTTGTATCTCCTCAGGTTCTTGAAGGTCTCTTTTAGGTCATCAATGAACGTTTTGGCATTCCTTGTTTTGATCACCACGTCATCGACATAAGCATGGACATTGCGCCCAATCTGATCCTCAAAGCACTTCTGAATGCACCGTTGGTATGTTGCGCCGGCATTTTTCAATCCAAAGGTCATGGTCTTGTAACAAAAAGCTCCAAAGGGGGTTATGAACGACGTCTTCTCCCAATCCTCCTCTTTGAGCTTTATCTGATGATACCCGGAATAGGCATCCCGAAAGCATAACAAGTCACTTCCCGCCACCGCATCTATGATCTGGTCTATCCTTGGAAGGGCGAACGGATCTTTTGGACAATGCTTGTTGAGACCCGTGTAGTGTATGCACATTCTCCACTCGTTATTCTTTTTCAACACTAGAACCAGGTTAGACAACCACTTGGGGTGGAAAACCTCCATGATAAAGCCGGCTGCTAAGAGCCGAGCTACCTCTGCTCCTATAGCTTTTCTTCTTTCTTCATTCATTTTCCTCAGGCCCTGCTTCACTGGCCGGGACTTGGGGTCAACATGTAAGCTGTGCTCAGCGAGTTCAGTCGGGATACCCGGCATGTCGCTAGGCGTCCATGCAAAAACATCCTGATTCTCACGGATAAACTCGATGAGCGCGCCTTCCTCCTTGTTATCCAGGTTGGACCCTATGAAGAACTGCTTGTAAAAGTTGCCCTCAATGAAAGCCACCATCTTTGTGTCTTGGGCTGCTTTAAACTTAGCTCTCTCATCATCGGTATTTGGTTTTTTCAAAGCTGTTCGATCTTCCGGGTCCACCTGAGACCTGTAATACATGAGCTCTTCCTTTGCACAGGCTTGTTCTGCGAGGGCCGCACCTCCCTCATCGCACTCTACTGCCACAGCCGTGTTCCCATGAATAGTGATGGTCCGTTTAGGGCCCAGAATTTTTAACTGTAGGTAAACGTAACACGGTCTTGCCATGAACTTGGCGTAAGCCGGCCTTCCAAACAGTGCGTGATAAGGACTGCGTAATTTCACCACCTCGAATGTGAGCCACTCTACTCTGTAATTATCCTTGGATTCTCCAAAAGCAACCTCTAGTGATATCTTTCCCTCAAGGCATGCCGAATGTCCTGGTACAATTTCGTGAAAAACTGTGAGCTTTTCTACAGCTGAGACTCTTTGAGCCCCATACGTAAAAAGGTCTCCCAATATAGGATATTGATACTGCTCCCACCATCCATCCGAACCTTTTTTAACTCATAGCCATTGACCTGCGGTGCTAATACCAAAGCTAGCAAACCCGGATGTTCTATTGCTTCCGGGTGACCCCCTCTGCTCCATGTTACTTCCTGATCTGACCATCTCAGGTATCTTGGAACACCCGAAGAAACCAAGTTTACAACTCTTTTGAGTATCTTCCTTTCCCTCTTGGTGGTCCAAGTGGTGTGAACATGATACCGTCCTAGCTGCTTTGGGTTACTCTTAAAACCCCCTGCGCCACCCTGGTTATTACTCGCGTTGCCAGCTCCTGCATTGCCTGCGGGGTATGGGCCGTTGCCCTGGTTTCCACCCAGATCCGGCCCTCCTCCCCGGCCTACACCTTGCAGCGCCATCTGTATTTCCGCATTTTTCCACCTTTGTAGATCCACGCATTGCTCCAATGAATGGTTAGCCGGCCTGCCATTCCTACTATGGCGCGGGCAAGGCATCTTGAACGCTTCGATGTGGTTAGTCGGCCGTGGTGGCCCTTGATAGTTGCTTCCTCCGTTCAAATTTCCTCCGTTAAAGTTTCCGTCCGCTCTGGGCCTTGCAAACCCGGCCTCAGTATTGGCGACTAACTCGGAGCCCCCTCATACGGACGTTTATGCTGGTGGTTTCCATTGCCACCATTGTTGCCTCCATTGTTATTCGGTGCAGCCCCGTTACCGGTTCTTCCATTACTATTCACATTAGCTTTTCCCTTCTTATCCTCAATATCTTCTTCTGTGGTGTCGGTGGAGTCATGCTTGTTGCACGCGTCCATCAACTCCCCCATAGTAATTTCTGAAACATGCCTACTGGATTTCATGCGTACCAATTTTTGCACCAAGGGCGTATATCTGCATGTTTTCGCCATATCTTGTATCGCATCCTTTGGCTGGATATCGGTGGAAGAGTGGAGTATCTCCATGACTCGGTGCACCCAGCTGCGTGCCGACTCTCTTTTTCTCTGCACACACCGATCCAAGTCGCCAACCGTGTATAATTTCCTGCAAGTTCCATGAAAATGCTTGACGAAAGCCGACTTAAGCTCACTCCACGAATTGATAGACCTCTCAGGCAGATTATTGAACCATAGTTTAGCTGCTCCTTCAGACATCATGAGATACATAAATTTCTCTTGGAGCTTTTCTGAAGCGTTGCGGATAGACCTGGCCATCTCATAGCCGCTTAACCAGGTCTCAGGATCCATGGTCGGCTCATAGTTGACAACTTTACCAGATTCTTTGAACTTGTCCGGGTAAGGCTCGGCCCTGATAGCGTCTGATAAGCATTTGGGTCCGGCTAAGTTCGTCAACACCGGCCTTATTCTTGAAACGTGTGAAACCTCGGCTGCTGCGGCGGGAGGCGCGCCAACTCCTGGACCTCGCGCTACAAACCCGGCCGCACGCCTTGCCCGAGAACTATCCAATATAGCCTGTGTCGCTGAGACCGCAGGAGCCGCTGGTCTAAGTGGAGGAGGCGACATTTGCTGCTACTCTGCCCTCCGTCGTGCTGAATTCGACTGAATGTTCCTCGTATTACCTTCATGCCGACTGATATACGGCGTTCCGTGCATGCCGCTCCTATTGTCCGCGTAATTTGCTTGCTGAGCCACCGCGGTGTGTAACATCTCTATAACCCGTCGGGTTTCTATTGCTTGAGGCAACTCTCCCAGTGGAATACGGTCGAGCGCTAAAGTTGCGGCGTACACGTTGTCCATAGGGTTATTGAAGTGACCCGACGGGGTGTGAAATCGTGATGGTGGTGGTTGCACAGCATTGCCCCCGGCTGGCATGTTAATCGGTTGTCCCCCGAGCGCTGCTCCTGCGTTCCCAGTTCCTTGATTCACGATCGGGATTTGCTGGTCTTGAGGCGTAATGAATAACGCGGCCGGTTGTAGGGCTCCTCCTGTCGCAGGCAGTCTCGTATGATGCCTCTGATTATATGCTCTAGTCGTTTGTGCCTGTATGTGATCCTCTAACTCATCCAAATGACGTTGACGCACGGCCATCTGTAGTTTCTCGGCTTCTACATCTCTCCTCTATTGTTCCAACGCTCGGCGGGCCACATCCAAGTCTCTGGCCCGGGCCGCCACGTTCTCCGGGGTTATCACCGTTGCTAACACTGTGGGATCCAAGATCAAGTTGTTGCTGAACAGAGCCGGATTTGGTGGGTGTGACGTTCCCGCACCAGCTGTTCTGTTCGTCCTAAATCCGAACATGTTCCTGTGATGAGCAGTTTCCCCTGTTTCGCTGGTGACTGACGTCTGCTCACCATCGACCCGGGCTCCAGCCGGGTTTCCATTGATCGGAGTCTGTTGTTGGGCCAACGCTTGCGCCGCACCAGCCGCGGCTACTAACACATCACCCTGATTCAGATTTATCGCAGGGGCTGTGTAGACCGCGACTCGGCGTGCAATGCCTGGTGAAGATTCATATTCTTCTTCCTCGCAGCTATCTTCTTCATACCGATCTTCGAGCAGGTGCAGGATAGATTCAGTGTCATCATCTCCGGTAACCCGTCCACGCGGGGTCCATGCCGGCTCCTCCGGATGTTCCCTCTTCGTGGTGGGTGCTCTCTCCAGTTCTACCGTGCCTACCGACTCTTCGCCATCCGATCGAACACAGGTGGCGGCCCCTGACACAGAATCATATTCATTATTGTCAAAAATTGAACCAGATGTACGAACCATACCCACGAAGATGTTAAACCGGCCAATCGTGACGATAGATCCGGTTTCCAGCTGGTCCGACTGTGGCCCCCAGCCAAAATCATCGACGATCTGCTCTCCTTCGGAGTTGGTGTAGCTCTCGCCGATAACGAGGTTCTTCATGCTTTCCAGAGCTTCTCCTGTAACGTAAACACCTTTGGACGTAGGCCCCACGGCGCCAACTGTCGTGGGAAAGTCACGGCAGATGTTACCGGAGGTAACTTAGGTTGGGGTAAATCGACTCTGGTGTTTGGGAGAGGGTTTCACTCAGATCGGACACAAGGCTTATCCTGGTTCAGCCTCTCCATTGGAGATGATAGCTTACTTCCAGCTAGGATCATATTTATTAGCGATCTAGCGGCTCGGACTGCAATGTCGCCGAGACTCCAATCTAGGGTTACAAGTACTTGCTCTCGTATAACTAGAATAACTCGAATCCCCTGTCTACGCCATAAGGGCCGGTTTATATAACACCCAGTTTCCTGACTTTCCTTACAAGATACAGCTAGAGCCCTACTCGGGGTCTACACGTAACCCTAAACTACTCTTCGTGCCCTCCATGTCTTGGATTCCGTGGCCCGCACCGCCTTATGGCCTTCTAGAATCTCCCTTTCCACAAGCTGAGTTACCAATACGACTGCTGGCCCATCAGTGACACTCGACCCAGCATCATATTACAAGGTCTCGCGTAAACTTCCTCCAGTCGAGTCTTTGTTCCTCTGCACGGGCCTGCCGGGTTATTATCCCCCCAACATTAGTCACCCGAATAACTTGGGCATCCTGGTTGGCGCGCCCTTCTTGTAGCTTCAAACTTTAAGCATAAGACAAACCTCCAACCACGAAGTGCACGCTATTCCCTGCAAAACAATAAACATTTACATACAATAGTGTTATAGGTTAGATTGCTTTAACTATAGCTAGGCCGGCTCTTTTGGAGGTCCGTATAATAACCCAACCATTGTATCAATTCGAGTACCAATTCTCAAATAAACTCTTCAGTGACCATTTCATAACCCGACTTTCATATTCCTCATAGGCTAGTCCGAGTAATAATTTCGAGACTGGCTCTTTTGGCGGTCATTTATAAATCGGCTGCATAAAAATAACTTCCACGATCTTGTTTCCGTAATCAACGGGCCGAGTATCCTATCCCATGATTTTATCCATTTTACCGTTTGCACTCTAGGTTTTTTACCGCGCCTATAAATACAGGGCACAGTGAAACCCTAATCACAAACGCCATCTCCCCTAGCTTCGTCTTGAACCTCCAGGCGCACCATTGGAGCTCAAGACCAAAGCTCGGAGCTCCGACACCGGACTTCACGCGCACGCTGCCGTTGCTCACAAGAACCGGCCCGCCGATCCGCGCCGCGTTCAACAAACCCCATCTCCGCCGCCGATTCCTGTTATACCTCCTTAGATCTAAGCTTTGATTTCTGGATCTTGAACTCGCGTTCTTCGTGTTCATCGCATTCACCCCTTTTCTCATTTTATTTCTCCTTTTCGCTTTTCACTAGATCTTCTCCAGTGGCAACCAAGGCCCCTCCCAAGTCTAAGGCAAAGGCAACTGCTGTAAAGCAAAAGCCGAGTCAGACCATCACGGCCAACTGGGCCAGATCGACTGTCACGCAGGACAAGCTGGAAGAGCTGGCCGAGTCTGGGGTCCTCCCTCCTCAATCGGAAATCTCATGGAGGGCTCCCGAAGAGGAGAGTCGTCCTTCACCTAAAGAAGGTGAAGTTATAGTCTTTCTCGACCACGTGACTCGGGGTTTCCGCCCCCGGGTCATCCTTTCTTTCGTGAGGTTCTTCACCATTACAAACTCCGGGTCTTTGACATAGGACCAAATTCGATTTTCAATATTTGTCATTTCATTGTTCTTTGCGAATCGTACCTCTGCATCGCCCCCAATCTCGCATTATTCCTTGAACTTTTCCAGTGCAAACCTTGCTGCGAAAACACGGATGGACCCCTCCTTGTCTGTGGAGGCGTGGCCATCCAAAGACGCAAAAAATATTTGATGCCGACTCTTAATCTTCACACCCATGTGAAGCATTGGCAAAAAACCTTCTTTTATTGCAAAGACACCTCATCACCCGGCGAAAAGCCTCTGCCGGGTTTTTTCTGTTGAAACCTTTTCTCTTAGTGATAATCTGAGCGCCTTCGCTCGAGAGGCCGATAGACAGGCCATCCAACCCCTCATTCTCAAACTCTCTGTCTTAATGGCCCACGGTCTTTGTGGGTTGAATCTAATCAAGACCTGGATCAGCTGTAGGATCCAGTCCAATAGTATTCGCAAGAAACTTCTTTGCGAATACTCGGGCCACCTGACCGACTCTCTCCGATACTCGGAGAAGTCATATCCGGCCCTCAATATTAACAAGGCCATGAAGAACTTTCTGGCCGAGAAGATGGAGGTCATCAAGAGCATCTTTGGGCTCTCCCCTTTCACCCGCACAAACCTGGGTCCACCAGTAAGAACCGACTAATCTCCTCTGTACCCGTTAATTTTTCAAACACGCGTATACTAACTTTTATCTTTGTTGTTCTTACTCAGGAATCTGATGATTGGTAGAAGATTGAATCCCCTCCTCCTTCAGAAAACTCGGAAGACGAAGAGCCGAGTGACAACGAAGAAGGTGATTCAGAGTTACTAAACAACTATTTTGTCGGCTTACTAGACCAAGAATCTCCTCCCACCTTGATTCCTGACATTACGCCACAATCACCAGCACCGGCTGAAAAGGCCGCCTTTCCATCTGAAGAAAGCGAGCCCGAACAACCTGAAGCCGAGTTAAGCAAGAAAAGGAAATCCAGGGGAGTCACGTTCAAGGTGCCATACTCCTCCATGACCACAGAGCCGTACTCATATGCTGGTATGTGCAAACTTAACGAATATTTAACTACTGTATCATCACAGAAGGTTGCATCTCCTCCAACCAAGCAACGGGCAACTCGGTCTTCACCGGGTGACGAGGGCCTCAACCTGGGACTTCCTCTTCGATCGCCCTCTCGCCGAGCCGGTACTTCTTCATCTCATCACAATTATGTTCCTCAAAAATATCCAACTCCGAGTCACCCCTTAGCCAGAAAACTTTGAGTCTCAATTTCCAACTCTCTGTCAGTGTCTTCCGGGTCAAGCAACGATCTTCCCAGTGATTTCATCGTGAATACCGGGTAAATTTCATAACTTGCTTGACTATATCCCATATAATTTGCATGTTTCACCTTTATCAACCACTAAACACATTGTTTTTCTTCCCTCAGAGACAAGGTCACACTCAGCGATCCGGTTCAAACCCCTGCCGAAGACTCGACGGCGGTTGACCCGGAGAGCAACACCAATCCCCAGCCCGCCGAAGAGCCGGCTAATGAAGCCAACCCAGGAGCCGAGTCTTCTCCTCCCGCCCCCAGCCGACTGATCCCGAGGTTGAATACCTTGGAACAAAAAAGGCAGCTGCTACTCCACAGACCGCCGCTGCCAAATTTGACGCGGGGGAGCAGAAGGCAACACCACAACCGGCTGACCGGGATGCTAGCTATTCCAGGCCGACTCTTAGCGGCCATGAATTTGAAAAGCTACTGAAGGAGTATCGCGCCTTGAAAGCAACTGAAGACGAGATTGTCGAGTCTTTGGCGGCCGAGCACCAGGTTTGTTTAACTGCTGTTATTTATATATACTTATCCTAGTCCCCAAGTTCCGAGTAAACTGTCCACAGTTACTCGGTACTTGCAAATATATAGTCTTTCTTATACAAACTTCAGAATACCCTAGTCCCTAAGTTCCGAGTAAAATGTCCACAGTCACTCGGTACTTGAAAATATATTTGAGAACCGGTAGAACTTGTTTTCTGTGCATTAAACTGGACATCCAAATCCAGTCCCCATGTAACTCTTGAAGCTCATTGCCGACTGATATTGCTTTGCCCTTTCCAGGCTTATGTAACTCGTACTGATGAAGTACTTGCAAAAACAAATGAACTCCTGCAAGCCGAGGTAAAACTCCGTGAAGAACTGGAGGCCAACCTCAAGGATCTCTCCAAGAAATACAAGAAGCAGACGAATAAACTCCGGAACACTGAGGAGTTCGTCAAGAAACTCACAACTTTCATAACCAAGACCTATGACTCCATCATAGGTAAGGCACAGATATTTTCCCACTATCGCTTTGTGTTAATCAGATTTCACTATTTTACGAGGTTTTGACCCGGATCACACTATCTTACTCCCCTTTTTGTATTGCAGATCCGAATGAAGTTGCTGGGAAACCCGACGACCTTCCGAAGCTTAAAATACTCAAGACTATCATCCGGCAATTTGAGGCAGGGACAAAATGGACACTCGAAGTTGTGAAGTTGGCCGGTGACTACACTAGTGTAACACACATGCTTGAAGCATACTCGACAGTCCCTGCTTGGATTGATGCCTGGAAGCGCTCAGCATGCCGGGTTGGCGTGATACGCGGCCTTGCCTTGGCTAAGGCCTACTACCCCAAGATTGAGCCGGCAAAGCTTGTAGACGGGTTTACTGAGTTCAAGACCGATGTCACCAAGTTCTCGGGCAAAGACCTCAAGGCCATCAACACCCAGATCCGACACTCGGCTAGCTTGATCACCGAGAACCTTGACCTAAACAAGCTTACCGCGCTGTTCAATGATGAGGATAAGACGGCTCCCTTCCATGCTCCTGCGCCCTTTGATATGCTATCTCGCTTCAAGGAGGAGCTTGCCAAGGAAAAGGCCGAGGCTGGTACTGCACCAACTTCATCAACTCCAGTAGTTCCTCCTCCATCTCGTGCTCCCTCCACAGGTGAGCCGGACATGGACACGGAGAAATCGCCAGAGGAGACCCCTGAAGAACCGGCCACTAGACCACGCACGATGGCTCGGCTGCAGCGGCCGAGTAATGCCACTCCCTCTTATCAGTAAACAATCATTTGGCCAATGGGCATTTTAATATGCCTTTTAAACACTGCTATTTGATAGTGCGTCTGTGCACTTTTTGATATTCTTCCTAAGGCTTGTAATACTTTAAACTTCTGTGGTTTCGATGACCCTTCCGATTGTCGCTTTGGTATGCAAACCTATTTTTGCACAATTTTGCTGTTATATGCTTTGTGATAAAGATGCCGAGTCTTGGTCTTAGGATTGTGAAATTTTTTACTCACAAGTCCCCAAGACCCGGACTCTGGGTCTGAGGATTCTTGACTTCAGAAATTTTGTTTTCTCAAGTCCCCAAGTCCCAAACTTTCATTGACATGAAGGTGAAGGCTTAATCTGTGCAACATCACCCCTTATAAATTCCTGATATCTATGTACGCTTGTACGTTTTGAAGTTATGCGAAATATGTAATGAGTTTCCGGCTGTCGCCTTTGCTCTGCATAACTTATGGTTTAGATGACCCTTTTGACCCTTCTGAAGCTATAAGCCGGTTTTTGCATGGATTTTCAATGTTGCTATAACTCTAATAAAAACAGGGTCAGGCAAGTCCGAATGGGCATCATGACTAATTGGATTTATAGGTTAGCAAACACGCCATTTTGTTGCGAGTCACATCAAGCTTAAACAAAAAAGGTCAAGAAAAGATTTGGCTCTATTGTCCGGGTTACGAGATTGCAACTGTACTTATTGCAAGTAATCAGTCCTCACAACCGAGTGGCATCATGGCCGGGTCTGAGTATGCAATTGTGCTATTCAATCAATCAGCCCCAAGACCTATATATGTTTACTACGCAACAGTAGGCTTTCTGCTCTACCGGCTTACAGATAGCTTGAACACTAAAAAAGGAAAAGATGCGCAAATTTAGACCCACTAAAGCATACGCCTTACTATTGGAAAACATATTTGACTGAAACAACACACTAGTAAGTACAAAGCATGATCAATTATAGAAAAATATGCAAGAAACTGACAAAATTTAAGGAACATAATAACTGTCATGATTTAACCATTTCTTTATTGATATGAAAAGGTTAGGTCAGCAGGCCGTCTCACTAAAAACCCTCCAGTCCCCATAGGTACCCTAGATAGGAAAAGAGCACATCTGAAACTTGCTGCCTGTTACATCGTGTAATAAAATTTGCAAACCGAGTCTATGCTAAGTGTAGTAAGGGCGCAGCTGGCCACGATCCATGGTCGTTCGCGCTCTTGCATCGAAAAGGTGGAATGAGTAGTGTCATTCACATAGTCCGACTCTTTCCTTGCATCCACTAGGTAATACGATCCATTGTGTAGATTCCGGCTTATAATGAACAGGCCCTCCCATGGGGGGCAACTTGTGTTTTCCCTCTTTAGATTGCGCCCAACGCAGCACCAGGTCTCCTTCCTGAAAAGCACGCGTCCTGACCCGGCGGCTGTAATATCGCTGTAAATCCTGCTGATATACTGCATACCGCTCCAAGGCTTGCTCCCTGTGCTCTTCTAACATGTCCACAGCGTCTTGCCGGGTCTTCTTGTTTTCTACCTCAACATAGGCCGCCACTTGTGGCGAGTCATGGATAATATCGCTTGGGAGAACGGCCTCTGCACCATAAACCATAAAAAACAGGGTCATCTGAGTAGACCTGTTAGGTGTAGTATTGATTCCCCAAACCACAGAGGGTAACTACTCAACCCATGCTCTAGCAGCTCAGAGAAACGGGACTCGTAATCGTGGTTTTAACCCACGAAGTAGCTCTTGGTTTGCTCTCTCCACTTGACCATTGGATTGTGGATGGGCCACCGAGGCTACATCAAGTCGAATGCCATTGTTTCCACAGAACTTCTCCATCTCTCCTAAAGACATATTGGTTCCATTGTCTATGATTATGCTGTGGGGGTATCCAAACCGATATATGATCTTCTTCAAGAATTGCACAGCTGTGGCCGCTTCATAGTTCGTAACTGGCATGACCTCAACCCACTTTGTGAACTTATCAACGGCCACCAGTAAATGAGTCTTTTTGCACGGAGACATGTGGAAAGGGCCTACCATATCTATACCCCAAACAGCGAACGGCCAAGTCAATGGAATTGTCCGCAGCTCCATAGCCGACACATGGGTTTGCCGAGCATACCTCTGACATCCATCACATCTTGCCACCAAGCGTTCTGCGTCTACTAAAGCCGTAAGACAAAAGAAACTGTGCCGATACGCCTTGGCCACAAGGGATCTTGTGGAGGCATGGTGTCCGCAATCACCTTCATGAATTTCTTTCAATATTTGTCGGAATTCTTCTGGAGCTACGCAGTGTAAAAAGACACCTATAGCACTTCTCTTGTAAAGCTCACCGCCAATGATAGAGTAACCTTTTGCCCGTCTCTGGATTTGCCGGGCTACAACTTCATGCTGTGGTAACTCGCCCCGTAGTAGAAATGCCAGGAACGGCTCAGTCCATTCTGGAATAGCGCGCACCGCGGCTACAAATTTCGAGTCTGGGTCCCGGTGAGCTATCTCTTCTTCTGACTCGGTTTTAAGGGAAGGCTGCCACAATTGATCCAAGAAAACATTAGGCGGGACCGGCTCTCGACGGGAGCCGAGTCTCGACAGTGCGTCCGCAGCCTCGTTCTTACGCCGGTCAATGTGCTCCACCTGATACCCTGAGAAAGACCCGGCTACTTTGTCCACCTCTCTGCGGTATGCTGCCATCGTTGCATCCTTCCTGTCCCACGTTCCTGAGACCTGTTGTACCACAAGATCCGAGTCTCCGTAGCACTTTATACGCTTAATGCTCATTTCCTTTGCTACACGCAATCCATGCAACAAGGCCTCGTACTTCCAGCTAGGATCGGACACAAGGTTTATCCTGGTTTAGCCTCTCCATTGGAGATGATAGCTTACTTCCAGCTAGGATCATATTGATTGGGGATCTAGAGGCTCGGACTGCAATGTCGCCGAGACTCCAATATAGGGTTACAAGTACTTTCTCTCATATAACTAGAATAACTCGAATCCCCTGTCTACACCATAAGGGACGGTTTATATAACACCCGGTTTCCTGGATTTCCTTACAAGATACATCTAGAGCCCTACTCGGGGTCTACACATAACCCTAAACTACTCTTCGTGCCCTCCAAGTCTTGGATTCCGTGGCCCCCGCCGCCTTATGGCCTTCTAGAATCTCCCTTTCCACAAGCCGAGTTACCAATACGACTGCTGGCCCATCAGTGACACTCGGCCCATCATCATATTACAAGGTCTCGCGTAAACTTCCTCCAGCCGAGTCTTTGTTCCTCTGCATGGGCCTGCCGGATTATTATCCCCCCAACAGTATCATAAAGAGTATATTTGTTAAAGCATGTTTTGTATGGTTCTCGTTGGGAGAAAGAAAACTGCTGCTTGAAGTAGAATCTACAACAGTACAAGTAGAAGCTTGTATAGACTGTGGCTAGAACTTTTTCATGCCATGCTAAATGTTATTTTAGTTTTAAAGCCTTGTGGTTATTGAGTAGCATGATTAGCCTCAAATATCTGAGAGTGTTTAATATGTTTTGAAAGATTCATGAGTTGTTCTTGTCATAGTAAAGCATCAATATATGGTATTCTCTTTCGAATGTTTTATTTGGTTGACTTGGCGCATGCTCACACCATGTTTATGACTACAAACTAGTCACGAATATCCTCCATGACCACTTAGTTTTTTAACTTGTCATGCTACTTATGTTTTAATTAATGATGCTTATGTCGTTATGCATGATTATGGCTCTTATGCTCTCTTGATTTGTCGCTCCCAGTCTTTTGCTAGCCTCCACCTGTACTAAGTATGAGATCTACTCGTGCATCCAAACTCCCTTAAACCAAACAAATTCCCGTTGTGTCCACCATACCTACCTACATGTGGTATTTAACTGCCATTCCAAAGTAAATTGCTCATGTGTTACCCTTGAAATCTTCAAAATTATTCCTGCTTTGTGTTCTTGTTTTTGCTCATGAGGACATCAATAGAGAATCTCTATCTCACTTGTTGATTGGATTTCACACCCTCGACTAGTGGCTTTATCCGCTTATCCAGAAGATAGAAGAGCTGGCAGCGGGGTGCCCAGCCCCAAATTAATACAAACAAATTCTCTTCACTATTTTTGCCCCTGATCATATCAGTCAAAGCATAATTGTGTAAACAAAAGAGAAAGAGGGATGACCTTCTACACCAGTTGTGTCCTTCACCATGGGAGACACTCTTGTAAATCCAGTTGGCTTGTGGCGTACTGTATTGTCTGTTTACCATTCGTTGACACCCCCCCTAAAATATAGACATTCCTCCACAAATGTCAAACTTTTAACACCTCTGTTTAATAAGATAAAAAACTCTAGCACATGAGTTAATCCCTGCTTCCCTCTGCGAAGGGCCTTTCTTTTAATTTTATTTTGAGTCTCCATCTTCTAACTTTATGCACGGTTGAGAGAGCATTTTTGCCATTCTGAGTTTATGTGCATTTGTCCCATAAACATCAATAATTACTTCATGATGTGATATTATTTTTTCTTAAATTATTTGTTCTAGTCTTCCTCTTGAACTTTGAAAGTGTCCTGGCATTTATGTTTTGTCCCACTCTTAAGGACTATCGAAATACCACTTTTCCATGCTTTCTCTATACCTGAAACAAACGTTTACCTTTCTTTGCATTATTATTCATGATCCTTTATTTGAGTTACTCTTCGTGATGCAAAGTAATTGCTATGCTTTATTATTAAAGTTTTATTTCTCATGCATGTGTTTAAAGTTTTATGATCTCAGCATGCATATGCTTTTACATTAGATTGATCAAGTTTATGATAGTAGCATGTCATCTCAGAAATTATTGTTTTATCGTTTACCTACTCGAGGAAGAGTAGGAACTAAGCTTGGGGATGCTTGATACGTCATAAACGCATCCCTAATTTCTTATGCTCCATGATGATATTATGCCAATTGCTACATGTTTTCTCCCTTATTTATGTCAATTTCATATGTTTTCCGGGACTAACCTATTAACAAGATGCCCAGAGCCAGTTCCCTGTTTTCTGCTGTTTTTAGTTTCAGAAAATTTGTTATGGAAATATTCTCGGAATTGGAAAATTTGAAGCCAGGAAGTCCTATTTTCCCCGGAAGCATCCAGAAAACCGAAGAGGAGTCGAAGAGGGGCAACAGGGGGCCCACACCATGGGCTGGCGCGGGTCCCCCTGGCCGCGCCAGCTAGGGGTGTGGGGCCCCTGGAGCTCCACCTCCTTTGCCCTTTCGCCTATTTAAGCCCCTCGGGTGGAAAACCCTAAGTACCTGATTAAAATCCCCGAAAAAGTTCCGCAGCCGCCGTCACCGTCAACCCTAGATCAGGAGGGTTCTTGAGCTATTTTCTGGCACCCTGCCGGAGAGTAAATCATCACCGGAGGCTTCTACATCACCATGCTTGCCTCCGGAGTGATGCGTGAGTAGTTCATCCCTGGACTACGGGTCCATAGCAGTAGCTAGATGTTTGTGTCCTCCTCATATGCCTCCATGTTTAGATCTCGTGAGCTGCCTATCATGACCGAGATTAATCTTATGTAATTCTATATGTTGTGTTTGCTGGGATCCGATGAATATTGACCTTATGCCAAGTTCATTATAGCCTTTATTGCATATGTTATTTGTGATCTTCCATGCTTTCCGTTGCTAGTGGTTGCTCTGGCCAAGTAGTTGCTAGTGACTCCAAGAGGGAGTATTTATGCTTGCTAGTGGGTTCATGCCTCCTTGTTGCCTTGCTCAAGTGACAGAAACGTGAAGGGGGAGGATGTGTTGTTGCCATTAGGGAGGAAAAAGCGGTGAGAGTACCCGCGTGTATAATCATTGCTTACATTACACAGTTTGTTTAATGCAATTATCTGTTGCTTGCAACTTAATACCTAAGGGGGTTCAGATGATAACCTAAGGGTGGATTATTAGTCATAGGTGCAGATGGATGTCGGTCTATGTATCTTGTTGTAATGCCCGCACTACATATCATAGTAATCATCATGTTATAATGTGAACTACAGTGTAACCTCTATTTGTAAATTGCCCAGCTGTAATTTGTTCACCCAGCATGCTATCTTTTATGGAGAGACACGACTAGTGAACCTATGAACCCCGGTCCATTTTCCACACTGTTAAACAAACCACAAACATTTCCTCCTCTCTCTACTTTCTGCAAGCATACACCGTTTCCCACACTATACGTCTAATCTTTGTTTTCAGCAAGACCGGTGAGATTGAAAACCTCACTGTACCGTTGGGGCAAAGTATTTTGGTTGTATTGTGTGCAGGTTCCACGTTGTTGCTGACACCGGTGAAGCGCCAGCACCACCGTCAGTGGCATCAACCTTCCGAAGATCCTCTTTCTCCTGCTGGATTGATAACCCTGGTTCGTAACTAAGGGGAAAACTCCTACCGATGTGCTCATCACACCCTCCTCTTGGGTATCCCAACAACACACACCATATAGCATGTAAGTAAATTTACACCATGTATCTCTCATGGCTTGGGGTAGCGGCCCAGGCGTCTCTCTAGACATTTATACTCACTCCTCAAACTTACCAAGTTTCCACAATTATTTGACTCAATGTTAGGCATCCATAAACAAAAGTACATGATATCAACTAAATATAATTAAGAGCACTATTAAAAGCTTGCCATGTGACAGCACATATGAGCTAACTCCCAACCAAGACTCTTTTCAAGCACACAACTTTATAATTTTAATCACAATGGTTCTTGTTTATTAAGTGCAATAAAAGTAAAGTGTGCATCAAGTTCGTGAGAGATTTTTAACTAACTTTTACCATAACAATCAATAACATAAGAATTTTAATTTGGAAACATAGATAATACATATAACATGATAAGCATACTCGGAATAGCATAAAGCTAATAGGTAGATATGGTGGACTCACTGGAAAAACTTTGGTTGAAGGTGCTGGAAATCAAGTTTTTACTTGTTGGAATTTTTGGGCTAGAAAGAGGGAGAAAGTTGACCGTCTAAATGCATGAATAAGTGTCCATAGAAATAATCAATCTATGTTAAACAAAGTAAAGTAACAATCAGCATCAAAACATGAATAGAAGATAGCTCTTGATAAAACACTTCAAAATTAATACTCATTAAAAAGCACATGAATCATGCAACTATATGTATATTTTTGAATCAACTCAAACATCCCTTTCCCGATCTTTTTAATAGCATCTAAATTAATTCAACCCAAATTTCCAGTATCTATCTCATAAATTAAATGACAATTGGTGGTCTCACAAATAAAAACCAAACCGAAATAACAAAAATTAAAGACGCTCCAAGTTTATGTCATAAAGTGCATTGATCGAAAAACATAAGTTAGATGTGTGCAAACCGAGAGTGTGTTGGTCCAATGGGGTTGTATTCACATCCCAATATTATGTTCTTCACCATACTTGGATTGATCTTGGTGCATCTCCTTTAATCCCTATGAAAAAACTTCAAAACACCGTTTCTCCCATCTCTTTTCTCTGGGGTGACATTAGTAGGCACAAAACAATTGAATTGCTTTCTGCTTGAAATCCTTAAACAAAAGTGCGAAACATGTCCAGAAAGTATATAATGTTGTATTACTTCTCATAAACTGAATTGGATCATAAAGATTCAACTTAAAAGTTCAAAGAATGTATAAAACAAAATGGGACTGAATCTGTCCAGAAAAACAACAGTAAGAAAAACACATTTTTTACCCTTCTTAAATATGTCGAAAAAATCTGACAAAATTCATGCTTACATAGGACTAAAAGTTGCAACTACAGTTCAAATTTCAGCTCGTTTGGAGTTACAGAATAGAAATGATAAATCATAACATGCACAGATTCGTGCTGGAATAAAATCTCCGAATACAAATAGGAACTTTTTCAAACCAAAACGGGTAAAACTTGGCACTTTATTAAAAATTACAGAAACAAAGCTAAAAACTACGTATATTGTTACAGCAAGAGGGAACAAAGAAAATAAAAAATAAAACAATCTGGTTGCCTCCCGTAAAGCTCTTTCTTTATAGCCATGTAGCTAGGCTTCTTACTTGATATTTATGATGGACGAAGCTCATGAGGGAGCTTGAACTTTGATGTGTCCCTCTTTCTTAGGAAGTGTTCCATGCACTTATTTTGTGGAAACTAAATCTTCATATTCCCTTCTTTTGAATCAATGATAGCACCTGTGGTACGAAGAAAAGGTCTTCCAAGAATAATTGGACTAGAGGTTTTATTCCCCATATCCATGATTAGAAAATCAACCGGTACAAATGTCATATGCAAATCTACCACAACATCACTTAGTTTTCCTAAACCATGTTTAATGGAATCATCAGCAAGTGCAAGTTCAATAGAACATTTTCAAGATTCTTTAATTCAAGAACTTCATATAATTCTTTAGAAAAAACAGAGACACTAGATCCTAGATCTAATATAGCCTGGTGTGTCTCTTTTCCAATGCTTACTAGTACTTTGGGAGTCCATATATCTCCAATCTTAGGTGGTATAATAGATTCTTGGTTGTACCTAGCAATCTTTTCTTTTAAAACATGACTAGCAATATAACAACCAAAACCTGCTTGGTTAACATTAATGGAAGGATCACTTGCAAATATTTGTAAGATAGATATTAATTCATGCAAGCTACAATTCTCTAAGTCAAGTAGTGGTTCCTTGACTTCACTAAGCATTTTAACTTCCTCAACTTTTCTTTCTAACTCAATTAACAAAAGAGATTCATCATATTTAGTTTCATTAACTTCTTCTTTTAAACCAACAAGTTGAGACATAAATGCTAACAAATATTCAGGATAGTTCAATAATTCATTAAGAGTTTCCTCCAGAGTAAGAGGAAATTTTTCATCAATATTATAAGAATTTATTCCAACCATGGGTGGTTCTTGTGGTTTCCCTGCATACATACTCAATAAAGTGGCTTGGTTATCAGCTAGTTTTGAAAGGGCTTTGTCTAGTCCTACAATTTGGAGTTGTTAGCCTTTTATATCAGAAATTATAGAAGCAACTTGTTCCATAAGAATTTTATTAGCCTCAAAAATATCATTACTTGGTGGCATAGGCTTCCATTTATTATCACTATTATTAGTATATGGAACAAAAGGATGGTTGTTGGGAACATATGGGGTTTTATTACAAGAATTATAATTTTTGTTACCATACCCATTATTAACATAGTTCCTAATGAAGTTAACATCAACATTACAGGATTATCACCAACTAGTTCTTGCAAAGGAAAAATTTCAACATTTTGGTTATTAATGAAAGCAAGAATAGTGTCCATTTTAGATGAAAAATGATTTGTTTCTTCTATGGAGTTTACTTTCCTAGATGGATTAGGTGCTCTTTCAGTATTCCATTGACTATAGTTTTGCAAAATACTTTCTAAGATGTTCTTAGCTTCTACTATAGATTTTCCCATAAAAGGCCCTCTAGCAGCAGAATCAAGAATATTTCTAGTCATGTAATTTCGACCATTATAAAAAGAGCGTAATATGGTCCATTCTTTAACCCATGAGATGGAAAAGTTCTAAGCATAACTTTTATCCTATCCCAAGCCATAGCAACGTGTTCATTTTCATTTTTTCTAAAAGAAAGAATATTGTTTCTATTTTGCAAAATTTTAACAGGGGGATAATATTTCTTAATGAAAGCTTATTTTAAATCATTGCAAGAATTAATACTATCAGTAGGTAGTAAATGAAATTATTCTTTAGCATTTCCTCTAAGTGAGAATTGAAATAACTTCAGTTTTAGAATATCACTTTCCACATCTTTAAATTTTTGCATGTCACATATTTCAACAAAATCATGAAGATGCATAGAGGAATCCTCCATAGCACTAACGCCAAATTGTTCCCTAGTGATCAAGTTCAACAAACTAGGACTTACTTCATAACAATCAACTTTTATCTCAGGTGTGGTAATGGGCCTAGCAATAAATTGATCATTTGGAGTGTTTGTGTAGTCACACAACTTAGTTCTGTCTCCCATTTTTGTATTGTTTTTATGTGTTTTATTTTTTAATGCAAAGCTGAAAATAAAATGATACTAAACAATTCAAATCGGAATAACAAATGCAAAAAAATGCAAGACTGAAAATAAAATATGCAAGACAGTAACAAAACAAAATAAAATTATTTGAAGGTAAAGACGGATAAGATGATGCTCACGTAGGTGCAACCTCCCCAAGCTTTGGTGTTTACACAATTTGGTGATGAATTTGACTTTGTTGTGAGATAATCTTCTACTAGTCCTTAGGCAATGGGACCAGAAAGTGTGGTGTGTGGCTTTAAACTTGTTGGACAAATCTTTACAACAATGATTCCCCAGCAACGGCGCCAGAAAATGTCTTGATACCCGATGACGTAGTTACCTGCGTCAAAAGAATATCGGTTAGGCTGAGACTCCAAGTGCAGAGTCTATAGTATAGGAAAGACTATTTTCCCTACGAGGGATGACTCAAGGGTTTATATCGAACTCTCGGGGAACCAGTACTAAAAGATTTATCTTCTTATCCTTCTCTTGAAAACCTACAAAACAAAGTAAATTGTTGTGTGCTCTCAACCTCACTAAGTGGTTGTCAAGCACAAGGTGTGAGTATGATATGAAAAGATAATAAATGCAAAACAATAAATAAATATGCAATGATGATAAATAAATATGCAAGGATGGTGGAAACAATGATGGATGATATTTTTTGGTTTGGTATTGTGAATGCAAGATGTAAAAGCGTTTTTGTATTTTTGAATCTTTAAATCGGAGAAATTGGAAAATGCTTAAAAGTTGTTGGAAAGGTGTTTCTCATGATTAAAAATGGACCGGGGTTCATGGTTACACTAATTCACTCTCTCTTTAATAAAGTGGTAGATAATGGAACACTAGAATTGACATATTAGATTGCAACAAAAAAGTTTCATGACAAGTTACAAATTATATGGGCATCACGTCCTAACATAGAGATCTTTTGTTTATTAATGTCTCTTATACTCCACTAAGATGGGAATTAAATCGAGTCATCCTAGTGTTAAGATAATCAGAGTATAGCATTAAGTTCTATGACATAAAGTTAAAACAAGAACATGCTAGATCTAGTCATGGATAAGTGGCAAAGTCACCCCCACATCTCCGGTAGTAAGGTATTTTTCTTTATCCCTATTGAGGCAATAAAGTAAGGTAAAGTGACCAAGGGGATCGCGGAACTTCTGTCACTTTCACCGCACTAGCCACCCCCGTTACTCCACCTAATGCACATGTTCCCCCTCACACGCTCTCATACACAAGTTTGATCAGAACAAGTAAACAAGAACGGGGTACATAATATGCATCTACTTTCATAACTAAAATAAAAATATTGCAATCTCAAACATATATTAACTCATAAAAAGATCCATCACAAAGGTATTACATAGATGACCGTAATCATGTTCAGCAGCTCATATGGTGCTAATTAGTGAAGCTTAAAGAGAGGAGAGATACATAAGTTACTTCCACAAACCCATAGTCCAGGGGTGGACTAATCTATCTTCATCATGGAGACGGTGGAGAAGTCGTTGGAGGAGATGGAGACCACGATGGAAGCGCCCCGCCGCAGTTTTCCCTCTCCAATCTGGAGCTCCAGGCCTCTATTTCGTGATTTTGTGTTTCTGTGGCGCGCCCTTCCGAAAGTCGTCGGGGGACTATTTTCATAGTCGTTTTTAGGTCAAGACAAAGGCACGAATATGAAAATGGACGACATCGGAGCAACGAGGGGGGAGAGAGGTGCTCTCACGCGGCCAGGGAATCTGGCCGCATGGGACCCCCCAAAATCCTCCTCGTCTTCCTTTCATGCGCTTTCTCGGCTCCTACGCTTTGTTCCTTCCAAAAAAAATGATCCGTGCAAAATATTAGGTCATTTAGACGGCGTTTGGGTCCGTGAAACATCAAAGTATAGAAAAAAGGGTTTTCTGCCAGTGCAGGGTTAATTCCAGAAAAATAGGGAAACTGTGAAATATTCCAAAATTCAATAGAAAACAATGATATAACCCTTATATGATGCAAATATGATTGAAATATAATTTATACAATGCAAAGTCCATGTATGTATTTTACATGCATCAACGATCTCCCTCTTCGGAAGGGTGACGGAGCAGGTCTCCAGAAGCCCTAGGTTGGAATTTCGAGGTGATGGCGCCTATGTATTTGTTTCGTGGAAAATTTCTCCGTCCTCGACAATTAATGCAATTTTATTGGCGAAGAGGCAATGGGAGGGGGTGCCGGAGTACACCAGATGACCCCCAGGCGTAGCCTAGGGCTAGCCTGCACGTGACACCCCTTTGTGGCCTCGTGCCACCTCTCCGGCTCTCCTTTGGACATAGTCTTTTTTCTGGTGAAAAATAAATCTGCGTAAATTTTCAGCCCACTGCGTGAATATTTTTGTAAGAACTTGTATACAAAAACAGAAGAAAACAAGAAATGGCTCTCGACATATTGTTAATAGGTTAGCTCATGAAAACATCCAGAAAACAAAGGAAAACATGTAAAAGCATAGCATGGAGTATAATTGTTTTTAGATATGTTTGGGACGTATCAGCGGGAAAGAGGAGCCGACTCGACTATAAAAGTGGAAGCCCGGTAACCTAGCTAAGGGTTGGCAACTGGATACCCTAGTCCCCATTGTACTGTAAACCTCCACAAGAAGTGCAACCAGACAAGAAGGAGTAGGTCTATACCTCGCGGGATGGGCCGAACCTAGGTAAACTCCCTTGTCACTCTCTGCCGTGCACCCCGCTATTCTCCTCGCCAAGCATCTGGGCTCACAGAGTATTTCAAATTCACCTCCCCTGTCAAACTTAGTTTAGGAGCTGAGTCCTTAGGACCATACACACCCCCTTTCTACGACAATGATGAGCCTAATGATGCCCGACGTGATGAAGATGATGGTGATGATGATTTCTCCATCTGAGAGGGAATTTCTTTGGATAAATCTTCACGCCAGGAAGGTCTTTTTCTCTCAGTCTCGTTTCCATCACAAAGATGCGGTGGCTCCCCGATGTTTTTATGTCAAGGGGGTAAGTACGCAAAAGGGCTGCCAGAGGCGAGGCCCACGACCACCTGGCGGCCACGAGGCGCGGAAAGTGGTGGCCTCGTGCCAATGGTTGCCTGGTGGGTCTGTGGGTCCCCTCTTGGCCCCCTTTGGTCTCCCTCGGTGATTTCTCGTAAAACCTCAGTTTCAGATTTTACTTGAATTTTCTGACGTCCAGAGGATCGCCCACTTGATAGGAGCTTTTTCCCTCTGATTTCTGACTGTGATAAATAAATCCGGGAAACTGTAAAACATGTAAAAAATGACAAAGTAACATAAGTATTGCACTCAAATATGAAATATATCAAAAAAGGAGAATTGTCATATATATAATAGTGATCTCAAATGGACATATCAACTCCCCCAAACTTAGACTCCGCTTGTCCCCAAGCGAAAACTTAGCTCGAAAAACATGACCACATGTTTCATGGAGTCGAGTGTCAATAATAAAGAACACGTACGAAGCATCAGTGACACTCATCAAGCACTAATAATTCTATACGAAGGTGAAGTAGAGTGTAATATCATTGAGTAATGGAAAACTATGTTCTTGGTCAAAGAACAACTAACATATTGATCTTATCTTTCTGAAAGAATCTATGTCAGAGCTATAAGAAAATAACACTGTCCTCAATTATCAAATAGTATTCGCATGAATGGAAACTTTCAGGAGTATGTTATTATAAAGGAATTGAAAACAACTAACACAAAGGAAGATGCTAGTTAGCAAATTTGAACTTACCCCTTATGCACCTGATGGAAATGTCAACTGCAATAAGACTTGATTAATAACATAACTGAAATATATAAGAATGCATATCGGTTCATCATCATGAGTTTTCTGATGGAGAATAGAAAGCATGGGAAACTGACTCAAACCTAAAAGTAGAGATAGACCCTACGCATTGTAGGAGATATGCCCTAGAGGTAATAATAAAAGTTATTATTTATTTCCATGTTCATAATTAACGTTTATATTTTGGTGCCATAACTGATATGGTTCTTGAATATGAGATTCAGAGGAAAACCCATATACACGTGTGGAAACATAGACACTAAATAGTTCCCTAGTCCCGCCTCTAAGACTCGCTCATGTGTTGCATGACGATCTCGTTTTCCTGATCATGGGCATAGTTGGATGCCAGCAAAAATGGGAGCACATTGTTGGCGGAACAATGAGTGCCGTACAGACCAATTAAATGATATACTATGAGATCGCGTCGTCACATGTAGTTAGTATAATCATAGAAATGTTAACGTATACCCACGTCCTTAGACCATGTGAATATCTAGTTCCTATGTACCAGACGTTTTACCTTGATGCTGTAAAACGTTACCCGTAATAGGATAATCATAACGGCAGTCCTGAGGTACTTCGAAAAAGGTACGTATTGGACTTGATAGTTCAAGATTGGGATTTGCTCCTCTGACGATTGAGAGATACTTTTGGGCCCTCTCGATATTACGATATCCATCATAGTCTAGCCAGACACAGCGTGATGTGATCAACGGGGATACCGGAATATGGAAACGAGAAAAGAGAACAAACCGACAACGAGGATAACTAGGTATCGTGATCAAGTGTTTCTTCACAAACATACATATATAATCTCGCCTCGGGTTATGTTATGTATCGCGAAGCAAAGCGAATTATGTACAAGAACAGAAGGTTCAGTCGAATTCTTTCGTGTAACTGTAGGAATCAATATGGATGTCCAGATCCCGCTATTGATTAATGACCGAAAGGAGTTTTGGGTCATGTCTACATTTTGACCGAATCTACGGGGTCACACGCTTAAGTATCATCGTTCTGTTGAGTACTAGGATGTGATAGTAGTATGAGATAATGTCAATGGAATGGTTCCGAGAACATCGGAATAGTTTCGGAGAGAAACCAGAAATATTCTAGAGTATCGGAAAGTCCGAGGAAAACCTAAAGGCACCGAAAGGGTCTAGGAAGATTCTAGAACCTTCTAGAATGTTCTATAAGACACCATGGGCTGCATTCAATGAATGAGTGGTAACTCCACTCTTTTATGTGTATGCTATTAAGGAGTGGTAACCCTCTCTTTTATGTGCACGGGTTGAAAGAGGTGGTAACCCCCTCACTAATAGACCAACCATTATATGGAGGTTTCTCCCCTTGGCCTCCCCCTTTGGGCTATATAAGGAGGGAGGAGCAGACCTCAAATTTGTGCTAAGTGGCTGAAAGGATGCTGCCTCCTCCGTCTCTTTCTCTCAAACTTTCACATATGCCGTAAGGCTGCTCGTGCTCTGGCTTCTCTTCGTCCTGGACGGCGGAGCGCTGCTGGACTCGTGATCACGTACGCATGGATACTGGCAGAGGGATTGTACGTTAGATCCTAGGAAGGAGTGAAAATCCTCGCGACCGGGAGGATACACCTAGCTGCGGGGATCTACATCAACGGTTCTTCACCAACAATCTAGTTCAGCTACCTGTTGCTGGTAATGATTTAGATCATCATCTCTCTTGCACCTTCATAGTAGATCCTAGGTTTATGCGTAGGAAATTTTTTTATTTTCTACTACGATCCGTAAATGCATAGGGAAGAAGGGATTACTCATGTGTTAGAGATTTTCAGTTTTGAAAACATACAGGGGATGTAAAAATTAGTTTTGAGTGGTGTATGTTTTCTTCAACAACTGATACTAGATTGTTCATTACTTACCGTATTGAACAAACCTCTAAGAGAGGCTCCAATAGAGAAATGATAATGTTCCTCTTCTCTTTTGTTTACACAAACTATGTTCGACTCATGGCTCAGGTAGAAAGTGTGAGGAGATTGATTGTGATTGTTGCAACTTACCTTTTGTGGACTGGGAACCCGTTTGCCAGCTCTTTTCCAGTATTAGAGGTGAGCACATTATGGATGCAAGTCAAAGAGGCAAGGTTTGAACAACACATGAAAAAATAATGATCCATATATTAGTTCCTCATGAGCTGAGAACAGGGGCACAAATTTGAAGTATTAATATTTTTGAAGGTTTGAAGGTGGCACACGATAAATTTACTTGGAGTGGAGGTGAAATTCCACATATAGGAAGGTATGGTGGACACTTGTGGAAGATTTTGGTTCAGTTTTGGATGTATGAGTAGTGATCATACTCAGTACATGGTTTTAGGCTAGTAGAATATTTTATAGCAAACACACAATCTTGAGAGATACAAATTGGTATAAAACCATGCAATGGTACAAAAAATGCAACGTTGTAATTGTCTTCCTTGTTATCATAACAAATCAATCATAAAAACATGCATCTTGAAAGTTTAGCAGGCATAAAAGATCAACGGGATAATATACGTGCATGTGAAATATTTATTTTTTGTTCTAAGTCTTTCAGTGTTGTCTCTGTGACCAATGCTATGTTTGCCAGTACTTAGTAAATTTCTAGCGTACACCCAATGTGAGATTACTGATTCTTACAATACAAGCATGTAAAAATAGTTGCAATGGATAGAATACAAAGTGCGTCCAAGTAAAAAATAAAACTTCATATCAATATTCAGTCATAAACAGACTCACACCAACGGATAAAAATCTCTCGAAGAAGAAGTGACAACCCATATTGCAGAGAAACCATACTATATGATAACTTCCCTAATGATGATATGACACACAACTCTAAAATAAAAGATATCGAGGCAACTCCCCCAAGCTTGGAACGAGCCGAGGGAGTGTCATTACCCATGATAATTAATCTTGGTCCTTTGAAGATCCTCCGGGCATCTCTATAAACTTATCGATGCTCTATTTTAGATATTCAAATTGAAATAAATCATCTCAGAATTATTTTCAATATAGCTCATAAACTGATCAATAGGAGAATCCCAGCTCTTGGATGAACTCCCCCACTCTTCCTTGATTTCTGGTCCAAAACTTCCTCTTCCTTCATGCCCAGAATGATCCATGTTCCAAGAAGAAGGTAATTCCCTTAGGGGAGTATTTTTGAGTAGGTGGATATGGATTAAAGTGTGGAAGGGGTTTGTGGTAGGCGAAAAGGGAACTCTTTTAGCTCAGTTTCTGCGGAGAATGTTACCACCTGTTGAGATCCTCGCCCCTTATATAGAGAAAAATGGTTCTGATTCACATCAATCCTTTCTACGATGGCATATGGGTGTTGACGTCGATCATCTTCTATGTCTTCTCCTCCATCATCAAGCATCACGTCTAGAATTTCTCCTTGGTATCAGCTGGGTGCATGTTCTTCTCTTGATCATCGTCACCAGCGTGGGAAAGAGACATATCGATCGAGATACTCTAGCTTCCTGACAGAAAAAACTCGAAAATAAACGCGTCGAAAACACAAGATACAATACTAGGACGCTCTAGGGGGTTATATAGGAACAAGCTATGCAACAAAAGGAAGGTAACAAGACAAAGCGGAGTTAGAGGCGGGCACCTGGGGTGCCAGGAGACTGCCACGCGTGGCTAGGGGTGAGCCTGGGCCATGGGGTTGCCTGGTGCTCTCAGGCCCTGGCTTCGACTCTTTTTTGTTCCCAAATTTTTAATATTTTCTAGAAACAACGGATATAAAAAATTACGTAGTTTTCATGAAGTTTTCTTACCATACTACATAGCTATTCCAATCCTGACTTGGTTTGTTGTGGTATTTAATCTCTATATGCTCTTTCGGAGTGATTACTTGTATAACATCGGCCTCCAGGTCATATGGATCTCCGGATACATAATGCTTGAGTATTCACCCATTCACCACTTGCGCATTAGTTCCCTGAAGGTTATTAATTTTGATAGCACAAGAGTTATAAACTTATACTACAACATGAGGTCCTTACCATTTAGAGAGCAATTTTCCTGCAAAAAAATATGAGACGAGACCTATACAATAACACTTTATCACCAACATGGAATTCTCTTTTTAGAATTATTTTATCAAGACACATCCTTGCCTTTTATTTAAAAAACTTGGCATTTTAATAAACTTCACTTACCCATTCATCTAGAGAATTGATGTGTGTGAACATACGTTCGTTGGGAGACCCCAAAAGGAAGGTATGAAGAGTGCAGCAGCAAGTTTCCCTCACAAAGAAACCAAGGTTGAATCAGCCAGTAGGAGGAAGGAGTAACTTCGGAAGGTTGATGTAGTTGAGATGGTAGGGCGCACTACCGGTTCAGCAGCAACGTGGAACCTACACAACACAATCAAATCACTTAGCCCCAACGAATCAGTGAGGTTGTCAATCTCACCGGTTTTGCTGAACACAAAGAGGTTAAACGTATGGTGTGGAAAACAATATGAGAACAATATGAAAACAGTAGTAGCAGTGTGAAAACAGGAATTGCAGTGGTTGTATTATCAGTATGAGAAAATGGACCGGGGTCCACATTTCACTAGTGGTGTCTCTCCATAGAAGATAAATAACATGTGTGGTGAACAAATTATAGCTGTGCAATTGATAAAAATGAACGTTGCACCGTAGTGCACATGCATGACATAAAAATTACTATGTGATTCATGCAGGCATTACAAAAAAAATAAGTAGAACGTCATCCAACTGCATCTATGACTAATAATCCACCCTCCGAATATAATCCGAACAAACGTTGGGTATTAAGTTGCAAAAAATAGATAATCACAGTAAGAAAAGTGTGTAATGTAAACAAAGTAAACACCGTTGTTTTCTCCCTAAGGGCAACAACACATCCTACATCCGTCATGTTTCTGTCCCTCAAGCACAAATGAAAAGGAGGCATGAACCCACTATCGAGCATAAATAATCCCTCTTGGAGTCACTAGCATCTACTTGGCCAGAGCATCTACTAATAACGGAGAGCATGCAAGATCATAAATAACATATGCAGGAAGATAACATGATAGATTGATAATCAGAAGACATAGCATTCAACATTCATTAGATCCCAGCAAACACAACATGTAGCATTGCAATAAGATGATCTCGATCATGTAAGGCAGCTCACGAAATCTAAACATGAGGTATAAAGTGGAGAAGACAACCATCTAGATACTTCTATGGATCCGTAGTCCGGGGATGAACTACTCACGCATCACTCTAGAGGCGGGCATGGTGGTGTAGAGCCCTCCGGTGAGGAATTTCCCTCCCGGCAGGGTGCCGGGGAGAGCTCCAGAACCCTCCCGGTCTCGGGTTGACGATGACGGCGGCCTCGGGTGTTTCTAGGAAGAAGTGGTGACGTATCGGGGGAAATAAATAGGCGAAAGGGCGATGGAGGTGGATGGCCGAGGGGCCCACACCACCCAGGCGCGGCCAGGGGCGCGCCGCCCTATGGTGTGCCACCCTGTGGCCCCTCTCCGGGCCTCTTCGGGACTTCGTGGAACCTTCATGAATTCTAAGACTTCCGGGCTTAGAATTTTCCAATTCCGAGAATATTTCCGGAACAACCTTTCTGAAACAAAAACAGCAGATGACAGAGAATTAGCTCCGTGGCATCTTGTCAATAGGTTAGTCCCGGAAATCGATAAAAATGGCATAAAGTGTATAGCTAACATGTAGCAGATAACATGAAAACAACATGGAACATCAGAAATTAAGGATACGTTTATGACGTATCAACATCCCCAAGCTTAGTTCCTACTCGTACTCGAGTAGATAAAAACACATAATTTCTGAGGTGACATGCTACCAACATAAACTTGATCATCAATATTGTAAAAGAATATGTAAGATGAGATCATAGTACTTTAAACACAAGCATGATAGATATAATTCTAGCAATAAAACATAGCAATCAGTTTGCATCATGAGAATTAACACAAATAAAAGATCATGCATAATAATGCACTGAAAGTTATATGTTTGTTTCAAGCATAGAGATAACATAGCAAAGTGATATTTCGCTTGTCCTTAAGAGTGGGGCAAAACAAAAATGCCAGAACACCTTCAAAGTTTAAGAGGAAGACTAGAACAAATAATTTGAGACCAAATAATAACATATCATTAATCAATTAATAATTTTTTTGGGACAAGTGCACGTTAAACTCAGAATGGAAACTATGCTCTCTCAACTATGCATAAAGTGAGAAGATGGAGACTCAACATAAAAGTAAAAGAAAGGCTCTTCATAGAGGGAAGCAGCGATAACTCATATGATAGAGCTTTGTATTTTATTAAACAGAGGTATAAAATGTTTGACACTCCTCCCCACCTTTCTTACACAAACCATGGCTAACCGAATCCTCGGGTGCCTGCCAACGATCACATATCATGGAGGAGTGTCAATTTTTAGAGAAATGTATGCTTATGTCAACAAATGGTAAACAGAAAATACAGTACGTCACAAGCCAACTAGACTTCACAAGAGAGGCTCCCATTGAAGGACGCAACTGGGTAGAAGGTCATCCCTCTTTCTCTTTTGTTTACACAATTATGCTTTGACTGATAAATCAGGGGCAAAATAGTGAAGAGAATTTGTTTGTATTAATTTGGGGATGGGCACCCCGATGTCAGCTCTTCTATCAATTGGATAAGTGGATGAAGCCACTAGTCCAGGTATGAAATCAAATCATAAAGTGAGATAAAGATTCTCTATTTATGTCCTCATGAGCTAAAACAGGAACACAAAACATGATTAATTTTGAAAGTTTTAAAGGTAACACATGAGAAATTTACTTTGGTGTGGCGGTTAAATACCAGATGTAGGTAGGTATGGTGGACACATTTGGCATACTTTGGTTTTTGGTAGTTGGATGTACGAGTTGATCTCATACTCAGTACATGTGGTGGCTAGCAAAAGACTAGGAGCGATAAATTAAGTGAGCATAATGGCCATAATCATGCATAGTGACAAAAACAGCATTAATCAAAGCATGAGTTGTAATACAAGTTCAAAAAACTAAATGATCATAGAGGCTATAGGTGACTGGTTTGTAGTCATAAACATGGTGTAAGCATGTGCCAAGTCAACCAAATAAAAAATTCAAAGGAGAACACCACAAATTTATGCTTCAATATGACAAGAACAACTCACGATTCATTCAATGGCACATTAAACACTCTCAGATATTTGAGACAAATCATGCTAAAAAAACAATAGGTTTTAGAATTAAAATAACATCTAGCATGACATGAAAAAGTCTAGCCAAAGTCTATACAATCTTCTATTTGCATCGTTATAATTTCTACCACATGCAACAATTTTTAGTTCCAACAAGCACCATACAAAATATGTTTTAACAAAAACTCTCTAAATGATACAGAAAGAGAACATGAGAGTACTCACATAACTCTACTAAAACTAACAACTCTAAATAAGATATGCAAGAAAAACAGAAGCTAAACAAGAATTTTGCAGCAGCTAGAAGAAAAACTAAGAATACGAACATAACAAGTATTCAAATGAAAAAGTTGAGCGTGTCTCTCTCCCAAACAAGAGTGCTAGGTTCCAATGATGTTTCTTGAAGCAAGTAGAACAAAAGAAAACAAAACGAAAAATAAAAGACGCTCCAAGTAAACTTCATATGATGTGACTGTATAATCCAAAACCATGAAGTTCTACAAGAGGCAATGGAGTCACCACAGTGAGGAGGAAGCTAGATGGGAAGCCCGAAGATGATCATCAAGAAGACCAACAATGTGAAGTCTTGAAGCAACTATACCACCTATTCGAGTAGATTGATATCTAGTTTGTTTTTGTCAAACCATTGACCCTTAGAACAATTCCTTTGCAAAATCAAGTGTGGATTATTCCAAAGTTGAACTTGACCAACCAATATCCCTTTTGGTAGACCTTTAACCCAATCACAATAGTTTCCTTAGTAAACTAAATTATTGTGATACACCTTAGTCTTTCCTTAGCGCAACTATCTTGGAATATCATTGACTAAGTTTGCTGATTGTTATGTTGTGAATGGTTTGTTTATTGTCATATATTTGATCTGTTTAGATTGTACGAAGAGAAACGATCTAGTTGTGAAGATAGTGTACCTCCACACCAATTTAAACAAGATAAGTGACACATCATAAACTACATATTATTTCCTATATGCATTAGAACTTTTGAGTCGTATGCATGATAGAAAAATCTTTGGTAAAATATTATGCAATGCTATTATCCCAAGTAGTGTGTAGCCATCCTTATTGCCTTGATAGTGTAGAAAACATTGAACTTAGTAGAATTGCTTAGCTATGCTCATCAAATGTTTTATGTAGGTGTTAAGGATAAAATTACTAAGTTTCATGAACCACCTAGGTGGATTGGTTGTTGAAAGTTGAGTGTCTTCTCAGGGGTAATACCTGAGTTGTTGACTTGAGGAATGCCACCCGGAAAACAAAGGGATTGTGATTTCTTCCAAGTTTAGATAGCTTCCAGTGCAGCCTCTAGTCGTATGGACTCTGTCTTGATCAACTAAGTTGGCTGAACTCACCAGCGCTTTACAAGCAGATGTACAAGGTGTAGGTTTGAACAGGTCAAGCCAGTCGGTGGTGGAATTTCTTCGAAAAGATCTCGTTTCAATATTCTACTTTTTTTAATGCACTAAGGTGTATAGGATGTTTGGGCTGATTTGAGTCTGAAGGTGAAAGTGCACAAACTCTGCAGAGTGAAGAATCTAAGATCTTAGCCATGTCCTAGGTTACAGACAACTTTGAGCACCTAGACAAGGAATGAATCTCATCATCTCTTTTTCATAATAAATTTGGTGGTTGAAGACTGGAGAAAATATGGAGTAGTGGTGATGTTAACTAGGTAGCACAGGAAACCCACACTAGCGGTGATGCTTACCAGCAAGGTGACACATGAAATCCACATGTCCATGTTTTTAAGCGGTTATGCAATCTAACAAGTCTACACAGGAACTCCACAACTTTTGTAGTTGATATAACATTTGTGGTGATGCTTACCAATAAGGTAGCACAGGAAATCCACACTGTTCTTATCTAAAGGATGAATTTGTTTTATAGAAGAGTATATGACAAATCTGGCTTTCTGCAAGTAGACAAGCTCCACCAAGCCAAATACTCATGTAGATATAGTATTGCCACTTATATCCACCATAGTGTTACTTGCAAATACATTAAATTGTATTGACCCCTTGTGGCTGCATATTACATCCTGCAAATAAATCTGAATACGAGTTGGTATTTCGTTTAGGATCTCAAGTCTACCGCCAACATGTTTTACATGTGGCACATGAAGAAGACGAGGCTCAAGGTTGTACTATGTTTTCCATTGCAATACTTTGTATCCTGCTAGTCTTCTAAGACTATGCAAGTTGCAATGTTATTTTTTTGTAAAGACTGGATCATGCGATGTAATAGATTTTGACGCATTTGCATGATATTTCATTTTTATATTGTGGTGCTAGCAATTGATCCAGGTACTAGCATAATAGCACAGGTGTTCTTGCATTATTTAAATGTGGGAACGCTACAATGACGGAGAGAGCATCACTCAAGTTTGGGGGAGACTGGAATTGTTAATGCTTAAATGCCCCAAATCATGAGCTTTCCAAGGATATTATCGTTAAAAAAGTTATCCAATGCTTTCATGTTGTGACAAAGATATGCTTGATTCTTATTCTATGGGTTCTTTTACAAACAAGAAAATTTATGCTAAATGGGATCTTATTGAAAGGATTTAACGCAATATTGAAGATTGGGAGATGGGTAAAGGTTAAGAATCAGGTATAAATTATGAATATGATTTTATCGGAACTGAATTATAATAATCTTAGTGCTAAGTATTGTAGCATACCACCTTTTAATAAAGGTAGAATACCTGTGTTATGTGCTAGTCCCTGTATCAATGTTAGCACCAAAATACAAAATTTAAAGTATCATTGCAGAAGTATAAAAAATATAACAACGATATCCAGAATAGCCAAGTATAGCCTTATTACAAAGTGCATAGCCTTAAAGGATAGCAAAACTCAGAGTTCAAAATAGCAGAAACTAAAGTAGAAATGAGACTCCATCTTCAAGCATGTGTCACTCGCAGACATGTTGGGTGTAGACTCGACTCCAAGAACTTCTCATTCATCATCGGAATTACCTACACGTTGGAATATGCAGACCCCAAAGGAGGTCAGTACAATTTATTGTACTGGCAAATGCAACTATGGTTGGTATAAAATGACATGTCTAAACTACATGCATATTTGGCTTGGTGGAGTTTGGCTATTTTGCGAAAAGAAATTTTCTCCTAAAGCTTCTGAAAATAGTTTTGTTTTCAAAGATTGGCACCATGGATTGAAACCCATGAGCACCGCAACTAATGTTTCCCTAGCCAAAATTTTACTTCTTGAAAACGGTGTTGAGATTCTTCTGTCCATCCTTGTCTAGCTGCTTGAAATCGTCCATCACCCGGGAAACGTGTAACATCCCTGATTTTTGGAAACATTAAAAAATCACAAAAATTTAAAACTTTTTATTTTCTGCTAATGTGAGTCACCACAAACAACTAAAACACAACACAAAAGAAATAAAATGTCTACCCCAATATTATTGGAATTAAGATATCAAATATGCCTCCGTTTTTTAAATGACTTATCAATACTTTAAAGATTTTTTTTTTCAAATAGGTTTGGTAAGAAAACATTGTTATGTTTCAAAATGTAATCTTATAACATGTAGTCATTTCCAAAATTTTATTAAAGCATAAAAGGGATTCATTAAACCCTATTTTTTTAACACTCCCTTTTTAAATTTAAACCTTTTTTAAAATTTAAAATTTTATTGGTGTTGGAAACAACCTAAGATGGCTTTCATTTGAAAGGCTTTATTTTGACAAAATCATAGAATTTAATTTGAGGTCATTTGGAATATTAAATCAAAAGTTATGATTAATTGAATAAAACAAGAAAAAAAAAGACAGAACAAAAAACGCATGCAGCCAGCCACACGGGCCCAGCCCATTTTATTATTCTCTCTCACCCCTACCTATCTCTCTCTCTCTTTCGCGCGCGGCCGTGCAGCCAGCCCAACTGGGCCGAAGCCCATCAGTTAACTGTCACGCGTGCAATGGACAGGAGCCCAGCAGGGTAGTCCAGCAACCCAGCCCGGAGACCCCTCCTTTCGCTCTCTGACGACTGGGACCCATGGTGACGCAATCGATGACGTCGTCCTCCTTATTCTTCTTGTGCATGGTAAGGACACCTAAACATGTACAAACCAACCTTCCGTTTTCGTGCGATTGGGGTCACGATTCCTAGACCTAACCCTACCACTATAAAGCCCTACCCCTCCTTGTTGCAGGATCTGTAACCCTAGAAGCCACGAGTGAGCACTGCCGCTGTCGCTAGAGGTTGTCCCGTGCTGGCATTCTTTCACCATCCTCATCCATGTACCCCGACGCACCTCGCTGACCTTGCCAATTGTTTTTTCCTGCAGCAGATCGACCGTGCCATCCATTCCCGAGGCGCACCAGAGTTTCTCCGCCTCCAACCGCTCGTCGCCGTTGACCAGGGCCTCCTTTCAGCTCACCGACGTCATCATCGAGTGCCCCTCATCGCGCCGCGCCCCTCCGTGGTACCTCCGCAAGCAAGCTACTGCCGGAGACCAACATCATTGATATTTCGGCGCCCCGAGCAACCACGGGCGCCATCGCCGACGGGATCCCGCCCCGTTGAGCAGTTGATCCTTCTCAAGGAGTTTGATCTAAATCCTAGGGCTAGGATTAGACCTTTAACCGAAAAGGTAGCGTTGCATCTCGTGCGTTCACTATCACTTAGATCCGACGGCTCGCAACCCCGATCAAGGCCGTACATGTACCAGCCAATCAGGAGCCTTCGTTCAATATCCCCCGGATTTCCTCTTTTAAACGGAATAGCCCTGTAATTTTGCAGAAAAGCCCCCCAAATTAGAATTTTAATAACTTTTTAACCATTGATCCAGATTAGATGATTTTGTACTTTTTGAAATCAGCACAATATGAAGAGCACAATAGAATCAAACAAATTCAAATTTGATTCATGCACACACTTGTTATTTGTAGATCTTTGTAAATATATTTTTGTGAATAACTTTGGATCTATATTTCCAAATTTGACAAATTTGTACTTTTTGAAAAACCCTGAACATGTAGACTCTGTTAGTACTAGCCAAAAGTAAGATTGACTGTTTAAAATTGATTCAAATTTAAATATGCTTGTTTGATGATTTTTTACATAATTTGAATTTTATAATTCCAAAAATTGTAAATAAAATATTTTTGTGAACCTTAGGACGTATATTATGAGAACCTACTGTCCAAAATAATGTTTGAAACATTTTAACTTCTACTTATAGAATTATAATGGCCATTGTGGTAATTATAACACATAGTAAATTTTATAAATATTTTCCAATATGTTTTCTTTAGCAAATTTGTGCTAAGGACCAACCTTAAACTAGAGAGACCAAAACCCTTAGAACCCCTTGGAATATTTCTAAGTTATTTCCTAGTTGACCCACCCCCCCTCGTTGAAACCACTAAGTCTGGAACTGTGAAAAATCCATGAGCAATGAAGATGTCCCCTTTGTCATCCTTGGGATTTTCAACATGAAGCTAGGAATCCAATGAACAACTTAGCCAAGAAAACAGACTTCAGAAGCATCTCCAATAAATAGAAGCACTTAGCAAAAGTCAAGAGGAACTTCAAGAAGACCAACCATCCTTATTCTCTAAGTCTTTCTCTCTCTTCTTTTCTTCTCCATTTGACTTAGTGGTGTGGCCAAGTTAGATTCAAGACCAGCCTTGGTGGTACCAAAACCATGAAGTCTATAAAATCATCAAGTTCTACTAGAATCAATGAAGTCATCACAACAAGGAGTAAGCTACAAAGGAGCCAATCTTGTGAAGAATGAGCCAAAATTTTCACCCTTATGTTTCACACCATGTTGCCTTTGACTTAGAAAATATTTTATCTGTGTGTTTAGGCTATTTTGGACTAAGGATAAGTCCTAAGTGAGATTCAAATATATACTTGGCCAACTAGTAAAGCCAAAACACTAGTACAATTATTTTCTATCCACTTCTCTATTCTTTCTACAAGATTTGGAAGTAGACTCAAGCACAAGGAGATACATCATTTTCAACTTGGTGGAAACATGAAGAGCTACAAGGGAGACCATAGAAGAAAGAAGCAAATCAAGAAAGTACAAGTACATGAACAAAATGAAGAACAACACCAAACCCTCTCTCTTTCTATCCTCCTTGTTATTCCTTTCCTATCTATTTGACTTAATAGTATTTTCACATGTGAACAAGAAGCCCTAATGCTTACAACCATCCCACTTGGGACCAAAAAATGAGAAAGCCATGAAGATTTATCAAGACCAAGAGAAGCACACACCAAGCAAGAAACTAGATAGAAGCAATGAACATAATCTCCAAGAAGACAAGCATGAGAAGACTTGTAACAATTCCTACAAGTTAAAGAATAACAAGTTGTTTTCTTTTCCAACCATTGATCCAAATGGAAGACCCCAAGACTTTATCTTATTTTGTCTTTGGAAATGAAGTTAGTGGAATCTAACTTAGATCACTCAATTGTCTTTGATGAAAATAACTAAGTGTTACACCTTGTTGTGTGTTACCTTGGTTGAAATAAAGTAATAACCCTTAGTGAACTCTTGAAAACTTCCTCGACAAGTATGAGGTTGTTTTCCCCAAACTTTACCCTTAACCAACCCATTCCCTAGTAACTAACATATACCCTATTTTTACCAAGTCCTTTTCATAAGTTGTAGTTCTGTAAACAAACCTTGTCTCCACTAACTTTGGTGAAACTCTTTTGCTATGATCGTCGCTTGTATGTTTTCTTTTGTTTGTATGTTTGTTAGAATGATTGTTTATGTTGTTTTTGTGTTTAGCCTATGCAGAGAGAAATGTTCTATTCTGAGAAGAGAGTATCTTCTACATCGACTTTAAAGTCAAGTAACACACCATCAACTAACCATTATTTTCTATATGCATTAGTTGATATTTGAGTAGGATGCATGATAGGAAATTTTACTAAGTTTAGTATGCTATGCTATTATACCAAGTAGTGTGTAGCCATCCTTTTATATCTTGCTAGTATAGAAGACATTGAACTTAGTAGAATTGCCATGCTCTTGAAATGTTTTATTTAGATGTTAAGGATAAAAACTACTGAGTTTAATGAATCACCTGGGTAGAAGTGGCGGGATTGGTTTATGTTGAGTGGCTCCCTAGGGCCATTTCTATGGTGTTTTTCACCGAAGGAGTACTATTGTGGGGTTTTCACGGCAAGTGTACTCATTTGAGAACTAGATTGTGAGGCCATTGCTACTGAGTGAAGCTTTGGAAGGGTTAAGGCGAAAATGAGAGACGCGAGTTTACCCAGGTTCGACCCCTCTATTGAGGGTAAAACCTACTCCTTCTTTCTTACTATGGGAAACAAGGTCTTGATTACAAAGGGCGATTCTGGCTCTCGATGTCTCAAGTTACCTCGCTATCAACTAGAACTTGTCTTTCTATGTCCTAGGACCTCGCCTTATATAGTGGACGAGTGCCCCAGGTTATAAGGGGATCTGAGTTGTCCCCGTCGTCAGAGTCCTAATCTACTCTGGTTCCCAAACGTTCCGTCCGGTTCACTCCAAGACCCAGACGTTCCCATCCGGCCTTGGGCTGCTCCGCAGGTCTTGGGCCTCCGTATCTTCTAACCCGGATCTCAAGCCGGTTCTTCCATCTTTTCCGGGTTACGCTTAAGGTAACCCAGATCTTCTTCTGCTAGCTAGTATCTCTTGGCCAGCTTCTTGCGATATAAACCGGATCGAACAATATGAACTGGCTAGAGAAGAATCCGGTTCATGTGTGTGGAAAGTAAGGCTCCCCCTTACCCATTCCCCCAACATTAGCCCACGGGTTAACGTGAACTCTTAAGTCCAAACTTACGATGATCATGTCAATCTATTCTGGAAAAATCTTAAACACAGATCGTTAGTTCAAGAAATAATCCTCCGAGATATATGATCAGGATTATACAGGTTTCATCATTATCACCAGGATCATATCTTTCAGTTTTTTTTTAAAATATAACTCCGCATCATTATCTCCAAGATCACAGGAACCAAAAATATTTTGGGTTATCCCGCGTATTTAATGTATTTTCTCAGAAAATATTCCTTTCCTTTGTAGATCCAATCTTTTGTGAAAAAGGTTAATCCTAAGGGTCCTTTGTGCAAAATCACCGATTAAACCTAGGGTTTAGATCCCTGCTTATAAATAGCCTCCTGGGACTCCCCCAGGATCATTCGCACCTCGCGCCCACCACTTCATCTTCTTCCTCCGAAAGAGCTCGAGAGCTCCATTTTCTTTCTCACGCAGTCGGCCGGAGCTTCGCCGGCGTTTGCCGCAAGATGGTGAAGGAGAAGGGCTTGACGACCAAGAATGGAGGAAGTGGAAAGAAAAAGAAGACCGGTGGTGCTTCCGGTTCTACAGCGGCCAAGTCTGGTAGAGGAATGATGCAAGTGCACTGGTGCAAATCAGAGATGACCCAGGGACGGCTTACCGAGATGGAAGATTCCAGTTTACTCCCAAAGAACATATCCTGGCGTGCCCCTGGGAATGAGATCCGGCCTGAACCTGGGCCGGGTGAGGTAATAATCTTCGAGGCCCATATTCTCCGTGGGTTTCGTCCTCCTGGGTCTCATTCTTTCCGCCGGCTCTTGAGATATTATGGTCTTCACCTTCAAGATCTTCCCCCAAATTCTATTCTTAATGTTAGCAACTTTGTTGTTCTCTATGAAGACTATCTTCAAGTAGAGACCAATTTAGACCTCTTCCTTGAGTACTTTTATTGTAACAAACACCCGGAAGTAGTTGGGGGTGAGCTGATCCACTGCGGTGGCGTCTCGTTTCAGAGGCGAAAAGATATCGCTTATCTGGGTATTCCTCTTGCTAGTCAACCCAAACTCTAGCAGAAATCTTTCTTTTACATCAAAAACACCTCTTCTGAAGATGAACCGGCTCTTCCGGGTTATCGCCCTGAATGTCTTGTCTATACAAGCACCATGAACTCCTACGCCAAATCTGCTGATCGAGTCCAAATCAAATCCCTTCTTAAGCGTGTAACTTCCTTGATAGTTCACGGGTTAACTGGTTTAGACCTAACCAAGACTTGGATGAACTGGCGTATCCAACCCCTTAGCATTAGGGCCGGCTATTCCATGAATACACCGGTTTATCAGGCCCTAATTGATATTCTGACTCTCTAGTTTCCAAGTCTGATATAGTGGCTGCACTGAAAGACTTGGTTGGAATAAAGAAGACATGTTTTTTGATGTTGGCCTTGCTGACTTTAGCTCTTCTAACCCGGCTCCTCATGTAAGTTTATCTTTTTATAAGTAACTTTCATTCTTATGGGAATTGAAAGACTACGCAAATGTTGACCCTGCTTTTTTCTGGTTTACAGCTTTCAGATGATTTCCGAGTTACCACCCAAGAGCCAACTTCTCCTTCTGAAGATGATGAATCAGAATAAAAAAGTGACAAAGAGGATGAGGTTTCGGAATTTGATACCCTTGGTCACTTGCATAACCAGTTTTCTGATGCTAGTTACTCGCAGGATGAACCGGATGAACAAGAGGGCACCGATTTAGGGCAAGGTGGTGCAAGTCAAGAAGTGTCAGATCAGCCTATTCTGGATCTCAACCCCACCACTCCCATTACTGGCTCAAACATGGTGATAGAAAAAGATTCTCCCGTGACCAACAAGAGAGGCCGGTAGGCTGTTGCAAAGGTGCCTATTTCTAGACTATCCAAAAACCCTTTGAAACTGTCCTCACATATGGAGAAACCACAGGATGATGAAGATACCAGTAAAAGAAGGAGGACCTGGAGCTCCGGGTCAAGTGTCTTACAAGCAGGTTTGCCTGAGAAAACTCCCTCTCACCGGGTTCCTCAAGCTCGAGTTTCGCCTACCTGTTCACACCCCTTGGCAGGGAAAATCCGGCCCGAGTTGAGTCATACTTTTCGTACAGATTCTCCCAATTCTGGCTCGTCCCACTTCAGTGGAGCCAGTGATTTTTCAATTAACTCTGGGTAAGCTAATTATTTAGTCTTTAATTCATAGCTGTAAACATTTCTTGCCAATCCGGTTTATAACTTTTATCTTGCTTGAAGGGCCCGGGCTGTGGTAAAGGCTACTCCAATTTCATTTGCTGCTACCACTTCAAACTTGGAGGAGAAGTTTCCTGAAGAAACGCAAGATGAACCAGTTGTTCAATCGCCGGGTCATATTGATGATCCTGCACAGACCACGAACAAAGAGGTGAATCTGGCTGATAACACACTGGATAATGATCCTCTGGCTGAAGACATGAATGTCTCAGACCCGGATGTGGAGATTACCGGTTCTCAGACTATAAGAACTATAGGGACCTCGACTGTGCTATCCAAGGTTACAGAGGATGTAGAAATGGCGCTAGAGGCAAAAACATCTCCTTCCAACCTGAATATTGAATGCCAGAATTTTGATACTCTGGTTCAAGAGCTTTCCGAGAACCGGCATCGTGAAGACGGAATCATCAACTTTCTGAAGAAGAGATATGAGGTAACCTTGATAGACATAACCTATAGCCCTCAATCTTCCGGTTTATAATCGTAGAATAAACTTGAAGATTTCCTTGGTATGCCTTTGAATTTGATCCTTAGCCCCCAAGTGCCGATTTATAAATTAATTGTGAACCGGGACTTGCCTTAATTTTCCACCAGTAGATTCATTTAATACTGTAGCCCCCAAGTGCCGGGTTTGCTAGCCTGCAGCCTGATGTCTACGCACGCTTCTATTCTTGTAGACAGTTTTGGGCCTCCAAGTGCAGAAGTTTGTAGAATAGCAGCAAGTTTCCCTTAAGTGGATTACCCAAGGTTTATCGAAATCAGAGAGGTAGAGGTCAAAGATATCCCTTTCAAGCAACCCTGCAATTAAGATACAATAAGTCTCTTGTGTCCCCCACACACCCAATATACTTGTCAGGTATATAGGTGCACTAGTTGGGCGAAGAGAGAGTAAAATGCAAGTAATATGGATGATACTAAGTGATAATAGCAATCTGAAATAAAATGGCAGCAAGCAAACATGTAGCAGAACAGGCGGAAAATGGTGTTTCAATGCTTGGAAATAAGGCCTAGGGCTCCTACTTTCACTAGTGGACACTCTCAACAATGATCACATAATTGAATTAATAAATACCATCTCTTCACTATGTTACTCTAAACCACTCTCCAGTCGAATAACAACACCAATCCATGCGTAGGGCTTTAACAGCACACCTGAGAGTAAGAACTTTCCCAACTAGGTAACCCCCATGCTATCGACATGGGGCCCAGATGGTTCCACGCAAACACCACAATTTCATAGGGTTATCCAACACAAAATATAAATATAATGCTAAACCACGCGGTGCCCACACTGTTACCTTTACACCGTCATCAAAGTGTTTACGTAGATCTCATAACAAAAACCACTTGAGTAGCATAATAGATGATTACAAAGCTCACGATCACATATAGATCACACCATGGGAGAGAGAGAGATGATCCACATAGATACCGGTAGAGCCCTCAACCTCGGGGAGAACTACTCCCTCATCATCATAGGAGACAGCAACGGCGATGGAGATGGCGGTGGAGTCGATGGAGATGGTTCCGGGGGCACTTCCCCGTCCCGGCAGGGTGCCAGAACAGAGATATGTCCCCCGAAACTTGTCGGTGGCGGCGGCGGAGCTACGGATGTATTTTGTGGAAAAGGTCGATTCTCCTTACAGTTTTCCCTCGGGGGAGTATAAATAGGCGAAAGGGCGATGCCGGGGGTGGCTAGGGGGCCCACACCCCTAGGTGGCGCGGCCAGGGGGACCCGCGCCACCCCATGGTGTGGCCACCCTGTGGCCCCCCTCCAGGGCTCTTCGGGACTTCTGGAAGCATCCGGGACTTCTAAGACTTCTGGCTTTCGAATTTTCCAATTCCGAGAATATTTCTAGAACAACTTTTCTGAAACTACAAATAGCAGAAAACAGGGAATTGGCTCTGTGACATCTTTTCAATAGGTTAGTCCGAAAAATCGTTAAAAATGACATAAAGTGTAAGGAAAACATGTGGGAAATAACATGAAAACAAGATGGAACATCAGAAATTAGGGATACGTTTATGACGTATCAAGCATCCCCAAGATTAGTTCCTACTCGTCCTCGAATAGGTAAACGATAAAACACAAACATGATAATAGAACTTTAATAATAAAGCATAGAAATCACTTTGCATCATAAAGAGTATCTTAAATAAAGGATCATGGATAATAATGCAAAGAAAGATAAACGTTTGTTTCAGGTATAGATAAAGCATGGAAAAATGGTATTTCGCTAGTCCTTAAGAGTGGCACAAAACATAAATGCCAGGACACTTTCAAAGTTCACGAGGAAGAGTAGAACAAATAATTTAAGAACGAATAATATCACATCATGAAGTAATTATGGATGTTTATGGGACAAATGCACATAGAACTCAGAATGGCAAAAATGCTCTCTCAACTCTGCACAAAGTTAGAGGATGGAGACTCAACATAAAAGTAAAAAACGGCCATTCGAAGAGGGAAGCAGGGATCACTCATGTGCTAGAGATTTTTATTTTACTAAACAGAGGTATTAAAAGTTTTTTTAAGAGAGGTGTATGCTTATGTCAACGAATGGCAAACAGACAATACAGTACGTCACAAGCCAACTGGATTCACAAGAGCGTCTCTCATGGTGAAGGACGCAACTGGTGTAGAAGGTCATCCCTCTTTCTCTTATGTTTACACAATTATGCTTTGACTGATAAATCAGGGGCAAAAATAGTGAAGAGAATTTGTTTGCATTAATTTTGGGCTGGGCACCCCGCTGCCAGCTCTTCTATCATTTGGATAATCGGATGAAGCCACTAGTCCAGGGTGTGAAATCAAATCAACAAGTGAGATAAAGATTCTCCATTGACGTCCTCATGAGCACAAAAAGGAACACAAAGCAGGAATAATTTTGAAAGTTTTAAAGGTAGCACATGAGCAATTTACTTGGAGTGGCAGTTAAATACCACATATAGGTAGGTATGGTGTACACAATGGGAAAACTTTGGTTTAAGGAGTTTGGATGCACGAGTAGAATTCCATACTCGGTACAGGTGGAGGCTAGCAAAAGACGGTGGGCAACAAATCAAGAGAGCATAAGAGCCATAATCATGCACAGCGACATAAGCATCATTAATTAAAGCATAAGCGGCATCACAAGTTCAAAAACTAAGTGGTCATGGAGGCTATTCGTGACTGGTTTGTAGTCATAAACTTGTTGTGAGTATGCGCCAAGTCAACCAAATAAAACATTCGAAAGAGAATACTATATATTGATGCTTTACTATGACAAGAACAACTCATGAATCTTTCGAGACATATTAAACGCTATCAGCTATTTAAGGCTATTAATGCTACACAATAGCCACAAAGCTTTCAGACTAAAATAACATTTATAATGGCATGAAAAAGTTCTAGCCACAGTCTATACAAGCTTCTACGTGCATCGTTATAAATTCTACCTCAAAAAGCAGTTTCTTTTCCCAACAAGCACCGTAGAAGTTATATTTTAACAAAAAATACTCTACATGATACAACAATCAGACATGAGAATACTCACATAACACTACTAAAACTAACAGCTCTGAATAAGAGATGCATGAAAATAAAGGCTAAACACAGTACTAGCAAAAAGTGAACACTCATAGAATAATAAGAATGAAAGCTAGAGTGTTCTAAGCAATGAAAATGGAGCGTGTCTCTCTCCCACAAAAGTATGATAAGTTCCAACTATTTATTACAGCAAAGAAAACCAAACAAACTGAAAACAAAAATAAAAGACGCTCCAAGTAAAGAACATAAGATGTGACTGAATAAAAATATAGTTTCATTACAAGTGACGTGATAATTTGTCGATGAAGAAGGGAATGCCCAAGCTTAGACGCTTGAGTATTCTTGGAATTTGCTGGGATCTACCTCCAGGGCATCCCAAAGTTTAGGTTTTCCACTCTTCTTGATCACATCATATCATCCTCTTCTCTTGACCCTTGAAAACTTCCTTCACACCAAACTTCTCACAATCTTCATTAGAAACGTTAGTGCAAATAGAAATAATAAATTCACATGGTTCAGTTTCAACACAAGCCTAACACTCATAAACACATTATCTACTGTCACAACTTCTTTTAAAACTCTTTTTCTCAAAAGAACACCAAAAGAAAGAGATTAAGATGCAAATGCAATAATTGGCAGAAATCTGTCATAACAGAACAACAGGTAAAGATCGATTTTTTTAGAAATTTTTCTGTTGCTCAAATCAAAAAGTGGTCAACTAAGAAAAGTTGCGTATATAGCCCGGGATTAAGCACCAAAAAGCTCGGGTCATTTTGATTTCTTTGTGGTTTTATACGTAATTAACAGTGGACAGCAGAAATCTATTTCCTGCGCAGAAATCCGAAATATAGTCTCAACTTTCTACTAGAGGCTTTACTTGGCTCAACAAAAACACAAAAGAAAAGATATAGCGGGGTTTCTAAGGAAATAGAAAACACCCAGGTGCAAAGAACACAAAATAAAACAAAGGAAAACTGAATGAAAACAGAGAAATAAAACGAGTTGTCTCCCGGTAGCGCTTTTCTTTAACGCCTTTCAGCTAGGCACAATGATTTTTAAAAGATGCTCACATAAGAATAAGAGTTGAAGCACAATAAGAGAGCATCAAAAAGAAAATATAAAACACATTTAAGTATAACACACTTCCTATGAGAAAGAATCTTGTAGAAAAACAAGTCAACGAAGCACAAATTGACTAGCATAGGAAGACAAAATAAGTGCAACATCAAAAAATTCAACATAAAGAGAGGAAACTTAATATTGTTGAGATGCATAAAACCATGTTTCCCTCTCTCATAATAACTTTCAGTAGCATGATGAATAAAGTTAACAATATAGCTATCACATAAAACATTCTTATCACGAGCCACATGCGTAAAAGAATTAATACTCTCCACATAATCATAGCCATTCTTATTAATAGCAGTGGAAGAAAATTCAACAAAATAGCTATCATTATTATTCTCATCACCATAATAATCAAATATAGGAGGCATTTCTTAATCATAATTAATTTTCTCCTCAATAGTAGGTGGACTGAAAATAACATATTCATCATTGTAATCATCATATATAGGAAGAATAATATCATCATAAGCAATATAATAGTTATCCTCCAAAATGTGTTCATTTGTAAACATATCATAATTTTTACTAGGAGGAGATGTATCAACCATATAATCATCAGTAGAAAAAGGATTTTCAAACACATCATCCACAAGTTTAGAGCTTTCTATATCATCATTTTCAATATCAAAAGTAGTGTGCTCTTCCCAATCATGATCACTACTATATGTAACAGTCATAGGCTCATCATCAAATAAAAATTTCTCCTCCATGCTTGGGGAACTAAAAAGACCATTTTCATATAAACTAGCTTCCCCAAGCTTAGACTTTTCCATAGCATTAGAAATAATAGTGTTCAAAGCATTCATACTAATAACATTGCTATTAGAATGCAAATAAAGTTCCATAGGTTTTTAACTTTTCTCTTCAAACACTTCATGTCCTAACTCAAGATAAAGATTATAAAGCTCTCTCATATTTTTGTTGTTTTCCATTAAGCCTAACTAGTGAAAATGAAAACAAGAAACAAAAAGATATAATTGCAGAATCTAAAGGAAATAACTTTGAGCACTCACACCCGAGGATGTGAGTACCTTTTACCTTACCTCCCCGGCAACATCGCCATAAAAGAGCTTGATGTCTACGCACGCTTCTATTCTTGTATACAGTGTTGGGCCTCCAAGTGCAAAGGTTTGTAGAACAGCAACAAATTTCCCTGAAGTGGATTACCCAAGGTTTATCGAACTCAGGGAGGTAGAGGTCAAAGATATCCCTCTCAAACAACCCTGCAATTAAGATACAAGTATCTTGTGTCCCCAACACACCCAATATACTTGTCAGGTATATAGGTGCACTAGTTCGGCGAAGAGAGAGTAAAATGCAAGTAACATTGATGATAATAAGTGACAATAGAAATCTGAAATAAAACTGGTAGCAAGCAAACATGTGGCAGAACAGGCGGAAAACGGTGTTTCAATGCTTGGAAATAAGGCCTAGGGTCCTACTTTCACTAGTGGACACTCTCAATAATGATCACATAATTTAATAAATAAATACCATCTCTTCACTATGCTACTCCAAACCACTCTCCCGTCGAATAACAACACCAATCCATGCGTATGTCTTTAACAGCACACCTCAGAGTAAGCACTTTCCCAACTAAGTAGCCCCATGCTATCACCATGGGACCCAGATGGTTCCACGCAAACACCAAAATTTCATAGGGTTACCCAACACAAAATATAAATATAATGCTAAAGCACCGGTGCACACACTGTCACCTTTACACCGTGATCAAAGTGTTTACGGAGATCTCATAACAAAAACCACTTGAGTAGCATAATAGATGAAGAATAATATCTACGAATTCAACTAGATTACAAAGCTCACGATCACATATAGATCACACCATGGGATAGAGAGATGAACCACATAGCTACCGGTAGAGCCCTCAGCCTCGGGGGAGAATTACTCCCTCCTCATCATAGGAGAAACCAACGGAGATGGAGATGGCGGTGGAGTCGATGGAGATGGTTCCGGGGGCACTTCCCCATCCCGGCAGGGTGCCAGAACAGAGATATGTCCCCCGAAACTTGTCGGAGGCGGCGGCGGAGCTACGGATGTAGTTTGTGGAAAAGGTCGATTCTCCTTAGGGTTTTCCCTCAAGGGAGTATAAATGGGCGAAAGGGCGATGCCGGGGGTGGCCGGGGGGCCCACACCCCTAGGTGACGCGGCCAGGGGACCCGCGCCACCCCATGGTGTGGCCACCTTGTTGCCCCCTCTGGGGCTCTTCGGGACTTCTGGAAGCATCCGGGACTTCTAAGACTTATGACTTTTGAATTTTCCAATTCCGAGAATATTTCCAGAACAACTTTTCTAAAACTAAAAACAGGAGAAAACAGGGAACTGGCTGTGTGGCATCTTGTCAATAGGTTAGTCCGGAAAATCGATAAAAATGACAGGAAGTGTAAGGAAAACATGTGAGAAATAACATGAAAACAACATGGAACATCAGAAATTAGGGATACGCTTATGACGTATCATAGCCACTTCGGGTCCTAATTTTATTTATCTCCAATTTCCTTAAAAACCTGAATAATGTAGCCCCCAAGTGCCGGGTTGCTAGACTTCAGCTACTCAGGAATTAAAACATGTACTCCACCATTTGAGTAGGTACATCATCATCGTAGCCCCCAATGCACAGGTTATTTCACTGTGTAACCCGGAAGTTTCTCAGCTGGTAATCGGAATTGTTTATAACCCATGTTATTCTGTGGCTACCAATTTTGCAGAGTCTTGAAACTTCCACTCAAAAGGAAATTTCAAATTTGAAGAGCTTGCTAGCACAAGAGGCCCAGAAAACTGAAGAGGAGAGAACTTCGCAACAAGACCTGGAGAAACAAGTTATAGAAGCAACCAAGACCTTGTCTGTTCTTCAGCACGATTTTGAGGACCGGGCAAATACTCTTATGGAGAGGGCGGAAAATGCTGAAAAGGAGTTAGAGGAAACCCGGAGCAATTTTGATAAGGTTAAGGACCTGCTATGTGATATCACCTGCAGTGTTTTTGGTAAGTTTGCTCCTTATGCAGCATATTTATGCCCTTCTTTCCGGTTTATGATCTCTTTTGTATGCCTATAATAATCCGGTTGTTGAGCAATGTACTCTTGTGATAGACAGGTACAATGCATGGTGATAACCTCTAGCTTCCTGAAAGGAAATTGAAAGCTCCATTCACCTTGATTCGACAGTTATATGTTGGGGGAGGGGAATGTATCAAAGACATCAGGAACTGGGATAATGCCCCTAGAAAACTCCATGATATGCTTGTGGAACTAACTCACGCTACACAATGGATAGAAGCACACAAAATTTCAGCCTCCCGTCGTGGAGCGATCAAAGTTATGTCTCTGGCCAAGGCGTATTACCCGGAACTTAATCCGGATCTCCTTGTTGGAGGTTTCCCTGAGTACCGGGCTGATAGAACCAAATAGGAGAGGAAATATTTTTCCAAGATAGAGAAGGATTGCCGGTTCCAAACTTGCTCCATTGTCGAAAAAGTAAAGCTGAAGGAACTTTGTCCGAGTTATCTCCCCTCAGGTGATTGCAAGCCGGCTTTCTTCCCTCAAGTTATAGCTGTCGTTTGCCAGGTTCCGCGGAAGAGTCGGCTTTGTGTAGTTCCATCCTCTAGTGCGCCATAGTCTACCACTCCTTTGGTTTCTGCTCCACCCCATCCCTTATATGAACCGGATGAGACCAATGATGCTTTGGCTCAGCTAGAGTGCAAATACGTCTCCATGGCTGAACTTGAAGAAGCAGAAAAAACCCAAGGTGATGATGGAGAACACCCAGGAGCTCAAGACCTGGATGCTGGAGCTGGTTTAGATTCTACACAGCACAAAGGAAAAACGGTTGTGTGATGAACACTTGGTTAGTTTGATAATAATTCAACCCTCGTGGGTCTATAATAGGCTAGATAAACTGCTTTATTTCTAGCTCTATTTATTTGAAAGTGCGCACGAGCATCGGTGATACTTTTTGGTGTGTAGTAACTCGTCTTTATTGCTAGTTTATCCAAAAATTTACTACCTCTGTGATTTATCTTTGCTATCTGGCTCAGTCGGTTTATCGCATGACTTCTTCTAGTGTTTCTAACTCTAGCGAGTTTAGGGTCATCATAACCTGGTTTTGCCGGGTTATAACTAGGTTCATAATGCATCCCAGTGTCCCAGGAGAATAGACGCACGCATCGCTCCCAGGGGGCGGCATGGGCGAAACCCTAGCCGCCGCCGCCCCCACACCCCCTCCTTCTCTTCCACCCGCCGCCGCCGGAGGAAGCCACCGGGGGCACAACCCTCCGCGTGGTGGACGGCGGCCGGTGGGTCCTCGCCTCCTCAGCACAAACACGGCGGGAGGCCTCCGGCCAGATGCGTGGGTTGGCCCTGGACGGCTGGCGCGGACGGCGGAGCACGGACGCCGGGGCGGTGTCCTTGGTTCTTCTAGCGGTGGCTAGTGGCTAGGTCTGCGTGGGCAGTCGGCACTGGCCGGGGTGGCTCTCGGTGGCGCCACCGATGGGATCTGGGGTGGCTCGGCCATGATGCGGCGGCCGCGGAGACCTCGACGGCCGTGGTCCCTCTCGCCTCTTCGTCACGCAAGTTTGCAGCGCCCCTCGAGCGGCTCTGTCGACGGCTTTGAGCAGGACGGTCACGAAGGATGGTGGGCGCGGGTCTGGTGGCGGTTGGCAGCGGGGTGTCCGCGTGCTAGGCTCCGGTAGCGGCACGACCTGCTGCTATGCGGCGGGGTTTGTCACTTGAGCTCGACGGCGAACTGCACAGGCGGCTCGGTGTTTTGGCGACGGCGGCATCATCGACAAGGCTCCCGGGCGGCGCGGCCTCCTCTATCTTTGGCGGCGGGAGGCAGTGGTGCTAGGGACCGTCGGCGGCAGGGCTCCCGGTGGCGACGGATGCGGAATCCAGGAGATCTTTCCCCACCCGCAAACGTCCCTGTTGGGAGTCGTTTCGCAGAGTCGGGGCTGCGAGACATCAGAATAAAGGAGGTGGTCCTTGGGTTTCCCATCGCGCGAAGATGAAGATTGTCGTGGGATACTCACGGCAGATGTTACCGGGGGTAACTTATCTTGGGGCAAGACGACACTGGTGTTTGGGAGAGGGTTTAGCTCAGAGGAAAACATGATGATATGCGATCTGGTAGCCGGCAAGCAAGTCGCCGAGTCTCCGATCTCAATATATTAATCTCGACTCTCGTATTACACTAGATACTCGATACCTAGCGATATTGCTCGAATTCTTGGATCTCTAAACGTAACCTAGGGACCGGCTTATAAAGCATCCGGTCCCCCTGGCTTGTCCTCCAAGGCGCACCCTGAATCCTACCCGGACACCGCGTACAAAACCCTAACCTTCCTTACCGTAACCCACAATCCGGGTTACTAGGCCTACAAAATTGGGCCTTCTAGAAGTTCCTTTATCCTTAGCCGGGTCTTGCACAGCGTCCTTTGGGCCGAGTTACACCTTGGCGTTGGTCTACCGGGTTATCATCCCTCCATCAGTAGTCCCCAGAATAGCCTGGGCTTCACGGGAACCTCCTTGAAGCGCTTGCTATTCCCTGTAAAAAATACCAGACGTACAAGTCCATAGAGGCCGGGTTAAGGTGCTTTGATAAACAGCTAGGCCTAACTCCAAGGTGGCCATATAGTAACCCGGCTTTCTCTAGGTCCTTCTTTTACTTTTTCCGGATCAACGCCCTGATAAAAATGTCAAAGACCCGGCTCACTTTACTCGATAATTGACCCTGATGTTGCAGAGAAGATCTACTTCTTATCTCTGTCCAGATATCTCGTCCAGCACTTAAAGCGTATCTCACAAAATCCGGATAGATAACCGTTATTCCGAAATTCCCGGCTCTTGCCCATTGGACTAGGTTTATCCGCCCGCACCCTTATAAATAGGTACATAGGGGTTAACCTAACCCCAACGGCTCATTTCCCCCCTTTTCCTCTTCTCTTCACTTCCGCGCTCGAGCTCGCAGAGCACTATCACGGAGACCTCACGCGCGTCGCCGGAGCCAATCCGCCGCCGGCTACGCTCCGCCACGATTCGCCCCGCGGCGCAGCCAAGATCCGCCGCCGCGCCCTCAACCTGCCCGCCGGGAATCGCAAGGGGGCACCGAGACTGCGCCATTTGCCGTCTCCGCGTGCTGCTCCAATCTCCTCCAGTAAGTTCCTTGTATCCATTAATCCAACCCCGCAATTTTTCGATTTACTCTAGATTAGATCTAGGTCAACCCGCGGGCCACTTCTCTTGTCGCGCCGGATTAGGTTGCTTAAATGCTTGCTAATTCCTCCAATAGCTTGACTGATGGTCACATACCACTCTCCTATCATCACTAATCATCAATTTCTCCGTAGAATCGTCCGCAACCTTTTCAATCTAGATCCATTTCGCCAAAATTTTCCGCGCCTGTCATTGACACCCGGAAAATCCTCTTCTTCCGGCTCTCTTGCTTGTAGTAGATACATGGGAAATTTCCCGTCTTCCTCAAACACTTTTCAATACGTAAGTACCCAATAGTTTCTATGCTGATACTTGATACCCGGATAACTTGTAATCTTTTGCGCCGTCCAGCGATACCCGGATACTTATTATTTTTCATGTCATCGATACTGCTTGCACATACTCGGGTAATTCATGATTCCCGAATCTCATTTCCTGTACCTCTTTGTCTTGTGCTTCACAGGTTGATCCCATGGCTCCCAAGAAATAAGGGAAGCAGCCAACCAAGGCCAAGACCACCCAGTCCATATCCGCCAACTGGGCACGATCCATGGTGACAAAGGCCAAGCTAGAAGAGCTGGCCGAGTTGGGGGTTCTCCCCCCTCAGAAGGATATCCACTGGAGGGTGTCGGGCGACGAGACCCGGCCCACTCCCGCCGACAATGAGGTAATCTGCTTTGTAGAGCACGTGACTCGGGGATTCCGTCCTCCGGGTCACCCTTTCTTTAGAGAAGTTCTGAGCCATTATGGCCTCCGGGTATTCGACATAGGGCCTAACTCTATGTTGAATATAACCCATTTCATCGTTTTGTCCGAGTCATACTTGTGCACTCCGCCAAGTTTGGCTCTCTTTATTGAGCTTTTCCAGTGCAAGCCGTGCCGCGAAAGCGGTGACGGAGCACTTCTTGCTTGCGGCGGAGTCTCCATCCAACGTCGCAAAAATTCTCCCATTCCACCTCTCACACTCAATTCCCACGTCAAACACTGGCAACTCTCATACTTTTACTGCCGAGACACCTCCCCACCCGGCGAAAAGAAGCTGCCGGGTTACTCGGAGGGCCTCCTCGATATCTCCGAGACCTTCAACGCTTTTGCCCCTGACTCAGACAGGGAGGCAATCCAACCTTTGTTGGATAGGATTGCTATTCTTTCGGCCCAAGGTCTCATTGGGCTTAACCTGGTGAAAACTTGGATTGATTTCCGGATCCAACCCAATTCCATCCGCAAAAAGCTAATGTGCGAGTACTCGGGGCACACCACGGACGCGCTCCGATACTCCACCCACAGCTTTGCAGCTGGTGACACCAACAAGACTATCAAGGGCTTCTTGACAGAGAAGTTGGAGGTAATCCGGAATATAGCCGGGTTACAGCCCTTTACGCGCGAGAACCCGGCCCCTGAGGTAAAGATCTGGCTTCCATATTTTTACCTTCACACTTTCCACTTGATACAGCTGTTAACCCTCATTCTTATATTTTCATTTCAGGCCGATGATGTCTTTTGGAAGATTGAAACTCCCCCCAACTCTGAAAGCCCAGAGGAGAAAGAAGACGTCGTTAACTCGGATGAAGGTACATTCCGAGTTTTACTTAGTTTCTTTGAGCTCGTTGTTGCTCTTTCTACATTTTCCGACTGTAAACCTTGATAATTTTCAAAACAAGAGGACAAGGACGAAGAAGAAGGAACTGAAGGCAAGGTAGACTCCGCATGCGATGAAGATGAAGCTGAGCCGACGATCAAGGCCGGAACGAAGAGAAAACCCCGAGGGGTCGTCTTCAAGGTTCCATACCGTTTCCTCACCTCTAAACCATATTCATTTGATAACATGCGCGAGCTAAACCTGGAGTTATCCCGCTGGTCGTACCTGAAGGAATCTCCCATGACCAAGCGCAGAAAGACTCGGAATTTTCTGGGTGATGCCGCTCTCAATCCGGGAATTTCGTCGTCTCCGGCTCGACGCGCTGGTACTCACCTAATCCTTTCTCGAATATCAAAGTTTTTCCAGTTTACCCCTTAGTAGAGTAGCTCCACATCTTACTTGCTTTGGCATTTTCAGCTTCGTCTGGGTCTAGCAGTGAGCTCCCCTCGGATTACGTGGTGAATCCCGGGTAAGTTTCTTCTCCTGATGCTCTATCGCCTTTCCACAATTTTTCCCCAGTCGTATACTAACTGCTTATTTATACTGCTTATAGAGCTACAGTCACCATCGGCGAACAAGAAAACACGGAAACTGATGACCCGGGTAAGGAGAACCCGTTTGATGATATGACTACCGCAGCTGGCGGAGAAGAACAAGTGCCACTAATAAACCCGGCCGATCAAGAGGCCGAATATCCAATAGCCTCGCACGCACCCGAGGAGGATGAAGCTGCAGCCTTGGGCACGGGAGGAGGAGCACCAGACTCCGATACTCGTACGACCCGGATACCTTCTCCCACCAAGACGAGATCTCCTTCTCCGAGTCTCCAAGATCCCGGATCTTCCAAATTGGGCAACGATACTTTCGATCAGATGATGAGCGCTCTCCTTGCTATGAAGGCCTCAGAGAGCGGTATACTGGAGCGTCTGGCAGTGGAGCACCAGGTAATCGTTACTTGATATGTAATAACATCCATCTAGTCCCCAAGTTCCGAGTCTAACTTGTCAAAGTTACACTCGGTACTTCTTTCAATATTTGGCTGACTGCAATATCCGATTAGTTTTTAACTTTCCATATCTTTTAGGCGCACGCATCTCGGTCCGGGGAGATTTTGGCCAAGACCAATCAACTCCTGGACACTGAGGTTAAGCTAAGAGAGGCGCTTGAAGCTGAGGTGGCAACCTTGAAAAAGGATGTCGCAAAATATAAAGAGAGATACACCACCGTCCAAGCTACGCTGAAGGAGCTATCAGCTCAAATTTCCGACACTTATCGTGTCCTTGTTGGTGAGATTTTGCTTCTTACCGGTTCGTGTCTTGGTTTTTTGTTTCTTGACACGTGACACCCGAAATATTTTGAATTAATCTTTGTGTTGTGTCCTGCAGATTCCAATCTTGCTCCCTCGGAAGAAAATGATATCCAGAAGATAATGAACCTGAGGAATGTCCTCCGGAGGTTCTGTGCCGGCACTAAGTGGATCCTGGACGCCATTCAGTGGCTGACTGAATCGTATCCGGGTATGGAGACCCTAATCCATGCATGCTCCACTATTCCTGCATGGATTGAGCTCTGGAAGCGCTCGTCATGCCGGATTGGCATGACCCGGGCCTTTATGCTGGCTAAAGCTTACTTTCCCAAATTTGAGCCGGCGAAAGTGATAGCCGGATTTCCGGAGTTCAAAGCGGATGGCACCAAGTTTGGGGCTAAGGACTTCAAGGCCGTGCAAGCAGAGGTACGACATTCGGCGACTACTCTTGCCGACAGTATGGATTTGAATAAGTTTATGTCCTCATACGATGCTAAGGGCAAGGCTGTGATGGGAGACACGCCCGTGCCATTCGATATCCTGGAAAAATGGAACGCTGGCTCGGCCAGGCGAAGGCAGGAAGCTGCGAAGAAGGGGGCCGATATGGAATCAGCACCAACTACTTCCACGCCAACCGTTCGTCCACCTGTTCGTCCTGATGCTGAGATTCCGGATGATGATGCCGCGAATGCTTTTAACGAGCAAACTCATGATCAAGACCCGGAGGACAAGGTTGGAGGTGTGGACCTCACCCGGGAGGCCGAGTAGATTATTATCTGATGTCATCTTGATACTTTGTTTGCCGGATGCCTTTGTGAAGGCAGATATTCTTTTGATAGTGCGTATGTGCCATTTTGATATTACCATCACATTATGTAAACGCATTGCGAAACTTGTAACGGCTTCAAAGCCCTTTGTGGCCTTTGGGTGGACTTGATGCACGTCTGCCTTTAAGCTCGTTTATTCCCGACTTACTTTATGGTTCCGTATGTGAGACTCGGTTTCCGGGTCTCGTGGGTTTGACAAGTGGACTTTTCTCTAAGTCCCCAAGTCCCCAAGACCCGGATGTTTGGGTTTCTCGGGCCTAGTGACTAAGCAACTTTGTTTCTTTTTTGCGAAATCCCCAGTCCCCAAAGCCCGAAATTCCGGGTCTGGGATACGCGGTCATCCAGAGAGAACAAGTTGTCTTGCGCTAAGCCCGAACCTAGAGCCGTTTCACATAGGTATTGAAGTTATGCTTAATAAACGTTGAGTTTCCGGCTATTAGCCCTGTACTCTGCATAACTTGTGGTTTAGATGACCCTTTTGACTATCTTGTACTGTAAGCCGGCTTTCGCGTGGATATCATGTTGTTACATCTATACGAAAACAGGGTCAGGCAAGTCCCATTGGGCTTCATGGCTGATTGTAATCGTAAGCGAGCAAATCATGCCACTTTAGTACGAGTCACATCGAGCTTAAGTAAGAAAAGTCAAGAAAGTTTGGCTCCTTTGTCCGGTTATAAGATTGCAGACGTACTCGTTTGCGAATAATCGGCCCTTATAACTCATAGGCATCAAGGCCGGGTCTTTGAGTTTGTAACTTTGCTATTCAAGCAATCAGCCCTCAAGACCTAGATATATGCAACATTCTTAAGGAAACTGATGTACTGATAACAATAAACAATACTTACCTGTAAGCGAAGTAGAGATCACAACAAAATAAGACTTGATAACGCATGTGAAGGAGATATATTGCTTAACCATCTCTTTATTGATATGAGAAAGCTTGGGTCAGCAGCCCGCCTCATTAAAAACCCTCCAGTCCCCTCAGGTACCCTGGATAGGAAAAGAGTGCGTCTGAAACCTGCTGCCCGTTACATTGTTTAGTTCTTCTTGGGGATCTGTCCGGAACCAACATAATCAATACACATTCTCCACTTGTTGGTCTTTTTTATTATGAGTGCCGGGTTCGCTAGCCAATCCGGGTGAGGCGTTTCCGTGACGCGGGTGGTTGCGAACGGTCGTGTGATTCCTTCTCCTACAGCAGATTGCTTGGAAGGGTCATGCTTGATGAAAGCCACCATCTTGGTGTCTTGTGCTGCCTTGAACTTTGCCCTTTCATCTTCAGTACTCAGTCTTTTCAATGTTGTTCTGTCATCCGGGTCTGCTTGAGACCGGTAATGCTTGAGTTCCTCTTTTCTGCAAGCTTGCTCAGCCATTGCTGCGTCTCCTTCATCGCACTCAGCCGCTATAACCCGGCTTCCATGTATGGTGATGGTCTGCTTAGGACCCGGGATTTTTAGCTGTAGGTACACATAACACGGCCTAGCCATGAATTTAGCATAAGCCGGCCTTCCGAATAGCGCGTGATAAGGACTGCGCAGCTTGACCACCTCGAAAGTGAGCCACTCAACTCGATAATTATCCTTTGATTATCCAAAAGCTACCTCCAATGCGATTTTTCCCTCGGGGCACGATGAGTGACCCGGCACTATCCCATGAAAAATTGTTGAACTTTTTTGTAGCTGAGACTCCCTGAGACCCATTCGTAGAAAGGTCTCCCAATACAGGATATTGATGCTACTTCCACCATCCATCAGGACCTTTTTCAGCTCATACCCATTGACCTGCGGTGCAACTACTAATGCTAAGACTCCCGGGTGTTCTATTCTTTCCGGGTGATCTCTTCTGCTCCATGTTACATCCTGCTCTGACCACCTCAGGTATCCCGGAACAGCCGAGGAAACCGAGTTTACCGCTTGCTTCAGTATCTTTTTGTCCTTGTTAGAATTTCCTGTAGTATGTACGTGATATTGACCCAACTGCTTGGGGTTAGCCTGGAAACCTCCGGCTCCCCCTTGGTTGTTACCCTGATTTCCTGCTGCCGGGTTACCGGCTGGGGGTGGGCCGTTGCCCGGGTTTCCACCTGGACCCGATCCTCCTCCCCGACCTGCACCTCGCATGGCTCTGTTCACTTCCTCGTTCTTCCATCTCTGTAGGTCGGCGCACTGCTCCAAGGAGTGGTTAGCCGGCCTACTGTTCCTACTGTGTTTCGGGCACGCCATTCTGAAGATGTCCCAATTGTTACTCGGCCTTGGCGGCCCTTGATAATTTCCTCCATTGTGATTTCCAGTATTGAAATTTCCTTCTGCCCTGGGTCTTGAAGACCCGGCTTCTGTGCTGGCGACAAACTCGGAGCCTCCCTCAAACGGGCGCTTGTTCTGGCTGTTTCCGTTATTACCCGGCGCTGATCCATTGCCGGCTCTTCCATTATTACTTGTGTTCGCTTTTGCTTTTTTGTCATCAGCTTCCGCTTCTGTAGTATCCGTTGCAGCGTGTTTGTTGCATGCATCCATCAGTTCCCCCATCGTGACCTCTGAAGCGTTCCGACTAGATTTCATGTGGGTTAACTTTTGCACTAAAGGTGTGTACTTGCACGTTTTTGCCATAGCTTGTAACGCATCCTTGGGCTGAATATCTGTGGATGAATGCAGTATTTCCATAACCCGGCACACCCAGCTACGCGCCGACTCACCCTTCTTCTGGACGCATCGTTCTAGGTCGTCAATAGTGAATAACTTTCTGCACGTCCCATGAAAGTGCTTGATAAACGCAGTTTTCAGCTCCTCCCATGACTTGATAGATCCCTCTGGTAGAGTATTGAACCATAATTTTGCTGCCCCTTCTGACATCATTAAGTACATAAACTTGGCTTGAAGATTTTCCGTTGCGTTGCTAATCGACATTGCCATCTCATAACTGCCCAACCATGTTTCCGGATCCATAGTCGGCTCGTAATTCACTACTTTACCCGGTTCCTTGAATTTATCCGGGTAAGCCTCGGCCCTGATGTTGTCCGACAGGCACTTAGGCCCGGCAAGATTAGCCGGGACCGGCCTTACTCGAGAGACGTGTGATCCTGCGGGGGGTGCGGCCGGACGCGGGACTGCTGGTGGCCCATGCACTGCAGACCCGGCTGCGGCTCTCCTGGCTCTGGAACTGTCCACGATAGCTTGTGCTGCTGATGCTGCTGGTACTGCCTGAATGCGGGGGAGGCGGCATTTGCTGCTGCTCTTCCCTCCGCCGCGCTGAACTTGTCTGGATATTGCCGGTGTTGCCTCGTTGCTGACTGATATATAGCGTCCCATGCATTCCACTTCTGTGATCCGGGTAGTTAACTTGCTGTGCCACCGCGGTGCGCAATAGATCTATCGCCCGCCGGGTCTCCTCTGCGTGGGGTGACTCTCTCACGGGGATTTGGTTTAACGCGAGTGTTGCTGCGTACACGTTATCCATGGGGTTGTTGTAATGACCCGCTGGTGTGCGAAAACGTGATGGTGGTGGTGGTGGTACAGTATTGCCGGTAGTAACTCCAGTCTGTGGTACGGGTAACCTGGCCTGCGTGTCTACCGGTTGTACTCCTCCGGTTGTTGGCTGAGGGGCGGTTCCTTGGTTTGCCGCTGGGATCGGCTGATCCTGAGGCGTGATAAATAGCGCAGCCGGGTTTATGACTCCTCCCAATGCTGGTAATCTGGTTTGGTGCCTTTGATGTATTCTAGTCGTTTCCTCTCGGAGCCGGGTTTCCAGTGCATCCAGCTCGCGTTGGCGTGTGGCCATCCCTTGCCTTTCTGCTTTACTTGTCTTCTCTGTTGCTCCAAAGCACGACGGGCTACATCCAGGTCCCTAACACGTTCCGCCGCGTTTTCTGGAGTGATAACGGTGGCAAGAACTGTGGGATCTAGGATCAGATTGTTGTCGAACAGGGCCGGGTGTTGCGGATTGGAAGGACCCGCTCCTGGTGTCCGGTTTGCTAGGAATCCAAATGTGTTCGCGTGTAACTCGTTTTCCGCCGCTTGACTGGTAACCGATGCCGACTCTCCGTCAACCCGGACCAAAACCGGGTTCCCGTTAGCCGGATCTTGCTGCTGGGCCAACGCTTGTGCCGCTCCGACCGCGGCCGCGGTCCCGTTCTCCTGGTTGAGATTGGTCGCGGGAGCCGTGTAAACCGCAACCCGGCGCACGATACTTGGCGCGAATTCATACTGTTCCTCTTCGCTGCTATTTTCCTCATACCGATTCTCTAGTAGATGCAGGATAGACTCGGTATCGTCTTCTTTTTCGACCCAGCCGCGCGGGGTCCATGCCGGCTCCTCCAACTGTTCCCTCTTCGTGGTGGGTTCTTCTGTTGGATCTGTCGTCCCAACTGATTCTTCTCCATTTGATTGAATGTAGGTGGCCTCCCCTGACACAGAATCAAATCCAAAGTCGTCAGGGATCGAACCGGAAGTACGTACCATACCGATGAAGACGTTGATCCGGCCTATTGTCACGATAGATCCGGATTCGAGGTGGTCCGACTCTGGCCCCCAGCCGGAATCGTCCACCATCTTCTCTCCTTCGTGGTCGGTGTAGATCTCGCTGATGACAAGATTCTCCATGTTCTTCCGAGCTTCTCCCGTGATGTAAACACCTTTGGACGCAGGCCCCACGGTGGGCGCCAACTGTCGTGGGATACTCACGGCAGACGTTACCGGGGGTAACTTATCTTGGGGCAAGACGACACTGGTGTTTGGGAGAGGGTTTAGCTCAGAGGAAAACATGATGATATGCGATCTGGTAGCCGGCAAGCAAGTCGCCGAGTCTCCGATCTCAATATATTAATCTCGACTCTCGTATTACACTGGATACTCGATACCTAGCGATATTGCTCGAACTCTTGGATCTCTAAACCTAACCTAGGGACCGGCTTATAAAGCATCTGGTCCCCCTGGCTTGTCCTCCAAGGCGCACCCTGAATCCTACCCGGACACCGCGTACAAAACCCTAACCTTCCTTACCGTAACCCACAATCCGGGTTACTAGGCCTACAAAATTGGGCCTTCTAGAAGTTCCTTTATCCTTAGCCGGGTCTTGCACAACGTCCTTTGGGCCGAGTTACACCTTGGCGTTGGTCTACCGGGTTATCATCCCTCCATCAAAGATCCTGATGTAGGTTCTCTTTGATCAAGCCGGGGTGTCGACCCGAAAGGCTCCTCCGGCGAACTCCCATGTGCGACGCCTGGAGATTGCTGGATCGGTAGAATTCGGTCACAATGCTCAGTCATCAAAGGTGAGATTGGAGGACTAGCAACGGTGTTCGAAGTCTTTGCATCGATAAGGAACTGGCTTGGAGTTACAAGATTCATGGCAGCCGTATGTAAGAGGGGGCGACAACATGCGTGAAGTCCAAATTCCTACCTTTCAGGTTGAAAGCCCAAGGTCTGGCCTTAATTGGTTATGCCTGGCACTGGTCTTCTTGGAGCCGTTATTTTGAGAGCGAGGATTATCTTCAGGGTGAAAACCGAAGGCCTGGCCTTAATTGGTTGTGTCTGGCACCATTCTTCTTGGAGACGTTGTTTTCGAAGAGATGGACATTAGCTGTTGTTTAGGTGGTGGTTGTGCGGATACCGCGAGGACTGTAACTCTATAGCGGGACTTTTCTTTTTATTTCTTCTTTTTATTGTCTTTCGGCTGTGTGCATCCGTAATGACTATGGTTATTGCGTTGTTGCAGAGGCTGGGTGTAATTTGTATCTTCGCGATATTAATATACTTCCCTTTATAAAAAAAACCAGGTTTTAACATCTAGGTCATAAAAATTGCATGTAACCACTGACTGGCAGACAAGTATAACCAATATAATTTGGCATATGCCAGATTCTTGAGATATAGACGGTGCTCTAGCATCATCCCCCAAGTAATCATATAAGAAAACTTAATTTTCTGTGAAAATGAACAAATCTATAGAACAACTTCCAATAAATCATGTTTTACAGATCTGCAACTTATTTTTTATTTCAATGATAACATAGTGATTACAATGATCCTATGTGTAATATGGTCTCAACTGGGCTATGTTCCAAGGCCTTCCAGTTTCCTCCTCAGATGTTCGTGATTTATCAGCATCACACATATCAATGAGGTAATATGACCCGTTGTGTAGTTCTTACTAACCACAAACGGTCCCTTCCCAAGGTGGGCTTGGTTTGTGCATACCATCATTTTTCTGGATCAGGCGTAACACTAAGTCCCCTTCCTGAAAACTTTGATTTTAACCCTGCGGCCGTGATAGCGATGCAAGTCCTGCTGATATATGGTTGACCTAGATGCTGCGAGTTCACGTGCTTCCTCCAAAGCATCAAGCGAGTATTGACGAGCTATCTCATTTTGGGTTTCCACATAAGACGTTACTCTCGGTAAGTCATGACTGATATCACTTGGTAAAACTGCCTCAGCTCCGTAAACCAGAAAGAATGTTGTGTAACTTGTTGACCTATTTGGTGTAGTTCTTATACTCCACAAGATAGCAGGTAATTCTTCAACCCAGCAACCTGCGGTTTTTTCCAATGGAACTTGAAGTATAGGTTTGATACCTTTTAGCAACTCTTGGTTAGCTCGCTCTTCCTATCCATTGGATTGTGGATGTGCTACTGAAGCGAGGTCAAGTCTGATATGATTCTGGTTACAAAACTGTTGGATTGCTCCTTCAGACAAATTGGTCCCATTGTCTATTATAATGCTATGTGGGTAAAAAAATATAAAATTAGTTTTTTCAGAAACTTGACTGCTGTAACTGCGTCACATTTACTGATTGGTTCAGCTTCTACCCACTTTGTAAATTTGTCAACTGCTGCCAATAAGTGAGTCTTTTTATCAGACAATTTTTTGAAAGGTCCTACCATGTCTAGTCCCTAGACTGCAAATGGCCGCGTTATGGGAATCATGCGTAAATCCTGAGCTGGCATATGATCCTATCTTGCATACCTCTAATACCCTTAACACGTTCGGACTATTCGTTCTGCATCAGCATTTGCAGTAAGCCTGGAAAATCCATGTCTGAAGGCTTTATTGACCAAACACCTGGAACTTGCATGATGACCACAATCTCTTGAGTGTATTTTGTTCAGAATCTGACACCCTTCTTCCGGAGAAACGTATAGCTGAAAATTTCCAATTGCACTTCGCTTATGTAACGCACCATTAATAATTGTGTATGACTTTGATCGCCTTATGACCTGGCGAGTCATAACCTCGTCCTTTGGGAGTTCACTCCTCGTGAGATAAGCCAGATATGGTTCGGTCCACTCTGGAATTGCATGTAGAGATGCTACCAGTCCTAATTCAGGATCCGGATTTGCGAAGTCTTCTTCTACGGGAACCTTGACCGACGGGCTGTGGATTTCATCCAGGAAAACGTTGGGTGGAACCTGTTTTTTCTGAGAACCTAGACGAGACAGTGCGTCAGCTGCTTCATTGAGACGTCGATCAATATGATCAACTTGATACCCTTGAAAATGTCCTGCTAGCTGGGTAACTGCCCGTTTATAAGCTGCCATGACTGGGTCCTTAGAATCCCAGGTTCCTGTAACTTATTGAGAAACGAGGTCTGAATCTCCCAAACAGCGAAAATCCTGGTTATACGCATTTCTTTTGCAATTCTAAGCCCATGAAGTAAAGCCTCATACTCTGTTGCATTATTAGTGCATTTAACCGAAATTTGTAGGACATATCTGAATTTATCACCTCTTGGAGACGTCAAGACCACGCCAGCTCCTGACCCTTCCAGTTGTCGAGACCCATCAAAATGCATGGTCCAGTACTTTATTTCTGGTTTATCTGGCGGGACCTGTAACTGTTTCCAGTCATTTATGAACTCGATCAGAGCTTGAGATTTGATTGCAGTTCTTGGTTCATATTTGATGTGATATGGCCCCATCTCAATAGCCCACTTCGCAACCCGCCCAGTCGCCTCTCTATTTTGAATAATGCCGAACAAAGGTGAGGAAATGACTACTGTGATGGGGTGCTCCTGGAAATAATGTTTTAGTTTACGACTTTCCATAAAATACTCCAAAACCAGTTTTGATATGTGGGTATTCTTGCTTTGACTCTGTCAAGACCTCACTAACATAGTAAACCGGTCTCTGCACGAGACCCTCCTTTCCTTCCAACTTGCGTTCCACGACCACGACTGCACTCACATCCTTATTGTTGGCAGTGATGTATAACAACATAGGTTCTTTTTTCTCAGGTGCCGCTAGTATAGGAGCCTGGGAAAGTTGTCTTTCAAGGCTTCCAAAGTGTCATCAACTTCTTGGTTCCAAAGGAACTTGTCGGTTTTCTTCAAGAGCCGATATAAAAGTATAGCCTTTTCACTGAGTCTACTTATAAACCGGCTTAGGGCAGCCACGCAACCTGTCAACTTCTGAACGTCCTTCAGACAAACCGGTTTTTTCAGGTTATGTATAGCCTGAATTTTTTCCGGGGTTGCTTCAATTCCTCTTTCTGAAATAATGAAACCCAGTAATTTCCCAGATGGTACTCCAAAGACACATTTTTCGGGTTTAGCTTCATCTGGTATCTGCGTAAATTGGCAAATGCTTCTTCCAGGTCTGACATCAGGGTGTCACCCTTTTGAGACTTGACAACAATATCATCCACATAAGCGTGCACATTTCGTCCGATCTGTTTTTCCAAACAATTCTGGATGCACTTTTCATAAGTTTCTCCTGCATTTTTTAACCCAAAAGGCATTGACGTATAACAAAATTCTCCAAAGGGTGTGATATATGAGGTCTTCTCTTGATCCTCTTCTTTCATTTTTATCTGATGATAACCTAAATAAGCGTCCAAGAAACATAGCAGTTCGCAACCAGCCGTAGAGTCTATAATTTGATCAATGCGGGGTAAGGCAAACGGATCCTTAGGACATGCTTTGTTCATGTCTCTGCAGTCTATGCAAATTCTCTAGGTCCCATTTTTCTTTAGGACTAGAACTGGATTGGCTAACCACTTTGGATGTAACACTTCTACTATAAAGCTTGTTGCCAAGAGCCTAGCTCTTTCTTCTCCAATTGCTTTTCTTCTCTCGTCATTGAAATGACGGAGGTACTAACGAATCGGTCTCAGGTTAGGGTCCACATTCAAAATATGCTCAGCAAGTTCCCTTGGAACACCTGGCATGTCAGAAGGTTTCCATGTAAAGATGTCCCGTGTTTATAACTCCAGGTGTGTGTGATACAGTCTGCCTGGGTGGGATGTTCTGTTGCCGGTTTGCGTTGCTAGAGCCAGCCAGCACAGGCGAATTTCCATGGTGACTCCTTGGCAACGAGTTTCTGCTGTTATAGGGAGTTGAATGTATCTTCTCATCGTTACTATAATTCATCTGCCAGACCACCACTGTTTGCAACATCTCGATTGCTCTCATGGCTTCAATTCCTATGGGATTATTTGGGTCGACTAGAATTCGAGCCAGACCGAAAATGCTATTCGTCGAGCGCGCGAGCGCTCGATCGCTTTTCCGTTCCCGCGGTGAGCCGCGCCCCGTGCTCGATCGCTTTTTCCTTGCTCGTGGTGAGCCGCGCGCCTCTTCTCTTTTGTCATGTTCCCGTTAATGCATTTATTTGCTTAGCTTTTTCACATTTTTTTCTCTTGCTCGGCTGTGCCGCCGACCCTGCCCTGGAACCCTTCCACCGGTCGCCGGACCTTCTGAACGCCGGAACGCCCACCGGTCTCGGAGGGGAGTCACGGGAAGGAGGAGACGAATCCCGCCTCGCCCCGAAGCCTAGTGCCGAAAACGCAGCCGCCCGAGAGCGAGAGCTCCCCTTCGATCCCCTTTCTCTCTCTTCCTCGCGGGGATCCCCTTTCTCTCCGACCGCCGCCTCCGAGAGGCCTCCAGAACGAGGAGATCCAAGGGATCCGCCGCCTCCTCCTATGCGCCCTCCTTCCATTGCTGCTCTTCTCACGACGCTGCCTTGTCCATGGCCGCCAGGACCTGATGACGCCCGCCGCCGCCCTCTTCCTCCGCCGCCGCAGCACCGCCTGGGATCCGTTACATCCGTACCCTCGCCCCGATTCTGCTCGATGCCACCCGCCGCTCCTCTTGGTGGCCATGGAAGAGACCAACGGACGGAAGAGACCAGGATCGATCCGGCCCCCTTCTGCACAGGGAGATCGACACCTCCTCGGTCAGTACCCCCTCCCTCCCATGCGTCTTCCTTCAACTGCCGCTCTGCTCACGCCGCTGCATCGTGCTTCCATTCTCAGATTGGCTCGGTAATTGGGATCAACTTCCACGACCTGGACGGACACGGGGAGGAGACCACCTGGACACCATGCCCCGACCACCCGCAAAAGGTCCTATATTCCCCTTCATATCCTCACTTGCGAATTACACACACATTCCTCCTCTTGCTCCCATGTGGATACCTGACTCTGCTTGTTCTTTTGCAGCATCTGGGTTCACTAAGATGAATAAACCTTCCGCCATTACCATAGCTGAGAGGTCGACGAGGAGGAGGGGAACCAGGAAGAGGAACGTCAACCTGCTTCTATCCTACGATCACAACTAGCCCGACCTGCTTGCTGCTGCTCCTCTCCTCCGATGGCAAGGATGATGCCCGCAGACGGGCTGCTGCTGTTTGCGGCCGTCACACCACGGTAAGCACACATGCCGCATCCTCCCCTGTGGGTTCTCTTATAATAGTGTGGCCAAAAGCCTACCTTAACATACCTGCTCTATCTTTCATGCTTCAGTGTGGTGGTAGAGCGAGCACAAGGCGGCCGTGATGGCGCCCGCGGGCCAGTACGGGATGGGCGGCTGGTTCAGGAGACCTCCCTGCCGACAACCTCCTACACTCCTCCGACGCCTACCACAAGAACAACTACGACCGATAGGTGCCTCCTGCTGCCTTTTACTGATGATTTTGTGCTATTTTGCCTCAAGGCAGGCAGTCAACCCATTGCAGAAAAGGCTCTAGATTTTGCTTATGTGTAGCTGGGTTGAGAAACATTACTGCAGATGTAATGTGCTCCTAGGACTAGTGATGCATATTGTATTTGTCAAATTATTGTGTTTTTGCTCTCCATCCGTGTTTTTCACACGCTGGTTACGATTACATCTCTGATGCAATCCATTAAACAATGATGGGCTATCACGGCGGCATTTAAATGAGAGAAGACTGTTTTTTTTTTCTTCTCCGAATTTGCCATCTGATGCTGCCGCTACGAGTAGGCATAGTGCAGTGTGTCGCGTGTTTGATTGAGTATGTTTGCTTGACTTCCTGTGTCACTCAAATCTTTGATGTTTTATTGCTCTCTACGATTATGAACACATATGACGAGTTTGATATAATCCACTATATTGAACCATGTGGACAGTCAAGGCATTTGTCCTTGACAATACCCATTAGTTTCTGCTGTAGTCTGGGTTTCTTATAGTTTATATTGCTGTGCTCTTTGCTCTTTGTGTCGATGAACACAGATGACAGGTCTGATCTAATCCATTCTGTTACACCATGTGGACAATCGAGGCATTTGTAAAATGTAATAAATATAAGCTCAAAACTCAAGAACAAAAATGAAAGGGTCATTTAATTGTGTCTGTAAGACCTTGTCCTTTTTTATGTAGCAGAAGCATATTATATATACGTTGGTGCTTAAATAGATGTCTAATTGTTCCTGCCAAGGAAACCATTAGTTGACATTTTGTAGATCTAGATGGGTTAGTTCCACTCTATACTTGATCCCAGCTCAGCTATGTTTCTTCCTTTGCCAAGTATTACTCTTAGTCGATCCCACCGCACATTTGAACTATCTGTTTGTACCTTGGAAGAGATTATCGATTCATGAAAGCATCGGGGACTGAAAATTCTTGATCATATAAAATTCGCAGATTAATTTCTTGTCACCAAGAAGTGCGTGTAATATCTGATTGTCAGTCTCCACTGGCACCCTTTCTGCTGTGCTCTAGCCTAGTTCCCCTTGATTGATCCAGTTGCAAATTAGCACTGTACCGAAAGTTCCTTCTGTACTCTATATGTTCCCATGTGTTTAGCTGAGTTGTGGAAATACTCGTGAGTTTATGCAGCATATGTGTTCATTTAGATGAAGAATCCGTGATACTAATGCCAACGCCTCCGTGGATCGTACCACTGGGGCAGGTGGCTGAAGGAGTAGAAGCTGAAGGGGCGTGAAGGTGCGAAAAGGTTTTACCGGGAGGAGGCTTCGGATGCAAACTGGGAGGAGGCGACGGCAGCCGTCGCGATTTTGCCGGATCAGCGTCGTCTATGGCAGTGCCAAGGGGCGGAAGGCCAGCTAGCAAGGCACTGCTGTCAAGCTGGTATGTGCTAACTCCCTCGCTCGGTTGCTCGGTGGCATATGTGCTTTCGATGGGGTTTCCTTAACTGGGGAGGGAGGTTTTAGGTACAAAAAGGAGCTGCCTTTCTTATCGATTGGGTTGGTTTCGCTGCCATGGAGGGTGGGTGGGGCTTGCTAGCCAAGTTGATTTCGCTGCCATGGAGGGTTTAGGTACAAAAAGGAGCTGCCTTTCCTATCGATTCGGTTGATTTCACTGCCATGGAGGGTGGGGTTTGCTAGCCAAGTTGGGTGCGCAGCTGAGGTCATCGGGAGCGGCAACATTCTTGCATTGCCGTAGCAACCTCATATGCATTGTGTGTGTGTTTTCAGGTCTACCGATGATCTGCTGCCTATAATTTAGCTTCATTGGTGGTGGTTGTATAACTATGATGTTTCAAAAATTCTAGTTCCGTAATTGCAACTTTTTGTCGACTAAGCAGAGAGAGGCCCCTGGATGATATTTTGTAGAATTGCTCGCTCACTGAATGAAGTATTTTCATGAACATGTCTGTGTTGGCCAACAAAGCAAACTTTGCATCTGGTATTGCTGGTTTAATTAAGTTTCCAGTGACAAACCTGCTAGCCTGTAGATGCATGGGTGCTGCCTTGTCATGTCCTCCAACATTGTTTTTGACAAATCTGGTCTAGAGCTTACCTTGTCTTGTCCTTGTTCCAGGATAACAGGGAGAACTAGATGATATGCAGGGTAAGCTTCTGCAGCTCATATATGCAAGGTGACGTCGTTGTATATGCCTTGGTTGAGCGGCATCTTTTTTTTATAATGCTTTAGTTAGCTCTGCGACAATATGGTTGCCATGCGTGAGTAAAGATTTGGGATTCGAAAAAGGATCTCAATCTGTTATAATAAGGATTGACTGCGGAAACTTCCATGCTGGGCATCAACTTTCTTGACCTTTGGCTTTTCTGTTTGGTTAGACCTCTGGTCATTTTGATTTGTAAATCTGAATGAGTTGTGATGTATATGCATTTTTGTCTCTTTTATCATTACTACTCCCTCCGTTCAACAATAGATGACTTCCACATATCTATATATAGATGTATCTAGATACTAAAATATGTCTAGATACATCCATATATAGATATGTGGAAGTCATCTATTGTTGAACGGAGGGAGTATTTGTTATGTGATCTGGCATGTTCGAATAATAAGGAAAATCATGCTGAAATTTTGAAAGAAGTCGTGTGTAGGAAACAAAGCAAAGAACAAGTGGGTGACCAGTAACAGTTGCTAGCTACGAGCTGGTGACTATGTGCATGCTACTTTGATACCAAGCTTCCTTTTCATTTATTGTATTCAGCAGAAATCGGATTGATTTGGTGATTGTATGTTGAGATATCACATGAGATAATTTTGTTCGTTTATCATGTACGAGTATATTATTTGGTTGAATGTCCGGAAAACAACACAGGTTTGGGCTAATTAACTTTAGATGATGAAATAGCTCAATCGTCTGAGTTTTCTTATTCCTAAAATTCCCCTCTGAATCAGTACCAGGAAAAGCGACGTGAGCTACTTCCACACCAGAAGCAAAACCAGTTTTGTTTGCATGTACGGGTGCACGTATCCAGCCTATAGGTGGAAAAGGTCTAAAATGAAAAACGGGCGGGAAAACAAAAACCTTGAGAGCAAACGGGTGAGCAACCTAATTCCGTTTGTGTGTACTCTCACGCTGGAAGCGCACTACTCCGATTGTTAGTTTTCTCGATGTGCATTTTGGTAGAATGGTTAGTGATCATTTTCTCTGCTGTTGGAGATTGGTATCATGGTATTCGCTTAGAGCTTTGTATCACCATATATGTTCTCTCGAGGGACACACAGGCTTCATGTTCAATGCTCAACATGCACACAAGCGGAGCAAGCTCAATGCTAGCTCCACAAACACAAACCCTTCTTCAAACTAGTTGAGAATGTTACCAAGGGGGCGATGAATGGAAATTACCAACATTATAGAAACTTATACATATTTTTTCCCAAAAATGTTATCAAGCGTGATGAATGGAAATTACCAACCCTTTGAAAACCTATATATATTTTCGTTCCAAAGAAAGTAATCAGGGGAGATGAATGGAAACTACCAACCCTTTGAAAACATATTTTATAACTTCCCCAAGAATGTTATCAAGGGAGATAATGGAAATTACCAACCTTATTTAGAAACCACTATATATTTTTATTTCCCAAGAATTTCACAAGGGACAATCAATTAAAATTAACAACCTTTTTCAAAAACCAGTATATAGTCTATTCTAAGGATGTTATCAAGGGCGATGAATGCAAATTACCAACCCTTTGAAAACATATATATAATTTTTCCAAGAATGTTATCAAGGGAGATGAATGGAAACTACCAACCTTTTTAAGAACCATTATAAATTTTTATTTCCAAAGAAAGTTATCAAGGGTCATGAATGCAAATTACCAACCTTTTTTTTAGAAATCAATGTTTAGTCTATTCCCAAGAATGTTATCAAGGGTGTTGAATGAAAATTACCAAACCTACAAAAACTTATATATATTTTTTCCCATGAATGTTATCAATGGAGATGAATGGAAATTACCAACCTTTAAGAACCAATATATATTAATATATCCAAAGAAAGTTATCAAGGGCAATGAATGGAAATTACCAACCTTTTTTTTTAGGAACCTATGTATAGTCTATTCACAAGAATGTTATCAAGGGTGGTGAATGAAAATCACCAACCCTTTTCAAAACCTATATATAATTTCCAAAGAATGTTATCAACGGAGATGAATGGAAATTACCAACCCTTTGAAAAACTATATATATTTCTTTCCAAACAAAGTAATCAAGGGAGATGAATGGAAACTACCAACCTTTTGAAAACATATTTTTTATAACTCCCCCAAGAATGTTATCAATGGAGATGAATGGAAATTACCAACCTTTTTTAGAAAGCAATATATATTTTTATTTCCCAAGAAATTCATAAGGGACAATGAATTAAAATTAACAACCTTTTTCAAAAACCAGTATATAGTCTATTCCCAAGAATGTTATCAAGGGAGATGAATGAAAATTACCAACCCTTCAAAAACGTATATATAATTTTCCCCAAGAATGTTATCAATGGAGATGAATCGAAATTAGCAACTTTTAAGAACCAGTATATATTTTTATTTCCAAAGAAATTATCAAGGGAGATGAATGGAAATTACCAACATTTTTTTAGAAACCAATGTATAGTCTATTCCCAAGAATGTTATCAAGAGTGGTGAATGAAAATTTAGGGGAAACCTATATATAATTTCCAAACAAAGTAATCAGGGGAGATGAATGGAAATTACTAACCCTTTGAAAAGCTATATATATTTTCTTTCCAAACAAAGTAATCAGGGGAGATGAATGGAAACTACCAACCCTTTGAAAACATATTTTATAACTTCCCCAAGAATGTTATCAAGGGAGATAATGGAAATTACCAACCTTATTTAGAAACCACTATATATTTTTATTTCCCAAGATTTTCATAAGGGACAATGAATTAAAATTAACAACCTTTTTCAAAAACCAGTATATAGTCTATTCCCAAGGATGTTATCAAGGGCGATGAATGCAAATTACCAACCCATTTGAAAACATATATATAATTTTCCCAAGAATGTTATCAAGGGAGATGAATGGAAACTACCAACCTTTTTAAGAACCATTATAAATTTTTATTTCCAAAGAAAGTTATCAAGGGACATGAATGCAAATTACCAACCTTTTTTTTAGAAACCAATGTTTAGTCTATTCCCAAGAATGTTATCAAGGGTGTTGAATGAAAATTACCAACCCTTCAAAAACTTATATTTAATTTTTCCCAGGAATGTTATCAATGGAGATGAATGGAAATTACCAACCTTTTAAGAACCAATATATATTAATATATCCAAAGAAAGTTATCAAGGGCAATGAATGGAAATTACCAACCCTTTTTTTAGGGACCTATGTATAGTTTATTCCCAAGAATGTTATCAAGGGTGATGAATGAAAATTACCAACCCTTTAAAAACCTATATATAATTTCCCAAGAATGTTATCAACGGAGATGAATGGAAATTACCAACCCTTTAAAAATCTATATATATCTCTTTCCAAACAAATTAATCAAGGGAGATGAGTGGAAACTACCAACCCTTTGAAAACATATTTTTATAACTCCCCCAAGAATGTTATCAATGGAGATGAATGGAAATTACCAACTTTTAAGAACCAATATATATTTGTATTTCCAAACAAAGTTATGACGGGCAATGAATGGAAATTACCAACCTTTTTTTTAGAAACCAATGTATAGTCTATTCCCAAGAATGTTATCAAGGGTGATTAATTAAAATTACCAACCCTTTAAAAACCTATATATAATTTCCCAAGAATGTTATCAACGGAGATGAATGAAAATTACCAACCCTTTGAAAACCTATATATATTTCTTTCCAAACAAAGTAATCAAGGGAGATGAATGGAAACTACCAACCCTTTGAAAACATATTTATAACTTCCCCAATAATGTTTATCAAGGGAGATAATTGAAATTACCAACCTTTTTTAGAAACCAATATACATTTTTATTTCCCAAGAAATTCATAAGGGACAATGAATTAAAATTAACAACCTTTTTCAAAAACCAGTACGTAGTCTATTCCCAATAATGTTATCAAGGGAGATGAATGAAAATTACCAACCCTTGAAAAACTTATATATAATTTTTCCCAAGAATGTTATCTATGGAGATGAAAGGAAATCACCTACTTTTAAGAACCAATATATATTTTTATTTCCAAAGAAATTATCAAGGGAGATGAATGGAAATTACCAACCCTTTTTTTAGAAACCAATGTATAGTCTATATTCCCACGAATGTTATCAAGGGTGGTGAATGAAAATTACCAACCCTCTAAAAAGCTATATATAATTTCCCAAGAATGTTATCAACGGAGATGAATGGAAATTACCAACCCTTTGAAAACATATATATATTTTCTTTCGAAAACAAAGTAATCAATGGAGATGAATGGAAATTACCAACCTTTTGAAAACATATATTTTTATAACTTCCCCCAAGAATGTTATCAAGGGAGTTAATGGAAATTACCAACCTTTTTTACAAACCAATATATATTTTTATTTCCCAAGAAATTTATAAGGGGCAATGAATTAAAATTAACAACCTTTTTCAAAAACCAGTATATAGTCTATTCCCAACAATGTTATCAAGGGATATGAATGAAAATTACCAACCTTTTCTACAAACCAGCATATAGTCTATTCCCAATAATTTTTAACAAGGGTGATGAATGAATATTACCAACTTTTTCAAAACCTTTATATAATTTTCCCAATAATGTTATCAAGGGAGATGAATGGAAATTACCACCCCTTTGAAAACCTATATATATTTCCTTCCAAAGATCGGCATGCACTATACAATTCACCTGGCCAATCGGTCGGTCGGCACAATAAATTATAACGGCATTGAATGCACGGCCGCATTGAATGCACGGCAGCAATGAAATACCTCCGACTGCTGCATGTTGGCGCCTACTTGGGCAAAGAGGTCGCCCCGGGATGCCGTCTGGTTGCCGCTTGTGAACCCTGCCCAATGCAGCGCCGACGAGGACTCGAAGTTGGCCTCCTTGTTCAGGTCGATGCCGGTCGACTGAGCCGGGTCGTCGGGCGAGATGGAGAAGCGGGATTGCTGCGAGGCAAAGAGGTAGCGCCCGCGATGGCTCGGCTACCCCCACCAATAGTAAATAGCGGCTCCTCATCTCTCTCACCTCCCAACTCTCCGCGCCGCTCACCTCTCTCTCTCTCGCGCGAGCGTGCGCCGTCTCCCCAACACTCGCTACTCGCCGCCGCAAATGGCATCTACCGCGAGTTTCACCAGCAAACGGCTTCAACCTGCACTCACTGTTGAAGGAAGAGGCGGAGGCATTGTTCCGTGCATGGTACCCGTCCCCCCTGGACGACAGCCACGGCTTTACCCTAGGCGTCAACGGCGTGCTGGTCCTGACCCTCCTCGGGCGCGGGACACAGACCGAGGCGCTCACATGATGTAGCAATACTCGCGTGGGGGTCACCACCGAGCAGCTTCAACAGCCGGAAGTGGACCCGACAAATGAGGACCACTACACCGCCGAGTTCCGCCGCATCCACGCCGAGAAGATGAACCAGTGGGATGGCCCGGGACCAGCGCCCTTGGCGAGGGAGAACAACGTCCATGGGCGCCACACATTATAGAGCGTGACGGGGCCATTCTCCATGCTCTCATTGACCACATCGCCGCCGGTCGCGAGCACCTCGAAACCCCTTGAGTACTTAGCGTCGGCACCGCCACCGATGAACCAATGGGCGCTGAGGAGGACCTCGTCCGTGACGTTGTCTTCCTCGCGCTCTTCCTGCTCCTGCTCGACGTCGTCTCTCATGTCCCTTAGTTTGAGCCGAGAACGACGCAGAGGAGTCGCCTTGGCGCCCTCGTTATCAACGATGGTGCCGCCTCCTGCCCCGTCAGGTGCCGCCCACAAAGAAGGTGGAGGTGAAGATGGAGGCGTCGTCTACACAGATGCAAGAGTTAATGAACGCACAACAGTGGAACGGCTCCCGCCGACGACCATGAAGGCGACACTGCCACGTACCAGACGTCCATGAACGACGTTACGTCGTGCCTCTGCCGAAGGCGTGCACGTGGATGCTCCAGGACGATATGGAGATCATTGGGGCGACCGCAGTCGACCTCGACGACGACGAAGACGGCGGCGGCTTCATCACCAACACCAAGGACGGCGAGGCGGGGCTGAGCAACCCATGCGGCAGCGACGACGGCAACACCTTCAAGGAGAACTATGACGTCATCCGGCATTATCGCTAGATTATTTTAATATTAGTTAAATTTTGTTCAAATTTTTTAAATCCTAAGAATTTAACTGAAATTTGGTTGAAATTCAAGTTTGATTTTTCCCTTTTTTTAGTGGACGGCGAGTGGGGAGGGGCGGCCCCTATTTGCGCTGTTTCGTCTAGAACACCCCTTAGCGCTCATTCCGGCACCAATCCGAACCGTCTATGGGGCGCCGAGTGGAGATGCCCTAAGATAGCCACGCCCGATCGGTAATATCGTGGAAGACATTTATGTTAAAATATCCCTAATTTTTTTACACTAGTTGGAAGTGAGATTTTTACATCTCCCACCCCTTTTTATTTTACCCTAAAATATCACTAACCCAAAAAGAGAATTAATTTTTGTCCGGCTGATTTTTTCCCGGTAAAAAAACAACCTGGTCGGAAACCGATCGATGGAATCGTTTCCATCGCGCGCGCAAGCTAGGCCAGCCCGTCAAAAAAGGATAAGCTTTGGTAATGCGCGCCTGGTCGGAATACCGGTCGACGAAAATGTTACCGTCGTGCGCGCGCAAGGTAGCATCGCCCGTTGAAAGTGGAACAATTTTATACTAGTTGAAAGTGGAACTTTTTCTACTAGTTGGAAGTGTATTTTTTTCTACTAGACGGTGGGAATTTTTATACTAGTTGGAAGTAAAAAAAATTATGCTAGCTGGAAGTGGAATTTTTTCTATCTCCCACCCTTTTTTTCTTGCCCTAAAAAATCACTAGCCCAAAAAGGGAATTAATATTGTAGGCCTTTTTTCTTAATGTATAACAACGATTACAGGAAAAACATTTTTTTCTCACCATAAAAGTGCAGGTGAATAAAGGGAATAGGCTCCTAAAAAATTCAGCGTATAAAAATTGGCTCGCAATTGTTTGCGGGGGATTGGGTCGCAGCGAAGCAACGTTGCATGCGCGTCTCACGTGACAAAAAAAATCGCGCGATCGCGCCTGGTGGTTGGAAACCGCTCCGCTCGGCAGGAAGCGCGCAAAAGGTAGCTAGTATAGTATCGCGCGCGTGGTGAAACCGATCGACCGAATCTTACCTGTCGAGCGCGCGAAGGCTAGCACAGCCCGAGCCAGACTATTTTTGGCTGCCCAAATATTATCCATCGAGTTATTGAAATGACCTTGTGGCGTATGAAACCTCTTCGGCACGGGCTGCTGATAGATCGGAGCAGGGTTCGGGTTACCATGTAGCTGGATAGGTGGTTGGAAACGTACGGCTAAGCTGGGACGGGAAAACCTGGCAGATTTGTTGGATGAACTGGACCGGCCGGGTTTGGCGCATATGGTGTTCCGGCTGGCGGTGAAAATAAGTTTTGAAGATTAGTTGTCCCTAGGCCTATACCGAATTCATTATTCAATCTGGTATGGTGACGCATGTTCTGTACTGAGGCTAGCTCTCTTTGCCTAAAATTCAAATGAAAGCCTTCTCTTTCCAGACATGTTGCTTGATACGTCTCCAGCGTATCTATAATTTCTGATGCTCCATGATGATATTATGCCAATTGATACATGTTTTCTCCCTACTTTATAGCATTTTTACACGTTTTCGGGACTAACCTGTTAACAAGATGCCACAGAGCCAGTTCCTTGTTTTGTGTTGTTTCTAGTTTCAGAAAATTTGTTCTGGAAATATTCTCGGAATTGGAAAATTCGAAAGCCAGAAGTCTTGGAAGCCCCGGAAGCTTCCAGAGTCCCGAAGAGCCCCGGAGGGGGGCCACGGGGTGGCCACACCATGGGGTGGTCCCCTGGCCGCCCACCGACATTGCCCTTTCGCCTATATATTTCCCTCGAGGCATAAACCCTAGATAGATCGACGTTTTTCACAAAATACATCCGTAGCTCCGCCGCCTCCACCGACAAGTTTCAGAGGACAGATCTCTGTTCTGGCACCCTGCCGGGACGGGGAAGTGTCCCCGGAACCATCTCCATCGACACCACTGCTATCTCCATCGCTGTTTCTGTCTCCTATGATGAGGAGGGAGTAGTTCTCCCCCGAGGCTGAGGGCTCTACCGGTAGCTATGTGGTTCATCTCTCTCTCCCATGGTGTGATCTATATGTGATCGTGAGCTTTCTAATCTAGTTGAATTCGTAGATGTTAATCTTCGTCTTTTGCTACTCAAGTGCTTTATTAATATGAACTTTGGAGTCACCTTGTCCCGCGGTGTGAAAGGTGACAGTGTGCACATCGTTTGTGTCTCCTCTATGAATTGTGGTGTTTGTCTAGTACCATCTAGGGCGGTCATAGTGACAGCGTGGGGTTAACTAGATTTGGGAATACTTACTTTAAGGAATGCTTTTTGCAGCCCTGCGCAATGATTAGTGTTTATTATTTGTTATGAGATCTCCGTAAACGCTTTGATCACAGTGTAAAGGTGGCATTGTGTGCACCATGTGGTTTAGCGTTATATTTATATTTTGTGTTGGATAACCCTATGAAATTGTGGTGTTTGCGTGGAACCATCTGGGTCCCATGGTGATAGCATGGGAGTTACTTGGTTTGGAAAGTGCTTACTCTGAGGAGTGCTGTTAAAGCCCTACGCATGGATTGGTGTTGTTATTTGACCGGAGAGTGGTTAAGAGTAGCATAGTGAAGAGAAGATATTTATGCATTCAATTATTTGATCATTGTTGAGAGTGTCCTCTAGTGAAAGTAGGATCCCTAGGCCTTGTTTCCAAGCATTGAAACACAGTTTTCCGCCTGTTCTGCTACATGTTTGCTTGTTGCCATTTTTATTTCAGATTGCTATTATCACTTATTATCATCCATATTACTTGCATTTTACTCTCTCTTTGCCGAACTAGTGCACCTATACAACTGAAAATTGTATTAGGTGTGTTGGGGACACAAGAGACTTCTTGTATCTTGATTGTAGGGTTGCTTGAGAGGGATATCTTTGACTTCTACCTCCCTATGTTTGATAAACCTTGGGTGATCCACTTAAGGGAAACTTGTTGCTGCTCTAAAAAACCTCTGCACTTGGAGGCCCAACACTATCTACAAGAATAGAAGCATGCGTAGACATCAAGCTCTTTTTCTGGCGCCGTTTCTGGGGAGGTAAGGTAAAAGGTACTCACATCCTCGGGTGTGAGTGCTCGAAGTTATTTCCTTTAGATTCTGCAATTATATCTTTTTGTTTCTTGTTTTCACTAGTTAGGCTTAATGGAAAACAACAAAAATATGAGGGAACTTTATAATACTTATCTTGAGTTAGGACATGAAGTGTTTGAAGAGAAAATTAAAAAACCTATGGAGCTTTATTTGTATGCTAATGGCAATGTTATTAGTATGAACTCTTTAAACACCATTATTGCTAATGCTATGGAAGAGTCTAAGCTTGGGGAAGCTAGTTTTGATGAATATGATATTTTTAGTCCCCCACGTTTTGAGGAGGAAATTTTCTGTGATGATACTTTGCCTCCAATATATGATGATTATAATGATTGTGGTATTCTAGTTCCACCTGTTAACAATGATAAATATGATATTTTCAGTCCACCTACTATAAGGAGAAAATTAATTATGATTGCAAAATGCCTCCTATATTTGATGATTATGGTGATGAGAATAATAATGATAGCTATTTTGTTAAATTTTCTCCCACTGCTATTAATAAGAATGACTATGCTTATGTGGAGAGTAATAATTTGTTTATGCATATGGCTCATGATAAGAATGTTATATGTGATAGTTACATTCTTAATTTTATTCATGATGCTACTGAAAGTTATTATGAGAGAGGGAAACATAATTTTATGCATCTCAATGATATCAAGTTTCCCCTCTTTATGTTGAAATTTTTGAAGTTGCACTTGTTTTGCTTTCCTTTGCTTGTTGCTTTGTGTTTTCATGACTTGTTTTTCTACAAGATTGTTTTTCATAGGAAATGGGTTAGACTTAAATTTGTTTTACATTTTCTTCTTCATGCTCTCTTTTTCTTCAATTCATATTTCTCATGTGAGCATCTTCTCAAATTATCATGCCTAGCTAAAAGGCTTTAAAGAAAAGCACTTTTTGGGAGATAACCCATGTTTTTATTTTTGCATTGTTTTTCTCTATTTTCTTTGAGTAAAAGGGGTTGTATACTTATGTAGAAACTCCTTTGTATCTTCCTTTTCATGTTTTAGTAGTGCCAAGTAAAGTTTCTGACGAAAGTTGGAGTTGGTTTTCGGATTTCTGCGTAGAAAACAGATTTCTGCTGTCCACCGTAAAACATCGTATAAAATCCTGGAAGATCAGAATGATCTGAAATTTTTTTGTTCTTATTCCTCAGCTAATTCCGCAACTTTTCTTAGTTGACCACTTTTTTATTTGAGCAACAGAAGAATATTGAAAAAAAATCATCTTTACCTGTTGTCCTGTTTTGACAGATTTCTGCCAAAAATTGCATTTGCATCTTAATCTCTTTCTTTTGGTGTTCTTTTGAGAAAACGAGTTTTAAAAGAAGTTGTGACAGTAGCTAATGTGTTTATGATTGTTAGGATTGTGTTGAAACTTAACCATGTGAATTTATTATTTCGATTGCACTAACGTTGCTAATGAAGATTGTGAGAAGTTTGGTGTGAAGGAAGTTTTCAAGGGTCAAGAGAAGAGGATGATATGATGTGATCAAGAAGAGTGAAAAGCCTAGGCTTGGGGATGCCCCGGTGGTACATCCCACCAAATTCCAAGAATACTCAAGCATCTAAGTTTGGGGATTCCCAAGGCATCCCCTTCTTCATCAACAAATTACCAGGTCACTTCTAGTGAAACTATATTTTTATTCGGTCACATCTTATGTGCTTTACTTGGAGCGTCAGTTATTTTTTCTTTCAGTTTGTTTAGTTTTCTTTGCTGTAGTCTATGGTTGGATCTTATCATACTTGTGTGGAAGAGAGACACGCTCCGTTTTTATTGCTTAGAACACTCTAGTTTTCATTCTTATTGTTCTGTGAGTGTTCACTTTTTGCTAGTACTGCGTTTAGCCTTTATTTTCATGCATATCTTATTCAGAGCTGTTAGTTTTAGTAGCAGTATGTGAGTCCTCTCATTTTTGCTTGCTGTATCATAAAGAGAATATTTGTTAAAACATATTTTTTATGGTGCTTATTGGGAAGAGAAACTACTGCTTGAAGTAGAATTTATACCGGTGCACGTAGAAGCTTGTATAGACTATGGCTAGAACTTTTTCATGCCATGCTAAATGTTATTTTAGTTTTAAATCCTTGTGGTTATTGACTAGCATGAATAGCCTCAAATAGATGAGAGTGTTTAATATGCCATTGAAAGATCCATGAGTTGTTCTTGTCATAGTAAAGCATAAATTTATGGTATTCTCTTTCAAATGTTTTATTTGGTTGACTTGGCGCATGCTCACACCATGTTTATGACTATGAACTAGTTACGAATATCATCCATGAACATTTAGTTTTTGAACTTGTGATACCCCTTATGCTTTAATTAATGATGTTTATGTCGCTATGCATGATTATGGCTCTTATGCTCTCTTGATTTGTCGCTCCCAGTCTTTTGCTAGCCTCCGCCTGTACTGAGTATGAGCTCTACTCCTGCATCTAACTCCCTAAAAACAAAAAATTTCCATTGTGTCCACCATACCTACCTACATATGGTATTTCACTGCAACTCCAAGTAAATTGTTCATGTGCTACCTTTAAAACTTTCAAAATTACTCATGTATTGTGTTCTTGTTTTTGCTCACGAGGACGTCAATGGAGAATCTTTATCTCACTTGTTGATTGGATTTCACACCCTGGACTAGTTGCTTCATCCGCTTATCCGAATGATAGAAGAGCTGGCAGCGGGGTGCCCAGCCCTAAATTAATGCAAACAAATTATGTTCACTATTTTTGCCCCTGATTTATCAGTCAAAGCATAATTGTTTAAACAAAAGATAAAGAGGGATGACCTTCTACCCAGATGCGTCCTTCATATGGGAGCCGCTCTTGTGAATCCAGTTGGCTTGTGACGTACTGTATTTTATGTTTACTATTCGTTGACATTAACATACACCCCTCCTAAAATATAGACACTCCTCCATGGTATGTGATTGTTGGCAGGTACCCGAGGATTCTGTTAGCCATGGTTTCTGAAAGATGGATGGGGGGAGTGTCAAACTTTTAATACCTCTGTTTAATAAAATAAAAGCTCTAGCACATGAGTGATCCCTGCTTCCCTCCGCGAAGGTCCTTTCTTTTACTTTTATGTTGAGTCTCCATCTTCTAACTTTATGCACAGTTGAGAGAGCATTTTTGCCATTCTGAGTTTTATGTGCATTTCTCCCATAAACATCAATAATTGACTCATGATGTGATATTGTTTGTTCTCAAATTATCTGCTCTAATCTTCCTCATGAACTTTGAAGGTGTCCTGGCATTTATGTTTTGTCCCACTCTTAGGGACTAGCGAAATACCACTTTGCCATGCTTTCTCTATACTTGAAACAAACGTATGTCTTTCTTTGTATTATTATTCATGATCCTTTATTTGAGATACTCGTCATGATGCAAGTGATTGCTATGCTTTATTATTAAAGTTCTATTATCATGTTTGTGTTTAAAGTTCTATGATCTCATCTTACATATGCTTTTACATTATAATGATCAAATTTATGTTAGTAGCATGTCACCTCATAAATTATTGTGTTTTATCGTTTACCTACTCGAGGACGAGTAGGAACTAAGCTTGGGGATGCTTGATACGTCTCCAGCATATCTATAATTTATGATGCTCCATGATGATATTATGCCAATTTCTACATGTTTTCTCCCTTCTTTATAGCATTTTTACACGTTTTCCGGGACTAACCTATTAACAAGATGCCACAGAGAAAATTCCACATTTTCTGCTATTTTTAGTTTCAGAAAATTTGTTCTGGAAATATTCTCGGAATTGGAAAATCCGAAAGCCAGAAGTCTTAGAAGTCCCTGAAGCTTCTAGAAGCCCCGGAGGGGGGCCACAGGGTGGCCACACCATGGGGTGGCGCGGGTCCCCCCTAGCCGCGCCACCTGGTGGTGTGGGCCCCCTGGCCGCCCACCAATGTTGCCCTTTCGCCTATATATTCCCCCCGAGGCATAAACCCTAGATAGATCGACCTTTTCCACAAAATACATCCGTAGCTCCGCTGCCGCCACCGACAAGTTTCGGGGGACAAATCTCTGTTCTGGCACCCTGCCGGGACGGGGAAGTGCCCCCGGAACCATCTCATTCGACTCCACCGCCATCTCCATCGGTGTTGCTGTCTCCTATGATGAGGAGGGAGTAGTTCTCCCCCGAGGCTGAGAGCTCTACCGGTAGCTATGTGGTTCATCTCTCTCTCCCATGGTGTGATCTATATGTGATCGTGAGCTTTGTAATATAGTTGAATTCGTAGATGTTCCTCTTCATCTATTGCTACTCAAGTGCTTTATTAATATGAACTTTGGAGTCACCTTGTCCCGCGGTGTGAAGGTGACAGTGTGCACATCGTGTGTGTCTCCTCTATGAATTGTGGTGTTTGTCTAGTACCATCTAGGGCGCTCATAGTGACAGCGTGGGGTTAACTAGACTTGGGAATGCTTACTTTAAGGAATGCTTTTTGCAGCCCTGCGCAATGATTAGTGTTCATTATTTGTTATGAGATCTCCGTACACGCTTTGATCGCGGTGTAAAGGTGGCAGTGTGTGCACCGTGTGGTTTAGCATTATATTTATATTTTATGTTGGATAACCCTATGCTGTTTGTGTGGAACCATCTGGGTCCCATGGTGATAGCATGGGGGTTACTTGGTTGTGAAAGTGCTTACTCTGAGGAGTGTTGTTAAAGCCCTACGCATGGATTAGTGTTGTTATTTGACCGGAGAGTGGTTAAGAGTAGCATAGTGAAGAGAAGATATTTATGCACTAGTAGGAAACATGCTATAGCCACCACCTTACCGATGGCGAACAAAAATAAACGTTCGCCAGCGCTATTAGCGCTGGCGGACAGAGTTGCTAATTCGCCAGCAGTAGTACGGATACCGTTGGCGCACAAAAAAATGGTGTCCGCCAGCGATAGATAGCACTGCTGGGTCACACTTACCGCTGGCGAACCAACTAAAAGGTTCGCCAGCGCTAAGTCATGTACCATTGGCGCAACGAGTCTGGGTTCGCCAGTGCTAAAAATGGACCAACATACGCGTGACTTACCGTTGGTGCAAGGAGTCTCTCTTCGCCAGCGCTAAGAATAGCCCATCTAGAACCAGCCCAACACAGGCTGGCCTGACCTAACCCAACACGTACAGGAGATGAGGAGACACTCGCGCGACGCAACACCAACACAGCCCTCACCTCGCTCCTCTTCCCCCACAACGCCGCCGCCTCTCTTGCTTGTCTCCGCTCTGCAAACCTTGTGCACGGCTCCTCCTCTCCTCCCTCTCTCCCCAGATAGGGCGTACTCTCGCACGCCAGCGCATCCACGTCGCCGGCAGCTCGCCTCCACACACACACATCGGAACTTCAAGCCACCCTCGATCTGTAATAAAAAGGGACGTAAGAGCTCGTCGCCGGCGTACAGCACCGCTGCCCTCCACGGCAACCTCGATCTCGTCTTCTACCACCGCTGCCCTCTTCACACCCACGTCGCCTGCCCGAGCTCCTGCCGCCGGCCGCCAATCTGACCTGCCTGGGCTCAATAACAACCACAAATGGAGGAACTGCTCGCTCGCCGCCGGTACTCTGCTCGCGTCGACCTCACCTGCCATCCACGGTAATTAAGCTCCAGATTTCACCTCCTTTACGCCTACAGACCTCATTCGATTCATCTCCCTTATGCTCCTCCTGCTCGCCCTCCAGATCTCCACAAGGAGCACATCATGCTGGCCATCGCCTACATCGCCAAAGACATGCCCTCCTCCGGTGCTGCGGTCTGGAGTAGACCCACAGGGGCAGGGACGACCTGCCGCCGGCCACTCTGCTCGCCAACGTGCCGGTGAAAGACCAAGAACACTCGGCGGTCAGCCGCTCCGTTCTCGTCTCCGGACTCCTTCCATTCGTACATCACCACGGTCGCCGACGGCCGATCTCTGCCATCACCAACGATGGCCACAACATCCTGGTAAGCACTCATCGTTTCATGGGAATGTTGTGACATCCAGCTTAGATAGTTTATCTGCCAGAACAACTATACAAACCATACCTAGTTAGTTTTATCTGCCGCATTGTTGTGATCCCTAATGCCATTGTATGTACCTCTACCTTCTCTTCAAACTTTGCAACACAAACCTTTAGACTGGTATTGCCTAGTCTCTGTGATGAGAAGCATACGCATATTTTTGTTCTGTTAAAATGATGTCATTAGTTCAGTACAGTGCAAGTCTAGAAATATAGATGTTGCTTACCATGTAGTTGAACACTTGATAAATATGATTACTTGATTAGTAACATGCCGACGTAAGATCTTGTGTCCAGCATTAGATCTTGGGCATTAGTTTGATTACTGTGACCTTCTTATAGATCATCTATGGTTTGCACAGCCCATGGTTTTCTTTTGTCCTTTTGAAACTAAACAAATATTGCTAGTTGTGCACACTTTTAATTGTCTGATGATGTGATTCAAATAAACAGGTAAGGAGTATATTCTACATATGTAGTAGATTGAGAGGTTGGTGAGCTCTAAGCACCGGGGAAACAGGTAAAAATAGACACACTAGCACATGCTAGACCTTCTTCTTATGAATGTTTTTCTTGAATTCTTGGTCATACTTCGTGTGTATTAGTTAATCTGATGTGCTTGTCTCTGCAGCAACGACGCCGGCTGCTGTGGCGACATCGACATGGGGCTGCAGCAGCGACGACGACATTGACTCGAGGCTGCAGCACCGACGACCGACGACGGCATCAACTCGAGGCTGCGGCACCGACGACCGACGACGGCATCGACTCGAGGCTGCGGCACCGACGACGGCATCGACTCGAGGCTGCGGCATCGACGACGGCATCGACTCGAGGCTGTGGCACCGACGACGGCATTAACTTGAGGCTGCGGCAGTGACATCATTGACACAAGGATCCGGCGACAACATCTCGATGGCGAATCATTTGGACTATTTAATGTAATGGTGTACTTGGACTATTGCATAATGCCATGTATTATTGGTTGATCTGATGGTCTATTTGAATTAGTGGATAATGACGTGTCCGAATGTATAATACAAATAGATGGACTAAATATGGTTTAATTGGTCTCTTCCCTGGCGAACAAAGTATGCATATACGGGATTCCTAAAATCTGAAAACAATTTAGAATACGAATATACGGGAAAAAAATTAAATTTTAGAAAATATACTGCTGGCGAACACATTATACTACTGCTGGCGAACATCTTCCATCCTAGAAAACATATTGCTGGCGAACACATTATACTACTGCTGGCGAACATCGAACTTACCGCTGGCGAACGAATGAGCTGTTCGCCAGCAGTAGTTTGATATACCGCTGGCGAAGTCTGCTTCGCCACTGGTAGCAGCTACCACTGGCGGGATAGCACTGGCGAAGCCTTGTTCGCCAGCAGTAACAAATTTTGTTCGTCACTAGTAGCCTTTCTCCTACTAGTGATGCATTCAATTATGTTATGATTGTTGAGAGTATCCTCTAGTGAAAGTAGGATCCCTAGGCCTTGTTTCCAAGCATTGAAACACCGTTTTCCGCCTATTCTGCTACATGTTTGCTTGTTGCAATTTTTATTTCAGATTGCTATTATCACTTATTATCATCCATATTACTTGCATTTGACTCTCTCTTCGCCGAACTAGTGCACCTATACAACTGACAATTGTATTAGGTGTGTTGGGGACACAAGAGACTTCTTGTATCTTTATTGCAGGGTGGCTTGAGAGGGATATCTTTAACCTCTACCTCCCTGAGTTCGATAAACCTTGGGTGATCCGCTTAAGGGAAACTTGTTGTTGTTCTACAAACCTCTGCACTTGGATGTCGAACACTGTCTACAAGAATAGAAGCGTGCATAGACATCATTGCTTCCTCCAAGACTATTGACCGTGCTTTATTTATGCACGTTACCTCTGTTTCAATCTATCGACGAGCGCGGGTCAATTCCTGTCGAAGTCTCTCGATCTCTACGTTGCGCTGCACCAAATTTTCTGGTGTAATCGGTGTTGCCAGGATCTCGTTTAACGAGTCCGTTATTGCTATTAGCTCAGGCCTTGGGTTATACAACGCATGCCCTGTTAAATCAACCACTGGCTCTGCAAGCCTAGAGCCTGCCAGCCTAGGTCCTATTGGTGGGTCTGTCCCTGGCCCAGCAGGCGCGGCACCTGAAACTCCTGAATCTCCCAAGACCGGGTTTGAGGTTGAAACTGTATTTGTAATCAAATTTCCACTGGCGTCATACCTAGGTTCCATAGGTTGCGCGGGTCCTGCCAGGTAGACAGTTGTGTGATGAACTGTTTCTGTCAAGCTCTGCAGATCCGGTTCAAGTCTTCCTCCCAGCCGATCTTCAAAAGGCTGGTGAATAGAACTTGTCTCATCATGGTTATCATTGTTTCGAACTGAGGACTCTCCATCAAAGTACTCGATCGTGGCTTCTCCGGAAACTGAATCTAACTCCTGTTCTGGCTCCGGTCCAGTTCCACCTACGAACCCGACGAAAACATGGATTTCGCAGAAGGGGACTCGAAAGCCTGACTCGATGAAAGAGAACTCTGGGCCCCCCGTATCGTGGTTATAATAGTTTCCTCATTGACTCCTCCTGAGCCGGCCTATCGCGAGTTTCTCGATCCTAGGTAAGGCTCCTTCTGAAAAGACGACGCTTCCGTGAGCTAGCCCTACGGTGGGCGCCAACTGTCGTGGGGTTTTCACGGCAAGTGTCCTTATCTGAGAACTAGATTGTGAGGGCATTGCTACTGAGTGAAGCTTCGAAAGGGTTACGGCGAAAACTAGAGAAACGAGTTTACCCAGGTTCGGCCCCTCTATTGAGGGTAAAACCTACTCCTGCTTTCTTACTATGGGAAACAAGGTCTCGATTACAAAGGGCGATTCTGGCTCTTGATGTCTCGAGTTACCTCGCTATCAACTAGAACTTGTCTTTCTATATCCCAGGGCCTCGCCTTATATAATGGACGAGTGCCCCGGGTTACAAGGGGGTCCGGGTTGTCCCCGTCGTTGGAGTCCTAATCTACTCCGACTCCCAGACGTTCCGTCCGGTTCACTCCAACACCCCGACGTTCCCGTCCGGCCTTGGGCCGCTCCGCAGGTCTTGGGCCTCCGGATCTCAGGTCGGTTCTTCCATCTTTTGCGGGTTACGCTTAAGGTAACCCAGATCTTCTTCTGCTGGCTGGTATCTCTTGGTCAGCTTCTCCCGATATAAACCGGATCGAACAATATGAACCGGCTAGAGAAGAATCTGGTTCATGTGGGTGGAAAGTAATGCTCCCCCTTACCCATCCCCCCAACAAGTACACTTGCGGATGGCCACCCAGAAACAAAGAGATTACTATGTCCTTCTAAGTTTAGTAGCTTCCCGTGTAGCCTTTAGTCATATGGGCTCTATCTTAATCAACTAAGTTGAATGAACTCACCATTGCTTGACAAGCAGATGTAGGGGGTGTAGGTTGGAACGGGTCAAGCCGGACGGTGGTGGAATTTTCTTCTGAAAGATCTCGTCTCAATCTTATCCTTTCCTTAATGCACTCAGGGTGTATAGGATGTTTGGGATGATTTGAGTCGGAAGGTGAAAGTGCACAAACTCTGCAGAGTCAACAAAGTAAGATCTTAGCCGTGTCCCTGGTCATGGAGAATTTGAGTACATGGACAAGGAATGACAGAACAATCTCATCATGCCAACTTCATAATAAAATTTTGATGGGTGAACATGAGTAGGAGTTTTCCCTGATTTCTATCAGTGATACCTATTATAGATGAAAATGTTTTTTGATAAAAGATAGGAGAAAACAGGCTTTATGCAAACTTAGCCAAAACTCCACTCAGCCAAGTAAGCATGTAGTATTAGTATTGCCATTTATATCCACCATAGTGTTACTTGCCAATACATTAAATTGTATTGACCCCCTTGTGGCTGCATATTCCATCCTGCACATGATCTGAAGACGAGTGAGGATTTCTTTTAGGATCTCGAGTCTGACCCAACATGTTTTGCCTGTGACACATGAACAATATGGTATCAATGTTGTACTATGTTTTCCGCCGTAATACTTTGTTTTCTGCTAGTCTTCTAAGACTATGCAAGTTGTAATCATATTTTTGCAAAGACTATATCATGAGATATAATAGATTTTGACGCATTTGCGTGATATTTCATTTTGAACTGTGGTGCTAGCATTTGATCCAGAGACTAGCACAATGACACAGAGTTCTTGCATTATTTAAATGTGGGAACGCTACAAAACGGCGAAGATCTTAGTTTCTAACTCTACAGAGGTTATGCACTTTCACCTTTTGCCTCAATTAGCCCAAAAATCCTATGCATCTGGAGTGAATCAAGTAAAGGAGAGAATTGAGACGTGATCTTTCAGAAGTAAGAATCCAACCCACTGGCAAGACAAGTTCCACCTATATTCCACTACAGCTGCTTGTCAAGCCCAAGCTGAACTCTCACAACTTAGTTGATCAAGACAGAACCCATATGTCAAAGGTTGCACTAGAATCTACTAAACTTAAAGGGACTTGGAAATCTCTTTGTACCTAGGTGTAAATCCACAAGTGAACACCTCGGGAGATTAAAATCTCCGAGGACACACTCAACTCTCATCAACCATGCAATACCAATCCACCCAGTTGGTTCATTAAAGTTTATACTTAGAATTTTTCCACAACATCAAGTAAACAATTTTGTAGGAATGATAATCATCTACTAAGCTCTAAGGCTATAAAATTACAAGGGGAAAGGGTGGCTACACATTACTAGGATTTTACATAGCATAATACTTAGAAATTATTTCTATCATGCATACTACTAAAAAACTCTAGTAATGCATAGTGAAATAATGGGTGATTGGATGGTGTCACTTGACGTGGCAATAGGATGAACAATCACAACAAGAATAACAGCAACAAGAGTAGACTTTCTCCTCTTCACATCTAATACAAGCAAAAACAAGTAATGCATAAACATAGAAAATAACAAGTCAACAAAATAGGTATGCATGATATGCAATGAACAAATTATGCACAAATTTTACAACTAGCAATAATTACTAACAAGATTGTTCTGTGATGTTAATAACATGGTCATGATGCATGCAAAACAAGTTAAGCACCAAATTTTAATTTTTACCATTATTAAGGCTTTAATATAGGATAATAAAAACATTATAAAATTTTCTATTACAAAGTTGCCTTATGAAATTTTCTTTTGATTCTACTGGATAGAGGATGTCAATACAAAACCATAGCAATTTGATTCACCGCCAATCTAGATTGGACGACCAGGAACGTTGGGCGGCTGAGCTCACCGGAGATGATGATGTCAACGGCGACCACATACGTGGATGGCGGAGGTGTTCCCTTGCTCCCCCAGCGACGGCGAGCACATCTTTGGGCGCATCTACTCTCGGCGATCCTCCCCATGCCCTCTTCCTCTCCTCCCTGGGCTCGTAGAGGCGGCGGCGTGGACTCTTGAGGCGACAACAATGGCGAAGGCGCAACGATTTAGAGTTAGGGGTTTTTGTGGCGGCATGGCGCGAACGTCGAGAGGTGGCGTGGCATTTAAGGGGGCAGAGGGTTGGAGAGGGTTCTAGGGCAAGGCGGCGGAGAAATCCGTGTCGGTCACGACATGGACGTCGATACCAGCCCGGTCACGGCGGCGGAGGCTCTGGCGTGCGAGGTGCGTCATGCTCGCGTCATGCGGCACCCACCTGGCAGAGAGAGGGGAGCGCGATGCAGGCTCGGCCTGTGCTGGGCCTGCGGGGCTAGGATGTGTGCAGTGCGCGAGAGGGAGAGATAGGGGTGAGGGGAGTGGGATGGGCCCTGGTGGCTGATCTGCTGCGGTTGGGCTCTCTCTCTCTTTCTTTCCTTTTTTACTTATTTTTCTTCTTATGTTTTATTAGACAAGCATTCCAAATAATTTAAAAACCCTCCAAACCAAAACAGAAAAATACGCAAAATACGTTTTTTGGCAACCTTAAGAAAAAATAGAATATTTTGGCACTAAAATTGCCAACTTATAAAATACTTACTTTTGGAAATTAATTTAAATTCAAAATAGTGATTAAGCAGTATTAACACCTAAATTTTTATGTTGACCAAATTAAAAGCCAAATTTTATGCAAACAAAATGTAGGGATGCTATGATGCTCATGTATGCATGTTGGTTTAAATTTTTCAGTTTTCTCAAAAAAACTGGGATGTTACAAGTATGGGCTTGATTCTCAAATAATTGTTGATCTATGTAAAACCTTTGCATCTCATGTTAACATCCCTAAATAAAAGTGGGACAAGTATCATGAACCTTTTAAAGATGTTAAGAAATAAAATTATCTCTCCAGTAAAGAGGTAGTTGTCCACACTGTTGATTTTGTTTTACCTATTGTCCGCTTTGAAGAACCACATTTTCCCGTTAGAGTGAAAGAGCATTCTTCCTCTACTCATATTGTTAAGAAAAGGGTAGGGAAGTTAATGAAGTTGAAGCTCAAATAAAAGTAGAGCCTCCTTTAGCTTTGGTTAAAGACCTAGTTACTAAAAATATTGATGGAAGTTCTATTTGTTTTTGTGAGGCTGCTTCTAATCGTGTGCCACCAAATAATCATGCTAGAACTATTGTTGGCACTCCTATTGTTTTTGTTCAGATATGTGATCACAATTATTATGGGCTCTATGATATGGGGAAAGTGCAAGCGTTATTCCTTTTTCTCTCTGTCAAGAAGTTATGAATGAGATTACACCTTGTAAGATCGAAGATATTGATGTTTTTAATCCAACTTGCTAATAGAGAGTCTATTTCTCTAGTGGGTATTATTAGAGATGTTGAAGTCTTGTGTGGTAAGGTAAAATATCCCACTGATTTCTTAATACTTGGTTTAGTTGAAGATACATATTGTCCTATTATACTTGGTAGACCTTTCTTTAATACTTGTAGAGCTGTTATTCAGTTCAAGAAAGACAAAGTTTTTTTCAAATTCGGTAGTGAACTTAATGATTTTTTTTCTTCTAAATTTGGTAGAAAATGTCATGATTTGCCTAATGAAATATAATTATTGGAAGAATTTCTTCTATTGTTGTGACACCTAACGATCCTTTGCCGCAATTCATGGAGGAACATGAAAATGACAGGTATATGCAAGAAATGATGAATTAGAGGATATATTCCTCGACCAACCAGCTATTCTCAAGCACAATCTGCCCGCGCAGTTGCTACGATTGCCTACACCTCCTAAAGGAGATCCCCTATTTGACCTTAAAATCCTTACTGACACACTTAAATATGCTTACTTAGATGAAAATAAAATATATCATGTTATTGTCAATTCTAATCTTTCATAAAAGAGCGTTTATTGGAAGTACTCTCAAAAAATCGTGGAGCTATTGGTTAAACTTTGGATTATCTTAAAGGCATTAGTACTGTTTTCTGTCAACATGCAATTAATCTTGAGCATGATGCAAAGCCCCTTGTGATCATCAATGTCGGTTAATTCAAAAAAAATGAAGGATGCGGTGAGAAATGAAATATTTAAGCTTCTTGAAGCATGTATAATTTATCCTAATGCCGACAGTAGATGGGTCAGCCCCATTCATTGTGTTCCCAAAAAAAGGAGGTGTGAATGTTGTTCCTAATGATAAGAATGAACTTATTCCTTGAAGGACTGTAGCTGGTTATAGAATGTGCACTTATCATAGGAAATTAAACAAAGCTACTAAAATGAATCGGTATCCTTTGCCTTTTATATTGGTCAAATGCTAACAGGTTTCTCTAAGAATACTCACTTTTATTACCTTGATGGTTACTTTGGGTTCTCTCAAATTCTTGTCCTTGCACAGGACTAAGATAAAACCACTTTGACTTGTCCTTATGGTACTTACGCTTATAGACGTATGTTTTTTGGTTTATGTAATGCTCCAGCTACTTTTCAAAGATGTGTGTCTGCTATTTTTTATGGTTTTGGCAAAGAGATTGTGGAAGTATTCATGCATGATTTCTCCGTCTATGGAACTTCTTCTGACAACTGCCTCCATAATCTTAACAAAGTTTTGCGAAGATATGAGGATACTAATCTTTCGTTGAATTGGGAGAAGTGTCACTTTATAGTTACTGAAGTGATTGTTCTTGGTCATAAAATTTCTTGAAGAGGAATTGAAGTTGATAGGGATAAAGTTGAAGCTATTGATAAAATTCCCTATCTCGTGGATATTAAAGGTATTCACAGTTTTCTTGGTCATGCTAGTTTCTATAGGAGGTTTATTGAAGAATTTTCTAAGACCCCGATACCCCTTACTAATCTTCTTCAAAAAGATGTTCCTTTTGTTTTTTATGATAATTGTAAGGAAGCCTTCGAGATTGTAAAGAAAGATTTAACTACCGCACCTATTGTTCTACCACCTGATTGGAATTTACCATTTGGAATTATGTGTGATGCTAGTGATTTTGCTATAGCAGCTGTTTCGGAATTTAAAGGGTAAATAATTGATAAGAAACTGAATGTTATTCATTATGCTAGAAAAACTTTGGATGGTTCTTAGAGAAATTATGCTATTACTTAAAAGAAGTTTTCAACTATTGTTTTTGCTTGTGAAAAATTTAGACAGTATATTGTTGATTCTAAAGTTACTATTCATAGATGTTAAGCCTAAGCTTAGATGGGTGCTCTTGTTACAAAAGTTTGATTTGCATATTGTTGATAGAAAGGGAGCTCACAATCTTGTTGCTAATAATTTATCTACAATGGAAAATGTACCAGATGATCCTATTCATCTGAATGATAGTTTTCTGGATGAAGAACTTGTTGTCATCATGGTGAGATCTCGTGAAAGTCCTTGGTATGCTGATTATGCTAACTTTTTTGTCTCTAAGTTTTTTCCTCCAAGTTTTACTTATCGACAGAGGAAGAAATTATTTTATTATTTGAGGCATTACTTTTGGCAATACCCACATCTATATAAAGAAGGAGTGGGTGGGATTTTGAGAAGGTGTATACCTGAGCATGAGAAAAAAGATATATTGAGGAAATTTCATAATAGTCCTTATGGTGGACATAAAGTACTTCAATTGCGTTTTTTTACTTGCCTACTTTTTCAGAATGATAAAAAAGTTTAATTTATCTTGTGATGAATGTCCAACGGTTGGTAATATTAGTAGACGTAATGATATGACTATGAATTCTTCTGTTGTCATTGAACCTTTTGATTATTGGGGATTTGACATTATGGGTCCTTTTCCTACTTTGCATGGTAATAGTCATATCCTCGTTGTTGTTGATTATGTTACTAAATGGGTAGAAACTATTCGAACTAAAAGTGTTGATCATAAGAATTTTATTAAAATTCTTAAAGAAATATGTTTTTCCTAGGTTTGGTGTTCCTAGATATCTTATGACCGACACATGCTCTCACTTTATTCATGGTGATTTTAGGAAATCTCTTGATAAATATGATGTTAATCAGAGAGTGTCATCACATTATCATCCTCAAACTAGTGGTGAAGTAGAGTTAACTAATAGATAAATTAAATTGATGTTGCAAAAGGCTATTAATAAATATAGAAAGAATTAGTCTAAAAAACTTTTGATGCTCTGTGTGCTTATAGCTAAGAAACCTATGGGTATGTATCCTTGTAAAATGGTTTATGGGAAGGCGTGCCATCTACGACTTGAATTAAACACAAATCTTATTGGGCTTTTAAACAACTTAATTGTGATTTTAATATTTCTGGTGAGAAAAGATTGCTTGATATGAGTTCTTTAGATGAATAGGGGAGTGAATCTTATGTAAATGCCAAGTTATTCAAAGAAAGGGTAAAGAAGTGGCATGATAAGAGATTTTTCAGGTCGCATCTTAGTTTTTTTGCGGAAAAATTACTCTCCAAATGGAAAGTACCACATATTGTAGAAGAAGTTTATCACTATAGAGCTATAAAAATTAAGAAGGTTAAGGGGACTAATCCACAAGTGGTGAATGGTCAAGACTTAAGCACTATTTATCCAGTGATCCATATGATGTGGAGGCTGATGTTATACAAGTAATAACCCCGGAGGTGAACATAGAGAACAAATACCGAAACTGTCCAGAACCAGAAAAAGAATAGAAAATTTACATTAGTTATTTTTAAGGAAAATAAAAAAATGGAGACGAAAAAGAACCGGAGACAGACTCCAGGGCCACCAGGCGACCTCATGGCGTGGGCCCATCCCTAGCCGCACCATGGCATCGCCTGGTTCCCAGGAGCTCGCCTCCAACTATGCTTTGTCTTGTTACCTACCTTTTGTTGCAAAACTTTTTCCTATATAACCCCTCGAATTATCCCGGGACCATATCTTGTGTTTCCATCATGTTTTGTTTTCGAGTTGCATCTCACAGGAAGAGATCCATCAAAACCTAGCTGCCATGACTCCTCCGAGTTCTCCCAAGGAAAAATTCTTCATCAACGTCATCAATCCCTATCGTGCTGAGGTGAGATGAATCACCAATCCCTGTAGTAGAAGGGTAGTGTTATCCACAAGCAAGATTGGATGAACTGAAGAAGGAGGGACATGAGAAAACAAGGCTTGAATAAGTTCAGCATGAAGTTTTCAAGCACAAGATGATGGTGGAACGTGAAGTAGGAGAAAATCATACGCATAATTTCATATCTCATGGTTGACCATAAGATAGAAACTGAGCTTTTATGCGAGAGTATTGATCTACTAGGCAAAGAGATCTTTCACCTACAAGAACAAATTTATGATCTGCAAAATCAAAACTGTGAGTACGAATTTAGATTCAAGTGTATGGTCTTTGCTGCAAGTTTCAATACCTTAGAGACTGGATCGTACTTTGTTTTTTTAACCTTTTCTACTGCAGGGAATCCCCCACAACCCTTTATTGCCAGAAAGAGAAGTTACAAATATGTAGAAATACATATAGAGAAGATAGACTAAGGAAGTCTATCACAAACTAAAAAAAGGGAACTAAGCCATGATGCTAATTGTTTAGACAAATAAGAATTCAACCTATGCTTAAGCAAGGTGAGATCTAACAAAAACCTAGTCTTCCAACCTCTGAAACAATGCCTCTGAGATTTGTAGATAAATCCATTTCTCTGTTTCCAAATATTCCAACAAGCTAGAATCACAATCTCAGAAAAATAAGGACCATTGAAAGCCTTCTTAGCCTTCTTTAAATTAGCCAAAACAGTGTTATCACTCCATTGTATCTGCAAGTAGTTCCAAATTCTAGAGCTGAAATAACATTGAAAAAAGAGGTGCGTCCAATCTTTAATACTATGTTGGGGACATACGACACAGTTATCATTTCCTTGGATCTTCCATTTTCTCCTCTTTATCATATCTTTAGTGTTAATCATGTCATGCAGAATCAACCAAGCAAAAAATTTATGTTTGGACATTCACTTGGATTTCCAAATCCATTTGGCTGGCTAATCATCAGGCAACTGAGCATACTGAAGCTGATAAATTTACTTGAAGTATATACACCTTTATTGAAGTTACAGGACCAGGCATCATCATTATTATCCATGTGAGTATCTACCAAAAATCCCTTTTAGAGTGAAAAATTCCTAAAATGCTTCATTCGAGAGTGGCAAATGAAACACATCAAATAAACCAGGCAACATTTTCAGGTCTCTAACCGAAGCAAACTTGTCTTTAGAAAAAGAGAACAACCTTGGAAACTTGAGTGAAAGAATATCACCAGACCATAAGTCTTTCCAAAACAGGACTGAAAAACCAGAGCCAACCGAGAAGGATGATAAAGAACACCAATTTTTTGCCAATTGCATAATTCCTCTCCACTACAAGGATCCACATGAAGTTACTGCATGTGGAATAGTCTCCAAATAATAAGAATTCTTGACCAAATTAACCCAAGGGATATTTTCAGAGTTGTGAATTTTGCTAGAAATTTCATCAACATGTCCCTATTTTGAAGTTGCAAATTGATCACACCCAGACCACCTTTGCTCTTTGGTTCACAAACCATATCCCAAGCAGCCAAAGAATTTACTCTCTCCTTGTTTTTGTCTTTCTTCCAAAGACATCTCCCTCTAGCCTTATCAATTATTTCAATGACACCATTAGGAATAACTAAAGTGCACATGTAATATGTAGGTAGAGAGGAAATAACAGAGTTAACAAGCACCAAACTGTCACCATAAGAGAGAAAAGAAACAGTGGCAGATAACCTCCTTTCAACACAATCAATGAGAGGAGCAAAGTCCTTGATAGAGGGTTTAGTAGTGCCCATAGGCAATCCCAAATAGGTGAAAGCCACAGAAGCCACATTACATTCCAAGACCAGAGCCAAATCATCAGACTCCAGCTGAGAAATATGTATTGAAATCATAGATGACTTGTGGAAATTAAATTTGAGACCAGTAACCTGAGCATATAGGTTTAAACATTTCTTGCTCAGGTATCACAACCAGTGTGTCATCAGCATATTGCTCAATAGGATAGTCTCCACCAATAGGAATTGGTAAACGAAGTCTTCCATCCCTTAAAGCCAAATTAACAATACTCTGTAACAGGTCTCCCCCCAACACATAAAGAATGGGAGAAATAGGATCGCCTTGTATCACCCCTCTTCTACAGACAAAAGGTTTACTAGGGATACCATTCAACAATACAAAAGAGTACCCAGAGGAGAGAATTTCCTTAACCCATTCAATGACTAAGGGAGGGAAACCCTTAAGCCTCAAAATATGAAGAATAGCACTATGCTCAATGGTGTCAAAGACCTTCTCGGAGTCAATCTTGAAAACAACCACTTTCTGCCTGGATTGTTTACATTGAAAAGTGTATTCGAAACACTAGGCCAAGCAATCTTGGATATCTCTAGACTTAATGAAACCATATTGATTGGCATGAATACAACCAAAAATCTTCTCTTGGATTCTATTGGCTATAATCTTTGTGATGTATTTCAGGCAAGAGTTGGTAAGAGAAATGGGCCTGAAATCATTCACAGTTTCAAGGGACTGTGATTTGGGTATAAGAGTAATAAAGGACCCATTAATGCTTTCCAAATACACGTTAGCACTATGGAAATCGTTACAAAGTCTGGTAAAATCATCCGTCACAATATTCCAACAATGTTTTGTAAATAATCCAGTGAAACCATCAGGACCAGGAGCTCTATCAGGCTTGAGATGTTTTACAACATTCTCCACTTATTCCAAAGAGAAAGGGTTTGCAAGGCAATCCAAACCACCCACCATAGCCTGGAAAGGTCTCAAATCAATATCAATCACAGGAAGGCAAGAAATTCCCATCCTATTCTTTAAACAGTTCCAAAAAGTAGTTGCTTTTTCCTGGTGATCCACTAAAGTATTCCCTGATGTATCAGAAATGGAAGGAATAGCATTATTCTTGTACCTTTCAGTCGCTCAGGCATGAAAATATTTGGTATTTTCTCCAGAGAGCTTAGCCTAACGAATTGTGCACCTTTGCTTCCAGTATTTAGATTACAAGGCCAATAAATTCTTAATATGAGCCCTAACAATTGATACGTCGAAAACGTATCTCCTTTTCTGAATACTTTTCTTATTGTTTTCCTCTAAACTTGTGTGTTTTGGATACAACTAACACAGACTAACGATGTTTTCAGCAGAATTACCTTAGTGTCTTGTTTTTTTTTTTTGCAGAAAAATCAACTTTCTGGAAATTTCCGAGAAAAGACCCCATTGCTCTGAAAACCGCGGAAGACCCCGGGAGCTAGAAGGGGGCCAGGAGAAGAGCCACAGGGTGGCCACCGCCCCCTGGCGCCCCCCCTAGGCCGCGCCATCCTATGGTGTGGGCCACCCATAGCCCCCCTCGGACTCCCCTTTCGACTACAAATAGCCTTCAACCCTAAAACACGAGGGGGTTCAATAGTTTTCCAGAAATAAGTCTGTAGCTCTGCCGCCATCACGAATCCTTTTCTGGGTTCAGAAACTCCGTTCTAGCACCCTGTCGGGACGGGGAATTGGAGGAGATCATCGCCACCGTCATCATCAACGCCTCTCCATCGACCATCCATGTTTCCCCCATCCATCTGTGAGTAATTCCCCCGATGTAGGATGAAGGGGATGGTAGAGATTGGATGAGTTCGATCATGTAATAATGTCATGATTGTTAGGGCATAGTGCCTAGTATCCTATATTAGTGCTATTGACATTGCTGCAACTTGTTATGCTTAATTCTTGCCACTTTGGGCCCGAGTTCCATGATCTTAGATCTGAACATGTTATTGAATCATGATGATAATTATTGTTTCTTGATCATACCTGCAAGTTGTTTACACATATCGTTGTCCGGAACCCGAGGCCTCGAAGTGACAGAAATTGGGACAACCGGAGGGGATGGCTGTGATGTGAGGATCACATGTGTTCACGGAGTGTTAATGCTTTGCTCCGGTGTTCTATTAAAAGGAACACCTTAATTACCAGTAGTTCCCTTGAGGCCCCGCTGAAACAGGATGGTAGGACAATAGCTGTTGTGCAAGTTCTCATTGCGAGCACGTAAGACTATTTACGGAACACATGCCTATGGTTACTTATTGCTTGGATGTTTTATCTTATTTATCAGCAATGCCCATGACTTGATCATTATATGAACTCTCTTATCCATGCAACGCCCGTTCATCTATCCTTATGCCTACAATATTTAATTTCGTTGTTTACTTCAATCACCACTGGTGCTGTTTTCCTACTACTGCTGCTATTATTTTTACTTCTGCTGCTACTATAAAACTGTTACTACTGATAAACCACTGCAAACAAGTCCACTTTCAGGTGCAGGTGAATTGACAACTCACTTGTTAAGGCTCACAAATATTCTTTGGCTCCCCTTGTGTCGAATCAATAAATTTGGGCTTTACTTCCCTCGAAGACTGTTGCGATCCCCTATACTTGTGGGTCATCAAGACTATTTTCTGGCGCCGTTGCCGGGGAGCATAGCTTTATTTGCAAGCTCACCGGAGAGTACTATTATCTACTGCCAATCATTCATCATGGGTAAGTCTCGTGATGGAAGGGTTCCTATATTACCATCCACTACAAGAAGAGGTACAACTCTGAACACCTCTGTTGCTCTTGATTCACCGTCTGATATGAGTAAGCTGCTTACACCACCACATACACATGCTACACATGCTACTTCTGCTGAATCTGAAAATACTTCTGATACTTTTGATGATGCTTCTAATGTGCTTGATGAGAGTGGTTCTCTCGGTTCTTTCGTAGATGCTACTATTGCTAAAGCTAAAAATATTGCACACACTGAAACTCCTGATAAAAATCATGTTACTCCTGCTTTTTCACCTGAGTTTAGAGAAAATCCTAGTGATGACCTTGATGATGCCTATATTGAACTTAGTGATGATCTTATTGAGAAAATACAATCTATGGAAGATAATGATGTTGTTACGTCTTATTGAAAGTCATGTCGTTAAATTTAAATTGTCTCCTGATGCTAAGTTTTCCACTTCTCCTATTAATATTAGGGATAAGGATTATGATTTCTCTCTTGATTTATCTTATATATCTATCGTTGAGAAAGAACCTTTTTGTGGTACTGAAAATGAAAGTGTTATGAAAGATATGAATGAGCTTAAGAAACGTAGCTACTTTGTTACTAAAATATTCCCTTTCTCATTAAAGGATGAAGCTAAAACTTGGTTTAATAATTTGTCTCGTGGGTCTATTGATAGTCCTATTGGTTTGGTTAATGCTTTCTTTCAGAAATATTTTCCTGCTAGTGCTCAACATGCTGCTTTACAAAATATATTTAATTTCAAGCAATTGGAAGAAGAGAAATTGCATGTATCCTGGGAAAGGTTCCGTTCTTTAGTAAGGGCTACACCTGGGCATAAGCTAGAAGATAATAAACTTCTTGATATATTCTATAATGGACTAACTGTTGAATCTAGGACATACCTGGATAGTTGTGCTGGCTGTGTTTTCAGGAAAAGAACTCCAGAAGAAGTTGAGGAATTAATGGCTAAAATAAGCCAAAATCATGATGATTGGACTATGGTTGAGCCTGAGCCGACCCCTACTCCAGTATCAACACCAACACCCAAGAAGAGGGGAATGATTGAATTAAATGATGAAGTGATGAGAGAAGCCAAGAAATCTCTTAAAGAGAGGGGTATTAAATCTGAAGATGTGAAGAATCTTCCACCTATAGAAGAATTATGTAAGCCAATCCCTCACTCATCACCCATTGAGGTGCACTCTCTCCAATATTTTGGTAGTAGCGATATTCCTATAGAAAACCTCCTGATCAATGCTTATATGAATTTGATAATTATGGTATTAAGCAAGATAATTTTAATATGAGAGTGCAAAATCACCTAATGGAAAACACAAGAGCTATTGAAGATTTGCATGGTATTATAGAAAGAACCTCTAATGATGTTAAAATGCTTGTTAAACATTTTCAAATTAATGGATACAGGGCAATATCACTTGACAAGATATACATTATCTTATCAAGGAGAAAGAACCTCTAATGATGTTAAAATGCTTGTTAAACATTTTCAAATGGTTCAAACTCAAATTGATCAACTTGCTAAAGTGCAAAAATATTTGCTAGTTAATGCTTCTAAAGAAAAACATGCTTATGAAATAAGAACTAGAAGTGGTATTGCTACACAAGATCCTTTATATCCTGAGGGACATCCTAAAAGGATTGAACAAGATTCTCAGCAAACTAATAATGATGTTATTCATACTAAGAAGAAGAAGATGAAGAAGAAGAAGAAACATAAAACTGTTGTAGAATCCTCTAAACTTGCTAAAGATCCTAATAGTATATCTATTTTTTATGCTGAAACTGAAAGTGGTAATGAAAAGAATGATGCTTCTGATAAATAAGAAATTGAAAAGGAACCTGAAAAGCAAACTAAAATTACAAAGTACACTAAGGAAGATTTTATTTATAATAAACATGGTAATGAAAGAGAACCTTGGGTGCAAAAACCAATGCCTTATCCTAATAAGAAACACAAATCAAAAGAAGAAGAACACTCTAAAAAGTTTTGTGAATGGATGAAACCTTTGTTCTTGCAAATTCCTTTAACTGATGCTGTTAAATTGCCTCCTTATGCAAAATATATGAACGATATTTTTTCTAACAAAAGGAAGATTCCTAATGAGGAAATTTCCACTATGCTTTCTAATTACTCTTTTAATGGAAAGGTTACCAACTATTCCCTGTTCTATTAAAAATAATTATGTTAGAAATGCTTTGTGTGATCTGGGAGCTGGAGTTAGTGTCATGCCTTTTACTCTCTATAAAAGAATCCTCCTAGAAAAATTGATACCAACTGATATATCTTTGCAAATGGCTGATAAATCTACTGCTATTCATGTGGGTATATGTTAGGATGTTCCTGTTCAAGTTGCTAATAATTGTCTGATATTAACTGACTTTGTTGTGTTGGAAATGCCTGAAGATGATAATATGTCTATTATTCTTGGAAGAACTTTTCTTAATACTGCAGGGGCTGTTATTGATTGCAATCAAGGGAAAGTTACTTTTAATGTTAATGATAAAGAGCACATTGTTTATTTTCCCAAGAAGATTGATAAGAAATATGGTCTAAATTCAATTGAAAATATTGAGACCATCAAGATTGGAGAATTTTATTGCCCCATTCCAGTACCACCAAAGGAATATGAAAGTATTATGATTGGGACTATGCATATCAAGGTTGAGGTAACATAATTATTTAGTGATTAGCAAAGTTTTTCTTCATATAAAAATTATTCTGGTAACAAGACTTGATCACCCTTGTTAACAAAATGATTTTTAATGAAGAGGACATTGTTTTCACTATGTTTTCACCTTCCCCATTATGCTTTGACCATGTTTACTTCTGTTATAACATTGTTACTTGAGTATAATCATGTTTTCCATCATCCTGATGCATGTTTCCTCATATTTTCACTTTGATTTCTGAGGATATGCATGTTTTCACCATCATTACTTTTGTTTTAACCACTACCACATTTATTTTCTTTGGATATTCTTCCATTAGAGTGTCATAGAACCTCTACAGTGATGGTTTTGGTTTTGTTTTCCACCTTTTCACTTCTGTTTTCCAGCATTATTATTATTTATTAAAATTCTGAAAAAGTTCGAAAAATAAAGTTTCTCGAAAAATTCCAGAAAAATTATAATAATTTTTTACGTGAAAAATGAGGCAGAAAGCCACCTGGGAGGACCCAGGGGGACCCACCAGTTAGGCACACCCTAGGAGGGCGCGGCCATCCCCTGGTGGCGCCAGCACATGGTGTGGGCCCCCTGGCCCTCCACTAACTCTCTCCCATGCCAAAGTCTTCTCTCTCACCTCACAAACCGAAAACACTTCCTGGAACCCGTGTTCTTGCTGTTCTTGCCTCTGGATTTTCAATCTCCTTCTTCAGACCATCATTTGTGCTGATATTTGGTGTGTTTGATCTCCGAGATGGATAATTTTAATTTTGGAGAGATATTTAGGAGTGATGCTCCTAGAAGGACAAGGCCCTCACGCTCATCAATTTAGCGAGGCCATCATATAATGAGGATGTTATGGCGTCAACTATTGACGATGGGGAAGATGATGGTATCGTTCACCCATCTAGTTTTCCTTGCCGTACATTTTTAAGAAGTGCAGGTCTTTTAGCTGATTTTCATATGCTTATTGAAAGAGTTGGTCTAACCAACTTTATGGAAGATGAAAGCAATCAGTATGCCGCACTTACAAAAACTTTTGTTAAAAGTTTTAAATTTCAGAACACACATTATGGTCCATCTGTTGCCTTCAAGCTATATGGTAGTCCTTTTTCTTTGTCCTTGGGAGATTTTCGTGCTATTATACGTATCAACGCCACCGGGACAGCGAGCAGGATTCAAGATAAACCCGCAGATCTCCAGGGGATTTACCGAGAAGTCACCAACGATGACGGTCGCTCATCCCAGCGTGGGAAGATAAGGAACATTCAACTTCCCGCTCTTAGATACTTTACTTACTATATTGGTACTGGTATCCTTGGTAGGGAGAACACTAGCAACATTTCTAGTTACCACCTTGCTTTCATTGATGTTGCGCTGAACTGTAGCATGAAGTATAACCTTGGTGCACTTGTTGCATGCCGCCTTGCTGCTGCTGGGCCTATTTTTGGTGGCATTATTGCTACACGTGTAGCAGATGCTTTACATGTTTCCACTGACCCCAATGATGAAATAGTTGATCCACATAGGCTTAACCTTGCTGCCATGAAATCCCATCAGTTTGTCACTTCTAACTCTAGTGCTGACCATTTAGTATATAGAGTTTTATATATGGATGGAGAGGAGCGGAAAGTTACTTTGCCGCAACCTGTTTTGTTTAAGATTGACGGGGAACCGTGGTCGCTCTCCAAGGAGCAGGTAGACGAGCATCTGAGCACCAGAGAGTTTTACAGGCAACAGGAGAGGCGAGACGCGCCTCCCGAGGACCACAACACGCAGTACACCAGCGCATCCTCGAGCACATATCACGGGGAGGGTTCCTCCTCGACATACTACGAGGGCGGCACCTCATGGGCCCCTTGGTGATTGATCTCCACTTAGGACAAAATCCTAAGCTTGGGGGGAGGTATACCGACATCACACTCATTTATATATCATGTTCTGTCGGTTCTTTGTATATCCATCTTTTTGTTTCTTTCGCTTCTTCTTGTTTCTTTCGCTTGTTTTTGTTTCTTTCATTTCTTTTGTTTTTATTGCTTTGTTTTCTCTTTCCAAAACACAAAAAGACCAAAAATATTTCTGTTGTTTCTCTCTATTTGTTTCTTTAGTTGGTATGCTTTATCTTTTAGTTGCATTTTAATATTCGAAAACCTAAAAATATTTTTGTTTTGTTTGTTTGTTTGCTTTCCTTTGTTCTTTTTCCATTTCAAAAAAACCAAAAAGATTTTGCTTTGTTTGCTTGTTCTCGTTTGCTCGTGCTTTAATTGAAAATCCCAAAATATTTTGTTGTTCTTCTCTTGTTTTGTAAAGTTTGGTGCAGAGTTCGACAGTCGTCTGTGATTCCATTGGAGCTTGGTTTTCATTATATATTTTATTCAAACCACAAGTGAAGAGCAATAATGAAGATCTACGACAATTCAAGTGTGGTGAGAGGCTGGCATGAGTTCTATTTGCTTTCATTTTTGTACATATATCCATCTATGTGAGCATGCTTAGTTTGTTCGTATAAGATATATGTGACTTAATGGCTGCTTAATAGTTCGTGCTCTCTCATGTTTTGTTCCAATTTATTAATGGTAAATGACATGTCATATAAATATTTGTTCGCATTGTTCTATTCATAGAAGGGTATGACATTGTGGTAGCCTCCTCTGGCAATTTCATTTGAATTGACTTGGCACATGCTCACGCATGCAAAGACTGAAAACAAAACGTCAATAAGCCTCAATGATTTATTTTGCGCCAGAGTTCTAGTATCAATTTTATGCCTCAACTAATTTTACTTTGTCTCAAACATGATTATGATAGTTGTTGCTCGCTTGATTCTCGCTCCATGTCTATTGCTAGCCTTCACCTGTACTAAGTATGGAATTCTACTCGTGCATCCAACTCCCAAAAACCAAAGTTTCCCATTGTGTACACCATACCTACCTACATGTGGTATTTAACTGCCACTCCAAGTAAATTTCTCATGTGCTACCTTTAAAACCTTCAAAAAATTATTCCTGTTTTGTGCCCCTGTTTTAGCTGATGAGGACGTAAATAGAGAATCTTTATCTCACTTGTTGATTGGATTTCACACCCTGGACTAGTGGATTCATCCGCTTATCCAAATGATAGAAGAGCTGGCAGCGGGGTGCCTAGCCCCAAATTAATACACACAAATTCTCTTCACTATTTTTCCCCCTGAATTATCAGTCAAAGCATAATTGTGTAAACAAAAGAGAAAGAGGGATGACCGTCTACACCAGTTGCGCCCTTCACCATGGGAGCCGCTCTTGTGAATCCAGTTGGCTTGTGACGTACTGTATTGTCTGTTTACCATTCGTTGACATAAGCATACACCTCTCTTAAAAATGTTTTCAATACCTCTGTTTAATAAAATAAAAAGCTCTAGCACATGAGTAATCTCTGCTTCCCTCCACGAAGGGCCTTTCTTTTACTTTTATGTTGAGTCTCCGCCATATTCTTTGAGCACTTTCTTGAGAGCATAATTATCATTCTTAGTGTAATGTGTTTGTCCCAAAGCACGGTTGATTGTGGTATAATGTTGATACTTGCATCTTTGATATCTTTACTTATAGTCTTCCCTTGAACTTCAGAGGTGACCTGGCATTTATGTTTTGCCCCACACTTAAGGGCAAGCGAGATACCACTTTATCAGATCCTATTATGAATAATTCAATCTTGAAAATAGTTATGCTTCATGTTGTTTATTATTAATATGTTGTTATCACTCCATGGTTTGCATAGCTATTAAGTGACAATATCTTGCATGTATCTTATTATGAGCATAAATAAGTATCTGATCATATAGTGAGTATATTTACATCATATGAAACAAATGTGTTCGTAAAAGTCTTTTATCGCACTCAGTTGTCACTGAATTGCTTGAGGACAAGCAATAAGCTAAGCTTGGGGGGAGTTGATACGTCGAAAACGTATCCCCTTTTCCGAACACTTTTCTTATTGTTTTCCTCTAAACTTGTGTGTTTTGGATACAACTAACACGGACTAATGTTGTTTTCAGAAGAATTACCTTGGTGTCTTGTTTTTGTGCAGAAAAATCAACTTTCGGGAAATTGCCCAGAAAAGACCCCATTGCCCCTAAAACCCCGGAAGACCACGGGAGCCAGAAGGGGACCAGGAGAAGAGCCACAGGGTGGCCATACCACCCCATGGCGCGGCCCCCCCTAGGTCGCGCCAGCCTATGGTGTGGGCCACCCACAGCCCCCCTCGGACTCCCCTTTCGACTACAGATAGCCTTCAACCCTAAAACACGAGGGGGTTCGATAGTTTTCCAGAAAGAAGTCCTTAGCTCCGCCGCCTTCGTGGATCCTCTTTCGGGTTTCAGAAACTTAGTTTTGGCACCCTGCTGGCACGGCGAATTGGAGGAGATTATCGCCACCGTCATCATCAACGCCTCTCCGTCGACCATCCATGTTTCCCCCATCCATGTGTGAGTAATTCCCCCGATGTAGGCTGAAGGGGATGGTAGGGATTGGATGAGTTTGTTCATGTAATAATGTCGTGATTGTTAGGGCATAGTGCCTAGTATCCTCTATTAGTTCTATTGACGTTGTTGCAACTTGTTATGGTTAATGCTTGCCACTTTGGGCCCGACTGCCATGATCTCAGATCTGAACATGTTTTTGAATCATGATGATAATTATTGTTTCTTGATCATACCTGCAAGTTGTTTACACATATCGTTGTCCGGAACCCGAGGCCCCGAAGTGATAGAAATTGGGACAACCGGAGGGGATGGCTGTGATGTAAGGATCACATGTGTTCACGGAGTGTTAATGCTTTGCTCCGGTGTTCTATGAAAAGGAACACCTTAATTACCAGTAGTTCCCTTGACGCCCCGCTTAAACGGGCTGGTAGGACAATAGAGGTTGTGCAAGTTCTCATTGCGAGCACGTACGACTATTTACGGAACACATGTCTATGGTTACTTAGTGCTTGGATGCTTTATCTTATTTATCTGCAATGTCCATGACTTGATCATTATATGAACTATCTTATCCATGAAACGCCCGTTCATCCATCCCTATGCCTACAGTATTTAATTTCGTTGTTTACTTCAATCACCACTTCTGGTGTTTTCCTACTACTGCTGCTATTATTTTACTGCTGTTGCTACTATAAAACTGTGACTACTAATAAACCAATGTGAACAAGTCCACTTTCAGGTGCAGGTGAATTGACAACTCACTTGTTAAGGCTCACAAATATTCTTTGCCTCCCCTTGTGTCAAATCAATAAATTTGGGTTTTACTTCCCTCAAAGACTGTTGCGATCCCCTATACTTGTGGGTCATCAACAATCAACCTGAAATTAAATTCAGGAGTACTCAGAGCTCTCTCCTCTTCCACTTGGTCAAAGAAAAAAAACCACCTTACTGCTCATCTCAATGAGTAATTTCAGTTGAGAAAGATTTTCCCCCAATCCTTTAGTGCATATCTTAGATTTTTTTGAGCTTAGCAGTAATTTTAGTAGCTATAGATTTGGCCATAACATGTGTATTCCAAACTTTACTAACAAGATCAAGAAACCCAGGTTGCTTAACCCAATGATTCTCAAATCAGAAAATGTTTTAGTCTTAATCTTGATAGTACATGGCAAATGATCAGAACTGATTTTGGACATATGAATGACCAAAGTATTGGGAAAGTCCAGAGTCCATTGACAAGAGGTAAAAAACCAGTCCAGCTGGACCAAAAGAGGGTCATGTTGCATGTTGGACCAAGTATACTTTCGACCTTTAACAGGTAATTCCAGCAGACCAAGATGACTAATAATATCATTGAAAATGAAGACATTGTTTAAATATGCACCAGGTTTATTTCTATTATCCAGAGAACGAAAGAAATTGAAATCCCCCAGAATTAACCAGTTCTGATATAAAGGAATAGACATATTATATAACCAGGGAACAAAATCATCTCTTTCCATACTTCTGCAAGGGCCATAGACATTCACTAAAAACCAAGTGACAGAATTGTGAACAGAAGTGAATTTGATATGAATTGCAGAGCGATGAACTTCCAACAATTCACCCTTGAAGACCGAGCTATTCCATAATACAATAAGACCACCAGAAGCTCCAATAGAAGGAGAAAACACAGATTGATCAAATCTCTCAGGACAGAACGACCTGATAAATGAATGATCAAAACTCTGGCATTTAGTTTCTTGAAGGCATATCACTGATGCATGGCTTTCCTCAGTTTTACTAAAAACAACATCGATCTTTGATTTTTTATTAAGGCCTCTTACATTTCAATCAAATACTAACCAATCCATATGCATTGAAGTTGTACTATCCATTAAAAACTGATGGAAATAAGAAGCCTGGCTGGCCAACATAATTAGCCAGCAAAAAAGGAACCAAGTAGCAGCACACATGACCATAAAGCATTACAATATAGTAGTTCTAGAATAATAGACAAATAAAGTCGAGAAAACCCAGTGAACACACCAAAGGCCAACAAGGCCCAAAAGAAGGATAAGACCTATTAATCATCAAAACTAGATGGGCTTGTAGGTTTCTTTGAAGCAGCCTCAAGCTCTCCACTGTTAGCTCTAAATCTTCAATCTGCAACAGTTTTCCCGCCTTTCGCAGAATAGCTACTGGTGTGAGAGGAGGAACTCCATCAGAAGCAGCAGTTGGGCGCAAAGACCAGGCCTTCTTTCTAGGTTCTGACTTGTTAGACCCTGGCAACACACGAAAACCTGCATTCTTAGCCAGGCTTCTAGTCACACGCCTCTCCTCGAGGACGAGAGGAGTTGCCATCTTGCGAGACCTCTTCTTGGAAATACAAGAGATCAAAGGAGAGTGTTCTGCATCCTGGAGAAGCAAAGGGGCTTTCAACACTGGATACTCCTGGGGGAGGTTACTAGCAAGGAACTCAAATCTTTTATCAAAAAGTATTCTCAACTTGTGCCTCTGGAAGTACGGGGACCATTCAGCAACAGGGTCAGGCATGAGAACGCGCAAAATCGGGACATCCTCATGCTGTTCAACATTATCCACCTGGGCAGGTGGAACAAAGGGGACCAAAGCCAACTGGTTCTGCTCAACTTGTTGCTGCAGTTCGATGAATTGTCCAGGACCATCAACTCTGACAGCATTGATCGAGTCAATCGTCGCACCAAAGAACTGTATCGTGACAGAGGATTGTTCTTTCTCGGGCTCTGGTTGCTGAGCAATAGGACCTTCATGGCCAGCATTCTCTCCCTGGGCTTCAACGTTCCATTGTCCCCATCCATCCTCCCCTTCCTGATTAGCCGGAGGATCGAAAGGCGACACCTAGTCATCATTGATAGGAATGACAGGTGCCCCAAAAGCAGGGTGGGGATTCCATCGGCAGGAACAGGGGATTCATCACCTTGTAAAACATCAGAAACATCGTTGTCCAGGATAAAAACAGGGCAGGTCCAGGAAAGGACATGGCCGCCATAGCGTTGAACCTCCCGAATAACCATAGAGCATGGTATGTCCTCCGCACCTCCATAGGAAACTTCTATAAGAGTACGGGTAGGGGACACATCCTCCCGCCACCACGACCTTATCTTGCCAAACTTTGACACTAACTCGCGGAGAAAGTCATCAGCACGATAGTCCATGTGCAGATTCAGAATCATAATCCAACCAGTCCGAGTGTAAACTGTTGCCCTGGGATTATCTACTCATCATGCCTAGAAAAAGTAAGAATTCTGCCCTAGCAAATGGAGTCTCCACAGTATTGACAAGGATATATCTGGCTACCTGATCCGCCAGATGGAAAATCCCTACTCCAACTGCATTTTCTGAGAAGGAAATTACCTGCAGATGGTGTTCTTGAAAGATGTGATCGACGTCAGCTGCAAGATATCATCAATCTCTTCCGCAGGGGGTCTTGGATCAAGCTGAGAAATGGCCCAAGATTCATGGAGCCGAAGGGGAGTTGTCAAGGAGGTGATGTAGACACAAGCTGGTCGTTCCTCTCCCACCCATGGCTCCAAGATGTGCATCCCCGCAGGGAGGAACCTAGTAGGATCAACAGGGAAGTTCGTTGACAATGGTGGTTTGGATTTGAGAAAAATTGCTGGCTAGGGTTTCCGATGAACAGTTGCGGGAGGAGGGGTGGAGCAGAGGAAATTGACTCCTCGTTTTCTCCTAGTGCCACTTCAACTACCCATCTCAGAGTTCCATTAAGCCCCAGGCAGTTTTTCCGAATATGGCCCGAACATGAGCAAGACTAACATGTCACCCGGCCCGTACAAGACTCTGTGTTATGCTTCCCCGAGAGAAAACGAGAACAAGTCCAAACATGGGCCGCCGCCTTATCAATGAGCTTAGCAAAACCATCAACAGTGGAATTAGTGACATGAACTGAACAGTGTTCACATGGGCAACAGATTCCAATGGTTTATTAAGAGAAGAAGATCCTCGCTCAAAAGAGCCAAATTTAATGACAGGATAATCAGAAGTAGAAGCACTCGTTATCAATGTGTAATAGACAATAACTCCAGCATTATTATCCAGAGATTGATGAGTAACCGGCAGCGGTCTAACCAATTTAGTCCTGAAATTGTTGGGCTTCACTATTTTCTTCCTTTTTCTCGAATCAAAAGTCCATTCACTCCGCTGATCAGCATTCCACTGTTTTAATTTTGATGCCCAATTAGGACCACCATAATTCCAGAGATGAAAATAACACTTGAAGTGAAAGCACTTAAACCATTTAATTTTCAAAATGTGAAAACCAACAATCTTGGAGGAGACCTCAAAAGAGAACACCCGATCATGAAGGCATTTAACATTTAGCTTTCCACAAAAACCTCCAATATCCGCTTCTAGAGTCAAAGCTACCAAACCTTCATCAAGTTTGAATGATGCACACCCAAAAGAAACCACCAATTTGAAGGCACCATGATCAGTAGAGGCATGCACATCTGATCCAAATAATAAATGTACCTCTTTATCCAAGGCTAGACAACGACAGAAATCTAGGTCTAAAACCCTTACAACATGAATCGCACCAGAAGAAGGATCAATCAGATTTTGATCCAAAAGAGAGACCAAAGGTCTAACATCCGATAAAGGAACAAGAGAATTTTAATGATCCACCAGAGAACCATCACGGGCAGTCAAATGATCTTGAAATTTTACACGATGGCATGCAACATAGATCTCGGATCCCGGATGAACATTTTCATGTACCTTGAGAAAACGTTGATCAAGCATAAAACCCGCCAGATCCACGAGTTGAATCCTCTTAACTTTCAGATCCAAAAGAATAAAACCTTCATAGATGGGGTCCAACTTTTGATCCAACAACATGAAGAAAATGGCCCTCCAACGCCAGGAAGTTGGAGGTAAGAGAGACTTGGCCTTGGACATGGGGAGAGAAGAGTGGGCGACAACACCGGAGTGTAAATTGTCGAGAGAAAATGGCTAGAACCCTAGATCGCCTCAAAGTCTCCATGGGCGCCGCCAAAGGAGAGAGTCACCATGGGGAAGAAAGTCTTTTTGTTGGGGAGCTTTTCGGTTCATATTTCGTTGATGGAAAACCCCTGCCTTGGAAGTTTGCTAATGAGGAGGAAGAAGAAGTATCATCAAAGTAGAGAGCTTAAATCATCATGGGTAACGACACTCCCTCGGCCTCTTCCAATCTCGGGGTAGTTTCCCTGGTATCTTTATCTTCTTTCTTGTATATTAGAGTCGTGTCTCGTATCATGTTTAGGACATTTATCATATAGTATGGTTGTTTGCAATATGGGTTGTCACTCCTTTCTGAGTGAGCTTTGTATCCATTGGTGTGAGGTCGTTTATGATGGAATATTGATATGAAGTCTTTTTTTTTACTTTATTGCACTTTGTATCCTATCATTTGCAATAAATCTTATATGTTGTTCTTGTGAGGAGTATTGGCTTCACACTGGGAGGAGTATGGAAGTTAATTGAGTTTTGACAAACATAGCATTGTTCATAGCAGCAACACTTAGAGATTTAGAAAAAAGAAGGGAGAATTCACATGCAGATATATTATCACGTAGATATTTTATGATTGTTAGCTTTCAAGTTTTATATTCTTATGATTGAAGTGTTATGTTGGAAAGGAAGACAACTCAATTCTTCATGTTTAATCTCATTGCATAGTTTTATATTAGTTTGTATCTTTCAACACTACATGTTTGCTATAAATCTTTTGCTAGACTAAACCATGTACTGAGTATGATCACTATTTGTGCATCCAAACATGATCCAAAAACCTTCCACAAGTGTCTACAATACCTTCCTATATGTGGTATTTCACCACCACTCCAAGTAAATTTCTTGTGTGCTACCTTTAAACCTTCAAACTAATAGTACTTCATACTTGTGCCTATGTTTTTAGCTCACGAGGAAGTAATAGATAGTTCATTATTTTTCCCGTGTTAATCAAACCTTTCCCATCTAACTTGCATGCACAATGTGCTTTTCTTTAATACTTCAAAAAGAGCTGGCAAACGGGTGCCCAGCCCACAAAAGATAAATGCCAAACAATAATGTCTCAATACTCTCCTCACACTTTGTTCCTGAGAAATCATTCAAGCTTTTCTTATGTAAACAAAGGAGAAGAGGAATGTTCTCGTTCCTCTATGGGAGCCTCTCTTCAAAGGTTTTGTTTAACATGGGAAGTAATGAGTTATCTATTATCAGTCGTTGATGAAAACATACACCACTCAAAACTTATTTTCGTATCTCTTATATGTTTTCAAAACCTGAAAATCTCTAGCACATGAGTAATCCTTGTTTCCCCCTACGAAGGGTCTATCTTTTTAGTTTTCTACCAAGTGAGTTTACCCGTCCTTCCTATTCTCCACAAGCAAACTTATAGTGTTGAACTGAGATGTATTCTTATATATTGCACGAATGTGCTTAATCATGTCTTTTTGTAGTTGACATTACCATCCAGGTGAATAAGTTCAAATTTGATCTTTGCTAAACTAGCATCTTCCTTCATGTCAGTGTTTTTCACTTCCTTTATGAGTATATATTTCTGAGAGTTCCCAACTTATGAAAAGAATATTTTATAATTGAGGCATGTTTTATTGGCTAAAAAATAGCTCTGATATAGGATTTTACGGAAAGATAAGATTGATTTGTTAGTTGTTCTCTGACCAAGAACACAATTTTCCAATGCTCAATTAGTTTCAAATTAGCTTCATATTTATATGTGATTGAATCATTACTTGTTTTCGACGAGACTTGTGAGAAAGGATTGATGTTTAGAATGCTCTGGTGTTTGTTGAGTAATTACTGATGCTTCATGTCCGTATTATTTATTATCGAAACTTCACTTCATAAACCTGTGTTCATGTTTACCGGGCTGAGTTTTCGCTTGGGGACAAGCAGATTCTATGATTGGGGAAGTTGATACGTTCATTTTGCATCACTATTTTATATCATAATTTGACCTTGTTCATTTATATATTTCATATTAGAAGAGAATGCTTATGTTATTTTATAGTTTTATGCATGTTTTCCAGTTCCCCTAAATTATTTATCAAAGTAAAAAAAACAGAGGGAAAAAGCATCTCTCAAGTCGAAAAGGAGTTTTTGCCAGAAATCACCATGGGAGATCAAAGGAGGCCAGGAGGTAAGCCACAGGGCCACCAGGCAACCTCATGGCATGGACCCACCCCTGTCCGTGCCATGGCATCGCCTGGTGGCTATGGGCCCCGCCTACGACTCCCTTGGCGTACTTACCCCCCTTGGCATAAAAACATAGGGGAGCCACTTCATAGAATTTTTCCGTTGCCGTCTCGCGGAGGAAATGAGACAAAGAAAGAAAGACCTTCCTGGCAGGCAGATTCTGCCGGGGCAATTCCCTCCTGGAGGTGGAAATCCTCACCGTCGTCACGTCGGGCATCGTAGGAATCATCATCAACATCATATCCACCATCAGCACCGTCACTCCCTTCATTCCACCTTGTATTGTTGTAACAATTAGGGTTGTATCTTGAGCTATTCTTCGAGATCTCTTTACTAGTGTTAATTTCCAAGTTGTAGTTGATGCTTGTGAGTTTTATCGGTGAATACTTGTTATGACCAGATTGGTATTTGTCATTATATCACATCTAATATGATCCAATTTATTTCTTGTGAGTAGTTCATTTAGTTCTTGAGGACATGCGAGAAGTCTTGTTATAAGTAATCATGTTTCGTTGAGTAATATTTATCGGTTTCATATTTAAGTTTGTTTTTATTTTTCTAGTGGTACTGTGTGAACGTCGACTACATGTGACTTCACCTTTATGGGCCTAGAGGAATGCATCTTCTACTCGTTTGCTTATGGAGGGTTGCCCGAGTGACAGGAAACTGAACACCAGTTTGCAAGTATTTACATAAGGGAGTGTAGGATACCTAGAGTTTATTGTTGCGGTTAGATTTATTTCTTAATTACTCTCTTGTAGTTGAGGATGCTTGCAAGTAGTTTAATTGTAAGTGTACATTTTTCTTGGATAGGACAGTGCACTAGCATAGGTATACCCACACAACACTTATCAAAACGATGACGATTAATCAATGGAATGTGATAAGAGTAACTTGACAAATACTCCCGTTATCCTCGGGAAAGTTTTATTCATCATAAGAAGCATCATCGGCTTGTCCTTTTTCCTAAAAAGGACTGGACCACTTGCAGCAAATTTATTTACTTCGATTTATTTACTTGATCTTTACTTGTTTGTCATCACAACACCTCCCCACTCCCCCCCCCCACACACACACACAAAATTGTCTCTTAGCACTTGCAGTGGAATCTTGCTCAAACCCACTTGTCAACACCTTCTGCTCCACGTTGGGTTTGGCACTCTTACTCATCGAAAGGACTACGATACATACCATATACTTGTGGTTCATCACTAGCTCCAAGATTTCCGACAATGGAAGATACTCCACGCGATGGCAACACCGTGGCAAACGAAACAACGTCAACACACATCGAGGAAACTTCTCGGTAAACAAACTCATCGATGCTAGTTTTGGACATAGACAGTGATGTCTACTACACACTCTGTTCGTGTAGACTCTGTTGGGCCTCCAATGTAAGGTCCGCCCCAGAAACACTGTTCAAGGACACCTTCGATATGCATACATTTACGATCCCAGGAAAATTCAGTCGTGAACAACATATCAAGTTGGTGCATAGATACAATATCCATTACACGGTTACGCAAACACTTACAAAGAGACATGGTCACCTGACCAAGTCTACACAACTGCCATGCAGGGCAAACACACAACACACACAGCGGAAGACTAAACACACAAACGTGGTAGAGCCCAAGTCACGCCTTAACCTACAGGCTGCTGACTAGGAGACGATCCTAGTTCGCAAGTCCATCAGCGCAGTACTTCTCCTTGTTGATCTCCTCCTGAGATTCCTTCTCGATGTCTGGCAAGTAAATACCAGGGACGAAACCAATATGAGTACATTTGAATGTACTCAGCAAGACATCCATCATGTAACTTACCAAATGCAAGTATGCTTATATGGTGTAACAGGTAGGCTATAAATAGGGTTCACTATCAATGATATATGTAAGATATATCATAGTTGATTTTAAAAATCTCTGCATCTTCGTTGAAGAAGATACTTCAAAAGAAAATAATATAGTTTTCTTTCTCTTGTAGATATCACATGTACAAGAGGTTTTGTAAAACTTTGTTAAAAGAAAGTTTTCTCTTTGCAAAACTTCTTGGAAAATTCAACTTCCAGAATTATTGCTTAGAGAAGAAAGATTTTCTTTGTAAAACAACTTCTGGCTTTTCATCATCGGTACCTCCATGGTACAAGATTTCTTCCTTTCCGAACTTCCCGAGTTCAACACCTTTTTGAAAACATCCTTTTGAAAACATTGACACAATGCTAGCTACATGGCCATTCAACTGTCCATATCCGAGGACGCGGCTTCTTCGAAAAAGTGGTACTCTGCAGAGGTGTACACATCCACCAGATCTAGTACACCTGCCGTGAACAACCACGGACTGTAACAAAAGTATGTAGAACATCAGATAACTGATCCTAACCTTCCACTATGTTCAAGCTAGAATATGCCTATCTCTTCAGTCGAGTGCTCCCCGGCACCAGGTCCCACCCTGCCTAGACAGGAGTCTCAACTGTCGCACCCGGAGGAGAACTTAATCCCTCACTTTTATGTCCCAACATTGGGGGCTTTGGCGACATTCGGTTCGAGGGTACAACGTCCCTTATAGCAATTTAGATAGAACACACACTAACAAGAACAAACTTCCAGTTAGGCCCCGTGCCCATGTTGGGGTAGGGTGGCAGTACGGTAAAGGTTGTCCGGCGAAGACTAGGTTATGTGTCATTTTTGAAAAACACGTTTTTCCCAAAAATGACCACTTCCACATTCCTCCGGAGAATAAGGATCTGCCTTTTCTCCGGGTTTTCCATAAAGCCTTTGTTTCGTAAAAACACAATTTTAGGGTGTCCACTTAGGGACTAGTATATGTGATGGTAATAAATACCATATGGTGGCTATGGGCTTGGTAACACCAAGTATTAACTAATGGCATAGTATATATATAATAGTAGTAGTAGTAGTGGTATTCACTCAAAAATAGTTTTTTGGAAATCAAAGTTTTTGTAAAACTTTTCAGAATTAAAACATGCATGATAGATAATGATAAGTGTATTACAACAGCAAGCATCAGGATGGCTTGCCTTAAATTTCTTTGTGTCCCTGGCCTTGAGATAGTTTGATCTTGACACACAGCTCTACGACTCCATCTTCTTCTTCTTCGTTTTTCTAACGCCGTAAAATAATAAAAGACACACACTCAGATCCAGAAGGACAATCAAGTAATCAAAACAACACCTACCGCAAGGTAACCCATACTAATGTAATCACCCAATAAGTTATCGAGAGAACTACCTCACCCACTCTCAGGGTACAAGACTATTGTCAGGAAACATATGGTTGAAAAACCATATTCCACCCCCCAATATCATAGGTTGAGTGGGTGTACCACTATCATACCAAGATATTAAGGAAGCTAAAAATATAGCCTGTGGTAACAAGGGTGAGGCTACTAAGGTGTTCATAAACAAACAATGTAATATCAACCATCAAAGCAACACCCATGGCAGTGGGTATTAACAACAACACAAGCAATCAATCCAAACAAGTTTACCACTAGCCTTAAGCATATACAACAAGGTACTACTAATTATAATGATAACACTAGAACCAAACTTATGCTAAGGTAAACACCCATACAATTTCCAAACAGCAAAACAAACAGAACACATATGAATTATCTAGTTATTTAATAAGCTAAAGTCTACACCAAAGCTAAGGAATCACTCAATAATGAAAGTAACCAAAAAAACAGTGGCTCAATAAATTGTAAAAAGTCAATAAAACACACTCTAAAACATAATAACAACAAGGTACATTACTCTCAGCAAAATATCATAGTAACAGGAGTCAACTATTAGCATACTAGTATGGAAAATTTACACAAGCATGCCCTAAGGAATAAATTGCATTCCACAACTTATCAACACACAAAAACTACAATATATATGCCATAATAACAGAAAGGAAAACATTCTAAACATGCTAGGAAACAGCATACACTCCTAAAAATAAAAGGGAAACAATAATGGAGCAACTCAACATCTAGTGGGACACTAATGCAACACTAGAGGAGTAATCAATACTATAAGCATGAACTTTTCCTAAACCATAGATACATGAATAAAAACACCTACTAACAGTACATATACCTTACACATGCTAGTAATCAAATATACTTAAAATAATGCTATGAAAACAACTACTCATACTAGTGAAAACAATATAGCTAAATAAAACAATCAATGCTACACATGCTCTCCTATGAAAGAATGTGCAAGCTAACAGAGGTGATACCATCACCACATCAGTACCAAAATGTTACTGGACTCACATAACCATCACAAAAACCTAGGTATTTAATCATAGCAAAACTAGCTCACAACATCTAGTCCACAAAAATACTAGAAAGCAATAAGAGACTAATTCTATTTCTATTTGTTTTCCAAACAAGCACAAACTTCCCAACATACTAGTAATGAAATAAAACAACTTAATAACAGTGACCAACACATCTCCTCATGCTTGGAAACAAGTTTCTTACAGACAATCATTCATTCACAAACAAACACACAATATTTAATATAAACAGAAAGCTGTTGCTTCTAGAAATGCACACCAAAAATAATCCAGAGCTCTAAAAATTATGCCAAGCTAGTATTACATATATCTAATCACACACAAGCTCACCCAATTGGATTCACATCAAAAATCATTTTTAAACTCTCTCTAAAAATCTTATAAATGGCTACTGGTCTTTTGCCCAATTGGATGGCATTTCCAAATGGTAGCTCCCCTTGATGCAAGGTCAAGTCTCACTGATATATCTATCCAAGGGATACTCAAAACAATTTGGTTTGCAAGATTTGGCCACTTAAAACTCAAGTTATGATTAAAATGGTGAAACAGAGTGCTTCTGCCATTTTTATTATTTCTCTCAAAATATAGCACAAAATGCATTTCTTTAAGTTGGGTGTGGTTAAGAATTAGTAGATCTGGCTCTATGATTTTTCGTTTGGCAAATTTTACTCGTTTGCATTTTCATTTAGAATTAAAGTAACATACCTGAAATAGATCTGCAGAAAAAGAATAACGAATCAACCTGCGCAGGTCAACGGGCCAGATCCGGAGGGAGATGGGCCGCGCGGAGCGAGGCCGGCCCGCTGGACGAGCGCGCGCGCCGAATCAGTACGCCGCCATCCGATTCGAGATCTGCGGTTGGGATCAGATGGGGCTGGATTCAAACAGATCCACCGGATGCGGATCCGAGGGCCCTGGAGCGCCCACGTCGTCACGCGCCGGCGACGACATGAAAACGCGGCGGAGTCCGCCCCTGTCGCTGTGGGAGGAGCTAGGGCTTGCCGCCGATGCCTCCCGTGGTTCCCTGGAAGCGAGAGGACCAGAGGGACGAGGCGCACCCCAAGAGCGCACTGGTTCACGATGGAGAGGGTCGGGACGGGGTGGTCACCGAGGACCCGCGGCGGAGGAGTGTGGCCGCGGTCGCCGACGTACCTGCGAGGGACGGGAGAGAGTTTTATAGGGAGCACGGGTACAAGAGAGGAGAGGGGAAGTCAGGGGCGCAGCCGTCGGGGGCGGAGGGCCACCGTACCTCCTGTGCGACGGTGAGGTGGCCGGCGGGCTGCGGCGTTCGATTCCGACAGTGGGTGAAGAAACAGAGGGGGTTCTCGACGCAGGGGCTCGATTAGGGTGTAGGGGAGGTGGCTTGGCAGGCTAGCGCAGAAGGGGAAGGCTCGGTGAGATCTGTCTGCAGAGCACGGCCACACGGCATCCATGGCGGTCACCGTGGCATGGGCGAGCAGGTTCGAGGAGACGAGGACGGAGGGGACCTTGTCCAGGGGGTTTGCGGTGGTGAGGAGGTGATGGAGCCAGAAGGGCTCGGGCAGAGGAGGTCCAGGGAGGTAGGGGGAGTGGGTGCTCTCCCTCTGTACCCGAGGGTGTTTGATAAGAAGTAGAGAGGGAGGAGAGGGACCAGGGAGTGGGGAAACTGCTCTTCGAGCTAGTGGAGGTCAACTCTTCTAGAAGGTGGGGTCCATGGAGGCATCAAGGGATGGGGGACGGATGTGGCATGTCAGCCCATGCCAGAACTTAGTGTCTAAGCCAAGTGGGGTGAGGTGGATGGGTATGGGCAGTGCCATTTCGTCCAGGAAGTCAAGGGGGTGGGGTCCAGGTGACTAGGCATGCCAGGAATCCAAGGTGAGTGAAGAAGAGGAAAAAATATCCCCTAAAGGTCTCTTTTGAAAATTGATCAGAAAGTGTTTGTGCTGGTTTTCTTGAAAATCTTGAACAGAACACATGCATGAAAATAAGTCTATGAGGTAGGAAATGAAATTTGGAGTAGGGTAGTGGTGGTCTCCCACTTTTCTTAAATTGTTTTCTTTGAAAACTTTCAATTTTCCAAAAACTGTTGTTTCTGTTTTTAAAATGTTTTCTCCAAAATTTTGAATAGGAGATATGTTTGAAAACATGATTAATGGATAGAGAATCAAAAATTGAGTCTAGGGGTGGTGGTCCCCAAATTTTCTGAAAATATTTGTTTCACAAAATTTTGGAAATTCAAAAGTGTTGAAACTGTTTTTGGATGTTTTCTTCAAAAATTTGAAAATGACAAGCAAATGTTTTTGGATAACTGGGTCACATATGATCCTAGGAATGTTGGGGACTTTTCCCAAAAATTTTAGAAATACTTTTATTAACAAAAACATTAAAAGTCCATTTCTGGCCTTTTGGAAAATAGCATTTAATAAATTGGAAAAAGTTTATAAACCAAGTATTTTTAGGTTGGGGTGGGAGAGTATATAATATAGGTCACAAAGGTGATTTTTAATAAACAACTCCTTTAGAAAATATTTGAGATACCAAGTGAAAAAGGATGATAGCAGGAATAAGCCAAAATCCCTGAGAGGATAAATCACATGGTCATGGGAAGCAAAAATGGATCACATGAATATGATGTAAAAGTCATGAAGATGACAAGGGAAGATTGATTTAGCTCAAAAAGGATAGGAGTGATTTTAGGAAGACTTAACAAAAGCATCATGATCACAAGGACATGATCCTATTTGTTGGGAAGACCTCAAGAGGGCTTTGGAAGAAAATGAAGGGGTTTAATATTCAAATACAAACACAAGGATAGGGATCATAGAAAGGTACCATTATATCCATGATGGTACACTGATCAAAGATCAGGATTCCTCCTTATGGCAGGAGGCCAAACTAGAGAAGTTAAAGAGAACATAAGATGAGATATAAATAGGATATAACATGCTACTGAGGTAAGGGATTGTTATTTGTAGATCTCATTCAATTAAAACAACTCACAACTAACCACAACAGTTATAAATACCTTGAGGCAAGGAAAAGATAAGGTCACCTCATAAGTAGATAATAACAAGACCTAACAAGTTCACTCAAGCAAAGGAGTTCTGCAATTTAAATTCTTGGAGTTTTCCCTCAAGTGTTTTAAAGAAAGTTAGTGGTCAAGCCAAACCACTTAAGGAGGATTTTTATAAAATAGTTTCATCTCAATTCTTGTTATTTATGTAACCATTTTGTTTTGGTTGGTTCCAACACCAACACTCAAGGTCAAACAAGGCAGAGAGAGGTGAAACAAGATTAATAGTTAAGCATTTTTAAAAAGTTTTTGTTGGCCCTAATTTTTGACTCTCCAACAACTGCATTTTGTTGGTTTCCAAAAAGTGGGGTGTGACATCCAAGAACCGAGGTTTGTAGGCCATAGAAATTGCCCTCACCTTAAGTGGATTTCCCAAGGTTTATAGAACCATGGGAGCTGTAGGTTAAAAGTATCCCTCTCGAAAAACCCTGCAATCAAGATAGAAGAAGTCTCTTGTTTCCCAACACACCTAATATTATAGGTGCACTAGTTCGGCGAAGAGGCGGTAAAATAGGTGAAATATGGGTGGCAAAAGGTGGTTTTGTGATCTAAATAAAAAAATAATAGCAAGCTAACAAGTGGAAAAGGTGGATAAAAACAACAATAATAGTAAGAGATGGATCGGGGTCCATAGGTTTGCTAGAGGCATTAGTGGCGGATCCACATTTGAGTTGTGGGGTCGGCTGACACCACAAGTATTTATCAAATACTTTGTATTTATGTATGTTTCGTATGAAAAAAAAAATCTAAAACTAGAGAGCATTAATGATGATTTAGGCTTTGATCCGAGATGGTTACCTTCATGGCTCCAACGCTGAGAGGCATATCTCCAAATGGCAGAACAAGTGTTGGGTGAATAAATTACAATTGGGAAATGGACACAATTGAACTAACTCATGAGAAAGAACAGCCATGGCATGATTCATATAGGCATTACGTCGAGGTATATAGACCATACAACTGACATTGCATATATATCTAATATCCAACATGCATATCTAAGAATTAAGTTCTTAACAAATAGAGTATTTCCTTAATCTGGGTACATAATGTAAATAGTAAAATCATCATCCAAATGTGACATATAAACCATTTTTTTGAAACATTTTCTACTGCAGGGGAGTCCCCCACAGCCCTTTATTGCCACAAAAGAGAGTTTACAGTTATGTACAAATATCTAGAGGGGGATAGACTAAGGCAGTCTATCACAAACTATGTAAGATAACTAAGTCATGATGATAATTTCTGAGTCAAGGAGGAATTCAACCTATGCTTAAGCAAGGTGAGATCTAGCATGAAGCCAATTTTCCAACCCCTGAAAGAATGTCTCTCAGATTTGAAAATAACTCCATTCCTCTGCTTCCAGATATTCCAACAAGCCAGAATTACTATCTCAGTAAAACAAAGGCCTTTGAAATCCTTTTTAGCTTGTGAAAGATTGGCCAGAACAGTGCTATCACTCCATTGTATCTTCAAGTAATTCCAAATTCTGAATCTGAAACAACATTGGAAGAAAAGATGTGTCCAGTTCTCAAGACAATGCTGATGAAACAAGACACAGAACTCATTTCCACTAATCTTCCACTTACTTCTCTTTATCATATTTTTAGTATTAATCTTGTCATTCAGAACCAGCCAAGCAAATAATTTATGTTTTGACATGCATTTGGATTTCCAGATCCATTTGGCTGGCTTATCATCAGGCAGCTGAGCAAACTGAAGCTAGTAAAATTTTCTCGAGGTATATACACCTTTATTGAAGTTACAAGACCAGACATCATCACTATTATCCAGATGAACATTAACCAAGAAACCTTGCAGAGTGACAAATTCCTGAAATTCTTCATTGGAGAGAGGTAAATGAAAAGCATCAGAAAAGTCAGGCAGTACTCCCAGATCCCTGACTGAAGCAAACTTATCTTTAGCAAAAGAGAACAGTCTTGGAAATTTTAGTGATAGAATATCACCCGACCATAAATCCTTCCAAAACAGGACAGAAAAGCCAGAGCCAACTGAGCATGAAGAAAATAAACACCAAGTCTCAGCCAGTTGCATAATTCCTCTCCACCAGAAGGAACCGCAAGAAGATACTGCATGAGGGACATACTCAAAATAATAAGCATTCTTGACCAAATTTATCCAAGGGATATCCACAGAGTTGTAGAATTTGGCTATGAATTTCAATAACAAAGCCATGTTCTGAATCTAGAAATTGATCACTCCTAGACCACCTTTGCATTTGGGTTTACACACCATATCCCACGCAGCCAAAGAATTCACTCTCTCCTTGTTCTTACCTTTCCTCCAAAGACATCACCATATAAACCATTTTTATCCTTACTGGAAACAACACATTGTATACCTTGCATGTTTTCTGTCACGCGGGTATAGAATCAACAATGCATGAACCCACTATTGAACACAACGCTCTCTCATGGTGACCTCGCAATAAATGTCATCAAAGGGAAGTAACATAACAATATATGTGGGAGAGGATACAACTAACATGCTTTGAACTCCTTGTGTGATTGCATGCACTTTTTATTGGTACTCTAGCAAGCATTCACAAAGGCTAGAAGATACATTAAAGTAAAACCCAACCATAGCATTAAGATATAAAAATTCCACATTCATCTCGTACGCATCAAAAGCTACAAACGTGACTATGTTTCTGTCACTCAAGCCTCCCAATAGTATAGATTTATCCATGTACTACTAACCCCAAGATGTAATTCATTACACAATAGGTAGGAGAAAAATCATGCAGCAAGGAAGAAAAATAACTCATGAATATATCGTTCATAATGTAACAATTCATCATACCCCAACAAACACAACACTGATTATATCAGATGGATCTCAATCATGTAGGGCACCTCATAAGATCATTGTATTGAACATCATGGGAGAGAGTACCATCTAACAACTATTATGAACCCATAGTCCGTGGTAGAACTACTCACACATCTTCTTGGAGGAGCACGGTTAATGAAGATGGTACCAAAGGTGGATGCCCGTCCTAGCAGGATGCGGGAATAGGACCTTCAAAACCCCAAACTAGGGTTTTGGATGGCGCTGTCTCTGTTCGAAACTCGAGAAAATATTCATGTGATGGAACTTTTAGGCCACGAGGTTTCTTATAGGCGAAGAGACGGTGCGAGGGTGTCCCCCATGGTGTAGGCCCACGACCCCTCCCCTTACACGCTGGTGGTACCCGCTGGTGACCGTGGGGCCTCCTGGGGTTTAACTTTGCTGCTCCGGATCTGTCTCAATGCGTTAGAATTTTTATGATTTTCCTGGAATTTTTCTGGCAATTTTATTTTTGGCCTTTTCTCTAATGCACACAATAAAAACATAAACTGGCACTAGGTTAATAGGTTAGTCTAGAAAAATTCTATAAATAAAGTGATCTAAAACCACAGTAGAAACATGTAGCAATGGTATAGAAGTAGCATGAAACAATCAAAAATTATAGATACGTTTGAGACGGATGAGCATCCCCAAGCTTAATTCCTGCTCATCCCTGAGTAGGTAAATCATAAAAAAATTGAGGTTGAATTCTACCCAACATGATCTTGATCAGGTGATGTAAAACATATAAACCAAGAATAATTATTCAAGTCAGTTATCTATAGTTGACAACAAGTAACAATAATCAAACAATATGGGCCATCATTCAAAACCTTTCATGAATAATGCTTTGGAGACATGAAAACACACATAAGGTTAGAAAATAACATAGTAAATTTATGTTACAAATGCAAATCATCCATATTTCTGCAAAGCATCAAGCAATTGTTCATGAAAAAATTAGGTCCAGTCCATTGATCTAAGCATATCCCTCCCAAATATAACCATAATGTTATGGCACAAATAGAACAATAATTTGGGTTTAATAATTCAAGAGAAGAAAGGCTCACACAACTGAAGTGAATATTAGACAAGAGAAAGTATAATCAAAATTGTGCAAGGAGTAAGGATTTCCACACAACAGATGCACTAGAGCTATAAGTGTATGAAATATCTCCTATGGAACTAGTGGGGTGTGCATCCAGTTTTCTTGCTCATGAAGACCTAAAGCATTTGAGGAATCTCATCATTGGAACACGAAGTTAGCATTAAGAGGCAGTTTATTGAATTTTGCGATATCTAAGGGGGGGTCCTTGAAAAGGTATATGGTTCAAAGACAACAAACACACTAATGTATGATGTTGATTGGGATAACTGCATTGATGAGAAAGATCAACTTATCGATGTTGCTTTTTTGTTAGAGGGGACCTTAAATCATGGAGCAAGAAACAATCGTTTGTATCTGGATCAGGAGCGGAAGAAGGATAGCTATAGTGAGATATTCTGGGTAACACATCTTTGGTAGGAACTGAAAATGGGAGGAAGGGCTCTATGATAGTGTTGTGCGATAATAAATTGGCTATCAATCAACAAATATAATAACTCGGTCCAACATGATAGAAAGCATGTGGGGATTGATCGCCTCTTAATTTGAGACAGTATTGTTGAGTGTATAATAGAATTAAATCATGTAATAACACCAAGTAGCGGATGGTCAAACTAATATGGTATGGCCGTATGGGAGTCCATGAATAACGTTGTAACGAGACGAGAATTGTAGACATATATCTAAAGGCCTAAGGCCTACGCTAGCATCTGCAAACAAGTAGGAAGACTAACAATTTCCCTAGACTGTCAGAGGACTATTTTGAACAAGTCAATCAGATTAGTAGGACATTCGCCTCATATGGTAGTGTATACTCTTTTTGACAGCCTACCATAGATTACTCCCATTATTTCTCAACACATTGGGTATTAATTTCAGTCAAACTTCATAAAAAATTACGAAAGAAACTTCATAAAATTTGACCAAATATATAGGGAAAAAAAACAAGGCATACAGTATCAAATCTATCTAGGGTGTGTGTGTGTGTGTGGGGGGGGGGGGGGTTACTTTAGAACCAGCATTAAATATACTTTAATATACTGTAGTATACATTTAAGTTAAATGTCGACATTTTTTCTATCTGATCAAACTTTCTTAAGTTTTGACTCTAACCAAAACTAATATGCTATTCGAAAATAAGACTTCTAACAGGAGAGGACTGGGCGGCGCACTTACCCGTCGCTGAAGGCATAGATTGTGAGTTGCCGTTAGACAAAGGATCGTCGTTGCAGGTCTGTATAGGGATGATAATACAAAATGATCCGTGCCAGTACTTTGTCAGCGGACTACTGTGGCACGCAGACACTGCAGCACTGCACCTGTCGGATTTGACTGATTGCCACTTGCATGGACCGGTTGGTTTGAAAACCCTAGGACGCTCGAGCCTTTGACGCAGGGAGCCGCAAGTATACCTGGCACTAATCTGACACGACATCCTTAACGCAGTCTTGTCAGATACTCACATCTCGCCGTTGTGCCAGAAGCTTCGAATAAAAAGCCGTAAAAGTGAATAACTAGTACTCAAACTCAAATTTTGTCAAGTCTTAATCTGGTGGGCAGCTTTTGGTACGTTGTTCGTCAAATAAAGACCGAGAGAAAAGGATACGCCGATTGAACGCAAATCAAAGCTTTCTTCCTTTCGTTCCTACAATAATAGCGTTGTTAATTCTGAATTAGAAACGTTGCTCAAACTACCGACGCCTGTTCCGTGCGCTCCATGTACGGTAATCACGAGGCTAGAATGCACAGAGAAAGCCAGCTGAAAGGACGAAAACGAATAGCCGAACGGCATGGGCACTTGGATTCTCGCGTGAAACAGATAGTACAAACCACCAGCTACACTGGACTGCTAACCGTAAAGAAATGAGAAAGGCTAGAATGGTCTACATTGACCTCTCACGCTTCCTTCTGCGCGTGTGACCAATCCAAATCCGTAAAGCTGAGCGTAACTAATGCACAACCTATATCTACGATCTATAGAGATTTGCTTCCGCCTCTAGACATGACGTACACTGCACTTTCCCTCCTACGCCCCGTAATATGTACACTGAAATGCTTATGTAGTTATCAAGTTTGCTCGTTTGAAGCCGGAGCCTGACTTTGTTCGATCGGTTTCATGGTCTTCTCAGGAGGGCCACACAGACTCAACACCACCTGAAACATTCATCAATTGAAGGTTAGGCTAAGAGCTTTTTAAGGGAATACGTGGGAGAATTAAGAGATTGCAGATGATTAGAGTGCTAACCGGTAGGAAGATAAGCCCATGAAGAAAGCCGATGAGGACGAGTGCCAGGTACATTTGGAAGTAATATACCTGCAGTCATTTGGATTAAACAAAGGCGCTCCAAGCTAGACTCGAGCTAAGAAGCGCGGTTTAAGATGTACATACCACAAAAACTTCAGATTTTGCAAAACGCAGGACAATAACTCCTACAAGTTTGGTCAACGTGATTCCACTGAAAAATAAAGACAGCACGTCAGACCCATAATACAAAACTATAAACACCACGGCCAGATGTGGAAAGATGGAAAAACTAATGAATAAAAATGCAACTGGACTTGGTAAGTTTTATTTGTAACATTGGAAAAAAATTCTTATGCGAAACGCACACTCAAATGAAACTATTAGTGCTGACCAAGGCACTAATCATAGTCGCTATAATTCGAACAATTGGTGATAAGCTCCAAGCAACTTATTCAAATGCTAGCACTATTTTCTTATCAATGTAACATTGTCCCAACATAAACAATAATGAGGCTGACCTGAATACAGAAGCACCCATCGTCGATAGAGCCTGTCTTGCACGGTTTTCTCTATCCCCAATGCCTATCTGCAAATCGGAAGTGAATATGAAGGGTTCAGGCATGATATGGAAAGAACAACCAGTATATACATGAAGAAAATACTGGGAAGTAGAAACGCATCACAATTTATTCCATGGTTTTTAATTATTAGGAAAAATGATTTTGGGTGTCAGAAAGCTGGGTTGACGCTGCTGCTGCTGCTCCGGTCATGTTAGACTGTATAGAAAATTAAACTACTTCCATTCTCACTACAAGTAAAATCTTAAAGCTTTAAGTGGTAGCAAGAACAAATTTAAATATTTCAAGTTAATTAGTTCAAGTGCACAACGCAAGCAGTTCCTAGGAGGTTAGGAGTGGCCTGAACAGTGTGGTACTTCTTCCTGCTCAGTTTTTCAAATGCATTGTAACACTATCTTTAAGAGTTTAGAGCAACAACTACAGCCCACCCTTCTTAATAAACACAGAACTCAGCTTAACTGGAAGATATGGAACTGGCATTTCCAAATGTACAATGCACCTACCAGAAAGGCATGTGTGATATGAACACAGAATTCAACAGCAATTCCTATTGACATAACAAGGTTTACAATAGAAATTGCATTGAGCTGAATTCCAAGGATAGCCATCACTCCCTGCAAAGGATTTCGAAGAAAATGTTATTAATTGATAATTTAACATTGAAAATTGGATTTCTTAAACAACTGTAGAAAAAACAGAAAAGTTATAACAGTCCAACACTAACTTCAAATATTCAAACATAATTTTAATGCCAATAACGCTACCAAGGTAATGTGAAACCTAAAGTCAAAAAAAAAAAAGGTAATGTGAAACCTTCATTGCATGCACAATTCCACTATGTAGCTTCAGTTTAACTAGAATAACTGCTTTAGACAAATCCTAAATATTTTACTCCCTCCGTCCGGAATTAAGTGTCACAAAGTTTGACAAAAGTGGAGGTATCTAACACTAAATTATGTCTAGATACATCCACTTTTGTCAAACTTTGTGACATTTAATTCCGGACGGAGGGAGTAGTTAACAAGCTAGTTGGCATACCAAACACAACATTGTTATACTTCACGACCACTTGTATTTAACAGATGGTGCATATGTTATACTCATTAGAGCAGCTAATTGCTATAAATTTGCAAATATATATAATTAAAACTAGTATTAGTGAACATACCATCAAATCCAAGACTATCATGGCCAGAACAATTAAAATGATTGCTGAAGCCCATAAACTGAAACCAATAGAGATAATGAATTATCACAATCTACCAAATTAAACAGCAACTGGAAATAATTAGTGCTTAGTTTCTGGAAGATGTTGCTGACCTGCTGGTGACTATGAAGCAAACAATAAATACTGTACCTGTTAATGTTTGCATAACAATGAACTGTGTCAAATGAAATGGTTGTCGTGATTATATTTTTTATGGTTGTCTCAATGATTGGTAGGTAGTCCCAGCACCGGATATGGTGACTGTGGCCAGCTGCCATGATCGTAGGGTAGGTACAAAAGAAGTAATGTGCATGGAAAGGAAACACTTGGCACGGAATAGATGGAACTTCTTGCTAGACCTTCATTGAATGAACCATTCCCTTATATTGGGAGTTACAATTCTGACATAGGGTCAGACACTAGCAAACATTTCCTAATTCAAACTCATATTATCACTCCTAATTCACCAGCTAATTCTTAGAAACCTATCAAATGATCAAGCTAGTTTAGTAGGAAATATCTATACTGTGCATTCATACTAGGAGAGAGAAATATAATACTTCTCCCTGATACCCAAGCAAAATGTTCTCACATAGAAAATGAGATCCTGTGAGAACTATATCATAAGAATATACACATAAATCTAACGAACTGTGAATGTAATAAGTAACTAACCAAGGCAAACACATATATTGATGATAGCTGTCTTCCATACGCTGAGGTATTGCTCAAAAAATATATAGAACACTGAATATGGAAAGATTTGCATCTGCATAAACAAGATGTATTGAAGACTGTTAGTAATATAATCAGGCCATAGCATACAGGAGAAAACTAAGAATAATCTGTATGAAATATACAACAGTAACTGTCATAAACCATACACAAAAGTACAAATTTCACACAAACTTGCGTCTCTTTAAAAAACTAACAATTGTTAATATTTACGTTGATATCTGTGGATAATATTTCCGTTAACTCTTAGTGGTTACACTCTGTAGCTAGTTCTCCAACTTCTGCATATTTGAAATCTGTATGTTTTTATCCATGCACGAATATTTTCATATCATCCCATCTACAAAATGGTTGCATGCAAATTACCTGTAGATCCTTGGACATTTGAGAACTGAAGTCCCGAGCAGCTCTCATTGAGTTAACATAGTCAGTCTAGAAGAAGAAAATATCGATATTACTTGAATTTACCATGTTGGAGAGGAATACGATGATATTATGATGGGCTGCAAGCTATCCGTCACCTGTTTATTGAGGGGAGTATGGTATGTGCGGAACGCTGACGCTTGTACAATGCCATTTTCATAACCTGACAAAGAAAGAGGATTGCAAATGTTTAGTGGATGCTTAATGTTGTAATTTCAGTCAGTGAAAATCCAAGTATGATTAGTGGAAAATCATATTATATTTAAATTGATTAGTTTGCATTCACATTAACAAATAGAGTATATGACATTTCTTTGGCATGTTCTGTAGTATAATAATATGGTACAGAGTTGGAGTACACTACAGACCACTGAGGTCCAAACTTGCAGAATAAGCTCCTTTCCCCCCCTTAGAGCAATCATTTGATGGAAGTGCATCCAGGAACCATGGAAGCTTCTCTTTAAACTGTGCTGTGGATGGACGCCCGTTGTGCAATTCTGAATTTAAGAAACACTAAGACAAAAGCACAATAAGTAGACTAGAAGTATTTCGCGTCTACTCAATATGTATGTTTGAATTGTGGCTGAAATATACTACTACCTCTGTTCCTAAATGTAAGCCGTTTTGGTACCACAATTTGAACGACCAAAACGGCTTAGATTTTGTAACGGAAGGAGTAGTATTTACTTATTAGACATAATAGGGTACAGAGTACGGAATGCAGCTATCTGAAATTTATTAATATGAAGGACGGGAGATAAAAATTCAAATGTAGTATTACCGTTGTACAATTATTGCACGCTCCATTTGATGTGCATGAACCTGAATCTGTATCAAGTTGACAGCAAGGAGGCTGAAACGAAGAAATCCAAGTGTCACTTCACAAAAATGCCAACATGCAACCAGATCATATTTTCTCGGCTAGTAATCATATTTTAAAAAATCTACCAGAGAAGGAAATGTCCACACAAATATTGGTTGGTTTTTCAGCCAATTACAAATGTATGAGTGTGTTATTACACTCCTAAGGGATACAGAGAAAAGTTCTGTACCTGATCATCTGGAGGGCAATAATTTCCATTAACAGATTTTCGACAGCATCCAAATGCTTCAGGGGACATCCATACTAGGAAGTCATCAAGCCATGAAGCAGCAGGTTTTGCTATGTAACTTGTCTCAGGAGATAAAGATTGTCTTGCTATCTGCATGGTAGCAACAACACCATGTTAAATGGATGGCAGTGTTATCAACAAATGACGAACTTTTATACATGCCACATCAGTCAAGTTGAATCAGGAACTGGTAGCTTTATAGTAAGGAAGCTCATCTTCGAAATGTATTGTGATACTAAATTGAGCTAGCGAATCAATCATTCCATACTATATTTACTGGGAAAATACTTTGCCAAGAGACAGAAACAATTTAATACCTCATTCAGAAGAGAGTTTGAATTACACTGGTTGATGGAACATATCTGATTAGTATTTTCCGATGCAGAGCTGGAAACATTGTAACAAATCAGAAATAAAATTAATTATTTGAGTTAAGAATGCAAGTCAGAAGAGCTCAACAAAATTGCATCTTTCAAAAGGCAACACTGCAATTGTAACAGCTCATGCAGAAACATGAGAAACTTGGGTTTGTTTTTCAACTTTGGTCTTATCCATAACAATCTAAAAACAAGAATTGTAGCGCATAAAGGGTAAGAAAGCACAAGTATGCGTCGAGGAACATTCAGCCATGCTTTTTTTTCCGAAGTATAACAGCCAGGGTGTTCAACAATGGTTTCCTCAAACCGTTCAAACCGGGTACTGTTCTGCTGCAAAAAATTTAACTAACGGAACAGCCCAAATTGAGCAGAGACTGTCGCTGCTAGTGCAAATTTGAGCTGCCGATTTTCACGGGTTTGTGCCAACCCTAATAACAACTTGTGTTTTCATCATTCTTTTCTTTAAAGCACGCAGAGAGAGAAACACAGAACAATGTTAGTACCAGTTACCTGTAATTGAAGTCTTTCACAACAAAATACAGTGGAGGTCCAACTTTCAAGTATTTCTCAAGGTCGTTAAAGTAACCCTGTAAATATTACAGTGAGCATGGATCCTAAAGGAAACAGGAACAACCCTATATGAAAGGCAAGTGTTAGTAAACCTGTAAATAAGAATCTCGTGGAAGAACAATCTGCTGCTCCAATCCTGGCTGCAGTCTAGCTGACATTGCCTAGTTAGGACAAAAGAAGCACTGCAAGTGAGCGATAAGATAAATAAAAAAAAATCAATCGCACGCAGATGCACTCACGCGCGCACAAAGTCAAAAAAAAAAATCTAAGTGACTTGGAACATGCAACTAGACAAGAACACTACCCTACTGTAGTGACTAGTGGGTGCATATCTGATCCATATTGACGGCCAGAAAAATTTATAAGAAATGCAGACAGAACACTAAGTTGATGATCTCCCTTCCATCAGAGAATTTCAATAAAAAATAGACCTTGCTTGTACATAACAGAGTCATAACTTATTGGTAGAACTCGATATAGAGGAATAGAAATAATCATGACTTCGTGCATGCAGAACATACGAGCACTTACAATGCTTGCAAATGCAAATCCTACAAATACAGCAATCACGATAAACTTCACTGCTCTGTAACCGAGAATTGGCCCATGAACATCCTACATGAAAACAAAGCAGCTATAAGTTATCAATGAACATAACAGAAAATCTTAACAGACTAAAACATGGCTAAAACATGAACTTAATTCAACTTATGAACAAGATTTGCTCTGGTAAAAAAGTCAAAACGTTTACCTTCATATATCGTGCAACCAAGTGAAGCTCCTGATGGCCGCCATCTTAATTTTGGAAGACATTAAAAAGGGAAACCGTTAAAGATAACCAAACTGACCAATTACTGCTATAGCTAGCTTCATTTTGGAAACCATATGTAACATTTTATTTGGACACTTACTATCACCAGCAACTGTGCTCGATGTAAGTCTTGCACAAGGAATGCAATCAATCCTGCCATCTTCAGCCCTCCTAAAATCATATACTATGAGGGCTACGAAGGCTGTCACCTGGAGAAGGAAATCCAGAAGCACTGCCATTGCTGCACAAGACAGTGGATTGGAAACTCGAAAAGGAAGTGCCAGCTATAGGTACAAGCAAGGACATGTGAGGAAACCAACCAGCAAACATGGAAAATACTCTCGTGGCAGGCATTGGATTGATTGCACTGACAGAAAAGGCTAAAACTTCGGCCAAACTGGCTAACGTAATGGATGGCCCAACTTCCACCAATGCATTACTTATACGTTCTTCCAATTCCAAACCACCCGGTTGACGCTTGACAGCATGCACAAGAATACACATGTTGTCCACACCGACCTAGCCACAGTCACATCCGTCAGTTTCATCTAGTTGCAGAGTGATAAGAACCATACAGATCAAATGAAGTAGTAGTATTAATCAACCACTAACTATCTTTCAGGACAAAAAACTAATATGGTAAATGGAACAAGAAATGTTTCCTAAAAACAAAACAAAAAACTCAATGGAAGACAGTGCACTGAGATCAACTGTGTTCACGTGTGGGAAAGCATGGCGCTAAAATCAACTTCATAACACTAAACATCAAGTTCTCGACAAGGATTAAACATGGTGGTGGTTTTACAGAAAACCTATTTTCAGCAGAGATAATTGAATAATCAACATGAAGAAGCTATGTTACAAGTCAAATGTGTAGAGCATAAATGTATAATGATTTTCTTTTCACTTAGTAGTGCAGAAAATCGAAGATATATTGGATTAACAAAGAGAAAATTAGCAACTATTGTGGGGGACAGAAAACTTACGGCCAGCACAAGAAAAGGAATTACTTCCATTATAATTAGAGTCGACTTCACTCCAATAGCGCTAAAGAATCCAATTGATCCTAAAACTGATAGCATTACCAGGACAACCCCAAATAAGCCAAGCAGTACCTGCAATTTATCTTGTCAAATGAAACATGAAGAGAGACAGCCCCACCATACTTAAAAAGATATATAATTATGATACCAAACAAATAAATAATTCTTCAACATTAAACTTGAGATCACACTATTATATCATCCAAAGACAAGTTTCTTATCAGAACATTTTACCTGGATTGTGCGAAACAGCAGTACAGGGGCCTAATAATCTATGAAATAAATAACTGAAAAGTATTACCAACTCTATCCCACAGTAGATGATGTTCTAGAAAGCATGCAGTCAAACTTCATGAAAAATTGAGATAACTATTTAGCTTGGTTAGATGGAAATTGTAGCATTATTCTTTTCATAAAAATAGTTTCTAGCATAATATTTTGTAATATTTCACCTACATAGTCATACAAAGGTAATGGTCAAAGTCGCATATTGGAGAGTGTGCAAAGACAAAATTGGCATCTATATTGGAATGGACAGAGTACATGTATCTTTATAAAGAAACTAGAGCTGGTTGCTTACAGTTCTTTGGAATGCCCTTTTTCGTAATTTCTTTTTAAGATAATCTGGATTTTATATGATGTAGTAAAATTTTACGATACTACAGGTAAATATGGTAAAAAAAATAATTTATTATACTGAATGTAGAGCATGAGTATAATCCATGTTGTCACATTTGACATCTCCAGCTTACACAAGAAAATGTGTCGGCCCGACTGAAGTACTACCGACCATGCACTGTGCACATTTACTGAATGTATGGTAAAAAAAGTGAGTAAATGGTAACTGATCTTTAGATAATTCTTAAATAATGCAAACATAAGAAATAGGATATTCCAAGTATAGCAAAAGAATTAATCATGGGACAACTTCATATTATCACTGCTGAATTTCACACATATGTACTGTCACTGACTGTCTCATTGACATGTAGGTCTGTACCCACAGACCCATATTTGTCAGACTCACGTTAAAGTACTTTTTAGGCTCAGGAGTGGCATACACAATATCTTCCCATCATTGATTATCATATTCATACCTTTGATGAAACAAATAATGACGACAAACGTGAAGGGCGGTCTCCAAGTGTGAACGATATGTACGCGAACATCACAATATAGCTTATCTGGTTTCAATTAAAAGGCACAAATAAACATCACAATGTGTAGGCAAGCAGGAGATCTTTCACAATGAAAAATGCTTTGTACATATCATATATTTACCACTATTGTAATTGCATCAGCTGTACTCTCTCTATTTAATTCGTCTTTGATAGAGCTCTCAGATGAAAAGGACAGTGTAAGGTTTTGCGCTAATACCATTGGCAGTATTTCTTCCTGCGAAAAAAATCTCAAAGTCATCACATGTGTTTTTTTAGTTCATGTGAAATATATAAATCGCTAAGGTATCCACCTTGTGAAGTTAGATCAAATGCTACAAAACATTGTACAAACTCTAACAAGAAAAGACTAAATATTATGTGGGTTTTAATCCTAACACGAAAGATTCAGTTCCATGGAATTTTAATTACTGCTGTGCATGAAATGCAAATGACATTAGCAGTCATGAAACTACCTTTTACTAGATTCAGGCATCTGAGGCTTCAACATGCCCGGTGAGTCGTATATAAGAAAGGAGAAAAGGAATTTAAACAATAATGTTCCGACTATCTTAATTCACATTATCTAAGTTGTTTCCCATCGTCGTATTTTCTCAGGATGTAGAACCATGAATAATAAATCTTCTGGTGTACTTTACTAATCCTCAAACAAGGCTTATTCTTTCGTTCATTAAGCAAGGACAACGTGGAAGTACGAAATTATGTGGCAGGCACTCCTTCAAGTGAATGTTAGAGAATTGATTTGTATAGAAAAGGTGACAATTGATGGTAAACTTTTAAGGTAAAGTGTCTGCTGAGCACATAAGCTTAGAAATTGGGGGAAAATTCAGCACCTTAACAAGATTAATATATGCCCTTTCCCAAGCCATAGCCTTTTCATTCTCTTGTCCTGTTTTCTCAACCTTGTTGTTCACAGGATATGTTATCACGAATGCAGAAGCCTGCCAAGCAATAGAAAGTTAACAAGAAAAGTAGGATAATGAGTAAGGTATTATGTTGACAAGAAGTACAGCATTTTACCTCAGTAAAATTGCTCCCTGGAAAACCACCTAATACTGTGCTAGGATCAATAGGTGATTGAAAAGTGCTCAAACATGTCACGTCAGAACTGTAATGCTGCAATACAGCAGATATTTAAGTGTTTAGATACAACCATCTGACATACCTAATTAGTATCCCGATATCCAATGCTCAGTGCAATACAATTAATCGATAGTTTAATATTGCGATAGAAAGGAATAGATAGTTGGAAAAAAAGGTCCTGTAAGAGATTCAAACGGTTAAGGTTTACCTGAAAGCAATATTTAGCATGGTCTATACCCAAATCATCATAATTTTTAGGATCCAGCTGGAAATACTGCAACAGATACCATCATTTTAGAATTGCACAGAAGTACACTTAGTTAGCCGGATTCTATAGATCAGAGAGAGCAAATTAGTTTCAGTATACAGGGTATATACTGGACACTACTAAATCATCACCTGCAAAACACTTTGGGTAGCACAGCCTGTACTGAGTGGCTTTAGGCAGATGTCAGCAAGGGATACCATCGATCCAGAATAATTGGCACGTAGATCATCAACCTTTGCAATTAAGAAGAGACATTAGAACTTCAAAGCAGTTGCAGTGTGAAATTTACATTACTCTGGATTTAATACCTTCTTCTGAATCTGAAATAGCAATTTCAGATTGTTGTCATTTACTATTGTAGGACCTTCAGGCTGATCAGACGCAGAGGTGGCTAATACAAGCTGCAGATACAACAGTAATTAACAAAAAAAAAAGTTACTTGTTACACAAGTCGTCTTCAAATGTAAGACATGACAAAGAAAGACAGATAACTTAACACAAGAACTCATAGTTAGTTGATATACAAGCTTTGACAAACATTCACCTAGTTGAACAGAAACAAAGTCAGGAGAGTTTGATATACCTGCTCAATCCGATAAAATGGTGCAAGATGACTGTCAAAATATTGCTTTTCATCGGCAGTCTGACTTCCAGGACTAACCCAAAGCTGCGAAAAATAAAACAATTAATTCAGAAATCTCTGAAATGTATGTAGTCACTGTACTGGTAAGTGGTAAATAAACATAAAAAAGTGAGTTCCAAATGATGTTAATTCATCCCCTGGACCATGGTTTTCACTGTGCTGACTTCTTTCAAGAAAAAAACATTCATTTAAAATGATCAAGAGGTACAAGAAAAAATTCTATATTTGTTACACGTACATCACAGTTACAGTCTGAGATATAATCCCAGCAGAAATGAGTGCTAAAGATGTGAACACTTCAATTGTCCGATTTTCTCTCTATGCTCTTCTCAACGTATTAAAAAAGGTATAGGACCTTCGCTCACTACGTTGGCAGGATTAATGTTTAGTGTACTTTTTCGCAAGGTAAAATGAGAAGTTATCTGACACTAGCCATGAGTACAGAGGGATACAGAACACCCAAAAAGTATGAATTGACTCAAAAGGTTCTGCCAACACAGAAGTGAAATTTTATAACATGCACACCACAATGTATTTGTGTTTTTTAATTTACTATGATTAATTTTAATGAATAATTGTGAGCACTAATCAAAACTGTACATGTGTTTCCAGTTTTTCTATGTTTCAGACTTAAGGAATATTTATGAGTTTCAATAGAATGGCTAGTTCCTACATAAAACTCATAAATTTAATTAATATTAAATACAAATAGACAGAATATCAATTATAATTGTCAATCTTCCAAGAATTCAAATATCCCCCATCATGCCAACTATGGGAATTTCAGTAACAGTACAAGAATTGTTGCTATGACAAGATCATATATTGAGTACCTTTTCCGGTCGTGTTTCCACCTTGAAATGAATAAGACCAATGGATAATAGGATAGGGACAAGTAAAGACGCAAATAACACAAGAAGAGGGTGCCTAGTAACAAAAATTCCATGTCTCCTGCAATATTTTGAACAGATTAAGTCAATGCCTAAACACTAATTGTACAGAATTATCTGAATACAACTGGACTCGGAATCCAACCTAAAGAAATTTGACATGTAGGTTTGGATAATAGAAGATGATGCAGCTTTGGGAACCTGATATTTAAGAGAGATTCACAAGAAAAACAAGTCAAATTTGGAAAATAATAACTTAATTACAGGCTGTGAAAAGAAAAGAAAAATTAGAGGAAACGCAAAAGACTTTTCACGGCCCAAGTGTTTGGGAGAATGGCGCGCAGACCCAACGCACACTGTAGCATCGTTATCTTAAAAACTGAGTGTTGATAAAAAAAATGCTAGAAGAAACCGATAACATGTACTCTATCTAATCAAGCTCGCTCTAGCCCTCAGAGATGATTTGGCAGAAAAGAACCTGAACAGAGTTTTCAGGAAAGGTGCCGTTGTTGTTTGAACGCAGCTTATCGTCAGCATTCTTTGGTGGTTTTGTTTGTGTGGGGAAGCCCTTTCTTCCTCGTGTTCTGTATAACAAGGCCCACAATAAAATTGCGCATAACAGCACAAGGTACACAACCACTAGTGAGAAGTCCAAGCATTTGGCCTGTAGATGTCAAAATGATAGGAGTTAAGGGTACACAATGATGGAAGAACTCAACACGGAAAAGAGGAATCATTATGACCTATGACCTAAACTATTATTATGCTGGATACTTTTGGATTCATATAATCTAGTTAACTATTTAAAGTTTAGGATTGCAGTTAGCTATAAAGAGAATAAAGATCAACTTCTACACAAGGCGCATGCAAAAAATTAAGATACTTGACACCTAAGATGATGGTGTATATTCTATCAAGATTTAGTAAATGATTTGATTGTTAGAGTTGAATGTTATTATACTTCACCCAAGAAAATGGTGCAGGTATGCATAAGAACAAATCTAATTCATATCATCATGACTACAACACATCTCCAGGACAAATTTCTCTGCACTAGTAGTATACCAAATGTTTTTCGAGAACTAGTATCACACTTTTTTTTGAGAATTAGCATGGCATATGTATTTTACACAACTGGTTCGGTATAACCAAGACCAGGTGACAGGTGACATGTTAATTAACAGGGAAACCATGTTCCTTATCTATCAGTGATTAAGTGATGCCAGTTTTTTTTTTTGACCTTGTGATGCCAAAAAAAAATTATATACTAGGGCAAGTAGCACTGTGAACTCTGAATTGCTACCCCTGGTAGTTCCCTAAGACACGGGTAGATTCAAACTTTCGGAACATGAGTACCGCTGTCTTCCAAAAGAGTTAGAATAGAGAATGTGGGTATAAGTTTTCTTCAAAAGTAGTAATGTTGTTGGGTTTCATAAATATATTCCTGTACAAAGTAGTCAAGTTTGCCAAAACGACAGCTTTTAAGTAACATGAGGGAACAGAAATCATGGTGTATTAATCAGCCCAGTATTTTATTTTCATAAATGGAGAAAAAAAGATGGCTGGTACCTTCAGAGAACCCATTTTAACTGAACAGGAATTTTCAGTCTGTGACTGAGGCAGCAAAGATCCTGTGCAAACTGAAGAGGAAGGACAATCGCCACATGAACAGCCCAAAGATGGATCTCCACAAGAATAAACTGTAGCATTTAGAGGCTTCACCCCAGATGAGTCACTTAAATCAGGTCGGTATGTTATCAAATAAGGTGACCCAGGCTCATTAGGATTCGCCTGACGCCCCATAAATGCCAACCACTCTGCAGTAACAAGTATATAATAAATATAAAATGATTCATGGTACACTGTGGAGAACGGATGCATAACCTGTCATTGCCATAGCTTAAAACTGAAAAACTAGCTCAAAAGAAGATCCAGATTGCAAAGCATAATAATTAATAATTCCAAGTCGAAATGGAAGAAATAAATTACATAGTCTATTTATCACTCTCACTAACAAAGCTTAAAGTTATGACTGAAAAAACTAGCTAAATAGCACATCCACATGGCAAGAATAATAATTAATACTACCGAAGAAACCAATGACATGTACTCTATCCAGATTGACAATAAAATAGCGAAGGATTTAATCTACTACCTTTGTATGTTTTAGCGCCCCCACCAATAAAATCCATTGCACGTGTGTTCAAAGTGCCAAACTTAACTTCCTTACAAGAGTTATATAACTCTTCACCATAGCTGCTTGTTATGTAGTAATCAATGCCATCAACAGTTGTAGTGTTATTAACCTAAAAAGACATACCAGTAACTTGTTAGAACAAGAGTATTATGCAATGTATTTCATTTGGTATGTTTGGCAGTTTAAATTGATATAAAAGAAACTGTGCGAAAATGCCCATGAGGAAAAATACCATACAATACTATTGCGGTGATAAGGTGAGACAAGATAGACCTGCTTTACTGAAGTCACGTTAATGAAGAGACTTTGGTTTGGGGAACAAGACATTTCACAAAAGAGATTCAAGAAATTTCTCAAGCAAGCCGGACATCCAACAAGAAATGGGATAGCCTGCAAAAGCGAAGTTACAATATACCACAAACTGAACTTTCTTTCGATTGAACAAAGACGTAAAGAACGGAAAATTGGAGATTGCAAAGAACATGCTACATCATTTGATATGTGAATTAACTGTGTTACAAGATACTAAGAAAGTAATAACACGAAAAAAAAACACATGGGAAAACAGATAATCAGCAATTATAAATTTGTTGTAAGAGGCTAAAAGTTAAAATGGACTGCTTCCTGAAATGTATTCATGATGACACTCAGGCCTATATCAGTTTACGGTAGCAACGAAGCAGAGATAATTTATTTAGTACTCCAATTTATACAGAAATCATGTTAAAACAATAGCAGCACATAAGTAACAGAATAGCCAGCAGGTTCATGGCTCGCTAGTCACTAGTTTAATACTTCCTCCATCCCAAATTAGGTGTCGTGGATTGATCAAAATATGGATGTATCTATACACTAAAATACGCCTAGATACATCTATATTTTGACAAATCTATGACAACTAATTTGGGACGGACGGAGTAGAAGTTTGCTTGAGAAAATCAATGCAGGTTAGTATGCGTACAATGGCAAATTCGTGTGCACTGGGTACTTTACTAACCAACTTCCCAGCATGAATACACTTGATCTCTAAAATAAGTATGTGATGCGAGTGACCACATTGATGTGATAGTCCAGATGAACAGTCCATATTCTTTTCAGGCGGTCAGGAGTATTACCTGTTGGACTTGTTGGTGTAATGTGTCAAACTGATCAACTGTACAACAGACATCACCAGTGATCGTGGGGCACAAACTCTGGATCCTCGTGGAAAACAAAGTATCTGGCTGGAAAGGCAATAACAGCACTTGATAAACAAGTAAACCACAGCAGTGCAATAATACAAGTATACAACTTATGCAAAAATAAGAAGGGCGGACTATTATGCTTCCTTTAGTAAAAGGATGCTGGAAAGTAACAGGATAGTGTCTCTCCTGCTATGTTATCTTCAAACTGAACAGCAACCAAGGCTTGTATTTTCACCTTAACAGCTTTTCTTGGATTTGCACAGTTTAAGACCTTCCCGTCACTTCGATTAGCACAAATGCCATACATGGAACAGAAACCTTCTGCAGGTAGTATCCTAAGAAAGCAAATACAGCAATGTTAGCATCAATTGTTCCTTCTAAAAATGAGTGCCTAGGGCTCCGTGAATGCAGAATACCTCCTTAAGTAACAAAGTATTTTAAGCACACCAAATATAGTGGCCTATTTCAGGATCTATTGAGTTCATAGATGATCTAACCAACGTTCCTCTTAATTGAACACATTGCCCTGACAAATTACCTTGAAGTGCCATTGGATTGCTGTGCTCTTATGGGGGCCACAAGAAAAACTATCTGCACCATGGAATGGAGAAATATGGTTATAACAGTATGAACAAATCACTGATAGTAACTATAGGAGACATTAGTCACATCAGAGTGCAACCAAATCGACATGCATGAAGACCACACTGCATGTGTACAATGGGCTTCTTACATGACATTGTTATTCTATCATCCCCTCAAGGTCCAGGGTGCAACATGACCATGATTTTGTCCAGTGGCTTTAAGTACTCCCTTCGTCTCATATTAATTGTTTTAAAGTTGGATAAAAATATATGTATCTAACACTATAATATGTCTAGATACGTCCATTTTTGTCCAACTTTGAGACAATTAATATGAGACGGAGGGAGTATATAAAATGAACACGACACTTTTGAGCACCTAGACAAGTGATGTAGGTGCTACAAAGACAACAACCGAGCAACTTCTGAGAAGCTAGCACACAGTGGGCGTCTTCTAGTCATTATAATCACAATATAAGTGTGGAAAGAATAATTAAAGTTGAGTGTGATGAAGCCACCACAATAGTATTAAGGATCTTTTCTAGGTAAAAACCCCAAGGTTCAGAAATCACAAACAATCTAAGAACTGTTACAGCATGAATTATTCGGAGTTCCATTCAGAAGTTCAAAGCCTGTACAAGGTTTCGTACAGCAACACGTAGATGGCATCTAACAGCTAAGGCTCTACGACAGATGAAACAAGATAGGAGTGGGCTGCAGGAACATGAAAGATTGAAGTGCAAACTCTGCCGTATTGAATCTGAGTTCTGACAGTCAAAGTTCACAGTTGAAATGCATGTGAAAATTCAACTGGGCTAGAAATAATAGCAAAATTATGGATGGCCTTGCAGCTGTCAAGCAAAACAGAGCCATAAACATCCGGTGACGAACTTGGAGATGAAACGCTGACAGCTCCGCATAGTTCGAACTTGTACAAAATTGTATGCAAATTTGTTCACAGAGATGACAGTCGCACACAGTTTTTGTAACGCTGATACATAAGAGCACATTTCTAATTGAAAGTATGGAAATATTCGGAAATTCGGGGAAGCGTAGCATACTTAAAACCCAACCTCGATCTAAAGTGAAACATCACACATTTCTTTTTTTTTTGAATTTTATGTATTAAAAACTAAGACAGACAAGTACGATTACAGGGTTCATTACAATCTAATAAGACCGAACTCTCCACATACAGTGGAACCGTACCAACTAAAGAACCATCGGAGCCAGATAAACGACAGAAACTGGCCAGGTTATGAGCCGCCTGATTCGCAGACCTATTGACCTTTTTAACGCTCCACCCTGGCAGGGAACCACTCAGCCGTTTTACTTCAGAGATGATGAGCGAGATTTCAGACTTGGAGCACTCCATTTCTTTCAGCTCAGCCACAACGCTAGCACAGTCGCACTCAAGTTGGACAGGTGAAGAAGCAACAGCAACTATGGCTTTGAAACATCACACATTTCGAGACAAAATATAAACTCCGAACAAAAAAAAAAAAAAAAAACGTGGCCAATGGGGGAATGATCCCTCCCTTGGTTTTACGTTGTTAGGTAGATGAGACTCCCGGTTTATTCGAGTGCACGCAACCGAAGCTGGGACTCGAACCCGGGCGGCTTGGCGCGCACTCGCAGCCTCTAGCCACTGAGCTAGAGAAGAAACCACGGCATACTGGAAACCCAAAACTGAAGCGAAACCTATCGACAAGTCGGGATGAACAAAACAGAGCTAAATTGACTCCTCCAACGTAGTAGCACAACCCGAAACAGACACTCGGAGCACATGCCATGGTTACAGACCTCCAATCCGAACACGGGGCGCATGTCAGAAACTAGTAGCACAGCGGCGAATTTCCAATCGCAGATGCTTCCAACCCTCCCAGTTCCCGAAATCAACATCCCATGGGGACTCGGGCTAACGACAAAACGAAGGTAAAAAAAACGGCGCAGTAAATTTGAGGAAGTAATCCACACACGGACACGCCTCCCCGCGTATAACGGAAACGAATTACGCGTGAGTGTTATTAGGAGCAACAACAGTTGCGCGCTGATGACGCCATGGAGGGAACGAAATTAGCAGGCCACGCGGTGATAGGCCGCAGCGGCAGCGCTCAAACCCACAGCAGGACCAAAACCAACCCAATGTTCCAGCACACGAGGCACAGCGGCGACCTTCACCCTAAGGCGGCGGCGGCGGCAGCCGCGACGACAACACCACGCGCGCAACACCCACTCAAACGGAGAGACTAGGGAGAGCGAGACCCCACCTGCATCAGAGCCAGCGCAGTGGCGGCGAGGCCGGGGACGCCGCGCCGGCGTCCTAGGAGGCCCATCTCCCCCTCGATCCCTCCTCGCTAGCGGCAGCGCGCAACGCAATGCCCCGATACGGAGGGAGGTTGGAAGGACGAAAGGTGGACAGGGTCGAGTCCAGCGCCGCTGGGGGGAGGTTGGACTTCTTTCGTAGCGAGCCGCACGACCGAAAAATATATAATGCCGAGCTGAGGCAGCTGCCGCTGAGCTGCCGATCAAGCCGATAGAGTGCGCGCTGCCACCTCACGCCGAAAGGGAAAAAAAATGGAGCGAATTTCGCAGCCAGTTATTTACTCTCTTTTTTCTGTTTCTGCGCGTGAGGGTTTTGGATCTCGCCACATGTTTGTAGCGGAACGCTGTGGAGATGGGCCCGCGTACCAGTGGCGCCAGGGACCAGCAGTTCGTTAGCCGTGTAGGTGTGCGGGATATGGTGGGACCCATATGTAAGTGCGACATAGCTGGCGGATTTGCAGGTGGGTCGGCTGGCGAACAACCACTCCAGTCTCCAATCCAGAAAAATCTGTCGCGTGAAAATTTGGAAAGATATTCGCGTACTGGTTGGTTTCGGTGTAGGTTTTGTGCGCGCCTCCGCCCGGGCTTCCGGCCACCGCAAAGGACGCAGGTCGCACTAGCCGAACCAATTTTAGATCCCCTCGTAAATCGTCCGATTATCATCCAACATCCAGAAATTAGCATAGCGTACTTTTGTATTTTAGTCCACTTATTTTTCGGATATAGAACCCGTACTGAGTACTCTATAGTAGACCCACTTAAATGAAGGGGTATATTGTGTTGCATCCGATCGTCTCGGTGATTACAGCAAAATTGTCATTGCAACAAATTCACTCGTGAATTGCAACAAAAATTATCGTCCTGTATAAAAAAAAGTATTGCAACAAATTGTTCCAAACAAATCAAAAAATAAGTAATCCTACAAAAAGAAAGGTTAAATAATATGTTTATTGCGTTATTGCGTTGCAACAGAAAAGTTCAAACAATTGAACAAAAATCATAACTTATTGCAACAAAAAAATTATTTGCATCAATTAAAAAGTTGGTAACCGACAAAATAATTTGTCACCGTTCCGGTTGTAACAAAAATTATCCCCTATTTCAACAAAAAAATAAATCGATGGCAACAATAAAATCACATCTGAAGAAGCGTATAAAACATATCATTTCAAATGAATTCTAAAACAACACACATATTTTTTAGAAAAATATGCAAAAAAAAACATTGCAACATCTCACTTGTGTTTTCTCAATAAAATGCGTGTGAACTGGTTACAATTTTTAAAAACGTACGCAACATTGACCGAAACACTTAGCGTTACATGTCTGCACGTAGTTGTTATATTGGGCTTTTGAAATATAGCCTGACACGAAAAATTGGGCCGAAAACAAAATTACTGGTAATTGGGCCGGGCATAAGCACACAGACCGGCCCAAAATAGGCTCCAACGTGTCGGAGGGGAGGCAGCACTGGGCGACCTGCGTGTGAGATGTGTAGGCCGGCCTGAAACAAGTGTTTTCCCACCGCAAAACCTGCTCGTCTCCCTCGTTGTATCACGACCGACTTGCTATCCACTGTGCTAAATGTGTATGGTTCAATGATAAATAAATAAAATATGTTTGGTTCAAGGTGAAACTTGTCCTTCCACCTCCTCCATCAACCCTTCTGTTAAAGAGTTCTTTTCCGTAGGTTTCAACCAAAGAGTTTTAACCTAGGTTTTGGTGGAATTTTGCTTATATAGTTATACTTGTAGATTTTGTTGTATGTTTTGTTAGTAGTGAAAAAAAAGTTGTGCACCTTAGCCCGGGCCTCACCACGTAACCGATCGACTCCCTTATCGTGAGGTCACTTCACATTCGTCCACAAGAGTGAGTGTCGAATGGTTTTAATTGAATTTGTTTATGCCTAAGCGTGTCCTCCCACTCACTCATTACCAAAGATTTTTGTTCGCGGGTTTCAACTAGGATCAGTCGGCTTATGGATTTGGGAAACAAGGCAACCGTCACGGACCCGATAGGAGGAGGCATCCGAATACAACTTGTCGAGACATCGTAGTAGTTTTCATAGACTGGAGTGCCATGAGACTACGGTAGAGACGTGGGGTAACGGGATAGCGTAGTAACACAGAACACGGGATTTACCCAGGTTCGGTACGTCGCGACAGTACGGCGTACCTACTCCTGCACTTCTCACTAATTGGGACTAAAGCCCGTATAACAGGGTTACAGTGTGAGGGAATAGATCTAGCTACTCGACGAGGATGAACTTCTCGGCGAGTAGCGTAGAGCTTTAACTTATGAAACTTGAACCTATCTAATCTATCTCCCGTCCGGCTTTATATAATAGCCGGATTAGGGCTTACAGAACAAGAAACCTAGAAGACTACGTTTAACTTGTAACTTGGAAAGTAAGGAATCCGTCTTCTCCTCCAAGCCAGATCACGTGGGCCGTGATCCGGGTTCTTCTAGAATCCGGCTTCTATGCGTCGGACTACTGGGCCGCCCAATGGACCTAAGCCCATTACCATGTAGGCCACCCTGGTAGTCCGGCTCTTTTGTCTACCATCTTCTATACCCCTATTCAGTATATATCCGACAGTAGCCCCCAGGAAGGATCAAAACTCTGATTCTCCGTCTTTCGTCAAATACATTTTGTCCGGGAAAACTTGATTCAGCAGTTTTGATTCTTTCTTCTTTCCTTTTGAAGGAGATGGTAACATAAAACTCGGAACTATGAAAATCCGGCTTTTCTTCTCGCGATCCTTCGCGGAAAAGGAACTTATGACATCAGCGCTTTAATCATGCTGACGCAAGCGCCGCTTGGTTTCACGCGGGAAACCCTGCAACGTATCTCTGACAGATTCTCACGAGAAACGAGGAGATAGCCATCATTCCCCTGTCGTTTCGTTCCCCGGATTTACCGGCGAGCGACACGCGTTGAACATCCAACGGTCAAAAGAGCCGTTGGCACGTATCTAGACGGATATCTGGCTATAAATAGCCATCATCGTCCTCCTCCGAAACTTTCCTCACTCCCACACTGCCCACGCCATTGACGCGAGCTCGAGAGCAAGTTTCCTGCCCCAAGCGCACTTAGCTTCCAAGCACGCAGAACGCACCAAAACGCACCACCAAAGTATGGCATCCTCGCCGCCTTCACCGACCCGCGCCGCCATCGACGAGCTCGTCAACGACCTAGATCCGCAATCGGGAACGCAAAAGCCCACCGGCGGTGAGCCGGAGAAAACCACGGCTTCCGCGGCGGGCGGAGAAAATACTTCCGCCGCCGCGGACATAGCATCATCAAGCGCCGCGACAACCCCACCGTTCGCACCCGAAACGGTGGAGGAAAAGATCGAGCTCCTCGGTGACGAGCTCGCCGCCGCGGAGGCCGCCGCCGCCGCCACCGTCGGAGCGGAGGAGGAAGCTGAATCTGCAGGCAACTGGATTGCCTGCAGTATTCCTCCGGCTCTCCTTCCAAACCTGGAGAAGGAGGGCCTGGTACTTAAGAAGAAATGGCGGCTTCCGGAGGAAGAGACCGAGCCAACGCCGCAGAACGGCGAACGGGTACTTCTCACTTCCCACCTCCTGCGAGGTATGGGGCTTCCGCCTTCTTCTTTCTTCCTCCAAGTTCTTTCCCATTATGACATCCAGCCCCACAATCTCCCCCCCAATTCCATTCTTTACATGGCCGGCTTCCAGGCCCTGTTTGAAGGCTACTTAGGGATAGAACCTAGGCTAGACTTCTGGATGTACTGCTTTGGGGTTAAGCGGAACTCTTCGGAGGGCGCACTCCCAACTTGCGGGACCATATCCTTTACTCTTCGGAGATTCCGAGAGGATTGGTTCCCCAAGATTAAGACCTCAGAATCCGTCAAATTTTGGACGGGTTCTTTCTTCTATCATCCCGACGTGCCTTTTCCTAAAAAGGTCGTCGGGGTTCCTCCTTTTGTGAACTCTGCCGCCGTTCCCCAGGATAACTGGGGAACAGAAGCCGTCTAAGTTCTGCCGCCAGATCTGTTAAGAATCAAGAGGCGCATCGCCAAGCTCACCTCCTCCAAACCTCCTTTGACCGGTATGGATACGGTCTTTTGCTGGCTGGATAGGCGGATCCAGCCATTAGCAAACCACGGAGGCCGCCTTCTGTGCGAGTATACGGGAGCCAAAGATCCTATGCGGACAACCGACAAGGATTGGCCTCAAAAGGAGCTTCGACGGCGCATCAACCAGTTGGTCGCATCTCGCGACCAATATGAAGCTAGTCGGCCAATGTACACGGCCGACAACCCAGCTCCCAAGGTAAGTTTTCCGTCATTTGGGTACAATCTCAATTCTCGGATAATCTACCTTTTTTATTCTGATTGGTTCTTCCGACAGCTTGCGGATCTTCCAGACTCGGAGTTAGCCTCCGAGGCCGAGCTGGATGCGCTACGCACCGCCGCTACAGGTGGGCGCAAGCGCAAGAAGATAATTTCCTCGGATGAAATTATCGATCTTGACGGAATCCCCGTCGCCACTTCCAGGTTATTTTCTTCTGGGTTTTTCTTTTATGGGATCTTTTTCGTCCATCTTTGGTGTTTTAACCTTTTCCGGGTTTTGGTTTTTAGCCTGCCCCCCTCCAACCTGAAGCCGAAGAAGCTGAAGAAACTCAAGGTTTCTTCCAGCCGAGGCAGCCAACCTTCTCCTGCCGTCGCCCCGGATACACCAAGCACGAGGGCGAAAGAGCCTACTGCAGCCCCCACCACCAAGCCCCCAGAGCCCAGCCAGCCCATTGTGTCCGACCCGGACACGAGGGAAAGGGCGGCCCCAGAGGTGGAAAAATTAACTCGGACTTTTGACGAGGAAATTCCCACTTTTGACAAGGATTTCAAAGCTATCAATGACGGCTTGGACGCAGCCGGAAATCTCTTCGCGGAATACGCGAAAGAGTTCAAAGAAAACCTGGCAGGTTTGCAGCGCATGAGCCAGGTATATAACTCTAGCCCCCAAGCATTAATTAAAATGCGTGCTTTTTGCTTTGATGCTTTTTGTACTCATTCTTCTCCTTGCCATGTTTCAGCAAACCTCGGAAGCCATCAACAGGGAAGTTTTCCGGAAGCTTACTATCAAGAATAAAGAAGTTAGAAGTCTTCTCTCTATTCTTGAAGAAAGGGAAGCAGAGCTGGAATCAGCCAAGCTCGCATTGTCGGAAACACAAGGTAAACATTTTCCTTCTGAAATTTCCGATTCAGTCATTTGCCTAAGTTTTTTCCAAGAAGCTAGCTAACTCGGATTTTTCCCTTGCTTTTCAGCTGCATTAGCTGAGGCTAAGCAAGCAGCAGAAGATTCTGGCAATGCCGAAATTCTCCGCAAGGAGAATGTTGAGCTTCACAAGGACCTTGTGAAAGCTCAACAAGACTTGGAAGCCAGCAACCTGGCCCTTGGAGTTTCCAATTCCAAGGCTTCCGAGCAGGCGGAGAAGGACAAATCCACCATCCGGGATTTGACCGATGCTCTGAACCTACGCCTGGAAGAAGTTTCCGAGATCGACAAGCTTATCGGTAAATTTCTAACTTAAGTACCATCCTTCCATGTTTTACTTCCTCTGGTTTTCTGTCTAACCCTTTTGGGTGTTTTGTTCGAAAAAAACAGGAGATACCCCAGATGGCACTCGGGCTGTAGGCATCCGAGCTTTCGGGGAGACATGGAATTTGATGAAGGCTGCTGCAACGCAGCTAGTAGACAAGTTTCTTCCCGAAAAATCTGGGGAATGCTCGGAAGTTGAAAAACTTCCGGGTGCCATCATGGAGGTCGTGGAGTCTAAGGAATCTTTCCTTCGCTCCGCTGCACGGGGTGGTGCGCGCATGGCTCTTGGCCTCATGCGCATGCACTACCCTAGTGCTAAATCCTGGCGTGTGCCGTCCGGTGTCCCTCAAGGATACACGGATATGCAGCGAAACACCATCTTTGGTGAAGTCAAGGGCCACGCCACCCAGATTGCCTCCATGGTAAATCTCTCCATCAACTATCCAGAGGCAGAGATCCCTCCAATCCCTTAAGATGAAAGCAGCGAGGAGGAGTCAGATGCTTGAAGGGTCACCTGGAACCTGGATAGAAAAAGTAGACAATAGGAGCATTACTATTCTTTTAATGTAATCCAAAAATGTAATGCTTCTTTTTGTATGAATGAAACTTCCATCTGTTGCAGTTTAAATTATGAAATTTTTTTGCAAGTTTTTTGGGTTTTATCATTCCTTTATCTTCTAGGTTCTCTGGTGTGTATGCTTTAACTGTCCTTAGTGTTTGAAATGGCTCAAATAGCAATATGAATCTTCATGCCGAGTAACTGGGGACGAACCAAGCAGTTTTTTTTTTAAAACTCGGAAACATGGATCATGCTAAAGGCATTTTTACTAACTAGTTCCAATAACCCAACACACACACAGTCAGATAAGACTTAGAGAATTTAAGGAAAGTTTTTTAAGTGAAACTTGGGCACACAGGCAATTCAAGTTTCCCTTAGCCGTTAACAGGCTGAAAAATCATTCAGTTTTGTAACGCCGAGTACGCAAGCACAATTCGGGTTAACGTTGAGAAATTTGTAAGATCATTGGGAAATAGATCAGGCGGAAACACTTTGCACTTATAAAGACTATGGATGACAGCATTCCGACAACTTTATTTCATGATCTCAAAAGATGTTTACATAGAATTGAACTAAGTACGGAAAGGTATATAACTTTCTAGACGTTCCCAGGCTTCCGCAATCCACTTGACTTTGTCGAATTTTTTCAGCAGCTTGTGGAGTGGTGAGGTTTTAGCCCCCAGCCAACTAATAAATCTGCTGACGGCTGCAGCGGAACCCGTCAATCTTTGGACATCTTTTACACATGTAGGCTTTGAGATATTCAAGATTGCCTTGATCTTTTCCGGGTTAACTTCTATTCCTCTGTGAGAAACAATGAAACCCAGAAGTTTTCCTGAGGGAACCCCGAATACGCACTTAGATGGATTCAACTTCATCTTGTAAGTGCGCAAGTTTTCGAAGGTTTCTCGCAAATCCTCAAGGAGTGTATCTTTTTCCTTGGTTACGACAGCAATATCATCCACGTAAACATGGACGTTTCTGCCAATTTGACTATGCAAACAACGTTGCATGCAACGCTGGTAGTTTGCACCTGCGTTCTTCAGGCCAAAAGGCATGGTTACGTAATAGTACGTCCCATACGGGGTTATAAAAGAAGTCTTGATTTGATCTTCCTTTTTCATGCGTATTTGGTGGTACCCGGAGTATGCATCCAAAAAGCATAAAAGCTCAGAGCCTGCAGTGGCGTCTATTATTTGATCGATTCGCGGTAATGCAAACCTATCTTTCGGACACAGCTTGTTCAATCCTGTGTAATCTATACACACTCTAAGAGCAGTGCTGTCTTTCTTCGGTACTAATACCGGATTTGCGGACCAATCAGTATGGATTACTTCCTTGATGAAATCCGCTGCTAAAAGCCGGATAATTTCCTTGCCAATAGCCTTCCTTCTTCTTCCGTCAAATCGACGGAGACCTTGTTTGACGGGTTTTGATCCGGGAATAACCTTGAGTTGGTGCTCAGCAAGTTCCCTGGGTACGCCTGGCATGTCGGCTGGACACCAGGCAAAAATATCCCAGTTCTCACGGAGGAACTTGTTGAGCTCGCCTTCCTATTTGTCGGTCATCCCAGTCCCTACGACGACAAATTTTGTCGGATCTTTGGGATCTAGGATTACCTGTCTTGTATTCTCGGACGCCTTGAAGCTATCTGTTGGCTTCCGAGTTTCTTTTCCTGCCGGCATTTCTTTCGGCGATACCTCCTTGGCTAATTCCTTCAGTTCCTCCTTTGCTATAACTCTCTGAGCGCAAAGGGCGTTTTCTTTCTCCAACTCGTTTGCCAGCTTGAAATCACCGGCAATGGTGATTACTCCTCCTTTGGGTCCTGGCATCTTCAGCTTGTTGTAGATATAGCAAGATCTTGCCATAAATTTGGCGAAAGCCGGACGTCCGAGTATTGCGTGATACACGCTTTCGAACGGCACTACTTCGAAGGATACTTTTTCCTGCCGGAAGTGATCTTTATCTCCGAAGGTGACATCTAGGGAAATTTCTCCTAGGGATCGTGCTTGCCTGCCAGGAACAATGCCGTGGAAGCGTATGTTGCTGTAGTTGAGCTGGGACTCGGAGATCTTCAAGTGCTTCAGTGTATCCAGGTACATTATATTGATGCTGGATCCTCCGTCCATCAGCACTCTTCTTAGCCTAGTGTTTTGAACAATAGGGCTTACAACAAGAGCTTGTGTGCCGGGTTCAGGGATATTTCCGGGATGATCTGACTGATCCCAGATTATTGGTGTGTTGGAGTACTTCAAGAATTTCGGGGTCGCAGGAACAACAGCGTTTATTTCTCGAAGTGTTCTTTTGGCCACCTTTGCTGACGGGGTTGCTAGGAAAGTTAACATTGCTTCTCCGTCAACTCTCGGAAATTTGGGTTCACCTTTTCGCTGCTGTTCCTGGATTTTGTCATTAGTGTCCGATTCACTGTCTTCTTTTTCAGCTTCTGGCTTTTGCTTGGCAGGTTTCCTTTTGGAACCCTTCCCTTTATTTCCGGATCCTGCATTGCCTTTCATATGCTTGTTTAGCCGGCATTGCGCGTTTGTGTGGGTTGGTTTTCCAAACTGAGAGTGGTGGACGCAGGGTTCCGACTTAATTCTCTCCCATTCTTCGGGAGTGTAATTGATTGGATCTGGACTGCGGCCTTTCCACTTGTTCACCTTTTCTCCTCCAAAGGCTATGTTGACCTCCTTGGGCTTTGTTGTTGACTCCGGAGTTCCTTTTTTATCAGAACGAGGGGTTTTCTTGGCCAGTATCAGTGACTCAATATTGCCTCCTCTTGCTCTGATATCATCTTCGGCTGCAGCATGCTCGTTAGCGGTTGTAAGCATAGATCCGAGATCTTTGTGCTTTTTAGAACCAACCATGAACGGTACAAGTCCGGGTTTTAGGCCATTGACGAAAGCATGCATTGCTTGTACGTCAGTTACTCCAGAGCAACTATTCTTAATTGCAGTCCATCTGGAGATGAAATCCACGTATGGTTCGTCTTCAAATTGGGTGCAACGGTTCAGCTGGTTGATGCTATTTGGGCGTTTGTATGTTCCCCGGAAATGCTGAGTAAATACTCTCGCCATATCATCCCAACTGTCGACAGTTCTTGATGGTAAACCATTGATCCAATCTCTGGCTCCGTCTAGCAACATTAGGGGAAGAAACTTGACAGCTTCCAGGTCTGTCCCGTTGTTGATTTGGACGGCTGTGTAATAATCTGAGAGCCAGGTATCCGGGTTTGTACTGCCGGTATACTTTTGGTAGGTTGGACCAACTTTGGCGAAGCCAGAATGCAGGGTTATCCTTCGGATCCTGTCAGTAAAACACTTAGGACCAAAGTATAGATTATCCTTTTCTGCTCTATCAATATGTGCAGAATATCTCCCGGCTGAATGGACAGAAGGGGATCTGCTCCTTTCTTTTCCATTGTTGCGCGGACGCGCTTTTCCGAGGTTATCTCTATCTCTTCCGTTGTCACGCCCCCTGGGATTAGGTGGAGTCCTGCTCCTGTACCTTTCCTTATCTTTAGGCGGTGTCCGAGATCTTTCACGTCTGTGAGGTGTATCGTATCTTCCAGCTCTTTCAGCTGGGTTTCTCGGAGGTGGCATTATTTTGCCGTCATTCCGGTGTTTGTCTTCCCGATCGTGTGGTTTATATCCATCTTTCGGAAGATGAGGTCCGGTTCTAGACGCTGCGTCCCGGTTGTCGGGGTTTTTCTTGTCTTTTCTCGGATCCTCTTTTTTATCCGAATCTCCGGGTTCTTCCGGTCCAGGTGCTCCAGCAGCGTAATTAACCGTTTTGCAGAGGGCGGAATTATCATGCAGCCTCCCTGATCGCTCTTGGCCTCGCTGTTGCTGCTGTAATGCTTTTCCTAGGAAAGCATACACCCCTTGGAGTTTTTCCCCGTTGGAGTACAGATCGTTGTTTAGGATGGCGAACGCTGCTTCCGCGTTTTCCGCTGCGGTTTTGTATATTGGTTCGCCCTTGGCATCTTTGCCGTTTAACTGCTTTTGCCAAGATGGGTTATAAAACCTTTCTTTTGGCGGCAGTTCTTCCGGTTTTGCGATTCCGGGTAACCTAGTAGGTTTTAAGGCAGATCTATGCTTTCTCTCGTACTCCTCTATTTCTTCCTTCATGACTTTGATGTCATTATGGGTTTGTTGGAGATGTTGCCGAGATCTAAGCAGATGTTGCTGTTGCCGTTGGAAAGCTTGTCTCCTGGCTTCCAGCATCTCAGGGGGTTCATCTGGTCCCACTGGTGTTTGTAATAGTTCTTGCTCTTCCAGTTCTGTCATTGGCGGAGCAGTGATTTCCTTAGATTTCTTTTCCGCGGGCTTTGTGCCACTAATATCTCCAACTTCCAGGTTTTCATCAGCGAGATCAGCTGACTTTTTCTTCCGGAGTTTGTACTGGAGTTTTTTAGAAGCGCGGTGTTTTTTCTTGGAAGAAGGAGGTTTTTTGACAGGTTCATCTTCTGTCATCTCCTTGACATTAGGGAATATCGGAGAAGTTTCTCCGTCTTCTCTCTCTTCCACTGGCGGAGGGGTTTTAGGGCTTTCCTGGCTGTCGGCACCCGTTGTGTCAGCTGGTTTTGCCATTAGCACTTCATGGAATCCCTCTTGAAAGGACTTAACTTTTCTTACGAAGGCATCCTCGTCTTCGTCTTCGGAGTCGAAGTTGTCCGATCCGGTTTCCGACTCCAATTTCGCCTCGATGGCGGCAAGCACGGACTCTGCTTCCGAGTTCATTGTCTGGTTGACGGATGTCGGATCTTCCGTCTCTGTGACGGGTATTGGTTCTTCCGTCTCTACGACGGGTAGGTTGTTATCTGCCTCTTGCACGGGATTTCCGTCATCCGTGTTTTCAGCGATTTCGGATTGCACCATGCCGATAAAGTGCGTATCACTGTTTTGTCGGCGATCTGAGCAAAATCCGGCATCATAGTCGTCTTCGACTGGGTATAGGGCGGGTGGGATAAATTTGCTTCCACCGCAAAACCCCATTGCCTCTGCAGTTAGTCCGATAAAGATGTTAGCAGATCCAATCGGTAACACGCAGGCACTTACCAGGTGGTTTTGCGCCGGTATATAGGATCCGTTGTCGAGGAAGCGCCCGACGTCGTCGTCGAATTCCAAGCTTCCGACAGTGATCGATCTTCCAATTCCGCCGAGTATCCCAGATCGGAATTTTACGCCTGACGTCGTTTGCCCCACGGTGGGCGCCAACTGTCGAGACATCGTAGTAGTTTTCATAGACTGGAGTGCCATGAGACTACGGTAGAGACGTGGGGTAACGGGATAGCGTAGTAACACAGAACACGGGATTTACCCAGGTTCGGTACGTCGCGACAGTACGGCGTACCTACTCCTGCACTTCTCACTAATTGGGACTAAAGCCCGTATAACAGGGTTACAGTGTGAGGGAATAGATCTAGCTACTCGACGAGGATGAACTTTTCTCGGCGAGTAGCGTAGAGCTTTAACTTATGAAACTTGAACCTATCTAATCTATCTCCCGTCCGGCTTTATATAATAGCCGGATTAGGTCTTACAGAACAAGAAACCTAGAAGACTACGTTTAACTTGTAACTTGGAAAGTAAGGAATCCGTCTTCTCCTCCAAGCCAGATCACGTGGGCCGTGATCCGGATTCTTCTAGAATCCGGCTTCTGCGCGTCGGACTACTGGGCCGCCGAATGGACCTAAGCCCATTACCATGTAGGCCACCCTGGTAGTCCGGCTCTTTTGTCTACCATCTTCTATACCCCTATTCAGTATATATCCGACACAACTAATGTATATTGCTAGTATTATACATGGCGTACGTGTACCAAGTAGGAACCGACTGAGTCATTAGTCTCTCTCCGATGAATGTCGTACATGTTGTATGGAAAACTTAGTTAACTAAATTAATTTGTTTAATTTCATGTAAAAAAATTATCTTGAAGCTAGTGGAAGAACTCGTATACATTAAATTGATATCAAGCACGTTGCAAACAAAGATATCAATAAACCAAATTGTATATATTCAAATCGAGACCATTTTAGTATAGAGTACGAAGCATGCACATTTCGTCAGTTGAATTCCTTGTATTATATTAATATACTTACCTAATCATACGGTAGAAATAGTCTAAGATATTTGTCGGGTCGAATGCCATAGAGATATTTGCCACAAATACATATACACAATACCAATTACATGATTGACAATATTACTTTCAGAAAAAACTTTTGCTACGAGATATGGCACAACACAAGAGATTTTGCAATAATACATCACAACCATTACAACCATATACCAAATAACACTACAACTAATATATATAGCAACATTGCTAGATATTTGATTAAGTATCCCAAATAGGGAACATAAAGTATATTTGGTAAGACTATACCATTACTAACTTAAATTCTATAAAAGTATAAAAGTTTAGCATAAATTTGTATTATTTTAATTTTCCCGGTCCAAGTATCGATTGCACTAGCCCTACGCAAACTATATGAATATAATACAAACAGTTGTTTTTTATAAAAATTGAGTAAAGAGAACTTGCATTACGCTACAGTGATGGGTCCCTTTCATATGTAATTCATAAATAAATGTCAGTATTTCGTTAAATGTGTCACGGTAGCTATTAAGGGTGTCCGTGATGTATAGATTTCTTTCTTTCACACCATCTCCCAAACTCTTTCCAGATAGATCAAATTGGGTGGTTTTTCTCCACTAAATGTCTCACAAGTATGAAGATCCACCGTCATGCAAAGCTTGTACCACTTGAGTCAATGTTCCCACAACATCTATTCGATCGTTGTTCAAACACAATAAGAATGGATATTCGAGTAGAACTTGCATATTGTAGCTTATTTGTAACAAAATGGCAGTCATATTATGTAGTAATATTTTGTCTCTTTCATGAACGTAAGGGTGTAAACTTTGATTCACAAGTGATCAAAAGTCAGAATACTCCCAGTAAAATTCTAAACACCAAATGTTTGCTAAGGATAGTTAGTTTCCTTTCATCATTCGTTATGTTTGCTGAGGTGCAGAGACTCGTTGTCCCCACGTCCAATGGGTCGTGGGAGGTGGTGCGCGAACCGTCGCGCCACGCGCCGCACACCGGACAGGCAGCGATGGCCCCGCATCTTCTCGCATCCTGCGGACACGTGTGCCACACGGGCCCAGGGGCTACTGTTGGGCCTCTGGATACCAGGGTATACCGGGCCATCTGCTGCTGCCCGGCCCAACGAGCGCCTCTTGAAGGCAACCAAGTGATCAGGTCCCTAAAGAGGTTTGGCATTTCTTCCGCAGGCTCCCCAGAGCCCCTGACGGCGAGACTTGCGCACCTTCCTTTCGGGAGGAGCTCTACCATCCCAATTCGCTTCTCTCGAAAGGACTCATCCGCCAGAAGGGGGGCAAAGCATGTGCGGCTGACGGTCGCCTATCCGTGCGATGACAGGAGCCGCGCATGTGTGCAGGCGCGCTTTGTCCCCGGTTGATATTCTGGTGTATAAAGACCGGGGGACAACTGCGGCGGTCAAAGAGGTTCCAAAAGATTGCCCCTTTGGTGCAAGAAGACCAAGACCGCGCTACAAGACGAAGGCGGCGTCACTGGGCTCCCCCATCATGACGCCATGGAGGGTGGAGCTGTCCCCAGCAACCAGAACCGCGCAGGAGACGCAGAAATACGGGACACTCCTCCCTTTGGCACTTTGTGGTAACCCTTTCCCGCCAAATGAGCGGGAAGGAGGTCCGAACGCTAGTATAAGAAGGGCACCACCAGACCTTGGACAGAGGAGCTCGAACCATCGTAGAGCCCAAGTAGTCTGTTTCGAGCACAGGCTCGCATTTGTATTAATTGTAATCACCGTAGTGCAATCCATCAGACAAGCAATTGTAGGATTTTACACCACACTGGTGGCCTGGACCTGGGTAAACTCTCTGTGTCGCCATTGTTGCCGTGCTCAAACTTCCCTCTCCAAGCCTCCTCTGGAAGCGAAGGAAGCGTGTTTAGCCCCAAGTGTTCGAACCTCCGAGAGCCTAGGACAGACGAGCTCTCTCCGGCAGATAGGGTTTCCATTTTACCGGTCTCATAATGTTAATTGGGAGATTGGGTTATAGGATAGATAGCCGTTCTATCAAGAGGGGCTCTCGAATGAGTTGCTTGATTGTATCGTTCGTAGAGAGCTCAAATTTTTGAATCCTTGGAATTATCTTTCTTGATTCTTATTTGTCCTTTATCTTTGTGAGGTTTTGGTGCTTGTCGTTTTCTTCATGACAAGCCCAAGTTCATCAAAAACGGATCTTGTATGAATATTGGGTTTTCGATGTTAAAGATCTTTCCAGTTCCTCTCTTATAGAGAGGTACAAACTTTCCCATTTTGTTTTAACTTACATTTTGGTACTATTATGTTTTCTCTATATGATCTTTTAGAGCTCATCGTTGCGATTCCAACGAGTCCAAGAACATAAAACACGGAGTTCGGATGCAAAAGATATCACTGTTTTCGTTTTTCTAATTTTGCATTTTTCTCAAGGGGGTGGAAGTTTCGGCTCAACTTCCGGTTTATATTCCTAAAATGGTCATTTCAGTACTGTATTGAGGCGTAATTTACGGTGAAAAGTCTGGAAGTTCCGCCGCTGCGTGTTTCTGGGCATGACGACTTAATTTTCAGGGATTCTATTTAAGGGGCTTCTTCCCAATGGTTCCCCAACTATTAGAGCAAGTTTTGCACTCCATTGTTGACCTCCACAAGCTTGCTATATCTCGATCTCTCTAATGATTTATGCTTCCACTTGAGGGAAAAGAGAGATGAGATCTAGATTTACAACTCCACTAATCAATCTATTCTCTTTGTGAGGTGAACCTATTAGATCTAGATTGAGTTGTTGTTTTCCTTGTTCTTCCTCCGTAGCATTTGTTGCCTTGGTGAGATTTTAAAGCGAAATACTTTGGACGCTTTGTGTGTTCTTACCATTGCATTAGGTGTATCAGTTTGAGTTCTCTACGATGATACGTGGAAGTGAAGTTTGAAGAGCTCGTTACTCTCGGGGTGCTTAGAACCAGGGAGCTTATTCCTCTTGGGTGCATTGTGTACCCTGAACGTTTAGTTCTTGGAGGTTCCACCTTGTTGCAAGAAGTTTCGGTTGATCTTCGTTGAGAGCCTCCAATTAAGTTGTGGAAATAGGTTTGCTCACCACCTTTAAGAGGACCTCCTAGTGGAAACGAGTATCTCCCTCATCGGAAAAGCTCAAGGAGAATAAAGTAAGCACACTCGTGCGTTGCAGTGCCTTGGCGGCTCCATACCCTCTAACGAAGACGCACTTCTCTTGAGAAAAAAAAATTCGGGAATCACATTGTGTCTCTGTGTGTTTTGGTTATTTATTTACACAACCTCGTTACTAAGGGAATCTCCAGTCGCCCCCCCCCCAGCGCCCCCCAGGTGGCCTTTTTAGCGGCGAATAGCGCTGTTTTCGCACCAGCCGGCCCCCCAGAAGGCCAAATAGCGCCGTTTCGGCGCTAATTCGCGCCGCGGCACCCAGGCGAAACCCAGCCCGCTTGGTTCGGCTTGGGGGGGCGAAAATGCGGTGAAGCCCACGCGGGCCAGCTCTGCCAGTGACGCGTCGGAAAAACGCGGGAACAGAACCCCTCTCCCGTGATCTTCTTCTCGGCGCCCGCGCCGGTCAAAGGTTGCCGGAGTAATGGCGTGGCGGCCGGCCAGTGCATGCGCCAGTCAAAATGCTACCGGAGTATTGGCGTGGCGGCAGCGGAGGCACGCGCGACGCAGTAAGTGCCCCGCCAGGCTACAAAAAGGCCCCCTCGCCGCTCGTCGCTCTCCCATTCTCGACGTCCACCTCCCTCGCCCTCACCGCGCTCGCCGCACCCCACCTAGACACGATGCCTCGCCGGTTCCGTGCCTGGCGCCACTCACCGCTGTACTGTCGGCCCACAGCCGCGAGCGTGGCCACAGCGACGGAGACAGCGATGGCGAGTTCCACTACGAGGACCGGCACATGAGGTGGCGCCCGAGCAGCAGCCGGTACTGGAAGAGGCGGCGCCGGAACAGCAGCCGGCGCAGGAGGCGGGGCCCGAGCAGCAACCGGCGCAGGAAGAGGTGGCGCCCGAGCAGCAGGCGGCGCAGGAAGCACGGCGCTGGAGGAGGGACCGGAGGAGGCAGCCAATCTGGCCCGAGCAACACGCGGCGTACTACTCCTTCGAGACCTGCCGGAACGAGGAGGCGTTCCACCGGGTTCGCGGTGGCGGCCAAGGCTGCCGCCGTTCGGGCATCCCTGGAGACCCACCGGAGGGAGGATGCGGAGCGCGAGGCCTACCGGCAGCTCACCGCAAACGCGGCGTCGGCCGAGCAGCAGGCGCTCGTCGCGCAGTACAAGAGCGACCGGCGCCAGGTGGTGCTGCAGAGCGAGCGGCGCAGCTGCACCGGCTGCGGATGCAAGGCAGGGCGGAGCGGCGCTGGCTTGCCACGGTGGCGAACCCGTCGACGAGCGCCCCGCCGCCCCTTCGCCGAGAACGACCACGAAGCTGTCCCCTCCAACCGGTCGGCCTACGACGACTGCGAGAAGGACGACCAGGAAAAGGACGACGCCTAGAGTAGTCGCCGCCAGGCCGGGACGATCGTAGTTTTTAAGTTTTTCGCAATGTTTAGTTTAAATTTCAGTCGTAATCTATGAAAATTGCGTCGAATCAATCAAGTGCGTCGAATTTATTTTCCGAATTATTTTGGGCCGACTGTTGGGCTGGGGGTCGACTGGGAACACTACCCCCAGGTTCCAGATTAGCGCCGTTTGGCGCCGCGGCGGCCCCAAAACGGCGGCGTTTTGGGCTCTGGGAGGCGACACGGCTGGAGATGCCCTAACGCATTTACCTTTGTGACAGCTATCACGCTTGAAGTCATCTATCGTACTGTCACATAGTTGTATATCTTGCTTAGTATAAGTTATTAGTGCATATAGATAAACCTAACTTGTTTAGGTTTTATGCTTATAAATTAAACGTTAGTTTTATTTCGTATTTATTCAAGGCTAAACCGTAATTATTTTAAAGCGTCTATTCACCCCCTCTAGACGGTACTTTCAACTATGGAGTTAATTCAAAAAGTCCACCATATTTCGGGTTAGGGTTTCAAAAAATAACACTAATTAGTAACAGCGTAGTAAAAAAACACGGATAAGCCACATGACACGTGCTAAGTGAGATTCTGCCGGTGTCAGGCTGACGTGGCGAGGCGTACACAGGAAAATGTTATTTCTGGGCTCTTAAGTAAAATGTGGGTCTTAAAAAAAGAAAATAAAAACAACGCAAGGACCCAGCCCAATCACGCGCAACCGGCGGCGAGCACGTGGTGCTGCTTTACCGGTGTGGGCACTGCCGCACCTTTCTACATGACGACGACAGTCATAGAGAAAGGGAAGCTCACCCCACTTGTCGCTGAGTTCAAACCAACACGGGAGTGCAGATCGGCAATTTGGCAATGACTGAGGTCGTCAATGGCGACGATGGTTGTGTAAAAGGGGGAATAGGCTCGCATTCTTCCTCCAAAGGTTGCAGCTGGAGATTATATTCTCGCCACAGTCACTATGAGGAACCGAGGCAGATGGAGATGATCAGAATGAGCGGCTCGATGGCAGTGTTCTGCCGGTGTTGACGATGGAGACAACTACTTCCGGCGATGTACTGTACATAATTGGCCGACAAGATCACATGTGGGAAGAGGGACGAGAGTTGAAGATAGGAGACATTCTTAAATGAACCGAAACTAACCTGAGACGGCAGAATGGTCACGAAGGAGACGGACCAAGAGCCGTCGGCTTCTTCAATCCGGCGTACCCAAACTCGATGAGCAGCGCTGACCGCCTGAAGAGTGTCACCAAGACGGCGCACATCTTCTCCGGCACTTATGCGAGTGCGACGACCTCGGGAAGGACTTCCCGACACGTCGTAGATCGAGCGTTGCCATCTTCTGCAATTCCGGAGTGCTGGTCGTGACATGTCTGCCAACGCACACATGTCAGTGGTGGCAGTGGTCGACGGTAGTGCACCCCTCCTCGAGCTCCATCCTGTCCTCCCCCACCCCCCGGCGTGTACGATGCAGACGGTGGTGACCTGGGCAGCGCCGCCGTGGTGGCAACACGGGCCCTGCTAGGGCGTGCGAGGTAAGGCAACCGCATTGTCCTGACAGCTAACTCATGCACGGAGCTAATAGGGCAGCGCACCTGCCCGGCGGCGGTGGATGCGTTGTTCCCGCGGTGGGGGATTTTTTCCCTAGGAAGAAAATAGGTATTAAAAAAACTAAAAAATTTACACAAAAGTCCCAATTTTATAAGTAGTCTACAATGTAATCCCCTGACTGTTTTCGACGTGCCACATCAGCACGGGAGCGGGGTCCGCATGAATACCGGTTTTATTTAAAATCTAATAGTGATAGTTTTAAACCCTATCCGGAAGTATGGTGGTTTTTTGCAATTGACTAGGGACTACGTCACCCCACTGCGTTGGAGATTCGAGCTTTTATCTAGGTATATACGCTATAAGTGTAACACATTAGTTGGACTGCGGAATTTACTTACTGCCTAATTATACGTCGATTGGTTCAGGAAGCTATTGTCAGGAGGTTCTGACTGCATTGATGGGGCCTCTTGTGTTCAAAGCTGCAAAATATAGGCTGACGGCCATCTTTGACCGGAACATCCACGCCTCCAACTGGCTGCGAAATGATTTGGACGGGGACTATGCATGTCACGTTAATTTCGCGGCAGACTGCAAAATTGATGAGTCAAGTTTAGTTATTACGACCTGTTCTGTTTTCAGCCTGTATAGCTCGTTCTGTTCCCGCAGGCAGTCTGTCCCGTGATGACACTAGCCTGGCAGCGGGTTTGCCGGCACGTTATTTGTTTTTTTTACCATATTACTACAATAGTACAATTTAGAGGTATTAGCACTGGGGGTACATGAACTTGTCCGGTGGGGACTATTTCATACATGAACTTCTAAAAGTGCACTAAGTGGTACACCAACTTGCTAAGTTGGAGCAAAAAGGACCAAAACCAATCAGAACTCGACATTTGGACGCCATGTTGGCACCTGCGTGGCTCTGGCACTTTGCAGATAGCCCCCTGCGTGTTTTTAAGTTACACGTACCGGTCCAAGGATCTCAGGTGCTGCGAAATTAATGCCAGGGTCCCTGGGAGATTTTCATTTATGCTGTCTGCTCCCTCCCATCGCACGAAGAGAACACCACGCATACTGATCGTCATCCCCTCTCTCCTCGCACGAACCCGCAGCGACGCGGCCGGCGCAGGCGACGCCGGCGGCGACCATGGAGGATGAACCTCGACTGCGCAACTACAACGTCTCCCCGCCGTATTATGGTGCGTCCTGCTCCTCGTCTCTCCCCTCCTCTCTGCCCCACTCCTTCTCCGCCCGAGCTCCCGCCATGGCCGGGTTTATCTAGGGTTCTTCGTCTCACTGATCGATGGTGCCGAACTTCAAAGTAGCGTTGGGGACTAGCATAGTATGTGTGTAGGAAGGATTCGCCCATGTTTTCTTGTCCAATGTTGGTGGATTTGTGCATGACCTCGGCCATGTCGCTGATATGGTGTGCGCGGCTAATTGACTGCTTCGAGTTGTTTTTGATCAAATTGAATACCGTTTCGTTGATGTTTATGAAGTTGCTCAGGTTACTGAAGTGGTCTAACACGAATCGAAGCATGCCCTGTTTCCACTTATTTTGTTGTACTTCAGAAAAGGTTGGACCTTGAACTGAATTTTGTGTTATCAAATGCAGGTCCCGATTCAGATAGGTTCACTGTTGGATTTCACCACAATGGTTTCTTCACAGGAAGTGCAGAGATAGATTATATTGATGGCAGTATGGCTTTCTTCGACAATTGCAACTGTGACACATGGTCTCTACTATGGATTCATGATTTAATTGGTCAGCTAAATCATGACATCGATGAAAGATTGCATGTGTATTGGTCTATGCCAGCAAAGCAAATCAATGATGGTTTAGTGTGCATTGAGAAGGATGCAGACATTGTTGCAATGCTTGAAGCAGTGAAGGATGACAAGACACTGATACTGTTTGTTGATCACACCAACTTTCTGAAGAAATTCAGGCCAGATCTTATTATCAAGCTTGGTGAAGAGGTGGTTGATGATATTTGTGTTAGGGGCAGAGCAGTAGAAAATACAACCTCTTATGCAGCTCAGGTTGAAATCAATGGAAGTGAGCTTGTTGCATATTCAGAAGGTGTGCAGACAGACAGTGATTTTCATGACAGTGATTATGATGTAGAAGATGGAGATGATGATATATTTGATGCAACAATTGACAGGGAAGTCAATGATCACAATGAAAGGGTTGACATACCTGAAGAAGAGGATGATGCAGGCCTTGAGCATGATGATTTGCATCTGACCAGAGAGCAATCACTTATGCTGCAATACAAATTCAGTGAATTCAATGCTGAAGTTGACATGAACAATCCTGATTTCAAGGTTGGGATGGTATTTTCATCCATCAAGGAGTTGAGAGATGCACTTAAAGCATACAGCATTAGAGAGAGAGTGAAGATCAGTAAAAGAAGAAATGAGGCCACAAGGTTAGAAGCAGTGTGTGATGGAGATTGTGAATTTGGATGCACATGGTTTCTCAAGGCATCACAGGACAGCAGGACAGAGGCAATAATGGTGAAACAATATTTTGGTAACCACAGATGTGAGAGAGTTTGGGAGACAAAGACCTTGACAGCCAAATTTCTGTGCACTTATTTCATCAATGAGTTCAGAGACAACCAGAAAATGGATTTGGGAACTTTTAAGACAAAAATTCAGAGAGAGTTTAACATGACTCCCAACACATGGAAGCTGAGAAGAGCTAGGAAGCAAGCACTGAACATAATCTATGGTGATGAGACAGAACAGTTCAGGCTGTTGTGGGATTATGGTGCAGAGCTTAGGAAAAGGAATCCTGGGTCCACATTTTTCCTGTCCACTAATATTTCAAAGGAGAAGGGAGATGTTAATCCAAAACACCACTTGGCTACCTTGTATTGGTCTTATGATGCCAGCAAAAGAGGCTTTCTTGAAGGATGCAGGCCAATCATATGCATAGATGGGTGCCACATTAAAACAAGATATAAAGGAAATTTGCTGACTGCTGTAGGCATTGATCCAAATGACTGTATTTTTCCAATTGCATATGGCCTTGTTGAGGTTGAGTGTACAAGTGCATGGGAATGGTTTCTCACAACATTGAAAGAAGATTTGAACATCACAAACACTGCTCACTTCACCATAATGAGTGACAGGCAGAAGGTATTGACTATACTTGTGTTCAATTAATTCTATGTTTTTTTGCTCTACTCTTTCAATGTTGGATGCTCAATAATTAGGATGTTTATGGTTTACTAATTTGGGTGTGTTTATTTCAATTATAGGGGCTCATTAAGGCTGTCAGTACTGTGTTTCCAGAAGCAGAGCACAGACATTGTGTCAGGCACATTTATCAGAACTTTCACAAGAAACACAAAGGGGAGACACTAAAGAATGATCTATGGGCAGTAGCAAGGTCAACCAATCTGCCTACCTACCAGAGAAACATGGATAAACTTAAAGTTGACAGTGCTGAGGCTTATGCTTGGGTGGAAGAAATGCCAGCAAACACATGGGTCAAGGCATTTTTCAAAGAATTCTCAAAATGTGACATGCTGCTGAACAATCATTCAGAAGTGTTTAACAGGTGAGAGACTAGCATAGTAGCAATGTATTTTGTTTGCTGTCCACTTCTTTGTTGGTACTGATGAATTGCAATTATTTATGCAGCTATATAAATGAGGCAAGGGAAATGCCAATGCTATCAATGCTAGAGAATATTTTCTACAAGATGATGCATAGGATAGTAGGCAAGAATCTGGAAGCTGCTGAGTGGGATGGAACCATTTGTCCCAAAATCAAGAAAAAATTGGACAAGTACACAGAATTTGCAAAGAATTGTGGTGTGGAAGCTTCAGGTGGTGGAATATTTAAAGTAACCTCAGGAGAATTTGAAACAGGATACATTGTGGACCTTGGAAAAAAATATTGTGACTGCAACAGATGGCAACTCACAGGTATACCTTGCCACCATGTCATTGCCTGTTGCAGACATGAAAGAATAGCCCCTGAAAAAATGGTGCATAAGTGCTACACCATTGAGACATACAGAAAAGCCTATGCTTACCAGTTGGCTCCACTTAGAGCAAGATGTTTCTGGGAAAAACAAAATGGTGTGCTTGTCCACCCCCCTTTGTACACCAAGGTGATGGGAAGGCCTAAGAAAAACAGAAGGAAAACACCAGAAGAGAAGGACTTAAATGGTGGAAAAAAGCTCACAAAGGCAGGTGTTCAAATGCATTGTACAGTGTGCAAATTGTCAGGTCACAACAAGAAAGGCCATGCCAAATATATGGAAGAAGTAGCCAATGGCACAATTCAAGCTACAGATGCAAATGGAGACGTGGATAACCCTACAATAATTGAGCACATCATCCATCAGCCCACAATGCCTGAACTGGATCCTGCCAACCAACCCCACATGATGGTGCACATTTTGAGCCAGGAGGTACAAGTCATGTCTTTAGTACTTATGTAAGGTGCACTATTGTATTAATTATAGTCATGCTTGTTTGTTAACTCATAATGTGCTTCTTCAGCAGACAAGAGCACCCATAGGAAGACCAACTGTTCCACTACCAGAGGAGAGTACTTTTGTGACTGAGGCTAGAGATGCTCTTCATGTTGAAGGTGGTAGAGTAACAACTTCAAGCTTAAGGGGCAGGTTAGCTATTAGGGGAAGAGGAAGAGCTGGTGCAACAGGAAGAGGAACTACAACAGGAAGAGGAACTCCATCAGGAAGAGGTGCTCCATCAGGAGCATGTGATGCAACAGACAGTGTGATTGCAACAAACTCTGACAGAGGTAGTGGTCCAACAGGAAGAGGAACTCCATCAGCAACAGGCAGTGAGAGAGGAAGAGGTGCTCCAACAGGAAGAGGAACTCCATCAGCAACAGGCAGTGAGAGAGGAAGAGGAAGAGGACCCAGCAAGAAAAGAAAAAATGATGCTACAACCAATGCTCAAGCCTTCAGACCACCAAGAAGCAATGCATCAACAGCAATTGATCTCAATGCAATTGATGAAACATGCCATGCATCCACAAGCCAAGCAGGAGAAGGACAGAGAGGTTACAACACTGGACCTGGATCACTACATTGGTGGCTATTTGGTGATGAGACAGATACACCAGCACCAGGAGCAACATTGCCAGATTTGAATGAGAATATTGTGGTTCAACAGATGCCTGAAGAGATTCAAATAACACAGAATGCACCTGATGTGTAGGATTTCTTTACTACATGTAATATGTGGAGAAGTTAATCTCTAGCCATTTTCCCAGTGGACTAGTGTTTTTGCCTTGTGAGGCCATTTTGAGTTAAAGAACATGTGCTTGTGATGGTTGAGTTTCAGTTAAAACAACATGTGCTTCTGATGGTTGTGTTTTAGTAAAAAGAACATGTGCTTCTGATGGTTGTGTTTTAGTAAAAAGAACATGTGCTTCTGATGGTTTTGATTCAGTAAAAACAAAATGTGCTTGTGATAATTTTGTTTCAGTAAAAACAACAAGTAGCAAATGACATATCATACCACATATATTTAACATACCACACATATTTAGCATATGTATGTGCCATTACACACATCATGTAGCACATGACAGAACATAGCTAGTAGGTTCATTACATACCATAAGAAGTAGCATATAACATACTAATAGGTTCATTACAGACCATAACAAAGCTAAGCTAGCAACAATATAGCATTGCTAGCACTTGAGACATTCTTCAGTAGCTTCATCTTGCTCCATAGCCCTCTAACTTTCACAGACCATGAGCTAGAAGGAGCCTGATGTGGTCCTCCTCAGAGAAGCCAAATGCACCTGGCTCTATCCTGTCCACAAAGCACCTCAGTCCACCCTCAGCAGCCCTCCTGAACCAGAACATCACTACCTCCCCCTCTTCATACTCCTCCTCATCTACCACTTCCATCCAGTGTGAAGTCATCATGCAATACTTCTTGCCCTTGTCCATCTTGATCCTCACTCTTTTCATCATGCTGGCTTTGTTGTAGTACATCCTAAGCTCATACCCACTCTTGGTCAGGTACTCCTTTAGGAATTTTTGGGTGTATTCCTTGTTGAAATACTGCAAAAGCACAATGAATGAATAATACAAGTGGAGGCATGTACTGAAGCAAACTAATATAAATATTACAAGAGATTCATGAATGGATTGAACATACCATCTTGCCTTTGCCTCCTGCTGCAATCATTCCCTCTTTGATTGTGCATACATAGAGTGGAATCCTTGGTTGTTTCTCCTGACAGATGTCCTGCAGAATGAGTGCTTGGGCAGGCAGCAGTGCAACACGGTTGGAGTACTCACAGAAATAGTCATACTGGTCCTCTACTGGCTTTTTGGGCCCTACATTTGAACCATGTCCAAAATTAGATCTGTTGGGACCACAAACTATATAACTATTTTTGGACATTTTGGACAAACAATACATGGACAAACCTTTGATTTTCATACGCAAATCCTCCTCCATCTCCCTCTCACATTCAGAACAAAATGAGTCATCAGATGAGTCAGATGACTCAGAAGAAAGGTCCACAACATCCACCATCTCTGAATATAACATTACAAATATTTAGCTACACAAATCATGATCAGAAATCAACATGCAACCACACATCAGATCAGAAATCAACATGCAAATAGCAGATCAAAAAAACCTAGATGAGGGATGGCATTGCAGAACAAAAGAGGGGATCTATTTGGTGCTCAGCAAAAGAGGACATGCATGCCAACAAAGAGATCATAAACTTGCCTGAGAAACTCTGGATGCGCCGTGCAAGAACTGAATCGCCAACAGAGAGAGGGGAAGAGTGGGTGGTTCTGTCTGGAAGAGTGAGGGGCGGAGAGTGCTGCGAGCAACTGCTATTAATACAGAGAGGTAAGAGTGGGTGGGGGATTTATTCTACGGTTACTCTCAATAGTAACTTACTTCTGACTGGCATGTGGGCCATATAGAGATAAAAGCAATTCAATTTTTTCCTGCCATCTGTGTACCGTTTTCGTGAGCACAATATACATCAACACGCATTTCAATTCAATTTTGTTAGCATACTCAACCAAATAAGCACATAAACAACATTTAGTTCATTGCTAAGACACAACATTGGCATCAAAATGCAACACAAAGTGATTTATAGGTTCAAATAAACAGCAATGCTAAGACACAACAGTGACACCAAGATACAAACATGACTTATTCATCAATAATTTCCTTGATCTTCTTGAACTTATCCTTGTTAACATGGGAAACTTTCAGCAGATCAGCAATGTAGTACTCAAGTTTCTTTTTGTCTGCTTTTAGGACATCCCTGTTCTTCTCTGCTTCCTCCTTCATCTCCTGGAGTCTCTTATTTTCTGCCAGAAGCTGATTAATCTGCAACTCTGCTTTCTTCTTCTCATCAATCTGCAGCTCCAACTGATTCTGCATCTGGTTTGGCACTTGGTGAGCCATTAGTGCTTTTCCCAAATCAATTTGTAATTCCTTGACCTTAACTTCCAACTCCTTCTTCACTTGATTGAGCTTGTAATATTCTTCAGCTTGCTCAACTGCTCCTCCTATTCTCAGACTGCATTCTTCATCATATAATTCCCAAAGCCTAACAAGAAATTTCTTCATAGCAGGTGGCCACTCTGGATCAATCCAGTTAACAGTTGAACAGATACCATCACCCTGCAATGCCATGGTTGAACAACAATTTCAGTGCATATGCATTATGATTTCTCGGACAGAGATGAACAACATGATAACATTACTCTGACAGAGATGAACAACATGAATTGCTCTGACAGATGAACAAAAGTTGACAACATTCACATTCTTACAATTATACTAACCGATCTAGCACATCCCAGAAACCTCCTCCCAGTGTATTCTCCTTCGAATGCAACAAATCTAGCCATTTTTTCAAAATGGTCACATTTTGCATCACCAACCATGTGAATGCCGCAGAAATCCGGGTCGTGGAGAGTCCTAGGAACCTAATTCATTAAGTAAAACAAGTTAATCGAACCAAATAACACACATTGAACATCGATTTCATAAATCCCTAGGGAATAATGGGGGCAGAGGACTCACATCGGGAGCGCCGTATGACGAATCGCCGTCGCCGACGAAGAGGTTCTCCTCGCAGCTACTCTCGCCGTCATTCCACGACGACATGGCGAGGCGGCGGAGCAGACGCGAAAGCGGCGGCGGAGAAACTGGCAGCGGGCGGAAGCAGCGAGAGAGAAAGAGGAAAGGGCCTGGTTCGTTCTTCGTGCGATGGGAGGGAGCGGACACAATAAATGAAAATCTCCCAGGGACCCTGGCATTAATTTCACAGCACCTGAGATATTTGGACCGGTACGTGCAACTTGAAAACACGCAGGGGGCTATCTGCAAAGTGCCAGAGCCACGCAGGTGCCAACATGGCGTCCAAATGTCGCGTTTTGATTGGTTTTGGGCCTTTTTGCTCCAACTTAGCAAGTTGGTGTACCACTTAGTGCACTTTTAGAAGTTCATGTATGAATTAGTTCCCCCCGTGCAAGTTCATGTACCCCCAGTGCTAATACCTCTACAATTTAATAGACTCCTGCCGAATTGATGTACGGGAGAGTCGCCTGTGCTTGGCGAGCTCTTGCTCGCTCTCCGGCGGCGAGGGGATGCTGCGCGCGGGATGTACAGAGTAGTTTTAGCCTTTTTTTTCTTCAGTTTGTTGTTGCTGTTTCAGTGTGTTATGACGCTATGTCGTCGAGGACGAGGTTGCTCGTGCGCCCGGGCCGCACTGGTGAGCCTCTGGCTGTGCTCCTCTCTCTTGCGGAACTCCGATGGTCGGAGACGCTGGAGATGAAGCACGACGAGTCCTCCTTCCCTCATAAGCTCGAGGACTGGTTTCTGGTTCTGGAAGCCATAGCTCGCTGCTCTGCATCGAGATGGTCTCTGCTGGTGCTTCTTCCTCTGGTCGGCCGTGGAGGCGTGGAGTGGAGGTGGCGCTGTGAGTTTTCTTTCTCTTCTGCAGGGCGGCGGTTATCCAAGCTGCATAACTGCGCGCATCACACGGAGGCGATGGCCGCCTGCGTGTTCTTCGACCGAGATGGCGGCCCGTTCATCTCCTCTAAAGTGGAGGTCTTCCAAGTCCTGTCCCGGAGCTCGCTGTCGAGAAGAAGCCAAGTGGTTTGTCCCCGCCTTCCTCTTCGCAGCCGGTGGCACCGGCTCGTCGTCGGTTTTGGAGAGCGCCCGAGCATCCCGCTCTCGTACCTTGGCATCCGCGCCTTGAGGTCGCCGGCGATCAGTAGTGGAGAGGATCTAGGACCTGATTGCTTTCTCATTTTTAGTTCTAGGATTCTTTTTGTTTTTGTGCTGTCCTTATCTTTAAATTTTAGGTATCTCAGGGCGAGTGTTGTAAAAGGGACAACGCACTTTTTGTACCTGCTACCTGGGTTTTTCTGAATGCAACATCTAGGTCCTCGGGGCCCTTCTCTTGTTCAAAAAAAAAAAGGGGGGACAGACGTTGCCAGTGACTCTAGTGAGTAATATTTCAATGGGGTGGCTTTGATAAAACTTAGTAAGGTTTGAAATGTATCGAAGGTAAAACACATGGTAATATGCTAAAGAAGGGGTATATAAAGTATCTTTGTGTGTCGAATGCACCGTGAACTTGTGGTCGCGTACAAGAAGCGTGACACGCGTGTTGGTTAGTCAGAAACTGTTTGCCTAATACTAGGAAAACAGATCATGCATGTGTTTGACATCCTCTTTGGCTGCACTAATGCCTAGGGTTATTTTCCATCCTGCAAATTCGGGCCGAGATGGACTGAACGATAGCACCCCCTTGCCCCCTTGCCCTGCTTGCCCACGTACTGCTTAGCTACAAAAACGTCAACAAATTCCACGATCATCGTGCACGCTAGGATTAATGATTGCATCGCGCCAATCAACCGGCTCTAATTATACATGGTGCACCGATCGCTTTCTTATACCAACCAAAAAAGGGCTCCATTGCAATGGTGGAGGGAAACAAGTGCCGAGGCGGCTCGGGCACTCGGCCTGGCCGGTCTTGCGTCGACGGACAGTTGTCCCACGCGCGGCGCGAGTGCTTGCTCATTATGATCTCCATCCGCACAAAACAACACCTCCGCCAGGCCCGCCGGGGGCCAGGCCGTGATCGAGAAAGGGCAGCGCGCGTGATTCCGTCGACGTCCGCGTGGAGGTGGATCACGTATACCACTGGTATTGCGAAAGTGCAGAGAGAGTTCACACGTAAAAACTTAGTACGGTGCGGAGACAGCTCGCAAAGCTTCTGCTGGCTGCTTGGATGCATGCGATGCGCGGTCTCTGTGTTCATATCGGGCAGACCATCTGAGTTAGTTTGGACGCCGCGACGAAGCGATCTCTCTGTCAAAGGCCACGTGCGAATAGTAAACACTCCGTCGAGCTCGAGCTGATCACCGCGAGAGATGGCCTATCTCTCCACTCTTCATTCCGATTTTGACGTCTTGCAGTACTGCGACTGTATATATATAGCAACAAAAGTATCAACGGTAAAGTCTCACCGTCACGTTTAAACTTCATATTGACTCGGTGACTCCGGATTTCGACGTTCTTCGATCTGCTCCTACCTCGTAGCAGCGCCGCCGCTGTACCTCGGTCTGTATAGCAGCCAGAGCTGACTCGTGGAGACGAGCACGAACACGTCGCGCACTCGACTGCAAAAGAGTCCCCCTCGCGGTCTCAAATTTGATCGGCCGTAAAGACGTCATCCATACAAATCAATGGTCAACCAACTATCATGGGACCCAGGTCAAAAACAGAATACTCCACGAGTAGTATCATACTCTGTGCCCTCCGCCCGTCTGATCGCGATCGATCGACAAGCTGACAAGGACGGGAGCACGCATCAGTGCAAGTTCAGTCACTTCATGGTGCTACTAATGTACGGATGGCAATGGGCCCCGAAACCCGCAAACCCGACGGGTACCCATATTAAATGGGAAGGATTTGGTAAAATGTTCGACCCGCCAGGTCTAATGGGGCGGGTATGGGGGTGGCAAACCCGTACCCGCATACCCACAGACCCGCTCTAAGTCCTAATCATATCCCTAATAATCCTATGGATAACCACACATCCACGAGCTATGGACCACAAACCTGACACATCACATGACTGGGTCATGGATATGGTAAGAAATAAGACCCGACAAGTTAAATGGGGCGGGTATGGGGGGCGCCGACCCGGCCCCGAACCGCTGGGTGCCATCCGGATACTAATGTACGTGCGCGGAGCTATCAAGGACGAAGCTAGTGGGCGTACTCGACAGTTCCCACAGTCTCCGCCCCGCACACCAGGTGTTCAACCAAACGTCTACTACTAGAAGGTAAAACACATTGCCGTTCACATAGTGTATGTTTATCTACATTTCCCACATGATAAAAGGGAAAGACCACTCCTTCGTCGAGCAATCAAGGAGCTGCAGGGACACGGGTATGTATTGAGTGGTTTGGACTACATATGCATGATAGAAGAGGAGCTCAAATTTTGTCATTCTAGTTTTACAATTCCGGTTTTTACTCGTGATTGAAAAGCTGAGAGCAAAATAGATTTGCAAACATTTTCTCTCCTATTGCTAAAACCAGATGTACCAATCCATTTCTGCAGTAGCTCTTGGGAGCGAGGTATACCTGGACGAACAAACAACGATCTCCTGTCCGGTGTGTGCTTGATAGGGTGTTCTTGGCACCGGAACTGGATGCGGTCTTCCCCTTAGCTACGTTGGCGGCGGAAACCCGTCTTGGATCTGATCACACCCCCTTGGTCTTTGACTCGGATGGGGTCCTTCCGCCAAAGGGTAATCGCTTCTACTTCGAGCTGGGGTGGTTCGAGGTGGAAGGATTCTCAGAGTTGGTTGGCTCACGGTGGCTAGATTTGATGGGTAGGGCTGTGGGCCGGGATATTGTAGACTGGTGGCAGCACATGTCGTCTGGTCTACGCCAGTTTCTGCGTGGGTGGAGTGAGAACCTTGGTAGAGAAACAAGGAATAATAAGCTAGTGCTGCTCAACCAGATCAAAGACCTTGATGCCAAGGATGATGCTACCGGATTGGACGAAGACGAATGGGTGTTCAGATATCACCTAGAGGAGCAGCTCCTCCTTATCTTTAGCTTGGAGGAGGAGTTCTGGCGCCAACGGGGCAGAGTGAGGTGGGCACTTAAGGGGGACGCAAACACGGCCTACTTCCACGCGGTGGCAAACGGCCGTAGGCGCAAGTGCCTAATCTCGACTCTCCAGACTTCCAGTGGCCTCATCTCTGATGCTAAGTTGATTCAACAACATGTTTACGACTTTTATAGAGAGTTGCTGGGGAAGGTGGCCCCACGGCACTTGGGGCTGGCTACTGACACTTGGGGGGCCATGCTTGTGTGTCGGAGGTGGAAAATGAGAAGCTGATGCTCACCTACTCCGAGGGGGAGTTAGAAGCAGTAGTCCAGGACATGAAAGTTAACACGGCGCCGGGACCGGGTGGGTTCCCGGTCTCCTTCTTCAAGCGATTCTGGCCGGTGTGTAAGCTTAGGGTGCTCCACTTGCTGAATGACTTCATGGTAGGACGGATTGACGTTGCACGGCTTAATTTTGACGTACTCACTCTTATCCCGAAAGTTCCGGGGGCGGACCTTATCTCACAATTCCGTCCGATTGCCCTCATCGACGTGGTGTTCAAAATAATTTCCAAGGCAGTAGCAACCAGACTAGACCCTATTGCCAATCGTGTCATTAGCCCGTTCCAAACAGCCTTCCTCAAAGGTCGTAATATCCTAGACGGTGCGCTGGCCCTATCTGAGATTGTGCATGAACTAAGAGTGAAAAAACTAGGTGGGGTATTGTTGAAATTGAATTTTGAGAAGGCCTACGACCGCGTCAACTGGTCATTCTTGCTGGAGGTCTTGCGTAGAAAAGGGTTCTGCTCAGGATTTGTCCACCGGGTCGAGCAACTAATTTCTAGCGGACAGACGTCCATCTCCATCAATGGGGAGGTGGGCCCTTTCTTTAGAAATAAGCGTGGGGTGCGCCAGGGGGATCCTCTGTCCCCTATACTCTTCAACTTTGTTGTGGAAGCACTCTCCGCCATGCTCTCCACGGCTGGAGCCGCGGGCCACATCAAGGGGTGGTTCCTCATCTCATTCCGGGGGGGGGGGGATCTCACATCTCCAATATGCGGATGATACCATCATCCTACTCCAGAATGACGACTTGGGGATCGCCAATCTCAAATTTCTGTTGCTCTGCTTTGAGAATATGTCAGGTCTAAAAATCAACTTCCACAAGAGTGAAGTGTTTGTCCTCAAGCAACCTAGAGAGGAGCAGATCAGAATTGTGAATATGCTAAATTGTCAGTTGGGGTAACTTTCCGTTTATTTATCTGGGGCTCCCAATCTCTGACCGGAAGTTGACCATTGAGCAATGGAGTGTTTTGGTCAATAAACTGGCTTCCAAAGTTAAGGTGTGGATGGGACGATTACTCTCCTCGGGCGGGAGACTAATCCTCTCGAATGCCTGCCTCGATGCTCTGCCAACATATGCCATGGGACTGTTCCTGTTGCAAGATGGAGTTCATGCGAAATTCGACTCCGTTCGGGCACGATTCTACTGGGAGGGATCGGGCCCAAAGAGGAAATACCACTTGGTGAATTGTCCTGCTGTGTGTAGACCGAAAGAGTGTGGAGGTCTAGGGCTGACCAACACTAAACATATGAACAAAGCGCTCATGGTAAAGTGGATATGGAGACTGTTCCAACCTGAAATGTCTATCTGGAAATCCCTGCTTGTAGCAAAATACCCAGAAGCTACCAACATCTTCGCTTCGCCGACTCAGGGGGGTTCGCAATTCTGGCGGAGTCTCCATAAGATTAAACATCTCTTCAAAGTTGGCACCAAGTATGAGGTTTGTGACGGTGCTCGCACACGATTCTGGACGGATTGGTGGTCAGGGGACCGCCCTCTCTGTGACAGATTCCCTAGGCTCTTCGAGACCGCTGACAACCAGGTATTACTCGTGGCAGAGGCCTTTGCGACCGAGGGCGAGGGAGTGGGTTTTCGGCGTTCTTTTGATCCTGATACCCTAGTTGCCTGGCACCGCTTGGTTGGCGAGGTTGGCGAGGTTCTTCTCGGCGAGGGCCCAGACGTGGTACATTGGAACCTTGAACCCTCGGGTCGGTTCTCGGTTGCCTCAATGTATCACTTGCTCTCCAAGAGGGCCACGGTCACATACTGTAAAGATCTGTGGGCGGCGCGTATCCCGCTGAAAGTGAAGATATTCTCGTGGCAACTCGCGCTCGACAGATTACCCTCCAGTAGGGTGGTGGCGGGTAGGCAGGGTTCGGCGGATGGCCGATGTGCTCTTTGCGGACAGGAGGAGGATGCGACACACATCTTTTTCTCCTGTTCGCTCGCTAAGCTTGGTTGGTGTGTGATTAGGAAAATTCTAGGCTGCACTTGGGCACCAAATAACTTTCCACAATTCTTTGCTCTTCAAAATGCGCTGTTGGGTCAAAAACGCAGAACGAGCTGGGTGCTCTTCGCTGCGCTATGTTGGGCGCTTTGGCTTACTCGCAATAAGTTAACTTTTGACTCGGTGGTCCCACGTCACCCTGCTGACATCATCTTTAAAACCTGTATGTTTGTGCAGCTCTGGTCAAATCTGGCAAAGGAGCAAGACAGAGACGAGCTGCGGTCGCTGGCAGAGGGTCTTAAGGAAATCTTCACATCGCTTAAATCTGCTAGCCTGTTTTCTGCCTGATGGTGTGGTCGTTCTGTGCCGGTCATGTTGTTGGGGTGGCCGGCCCCGTATGCTATCTACTTTACTTTCGTGTCTTGTAGGGGCTGCCTATGTTGGCTAACTCGTCTGTAGTGTGTATCAACCCGTGTGGAACTTATGCTTTATTAATTTAAAGCAGGACAATTGTTTGCCTGCTGTCTAAAAAAAATGCTCTAAATCCTCGTGTGGGCGTTTAAGGGGTGAAAAGTAAGCAACACTCGCGCCGAGCCGGAGTTGAACCCTAGAGATTACCCGTCTTTAATGGAAAGTGCTTTTGACTCGCGGCGGTCCAGTGGTACTATCAGTTTATAAAGAAACCAAAAATCATACTATTTTAAGAGTTTTAAAAATTGTTAAAATCCCACAAAGTATTTGAAATTAATTTTTTTTCACATTGGCTACCTTTGTATTTTTCTAAAATTATTTATAAAACTTACAAATAGGGTATTCAAAAAAATTTAAACAACATGAGCACCGGAACTCAAGAGATTTAAAAATTTGCTATATCTCTCAACTCTTCAACTATCGATTTTGACTTCTTTAGAGCATCTCCAGCAGTCGCGCTATCCCGTGCGGCGCGAAAAAGCGACGATTTCGCGCGCGCGGGCGTTCGGGCGGGAGTTCTAGCGCGTGGCCGCGAGCGCGCGCTATAAAATGACGCGTCGACTCGCGCCATCGCCACTCGCCCGCGACCGCTTTTCTCCTCTCCCCCTCTCTTCCACGCGTCAGCGTCCGCTCCTCTCCCTCTTTCTTCCACCCGCTGCCGCCGCCATGCCGCCGCGCCGGAACTCCAGCGGCTACTGCGGTGTCCGGGCACGGCCCAATGACACCTTCTACGCCGAGATTAGGAGCGGCGACACGCGCATCGGTCTCGGCACCTTCGAGACCGCGCACGAGGCCGCCCGCGCGTGGGACGCGGCGGCGTGGAGATTCGGCCGGCCGCCGCCGGGATGAACTTCCACGACGTGTGGACGCGCCAGCAGGCCGAAGCCCTGGCGCCGCCGCCGCGCGTCGTGACGGCGGAGGACACCCGTCGCCACCGCCTCACTCAGCGCCGCCTCGCCATCGCCGAGGAAGACGAGCGGGCCATGGCGCTTTGGCGCCAGCGCTTCCCGAAGGACGTTGCCGCGGAGCGCGCCTTCTACGAGCAGCGCCGGACGCAGCGGCGGGAGGCGAGGCGCGCCAACCACGACGCCCCCGTGGCCGAGCTCGCACTGCCGGGTGAGGACTGGCCGTCCGATGACTCCCGCCGGGACCACATCTGGACGTCCTCCGACGGCGGCGTCTTCTCCGCCTGAATGGCGGCGGCGTTGTAGTTTTTATTTCTGTTTTTAAATTTCTATAACGTCTGTTTACGGCGCGCTTATTTAGCGTGTCTGCTGAATGAAAATTTGCTAGCGCTCTACTTTTGTTTTTAGCGCTTCTGCAATTGTCGTCGCCGCGCGAAATATCCACACCGCGCGTCAAACGGTGATTTCGAGCGCGGAGCGATCCCGCGGCCGCCGGAGACGCTCTTGGAGCATTGCTACTGTATCCGAACCTCCGCACTAGCTTGTCCGCTGTACAACTGTAGGTCTCGCGTCACGTTGTAACTTCACATTGACTCCTGATTTCGACGTTCTTCTACCACGAACCAGCGCCGCCACTGTACCTCCATCTGTATAGCAGCCAGAGACTCGTGGAGACGAGCACGAACACGTCGCGCACTCGACTGCAAGAGCACTCTCGCGATCTCAATCTTGATCGGCCGTAAAGACGGAAACGTCGCGTCATACTCATAACGATCAACCCGCTATATACCATGGGACCCCAGAAATAGCTCTCTAGAAACCCTGTTTCTCCGCTCGTCTGATCGACCGCGCAGGCCGCAGGCCACGAGCTGACAAGGACGGGAGCACGAATCAGTGCAAGTTGGGTCACTTCAATGGTGCTAATGTAGGTGCGCAGAGCTACCAAGGGGAAGGGCGACAGGGCCGTCTCCAGAAATTGGGGGCCCCTGAGCGAAACATAAAATGGGTCCCAAATTTTGGGGAAAAAACCTAAATATAACTACAATATGAGTTACTTCTTAACTTATTTAGAAATACATCAAACATTAAAGTTATTAAAAGGTAGCGCTCGACAAATAAATTGACCTCAGATTCAATGATTTTTTTTTCTATAACTCTTGATTCTTCCTCTTGCATAATCCGAGAAAGTAATTTTCATGAATTCAAACAATATGACTACAAATGAATCAACATGGAGCAATTTATATTTAATACAATACCTAGACAAACTTTAGTGGGGGAGTTGAACGTGATCCAGGAGACAAAGAGGAGAGACGCTGCCCCTGGGATCCGTCGGGAGACAACCTCACTATCGACAACCCACTTGAAAAAATCAGGGAGCGACCCAGCAGACTACAGACTAGCGGACATCTAAGAGGGCGTACAGATTTGGGGGCCCCAAGAATTCGGGGGCCCTGATCGATCGAGCACTTCGCTCATGGCCATCGACGGCCCTGAGGGCGAGGTATGTGTAGCCACTGGTGCGGGACTAGCTAGTGGGCGGACAGTTCGTATCTGCAGTGCCGGTGGACTCAACAGTTCCCCGGCTGTTTGACTGTGCGTCCTTTATTTGCGAAAGCCACTATCCTGGAAATTATTGTTAGGAATAATTAGCATTATAGTTAGGCTAAATGGGCAGTTAAGATTGTATTAGTAATAACTGCCAGCAGTTGCTTTATTCCAGCGTTGTCCAAACGCAAACATCCCGAACGGGTGCCAACCCTTCGGAAGGGATGCATGTAACCGACATTGTAAAGGCAACTGTTCATACACTATATAAGACCTGAACAGTACATCAATAAACTACCCTATTCACTTCTATCTCTCACTTTTCACACGTTATCACGCACTATGCTCTGAACAGCAAATAGACAGAGAAGTAGAAGAAGAAAGGTAAGAAAATGGCAACTTTGCCGCAACTTGCTTTTGCCTTCGCTCGTTTTGTCGCCGGACATCACGGCCGGAGGTTTGCTCGCCGAAACTTCGGCGTTGCTGCAAACCGTCGCGGTCATTCGGCACTCGTCGTCATGGTCGCCCGGACTGGAACGGCGGCCTTCGCCGCCGCCACCGTTGGGTACCCCGGCGTCGCTACGGCCCTGGCGGTGGCCTCCGCCGCCGCCTCGATGGCAACCGCCTCCGCGGCAACCGCTGGGTGCCCCGGTGGCACAACCGCCGCTGCTCCCCTGGAGCACCAGGCCCAAGCAACACGGCTGTTGCACGCCGGGAACGAACACCGGTGGCCGTTGTCGCACCGGAGGTCGTAGCGGAAGCAGTGCTCGAAGACGAGGTCTCCGCCTCAAACGCGAGCGCGAACGCCGACGAACTGATGCCGGTGCCGCCGGAGTTCGCCGTTCCGCCCATGGAGTGGCTGCTGGGCGAACAGTGCGCCGGTTGGCTTGTCGACGACCCCAATCGCGACTTCGACGACGAGGAACTCCTGGCACCACCACCGCCGACCGCATCGCCTCTGGCAAAATACTATTGCATGTGCCACGGATTTGGGCCATGCCTTCCATCACCGACGCCCTCCGACGAGGAAGTCGCACACTTCGCTCCGCCGGGCTACGACCCCGTGCCGTAGTTCTCCGCACCACCATACGTGGTCCAGCCGGAGGCGGCGATGGAGGAGGTCGTGGCCGTGGCTCCCGCGTCGGTCGCTCCAGCGCTCCCCGACCTCAATCTCCAAGCGCCGGAGAAAGTGGAAGATGAGCCTGTGCTCGCCCTCCCGACGCCCTCGCCGGAAGCCCGGGTTCTCCTCCGCCGCTTCGCATCGGCCATGGCAACCCGTCCCACTGGAATCCGCTCGGGTACTTGGGCGCCAGAGGCGCTCGGCCTCACCATCCGCGCCGTGGAGTCACGCCTCGACGAGGCCGCCAGCAACCGCCCATCCTCGTCCACGGAAGGGCCTAGTCGCCGTTGATGGAGCCGGTTGTGGGCACGGGGTTGAAGCAGAGCAGCGGCAAGAAGAGAATCGTGGACGAAGGCTCTAGTACTACCTTATCCTGTACTCCCTCCGTCCGGATTTAATCTACATCTTGGAAAAATTCAGACAAATTAGTATGCCATTTATTAGTACTCGCTCCCGACACTTTTTTAGGATCGGAGGGAGTACCACTTTGCACAGTCTCCTATGCATCATAATTATAGGTCTCACAAGAAACAAATAATCCTATTGGTTAAAACAATCTTAATTAATGCAATGCATGCAAATTTCATATAATTTGGCCAATCTCTACGCATGCATGGTGTGTGGCCTCTCTCTCATCTTAATTACCAGGATAGGGACCATCCAGAATGTAGATTATTTCTGAACAAAATCATGACCCAGAATGTAGAATAAAAGCGGACGGAGGGAGTACTTACGATCCCCTTTGACCTGCTGGTCCAAATACTCCAAGCGGTGGTGCCGACGCCATGCCATCATTATTAGTAACATAGTGATTTAATTAGAGGATTTAGCATAGCAGTAGTCCGTATATTTCTGGAAAACTGCAGCTCTGCTACTTTATCTGTATCAACTTGTCCTCTATTTATAGCTAAAACATTGTACGGTCATGTACATATATATTCTAGATTCTAGACCTCAAGTATATTAGAATTTCAAGTCTGTACACGACATGTTTTCAATAAATTTGACTCTAGCATATTATAACATGTTTATTTGGTACAACAATTTTTGCAACCGAAAATTTTATTTCTTGCAAAATTTCTCATTAAAAAAATGATAAGATAAAAAAAATGTGACTATCTCGAATCATATTTGTGGAACACAAGGTGATGGCATCTACTGTATAATTACAAATTATCCATCATTGCGAGGTATATTTATTTTTTACGATAAATAATATCTCCAAAGTGCTCTTCCAAATATATTGATGTCAAAGTATAACACAGGGTATTAGGAAAAGACATCTACTGACATACGTCAGATTATGTTTTCTAATACTGAGAGATATATTCCATAAAAATGGAAATTATCTACAATGTGTTAACTTGAAGTTCGAAGATCTACCCATATGTAACATCAGCCTAAAAGCTTAATTTGTTCCTCTAGAACAAACTTGTTGTTTACCAAAATAAATTTTACTATCAAGTAAAATTAATCAAATGCATGATCATACATGCAGAAAAAATGGCTGGCATCAATAAGAAAGAATTTGAAGAACTACAAGTCGATGGAAGTAACTATCTATCATGGGCCATGGATATGAAAATAAATTTGACTGGCCGTAATCTTGGACCTCGCATTGTCACACCCCTGAAAATGCTCCAGAAATACCACAAGTGATAAAGTATGCAACATTACATTTCATAAGGCACCACCTCCATCCCGATCTAAAAACTGAATATATGATGGAGGAGGACCCATTAGACTTATGGAACTCCCTCAAGGAGAGATATGACCAACAAAGAGCAGTAATGTTGCCGGAAGCCCAGAGAGAATGGTCTCTCATAAGGTTCCAGGACTTTAAGTCTGTGGCTGCATATAATTCTGTTGTGCATAAGATCAACTCCAAACTGAGATTTTGCAATCAGCAGGTTTCAGATGAGGACTTAATAGATAAAACCTTATGCACTTTCCACCCCTCAATGAGGATATTGCAACAACAGTATCGTCAACAGAAATACACTAAGTATTCTGAGCTTATATATACATTACTTCAGACCGAGAAGCATGATGAGCTTCTCATGAAAAATCATAATGCTCGCCCAACGGGCGCAATACCAATCCCTGAAGCACATGCTAATTCTCATTTTACTAAGACATTTGGAAACCGTAAAAGGAACTTCCGAAATTTCAAAGGAAAGTGGAAAAACAACAATGGTCAAAAGACCAACGGTCGATCAATGGGGAAAGGTCATTTCAAGAAAAATGACCGTAATAACAGTTCTCAAACTTGTCAAAGGTGTGGATGTGCGAATCATCGTACTAACAAATGTCGTATTCCCAAACACCTCGTGGATCTATACATGAAGTATGGAGGAAAAGGGAAACAAGTCCATGGAAACAAAGCTGAAGCTCACTTCAACGACATAGAAAACAGCTCTCAAGTTGGTCCATCTCAAAGTTCTATTGAAGAATTCAAGCCAAAAGACGATATCATCCTCGATGAAAACATGCTTGTGGATTATACCCAAGATGTTTTTGGAGACCTCAATTAATCTCCATAAACAATTGATGTCATTTAGCTATTTAAATACTACAAAATGTTATATTGTATAACAATAAGTAGAATAAAGTCTATCAGACTATTTATATAGTATTATGTGAATCAAACATAATATTGTAATGTATTTATATTGGAAGTTTGTAATATAAATACCATGTATGTAATTTGATGAATATATGAATAAAATAAGATTTATTCTAAAATATTCTATTTCTATTTATAGAAATTTCACGGGAAACAATCCGATGGAAGAAGAATTATGTTTAGTGGATAGCGCTACCACCAATACAATTTTAAGGGAAACAAAATACTTCCAAACTCTTACAAAGAGAAAGAAAGATGTTATGACCATAACTGGTAGTAACAAAACAATTATTGGTTCAGGAAGAGCCACTTTCACACTCCCTATGGGTGATACTATTGTAATTCAGAATGCACTCTTGTATCCTGAATCTACTCGTACCCGACTTCCATCAAAAAACGATTAAGATGGATAACAAAGAATTTTTGCTTTTAACAAAAAGCAACGGATATGAGGAAGAAACTCTTGAAAAATTCCCTTCATTCTCATCCGGATTATATTTTACATACATCAAACCCGTACCTTATGTTGCATATAAAATAATTTTTCAAAATCTTGATAAATTCAAGACTTGGCATGATCGCCTTGGTCATCCTGGAATAGGTATGATCAGAAAAATTATACCCAATTCTGCTGGTCACAATTTACCGATTAAAGGTTTCCCTAAATCATCAGATTTTGTATGCACTGCATGTGCTACCGGGAAACTAATTATTAAGCCATCCTACCTCAAAGTGAAAAATGAATCACTTAATTTTCTTGAAAGAATTCAAGGAGATATATGTGGTCCAATACAACCTCTATCAGGACCATTTAGGTACTTCATGGTGCTAATTGATGCATCCACCAGATGGTCACATGTGTGTTTATTGTACATAGGCAACCATGCCTTTGCCAAATTAATTGCTCAAATTATCAAATTACGAGCAAATCATCCTGAACACGGGATAAAAACAATAAGAATGGACAATGCTGCTGAATTTAGTTCACGCGCATTTAATGATTATTGTATGGCTTTAGGTATCCATCTAGAACATTCAGTACCATATGTTCATACTCAAAATGGAATGGCTGAATCGTTAATCAAAAGGGTAAAACTAATTGCTAGACCATTACTACAGAATTGCAATTTACCAACCTCTTGTTGGGGTCATGCGGTTTTACACGCCGCAGATCTGATTCAAGTCAGACCAACTGCATATCATGAAACTTCCCCGTTTCAAATAGTACGTGGCAATCAGCCAAGTATTTCCCACCTGCGAAAATTCGGTTGCGTTGTCTACGTACCGATATCACCACCGCAGCGTACTTCAATGGGCCCCCATAGAAAATTAGCAATCTATGTGGGATATAAATCTCCGTCAATTATAAAATATTTAGAACCCCTTACAGGGGACCTGTTACAGCCCAGTACGCTGATTCAATTTTTGATGAGGACCATTTCCCGGCATTAGGGGGAGAAACAAACCACAAAGAATGCCAGGAAATAGATTGGAATGTTACAGGCATCCAGTCCTTAGACCCACGTACTAGAGAATCTAAATCTAAAGTTCAGAGAATAATAGATTTGCAAAACATTGCAAATAACTTGCCAGACGCATTTACTGATCACAAAGGTGTCATTAAATCTTATATCCCTGCAGCTAATGCACCAGAACGAGTAGAGGTACCAAATAAAACTACTCAACTCCCAATTGCAAATAAAAGGGGGAGAAATCTGGTTACAAGGGAAAAGGCTTCTCTAAAGCCACGTCGGAAACAAGGAAAATCAAAATCAATGTCAGTAAATGCAAATCAACCTGAAGTTGATAGACACCAAACTGATGCTCAACATCAAGAGCCCGGCATAAATGTGCGCACAAATACTAATGTTGGGACATCGAAACACTCAGATCCCCTTGATATGGGAAATCGAGCGGTATCTGAAGGAATCAAAGAAATATCCACAAACTATATTGATTCGGGAGAATCATACAATAGAAAGACTACTCTTGTCGACACATATTTCTCCTCGAAAATTGCTAAAACTCTTCAACTGGATCCAGAGCCAAAATCTATGAAAGAGTGCCTGAAGCGCTCAGATTGGCCTAAATGGAAGGAAGCAATTGAGGTAGAACTACACTCGCTTAACAAAAGAGAGGTATTCTCTCAAGTAATACCTACTCCTCATAAAGTCTTCCCTGTGGGAGCTAAATGGGTTTTTGTTCGGAAAAGAAACGAAAGCAATGAGGTGGTGAGATATAAAGCGAGGCTAGTAGCACAAGGGTTTACGCAGAGACCCGGTATCGACTACGACGATACATATTCTCCTGTAATGAGTGGAATTACGTTTCGATATCTAATATCTTTGGCAGTACAAATGAATTTATCCAGTTAATGGATGTCGTGACCGCATACTTATATGGGTCACTAGATGCGGATATTTATATGAAAGTTCCCGATGGACTTAAAATTCCGAATCCAGACATAAATCGCAACATGTATTGTGTAAAATTACAAAAGTCACTCTATGGCTTAAAGCAGTCGGGTAAAATGTGGTATAACCGACTTAGTGAGTTCCTTCTCCACAAAGGATACTCAAATAATGAGATTGCCCATGCGTTTTTATCAAGAAATCTCCAAAGGGATTTTGTATCATCTCAGTATATGTTGATGACCTCAACATCATTGTTAATGCAGCAGACATCACCGTCGCACGCAATCATTTAATGACGGAGTTTGAGATGAAAGATTTGGGAAAAACCAAATTCTGCTTAGGTTTACAACTTGAGCACCTCCCTCAGGAATACTCGTTTATCAACCCGCTTATATTCAGAAAGCTTTGGAAAAATTCAATATGGATAAATCATATCCATCCAAGACACCAATGGTCGTTCGATCCCTTGATATGGAAAAGGATCCCTTTAGACCTAGGTATGATGACGAAGAAATATTGGGACCTGAATTCCCATACCTTAGTGCCATAGGAGCACTAATGTACCTAGCAAATTGTACTAGACCAGATATTGCCTTTGCAGTAAATTTGCTGGCTAGACATAGTGCAGCTCCAACAAAACGCCACTGGGCAGGAGTAAAGAATATCTTCAGATATTTAAATGGTACTAAAGATCTTGGTTTATTCTATAAGAAAAATCAAGAAATGACCCTGATTGGTTATACAGACGCTGGCTATCTTTCTGATCCCCATAATGCCAGGTCACAAACAGGTTTTGTGCTTTTATATGGTGGAACTGCTATCTCATGGAAGTCAACGAAACAGACTCTAGTAGCAACATCCACTAATCACTCTGAAATAATTGCATTATATGAAGCTTCACGAGAATGTGTATGGCTTCGCAGAGTGATCAACCATATTCAAACTTCATGCGGTATTGGTTCATTAGAATCACCAACTATTATCTATGAAGATAATGCTGCATGTGTTACTAAAATGCATATGGGATATATTAAAAGTAACATCACAAAACATATTGCTCCAAAGCTGTTCTTTCCTCATGAATTACAGAAAAATGGAGAAATTGATATTTTGCAAACAAAATCATGTGACAATCTTGCAGATTTGTTTACTAAGTCTTTACCAACAGCTGCATTTCAAAAATGTATTCATGGCATTGGTATGAGACGACTACGGAATTTGCAAGGTTCAGGGGGAGAAAATTCCTCGATCTGAACTTGTTAATTATCATTTGATAATAATATATTGTACTCTGGCCTTATGAGTTTTCCTATATTGGTTTCTTTGAGACAATATCTATACCTACGGTATATCAAATTCCTATATTTTCTTCTTATATTTTCCACAGGATTTAGAAGGATATAAAACTATAGAAGATCAAAGATTTTCAAGATTTAAGATTCGAGACCATCGAGATCGAACAAGGATATTCCACCTCTCAAGTTTAGAAAAGACATCGTTTGTCCAAGGGGGAGTGTTAGGAATAATTAGCATCATAGTTAGGCTAAATGGGCAGTTAAGATTGTATTAGTAATAACTGCCAGCAGTTGCTTTATTCCAGCTTTGTCCAAACGCAAACATCCTGAACGGGTGCCAACCCTTCGGAAGGGATGCATGTAACCGACATTGTAAAGGCAACTGTTCAGACACTATATAAGGCCTGAACAGTACATCAATAAACTATCCATTCACTTCTATCTTTCTACTCTTCTCAATTATGAGGAAATGAAGTCAAAAGAAAAAATTAGGAGGAAATGGCACGCCGTACTGTGTGTGCCCGCCGTGTACTATCACGTAAGCTTTTTTTTTCAAGGTAATACGTTCTCATTCATAAGATAAAGATCGGTTACAAGACACGTATACACTGACATTACAGTACTGAAAGGATAGGAAAATCCTGTGCAAAAAACCATCGCCTGTCCCTCTCCTTCGGCACCACCGAAGCGACCACCAAGAGAGAGTAGACAGATCACCTCTTCACTCGAGCTCGACGCGGCTCCATCGCTGATCTGCAGCTTTACGGACCTCCAAAGTAGTTTGTCGAAAGCAAAACCATTGTCGTTGAACGAATCAGACAGGGGCAACGTGTCCCCGGACACGCCATCGAACTCCAGACCTGACATCCCCGCACAACTACAACGTCGGAGAAGGATACCAGAACTGTCAGCCTCCAACCACAAATCCAACACATGATGCACCATCTTCCAGCTGTCAACTGTGCAGGCAACCGTCTGCGCGTACTCCCGGACGACCAATCCTCCCTGCTCCACCATGACGTCGGAGACAACGCCGCAGCAACGGGGATAGAGCAGAAGGAGAAACACACCTAATGGGATCGCTGCCACCGCCTCGCCGACACCATCAATGAACTCTAACGCCACCGATCTGAAGGATCGGCAAACACATGATGCCATCAACTCCGAGACGTCGCCTTGAAGGACGACGCCGGTGTGGGAGTAGAGTTGAGGCAGATTTACTCGTCGTGACGCCGCTCCCACCACCCCAACGGCGCACCACAATCTACAAGACCAAAACCTAACTACAGAGCGGAGGAACGGGGTCCCTCCTCCCTCCTGCCGCCGGGGCAACAGTCAGAGGGAGAGGGGACCAGCGCGCCGGCCGGTGAAGATCGGTGGTAGGCGGCCGTGCCCCTAGTCGCCGCTGCGGCTAGGTCACGAAGCGTTTATCAACGCCAGCTTACGATGATGTAATACGTAAGCTTTCTTGTTGTGCATTAGAAGCGGAGAGGGACGGGTCCGTATCCGTAGTTTTCGTACTTATACGTGTATATACTCCTAGTACGATCTCACTTCACCAGTGAACGGACAACGACGTCGCCTAGAGGGGGGGGGTGAATAGGCGATTAAAACTTTTCCGGTTAATGCTTGCTAAATGCGGAAATAAACTAGGTGTTTAAATTAACAAGCATACAACCTAAATATTCTAGGGTCAACTAGATGAACCAACAACTTATGCTAAGCAAGACAAGTAACAAGGTGATAGCAAGATATATAACTTCAAGCTCGAAGGCTATCACAATGTAAATTGCATAAGTAAAAAGCTCGGGTATAGAAATAACCGAGGCACACGGAGACGAAGATGTATTCCCGAGTTCCTCCCACAAAGGGGAGTACGTCTCGTTGGAGGGGTGTGAGCTCGCCACGAAGGCCTACTCAACCCCACAAAGGCCTCACCCTATTCTCCGATGAACCCCACCACAAAGGCCTAGTTCACCTTCCACTATTGGCAACCTTCAAACCCGATGCACGCATCCACAACTCAATTGGAGGCTCTCGGTGTCACCACAATCTTGGGGCACGCATCCACAACTCAATTGGAGGCTCCCAAGAACACCACAAGTCGTCTAGGGTCAAAGACCCAAGAGTAACAAGCTCACAAACTTTCAACTTCCACGAATCCTCGTGGAGAGAGCAAACCGATGCAACCGATGCAAATGGCAAGAGCACAAGTGCTCAAATCCTTCACTCTCAAATTCCAACAAAGCAACAAATACTTATGGGGGAATAAGAGAGGAAGAACAATGGAGGAGAAACACCAAGAACTCCAAGATCAAGATCTACTAAGTTTCCCTCACTAAGAAGGAAGATGGATTGGTGGAAATGTAGATCTAAATCTCCTCTACCTTCTCCCTCAAAGATATGCAAGAATCATAGGAGGGATTGGGAGAGGGGCAAGCTTTCCAAGGTCAACAATGGTGGGGGAGAGGGAGAAAAACGTGCTTGGAAGACTTGGAGACCAATGGGGAAGAAAGTGATGGAGGGATGATAACCCGGTAGGCTAATGCCAAGGTGTAACTGGGCCCAAGGGGAGATGCGCAAGACCCGGCTTAAGGAAAGGGAGTTTCTAGAAGGCCCAAGAGTGTAGGCCTCGTAACCCGGATTGTGGGTTCCGATAAGGAAACTTAGGGTCTGTAAGCGGTGCCCGGGTAGGACTCCGAGTATGCCTTGGATAGGAAGCCAGGGGTCCGGATATTATATAAGCCGGCCCTTAGGGATAGATTAGACACGAGACACACGAGATTCACTAGCTATTCGAGTATCCTTTGTAATACCAGAGTTGAGATAATAAGATCTAGATCGGAGACTCGGCGACTTGATTGCCGGCTACCAGATCGTTTCCTCACCATGATTTCCCCTGAGCAAAACCCTCTCCCAAACACCAGAGTCGATTTACCCCAAGAAAAGTTACCCCTGGTAACGTCTGCCTGACTATCCCACGACAGTTGGCGCCCACCGTGGGGCCTACGTCCAAGGGTGTTTACATCACGGGAGAATCTCGGGAGAACATGAAGAACCTCGTCGTCGGCGAGATCTACACCAACCTCAAAGGAGAGAAGATGGTGGACGATTTTGGCTGGGGGCCAGAGTCGGATCTGCTTGAATCCGGATCTGTTGTCACGATCGGCCGGGTCAACGTCTTCATCGGCATGGTACGTACGTCCGGTTCAATCCCTGATGATTTCAATTATGATTCTTTGTCAGGAGAAGCGACCTGCGTACAGTCGGATGGAGAAGAATCGGTCGGGACGGTGGATCCGGTAGAAGAGCCCCTCACGAAGAGGGAACAGCCGGAGGAGCCGACATGGACCCCGCGTGGCCGGGTCATGAGAGAAGATGATACCGAGTCTATCCTGCACTTGCTGGAGGACCGGTACGAGGAGGATAGCTGTGATGAGGAAGAGTACGAATCTTCACCAGGCATCGCGCGCCAGGTCGCGGTCTACACGGCCCCTGCAACCAATCTCAATCAGGGGGACGTGACTACGGCCGCGGTTGGAGCGGCGCGAGCGCTGGCCCAGCAGCAAAATCCGGTTGACGGAAATCCGGTTCTGACCCGGGTCGACGGAGAATCGGCCTCGGTCATTAGCCGGGCGGCGGATAGCGAGTTGCAAGCGAATATGTTTGGATTCATGACGAACAGGACGCCAGGGGCGGGTCCCTCAAACCCACAACACCCGGCCCTGTTCAGTAATAACTTGATCCTGGATCCCACAGTGCTAGCTACGGTGATAACCCCGGAGAACGCAGCAGCACGTGCTAGGGATCTGGATGTAGCCCGCCGTGCATTAGAGCAGCAAAGGAGAGAGGTGGAAGCGGAAAAGCAAGGGGTAGCCACGCGCCGACGCGAGCTGGAAGCGTTGGAGAACCGGCTCCGGGTTGAATCAACTAGGATGCATCAGAGATACTGTCGAAGTCTTGACTCCACAAATCCCTCAGGTGACCCTATCGGGTTTCGACTAGGAGAAGTCATGAGCGCTGGTGAAATCGTCGGCTTGACAGGGGGGCAAGATTTACCCAGGTTCGGGGCCCTCGAAGAGGTAAAACCCTTACTCCTGCCTTCTGCTGATCTGTATTGGATGATTAGATCGGTTACAGGTTGCTCGAATCGAGAGTAGATCTCGAGTTCCGAGGCTTTTTGGTCGTGCGGTATTACTTGGTCCCCTCCTTGGGGGCTCTCCTGGCCTTATATAGATGGCCAGGTCTCGAGCTATACCCGGAGAGGACTCAAACTCTAGCCGGGTCGGTTACAAATTCCCTAACTTAACCCGCAAGTTGATGCGGGTGGGCTTTACATGGGCCTTCTAGAGTACTCCAAGGGCGCTTCCTTTTGGGCCTTGACCAGAAGGCCTAAGAGGGGGTGTCCTTACTCGCAGGGTCCAGGATCCATGCCTTCATCAGTAGCCCCCGAGCGCGTGCTTGACTGGGGCTTTTCCAGTCGAGTAGGCGGTCATACTCTTCTTATTTTTATGAAAGATTGCTCTGACAGTCATTGCTTTCCAAAAGGGTGTGTTCCCTGTATCATGGGTCATCATGCTCGAGTATCGAGCAATATAAGCGCCTGTTTTGCGGCTTTTTTCGCAGAAGGATGTGACACAGTAGCTTGGCTCTCCCGAGAGATCGGGGCCAATTAATTGCGACTAGGGCAAAAACATTCCTGGCCTACTCAGATTCGAGACCTTCGACTCGAACCCGATAAGGTGATTGTTGCGACTGGGCCGTTGTGGACTTACCGAATCGAACTTAACCTAAGGGGGTACCCGGCGCGTCCGCTAGGATTTTTCTTCGTGTTGTTGACACGGAACTATACCGGAGGACGCAGCTTTCGAGTGCGATTCCAGGCCCAAAAGACAGATCTTTTCGGGTCTTACCTTCATATTCGAAGAATACGTCATCCGGATGTGCCTAGTCGGCTGAACAATCCAGGTTCTTATGATGTAAGATTATCATGTGTAGGAGAGGTAGGTGTTTCCTACCCGATTAATTTATTTGAGCTCCATACGAAAGAAATTTCGTGTTGGAAAAAGAAACTAAGCCCGTATGAAAGAGTTTTCATGTGCGGGATGTTGTGCCCATACGAAAGAATTTTCGTGCATAGGGTATTTTTCTCTTGTTCGAAGAGGTCTTGCTTTTATCCGAAGGAATTGATATTCATACGAAGATAATTTCGCGTTCGAACTTCCACTCGAAAAGATTTTGGTTTTGAATGACGAATGCCATGACGTCATGACGCACTCCTCTTCTCCCGATGGGACATGACGGAGTGGCAGCAGAAGGTGGCCCACCTTGTCAGCTTTTTGACCGGGAAACGAGACGTCGTTCCCGGTTTTTACGCGAGACGCGCAGTAAATGCGCACGATCTTCTGTTAAGATCGTGGCACGAAACAGCGCTGGGCCGCCGCTTCGTCTCATCCTCACGCGTGGCGGCCGTGATAGGCGCCACGTAGCGCATCGTACGGCTGAGATCACTTCGCCCCGTGTATAAATACGGGTGTTGGCGCTGCGGTAAAATTTTCCCAGCTCCCTGTCTTCATCTTCTTCCTCGCGCTCATCTTCGTCTTCCTCGCGCTCGAGCTCTCGCTGCGAACAATGGCTGGCGGAAAGAGACGCGGCGCTGCCGGTTCTGCATGCGGTGAACCCTCCGCGCAACCCGCGCCCCGCGCCGGCGACTGGCGTTCTCCCAACACCACCGCAAAGAGCATCAAGGAGATGCAGCGGGAAGGGTTGCTGCCGGCGGAGGCGGAGAAGCGGGTCCGCCTCGGGAAAAAGGAAGAGGTACCCAATCCTCAGTCGAACGAGCGCGTGGTCTTTGTGGACCACGTGACTCGGGGCCTTTCTTTTCCCCTTCATCCCTTCTTCCTCGGGTTGCTGTGTGTCTATGGCATACAGCTTCACGATCTCCCCCCGAACGCGGTGCAGCACATTACGTGCTTCATCGTGTTCTGCGAATGCTATCTCGGCATTCGCCCGCACTGGGCGCTGTGGAAGGCGCTCTTCAAGGTCCGGATCTTCCGCGAGAAGTCGCGGGTGGAGTCCGAGCTTGGCGAACCGCTTCGCACCGGCGGCTTCGGGATCCAAGCTCGACAAGAAGGCAGCTACTTTAACATGCACTTCGTCGACTCCGCCCAAAGCTGGCGGAAAAGGTGGTTCTACGTCGTCGACAACAGCTCGGGTGGGATTGTAGAGTTCCACCCGTTCGCTGTTTTGACCAGGCGAAAGTATTGGGGGCACAAGATGTCAGCCGAATAGACCCAGACTGTCGCGCCTTTACTCCCGAGAGTAGCTGCTCTTCGGGATCAGACCGCGGGAGTTGTGCTCAACGGGATGCATCTGGCGAGCATCTTTTTGAAGCGCAGGATCCAGCCACTCCAACAAAGGCCCTCCGCCATGTGGGAGTATCAGGGCTCAGAGGATCCCAGTCGGGTAAGCCGCGAGGAACTTTCGAATGTAGAATTCGAGAAGAAAATCGCGGGTATCACCCGACTGAAGGTAGGAGAGAAATTCCCCGATTGCTCCGTTGAAGCCTTCGCCGCCTCAAATCCTCCCCCAGCCGAGGTTAATTTCTTTCTCTTTTTTCGTCTTTATGTTGTTCCTTTTTCTCGTTCAGAATCCTAGTCGATAAGATTTTCCTCGTCTTCTTCTTGCATTTGCAGAGCCTAGCCATGGCGGACTGCTACCCGCCAACCACGGGGGAAGCCGCTTCAGAGCAAGTGTCGAGCCATCAAGACGGCGCGATCGACACCAGCGTTGCCAATGCCTCTTCGAGTTCAGAGCACGATTCTTCGGATGACGTTGCGGACTCGAATGGCGCTCCGACGAAACGTCGTCGGGTAGATGAGGACGAAGCTACTTCCAAGGACAAATCCTTGGAAGCATCGCCCAGTCAAGCTCCTATCCGTGCGACTCCACTCCGCTCCCTTGCTCCTTCGCCTTCGTTCCCAGTGATGACGCCCGCTTGGAACGCGGACTTGCTGGATGACGACGAGGATGACGAGTAAGTGTTCTTTCCTCAATCTTGGTCGATCATTTTCTGTGCTTCAATATCGATTGTTTCTATCTTTCGGTGCAGTCTGCAGACGATCAGTCCTCGCAGGTACGCCGCTGCCGTTCCTCCCGAGAAGAGGAATAAGGGCAAGGATGCGGGTGAAACTCCCACCGCGGGCACCGTCCAAAACTCTCCCAGAGCGGCTCCTGAAGCTGCGACTGTGGAGCGTGGAGCCCCCAGCTTTGCTGTCAGGACTTCAGCTTCTAAGGAAGTGACGGACAGCTCCGCGGATCCGCTCTTTCGCGCTTCTGGCCAGGTAAACGTCATCTTATGTCTTCAAATTTTCTATTGGGTGCACGACAGTGCTCCCGATGGGAGTAGCCCCCGAGACTGTAGTCGATTGCAAGTGATCGGCTACAGGCTCTGAATCTAGTTCCTTTCTTCTTTATCTCTGTGTTTTTATCGGGTGCACGGCAGTGCTCCCGATGGGAGTAGCCCCCGAGGCTGTAGTCGATTGAATATAATCGGGTACAGACTCAAATTTAATCCATTTAACTCTTCCGTCTTCGTGCTTTTGCAGACACTCGTTGATTCTCTTGCGGCGATTGGTCGCCGCGTCGTTCTCGCTGAATCGGATTGCGAGTCCCTTCGAACGGACCGTAGCCGACTTCAAACTGAAAACGACCTCCTCAAGGGTAAGTTCTATTATCTCTTTGTCTTCACTGTCCTGTGAATTCTTGATTTCTGATAAGCATCCTTTCGCAGCTCAACTTGAATTTTCGGAATCCGAAAGGGTCAAACTTTCTGAGCAGGTAACTGCTCGGGAGGCTGACCTGACGGCCATTCGACAAGAGCTGGAGGTTTCCCGCATGCAATCAGAAGATTTTAATCGACAGCTTGCGGATGCGCGGAAGGCCCTGAAGGAGCAAGTTGAAGCTGGCAGTAAAGCCGATAATAATATTGTCGAGTTCCTCCGTCCCCTCGCGGAACGTTTTGCGGGTAAGTGCATTTTGCGACTTCTGATATTTTATTCCGCTGAACTTTGCTAAGTTCGGTCTTCTTTGTTCACAGGTCTTCTGGACGTCCCTCTAGAGATCCCTGGGCTCCAACGGGTGGACGTGCTAACCGACACACTTGCACAACTCAAGAGACATTCCGATGGAATTCTCTCTCTGATTAATGATGCCTCCCAGGAATTGGTGCAAGTGCATGGTCGCATCGTTGCCAGCGGCACTCCTACGCCTGCGCTAGATGATCTGCTGAAGGCTTTTTCAGAAGGCGGTCTTCTGGATGCCTTTGCAGTCGCTCAATCAGAGGCTGGCGCGAAGACTGCGATTCAATTTGCTCTGGCACACGGAGTCGAAGGGTTGGAGGAGGCTTACTCGTCCATTCCAGTCGATCCTTCCACGGGCAAAAAGGTATGGCTCTCTCGTTTTGGCGAGCAAGCCGCCATTCTTGCTCGGAAGCTTTCTGAGATTTTTGCTCGGAAGAAGGGAGGGTCGACTGCCGCTAGTGGGAGCACCAATGTAGCCTCGTAGTTTTTTTTTCCTTCCTTGAATGTAATGAACCTTGGGATGTATTCCCGTACCTTTGTTGTCCTTGATCGAAGCATTTATCCTTTGGAATTTTTATTCTTTTTGTTTGTGCCTTGTCTCCCGATGGGAGTAGCCCCCAAGCGTTTTTAGTCAGATGCGCGACTAGAAACAACTCGAGTAGGGCATCTCACTTCTTTCCTTGTACTTCTTCCAGGCTACTGTGTTTGCCGCGGAAACTTCTGGTGGACGTGGTAAACCAGTAAATCCACTTGTGGCCGCCGTGGGCACTTTTGCTGGCCTCCGTGATAAGGTTCAGGAGGGTGAGCGTAGGCTGAAAGCTCTGCGCGGGGTGGCTGATGTGGCGATATCCAAACAGAAATTGGCGGCTGAGCGCGAACAATTTCTGATGGACGAACTGTCTTCAGTCGCGAGGGAGTTGCTATGTAAGTGGTGCAACCCCCGTGCATTTTTCTTCCTTTTTATTCTTCAGCTGACTAAGTGCGTCTGCTCTTCAGTTGTTAGACCGGATGAGCGCTCCACAGGTTTCGTCGTCTGAGGACCTGGATGAGGAGCGTTCGCGATATCGTGAAGCTCTCGCCCTATCCACCTTCTTTTGGGCGAGATCTGATCGCGCGTCGTATTCGGACCGGTCGCGGTCGCTGTCTTTCCTTGGTTCTTTGCTTCGCTTTCTCGAGCGGCTGCTGTGGCGCCGCGAGCTTTTGTCTCTCGGGCTATCGTCACTGCTGCTTCGACTGTCGCCGCGACGGCGGGCTTCTTTTCCTCGACCACGCCGTGGCGATTTGTTTTTCCTTGGGGATGAACTTCTGTGTCTGCGGGGCGTTTCCTTATCCTTGTTTTTCTCCTGTCGCTCCTTCTCCAATTCTTCTTCGGTCTTCTTACGATCGTGGGAAGCGAGCCTTGCGGCCGCCAATCCTAGTCCTTTGCGAATTTGTTTGTACTGTTCCACCCGAGGGTCGCTGTCCGTCGGTTGGTTCATCTGCATGTAGGTTGCTGCGGCTAGGATCGCGGCAGCTGGGGTTTGCGGATAGACGTTGCCGTCATCGTCGACCCTCATGAAGGAAGACGTGGTCGACCTGTCGGTTGCAGTCACGGATTCGTGTCCCCTTGACGATGTTGCGTGTCCCTTCCTCGCGGGTCGGGTACCGACTGAGGGTGCAAGGGACTGTTCGACTCGCCGCAGGCTTGATTCATCCGCCGCTCTTCTGCGACGGGCTAGATCCGCCCGGGCTTCTTTGATGTTTGAGGCCGCTCTTACTAGGTGGTAGTGGTAGGCGGTTAGGTCTTCTTGTGAGGCTCCTGCCGCGGGTGGCTGACTCCGCCGCATGGCCTCCTTGGCCCTCTTTCAGGACTCCCGCGAAACGCCGATTATATCAAGCTCGGTTGCGCTGTATTCGGTTTCCGAGGGTTGTTCCGATCCTGCCATGCAGACTTGGGCCAGTCGTGGCTCGTGCGTCCTAGGCGCAGATCGGAAGGCTTCCCGTACCCGAGATGGTTCCTCTGTCGAGAGGGCGTGGTAGTCGACTGTGTTGAAGCGGATGGATTCGCCACTTTTCTCCATAGGGAAGCGCGAGTTGACGGCTCCAGACTCGGGTTCAGATTCATCCGAGAAGTGGAGGATTCCGTCTCTGTTCGCCATGAAATTGAAGCTTCCGAACGTCAGGGTGACGCTCTTCTCCAGATCCTCGAACACCGGGCGTGATTCCGGCGAGTGAGGTGTGACTATGACGGATCCGATCCGTACAGGATTGTTTGGAGCCGTAGTCGATGGTTTCCAACGGGAGTTGGATGTCGATGAAGCCGAAGATGCCGGTGATCCAGCGCCCGTGATCCCCACGGTCGGCGCCAATTGTCGAAGTCTTGACTCCACAAATCCCTCAGGTGACCCTATCGGGTTTCGACTAGGAGAAGTCATGAGCGCTGGTGAAATCGTCGGCTTGACAGGGGGGCGAGATTTACCCAGGTTCGGGGCCCTCGAAGAGGTAAAACCCTTACTCCTGCCTTCTGCTGATCTGTATTGGATGATTAGATCGGTTACAGGTTGCTCGAATCGAGAGTAGATCTCGAGTTCCGAGGCTTTTTGGTCGTGCGGTATTACTTGGTCCCCTCCTTGGGGGCTCTCCTGGCCTTATATAGATGGCCAGGTCTCGAGCTATACCCGGAGAGGACTCAAACCCTAGCCGGGTCGGTTACAAATTCCCTAACTTAACCCGCAAGTTGATGCGGGTGGGGTTTACATGGGCCTTCTAGAGTACTCCAAGGACGCTTCCTTTTGGGCCTTGACCAGAAGGCCTGAGAGGGGGTGTCCTTACTCGCAGGGTCCAGGATCCATGCCTTCGTCAGATACCAAACAAGGTTACCAGCCACGGGTGGAGTTCTAAACCCGGCTGCGCTGTTCACCACCCCCAAGATCAGCCAATCTCGGCCGTGAATCAAGAAACTGTACATCAGCCCGCGACCGGAGGAGCACAGCCGGCAAACGTACAAGCCGGGTTACCCATGTTGCAGACAGGGGTTGCAGCTGGTAATACAACGCCACCACCGCCACCATCACGATTTCGTACGCCACCAGGTCACTTCAACAACCCAATGGATAATGTATATGCGGCAACATTGGCGTTGGATCGAATCCCCGTAAGAGAGTCACCCCATGCGGAGGAGACCCCGCGGGCGATAGATTTATTACGCACGGCAATGGCTCAGCAAGTCAATTACCCGGATGATAGGAGTGGAATGCATGGAACGCCGTATATCAGCCGGCAGCATGGCAACACCGGCAATATTCAGTCAAGTTCAGCGCGACGGAGGGCAGAGCAGCAGCAAATGCCGCCTCCTCCCCGCGTCCAAGCAGTTCCAGTAGCATCAACAGCACAGGCTATTGTGGATAGTTCCAGAGCCAGGCGAGCCGCGGCCGGGTCTGCGGTACACGGGCCTGCAGCAGCGCCGCGCCTAGCCGCGCCCCCCGCAGGATCGCATGTTTCCCGAGTGAGGCCAGTACTGACCAATCTCGCTGGGCCTAAGTGTCTGTCGGATAATATAAGGGCTGAGCCTTACCCGGATAAATTCAAGGAACCGGGCAAAGTGGTGAATTATGAGCCGACTATGGATCCAGAAACATGGTTGAGCAGTTATGAGATGGCTATGTCGATTCGCAACGCATCTGAAAATCTTCAAGCCAAGTTCATGTACTTAATGATGTCAGAAGAAGCAGCAAAGTTGTGGTTCAACAATTTACCTGAAGGATCTATTAAATCATGGAGTGAATTGAAAACTACGTTTATCAAGCACTTTCACGGAAATTGCAGGAAGTTGTTTACTATCGACGATCTAGAACGGTGTGTGCAAAAGAAGGGAGAGTCGGCGCGTAGCTGGGTGCGCTGGGTTATGGAGATACTTCACTCGTCCACAGATATTCAGCCAAAGGATGCGTTACAAGCTATGGCCAAGACATGCAAGTATACACCTTTAGTGCAAAAGCTAACTCGCATGGAATCTAGTCGGAATGCTTCAGAGGTTACGATGGGAGAGTTAATGGATGCATGCAACAAGCACGCTGCTACAGATACCACAGAAGAAGACGTTGATGACAAGAAAGCGAAAGCAAACACGAACAATAATGGAATAGCCGGCAATGGATCTGCGCCGGGTAACAATGGAGGAAATAATGGAAACAATCAGAATAAACGCCTGTTTGAGGGGAATTCCGAGTTTGTCGGCAACACAGAAGCCGGGTCTTCGAGACCCAGAGCAGAAGGAAATTTCAACGGAGGAAACTTTAATGGAGGAAATTACCAGGGTCCGCCAAGGCCGGGAAACAACTGGGACGTCTACAAGATGTCGTGCCCGCGACACAGCAGGAACGGTAGATCGGCTAATCACTCATTAGAGCAGTGTGTGGATTTACAGAGATGGAAGAATGAGGAAATACAGAAAGCGATGCGAGGTGCAGGTCGGGGAGCAGGGCCGGGCCCAGGCGGTAACCCGGGCAATGGCCCGCCCCCAGCAGGAAACCCGGGAGGCGGTAACTCGGGTAACAATTAGGGGGGAGCTAGAGGTTTCCAAGCCAACCCCAAGAAATTGGGCCAGTACCACGTTCACACCATAGGAACTTCTAACAAGGACAGAAAGATACTAAAAAAGGCAGTAAACTCGGTTTCCTCAGTTGTTCCGAGATACCTGAGGTGGTCGGAGCAAGATGTAACATGGAGCAGAAGGGATCACCCGGAAAGAATAGAACACCCGGGAGTCTTAGCATTGGTGGTTGCGCCACAGGTTAATGGTTACGAGCTGAAAAAGGTCTTAATGGACGGCGGAAGCAGCATCAACATCCTATATTGGGAAACCTTTTTACGCATGGGCCTCAAGGAGTCTCAGCTACAGAAAAGTTCAACAGTGTTTCATGGGATTGTGCCAGGTCACTCGGCGTGCCCTGAGGGAAAGATTACCTTGGAGGTTGCTTTCGGAGAATCAAAGGATAATTTCCGCGTGGAGTGGCTCACGTTTGAGGTGGTAAAGTTGCACAGCCCTTATCACGCGCTATTTGGAAGGCCGGCTTACGCCAAGTTCATGGCCAGACCGTGTTACGTGTACCTACAGCTAAAAATCCCGGGTCCTAAGCAGACCATCACCATACATGGGAGCCGGGATATAGCGGTTGAGTGTGACGAAGGAGACGCGGCAATGGCGGAACAAGCGTGTAGAAAGGAGGAGCTCAAATACTACCGGTCTCAAGTAGACCCGGATGACAGGACAGCGTTAAAAAGGCCAAATACGGAGGATGAGAGAGCGAAATTCAAGGTAGCACAGGATACCAAGATGGTGGCCTTTGTTGAAGGTGATCCCTCCAAGCAATTTGCTATAGGATCTAACCTGGACAATGAGCAGGAAAAAGCACTCGTGGAGTTTATTCGTTCAAATCAAGATGTTTTTGCTTGGACGCCCAGCGATATGCCGGGTATCCCTACAGAGTTGGCGGAATATAGCTTGCACGTTGATCCCAAGTCTAGGCCCGTGAAGCAGGGACTGAGAAAAATGAATGAGGAAAGAAGAAGGGCTATAGGCGAAGAAATTGCTCGGCTGTTGACAGCCGACTTTATCATGGAAGTATTTCACCCGGACTGGTTAGCAAATCCGGTTCTCGTGATGAAAAAGAGTAATGAGTGGAGGATGTGCATAGATTACACGAGTCTCAACAAGCATTGCCCAAAGGATCCGTTTGCCCTCCCAAGGATTGATCAGATTATAGATGCAGTGGCTGGAAGTGACCTATTATGTTTCCTGGATGCGTATTCCGGGTATCATCAGATCAAGCTCAAAAAGGAAGATTGGGAGAAAACATTATTCATAACCCCCTTTGGGGCTTTCTGTTACAAAACCATGACTTTCGGGCTAAAGAATGCTGGCGCAACTTATCAGAGATGTATACAGAAGTGCTTCGAGGACCAGATCGGGCGCAATGTTCACGCCTATATGGATGATGTGGTGATCAAGACCAGTGTAACACCTGGGGTGTTACCCTAATAGAGAGTTGTTTTTTTTTTTGCCTGCATCATATGCATCACATTGCATTGCACCATGTTTGCATCACAACTGAAAATTCAAAACAATTTAAACTTTCACCCCTTGCTCAAAATTTCCAATTTCAAACTTCCAAACTAAACCACTCATTTGTTTTTCAATAGTTTGAAATTGTTTTAATCAAATTGCCTGTTAATAAAATTTCCCCCTTTTGTTAAAAACCCTAATGGCAATTCAAAAATTCAAATCAAATCAATCTTATTTATCATATTTCAATATGGGTTTAAATATTAAGATTTGGCAAACAAATTTAAATTCAATAATGTTTGTTTAATTGCTTGAGCTTATTAACTAGAATTTGCTTTTCCAAATTTCCCAAATCAAACACTATTTGAAATTCCACTAACCACTTAAACATCAAACTAATATTTCCAATTTTGAAATCATTAACTAACCTTTGCTTTGCTTATTGTTTTGCAACTTAATAGAAATTATTTATCAAATAAAAACCCCAAACTCTATTTGAAAAGTTCAACTAACAACTTTAATTCAATTAAAATTTCCACCTTGTGAAAATAATGCTAAGATTGCTTTCATTTTTCTGTTTTTGAAAAAGTAATAAAAATATTTAATGAAATAAACCACCCCAAAACCCCCAAATCCTTTCTCTCTCTCTCCCTTTCATTCCTTTACAAAAAAAATCAAAAGGAAAAAAAAGAGAGCAAAGGAGAGAGGCAGGCCACTCCTTTCTTTTCCTTCTCCCACAGCCCATCTCCCTTCTTTTCTGCCCAAACCCACCAAGCGAGCCCACTATCCCTCCCCGTCGCTCTCTTCTTCCTCGTGGCTGTCGTCACGACAGTACGATCACAGTCTCCACCATCCGATCCCCTCTCCCCCCTCTACGATCTCCGCCGTACCATGGCTCCTCCCCCATATAGCTTCCCCTCACCCCTCTGCCTAAACCCTACCCTCTGTAACCCTAGCACCATCCTCCTGCGCCGCCGTCTCTTCCATCTCCTCCCTCTCTCTGAACCTTTCAGCTCTGAACCCAACCGCCGTCAGACACCACCTACTTCCCCTAGCTCCGATCGCCACAGCTACCTCGAGGAGCAACGGGTCCCGGGAATGGAACCGCGGCGTTCCCCTGAAGCTCCTCGCCCCCTCGCCGCTTGCTGGGAGCGGCCGCGGAGCCCGCGCCGTCGCCGGAATTCCCCTCCGTTTCTGCTCCTTTTCTGAACGACGACGACCAGCAGCAGGTAATAGCCCCTGCCTATCTTTTCCTCCTTCCCCTGTTCGCCTCCACACCCACGCACCGCACGCACGAGCACACCGCGAGCCCGCACCCCCCCCCCCCCCCCCCCGCGCAAGGAAGCTCGCCGCCGGCCTCCTTGCTCTGCTGCTCGCCTGCGTCTGCTGTCTGCACTTTTGCTGTAAAAATTCAGTTACACGCGAACGTTATGTCTTGTTCAATCAAACCCCCCTTCAATCACAACAACTTCAGTACCGCAGTGGTACTGCTCCACGGTGTGCAACGCAGCAACCCGGGATCGAATCCCCGCGGCCGCAAAGGCCCTCCTTTTTCGCGAATCCTTCCGCACTGACCACTGGGCCCCACCCGTCATACACACTCTTGCCACGCACGCACACAGTGCTCTGGGCCCCCCCGGCAGTGCCTGGGGTAAGCTATTGTGCGGTAACAAAATGCTTAACACTTTTCTGTTTTAATTCCAACTACTTTTAAATTGCAGAATTAAACCCTAAAACTAAAACTTGAATAACTTTTAATCTATAATTCCAATTAATAAAAGTTATATATGTTTGTTGTTCCAAATTTAATCATCTTTCCAAATATTCCAATTGTGTACTGTTTTGAAATTCCCAAATGCATTTAAAATTCAAATTTGAATAATTCAAATGCAAATTGCTAAATTCAATAACTAATTCATTATTAATCCAATAAATACAAATAAAATATATTTTCCATACCATTTTGAATAACCTATTCAAATATAATTTTTGTTTCATGGTTTGAATAATTTAAATTGCCTAAATAATTTAATACTTGTTTAATTCATTTAAATTTGATAAAATCATAACTTGCTCAAAATAAAATAATTTTGAACATGCAAAATATGTTTTCAAACCATCAAAGTGTGAACTTTTCAAATGTGAGTTTGAAATTATGTTTTGAACAAATAAAACTTCAATTAAATTCAAACTTTTTTCAAATCCATTTAAAACTTGTTTAATATTGTTTAATTCATAATTAAATTATCCTAATTCCAGTTTCAATATTTGAAACATGTAATCCAACTAAAATTTGATGTTCTCTTCAAATACAAATTTTGTTAATTGTTTTGAACACTTTAACTTGATGAAAACAACAATTGCTTGTGTGACATGTTTAAGTAACCAAACTTTCCACACTTAACCAATAATTTCCAAACTTGTTAAACCTTATTTCAACTGGTTCTATTGTTGTTATTTTGTTGTTTTCCTCATCCATGCATCATACTAAACCACTTTCACCTGATGATTAGTTGGAAAACAATTGTTTCAACCATAATTCATGGGCTTTTCATATGCAACTCAAATTGCATATGGGTCCATTTAAATCTGTTTATCTTGTCAACTAGTTTACTTTGATGCATCTCTAAACCTGTCATGCATCCATATCTTGATCATGCTGGATATTTTGCCGTAGTAGTAATTGTTGCATCCGGTGTTTGTTCGAGGCTCATTGCTTCTTCCCGGATAGGACGTTGAGATGATGTGAGCAACGACAAGTTCTGCTACCTTGCGGGATCTCAGGCAAGTATACTCACTTGCTGCCAAATGGCTGCCTTTCATCACTTGTTACCGATTCTTTCCGTTGTTCTTGTTCTAGCCTGTTGATACGATGCTTGTGTCTCGATCCTATTATATGTTTACCTTGCAGCCATGATATAGCCTTTTTTCCTCCACTTCCTATTAACTGTTGATTGTTTACCTCGTTGGCCTTCGTGTCGTAGCTGCATGCTTAGGGTTGCTTCTGCTCGAGTCTGTTGTCGGTTACTTCTTTTACCTTACTTATTTATGTTCTGGGGGCTCGATGTTAAACAATGAATCATGCTAATGTTATTGGTAATAATAATTTGATGATAAGGCACCGGCAGGAGGCCCTTTGTGGTTTTGAGGCCTGCTAGTGTCGACCCTAATAGGAAAAGGGTCTTGTCTACTGATCCATGATGAGCGCACTACCCGCATGTGGGAAGCGAGTATGGGCGCCCCCCTCAATTTGACTCGATTCGCATCTCGTCCAAATCGCCTCATTTAGTTCGGGTTTTCCATTTGCTGCATGCATGATCTTGCGAGCCCTTGGTACCCGGGTGGAACTTTCATAGTCGACATATAGGGGGACACGTTCTTAGAGTGCTATGAGGGTCCATTTTCTTCTGGGCTCGATTATCCGTGCGCCCAAGGTGCTTTGGGCTTGATGCGAAGAAGAGTTGAGTTGTGTTGAGTACCTCGCTTGGTGGGTTGATCCCCCGTCTGGCGGGTTATTCTTACGTGTACGGCCAAATTGGTGCAACCCTGCAGGGATAATCTTCTCGAGAAGCCGTGTTTTCCGCGGTTATGGATTACTTGGTGAAAGTACTGGCTAACAAGTACTCAGGACAACTTAAACCTAATGATTAACACTCTTACACCCAATGATTAACAACTTGACTAGTAATAGGCTTATTGACACAATAATCTGAACCATCATTAATCCAACTGTGTGAGTTATCCTCGGATTGCTTCTTCGGATAAGGGGCGAGGTCCGGGATGGGTTTGTTTGAAGTTATCTTTCAGTTGGTTACAATACTCGATCTTATCTTCTTTCTGTTAGCCGGAAGTTGTATTATCTCTCCGTAGTTGGTTAGTGCAGCCCGCTGCCGCTTCTTTGCAATAATCCCTTCCTTTTCGTTGTACCCAAAGTATTTGTATCTTGTGATGACTGGCTACGCCGGTATCTTGTGAGTATGGTTTATCCACTTGCCAGTACTTAACCGTACTGACCCACGAATCTTTTTCGTGGCTGCATATTCAATATTGCAGTCAACAGGTTTGAAGTCTGACGACGTTAGCTTGGGAATCCCTCCGGCTTGGCCTGGGCAGGGATTGGACGCTCTCGGTTATCTTCAGGACTCTTAGTCCAATTTGGATCTTGTCCGTAGCCGGACGCTATGTTGTTTCTTCCGCTGTTATTTGGATCTTTGTATTGTATCAGTTGTATCCCTGACTCGTTTGAGTCATCTTGTAAATCTCTTTTCTGTTGTTGTTGTGGATTATTCGTGAACTGTTGTAATGTTATCATAAGTGGCAACCTGGAATCGGTTATTATGCGGGTTTGGCGGGAATGCTGAAATCTGCATAGTGCCCGATCGCGGGGCGTCACAACCAGGAAAGCGGAAACATTCATCGATGATCGAAAGGAAACATTCAAGAATTTGAGAAGGTATCAGATGAAACTTAACCCTACAAAGTGCGTGTTTGGAGTTCCAGCAGGAAAATTACTCGGGTTCATTGTTTCCGAGAGAGGAATCGAGGCAAACCCGGACAAAATCAAAGCTATCCAGAGTCTGAAAAAGCCGGAAAACCTGAAGCATGTCCAGAAGCTCACGGGGTGCGTGGCAGCACTGAGCCGGTTCATATCCAGGCTCGGAGAGAAGGCAATACCTCTGTACAGGCTCTTGAGGAAATCTGATAAGTTTGTTTGGGACCAAGAAGCGGATGAAGCGTTCGAGGCACTAAAGAAGCAGTTATCTGAGGCACCATTTTTGGCAGCCCCGGGTCCCAAAGAGCCCATGCTACTGTACATTGCGGCTGGGCCCCGGGCGGTTAGCGCAGTGGTTGTTGTCGAGCACAAAGAGGATGGAAAAGATCACCCGGTCCAGAGGCCGGTTTATTATGTCAGCGAAGTATTATCGGAGGCAAAGCAGCGTTACCCACATTGGCAGAAGTTGGTTTCCGGGGTCTTCATGGCCACCCGGAAATTGAAACCCTATTTTCAGGAACACCCCATAACAGTGGTTAGCTCTATACCAATGTCGGATATCATCAGAAACTCGGACGCAACAGGCAGAATAGCCAAGTGGGCCATTGAGATGGGAGATTATCATATCAACTACGAGCCCAGGTCAGCAATAAAGTCTCAATCTTTAGTCGATTTCATTAATGATTGGACTCACACTAGCATGCCAACAATGACACCATGTGCCGAGTCTTGGGTAATGCACTTTGATGGTTCCAAGCAATATGAGGGATCAGGAGCTGGAGTGGTACTTACATCACCTAAAGGAGATAAGCTTAGCTACGTGTTGCAAATCAACTTTGATTGCTCCAACAACGTGGCCGAGTATGAAGCATTATTACACGGATTGAGAATAGCCGAGGAGATGAACATCAGGCGGATACGATGCTATGGAGATTCGGATCTTGTGGTACAACAGGTCTCAGGAACCTGGGATAGGAAGGATGCAACTGTGGCAGCATATCGCAGAGAGGTGGACAGGGTTGCCGGGTGTTTTTCCGGGTATGAGGTGGAGCATATTGACAGAAGAAAAAACGAGGCAGCAGATGCACTCGCAAGACTCGGCTCTCGCAGAGAGCCGGTTCCACCCAATGTTTTCCTGGACGAACTATGGCGGCCGTCAGTTAAAACCGAGTCTGAGAAAGAGGTGGCTAACAAAGACCCAGATTTGGAGCTCGTGGCCACAATACGCACTGTTCCCGAGTGGACAGAGTCGTTCCTGGCTTACCTATCACGGGGCGAGTTACCACAGCAGGAAGTATTAGCAAGGCAAATTCTGAGACGAGCAAAAGGCTATTCCATCATCAATGGGGAGTTATATAAAAGGAGTGCTGCAGGAGTATTTTTGCGCTGTGTAGCACCAGAAGAAGGCCGGCAGATCCTGAAAGAGATCCACGAAGGCGACTGTGGGCATCACGCATCCACAAGATCACTTGTGGCCAAAGCATATAGACACGGTTTCTTCTGGCTCACAACCCTAGCAGACGTGGAACGCTTGGTGGCAAGGTGCGATGGATGTCAAAGGTACGCTCGCCAAATACATGTGCCGGCTATGGAGTTGCAAACAATTCCTTTAACATGGCCGTTCGCTGTTTGGGGTATGGACATGGTTGGCCTCTTTCATATGTCACCTTGCAAAAAGACACATCTCTTGGTGGCCATTGATAAATTTACCAAGTGGGTTGAAGTTATGCCAGTGACCAATTGTGAAGCAATCACGGCAGTCAAGTTCTTGAAAAGGATTATCTATCGGTTTGGGTATCCTCATAGCATAATTACGGACAATGGAACCAATATGTCCCTTGGTGAGATGGAGAAATTTTGTGGGAACAATGGAATCCGGCTTGATATAGCTTCAGTAGCCCACCCACAAGCTAATGGACAAGTGGAAAGGGCAAATCAGGAGTTGCTTCGCGGATTAAAACCACGACTGCGAGTCCCATGCATCAGAGCTGCTGGCGCGTGGGTTGAGGAGTTACCTTCAGTAGTTTGGGGAATCAACACCACACCTAACAGATCTACTCAGATGACACCGTTTTTTATGGTTTATGGTGCAGAGGCAATATTGCCGAGTGATATCATCCATGACTCGCCTCGAGTATCGGCTTACGTCGAGGTGGAGAACGAGAAGACCCGGCAGGACGCCGTGGATATGCTAGAATAACACAGGGAACAAGCTCTGGAGAGATCAGCCATATATCAGCAAGATCTAAGGAGATATCATAGCCGGCGGGTTAAAACCCGGGTCTTCCAGGAAGGGGACCTGGTTCTGCGCCTGGTACAGTCAAAGGAAGGAAAACACAAGCTGTCTCCACCATGGGAAGGACCGTTCATCATAAGCCGGAATCTGCACAATGGATCGTATTACTTGGTAGATGCAAGAGAAGAGTCGGCTACTGTCAATTACACCGCTCATACGACGTCATCTATGCAAGAAAGAGAAAGACCATGGAACGTGGCTCAGCTGCGTCCCTACTACACTTAGAATAGACTAGATTCACAAGTGGAATTACACGATGTAACAGGCAGCAGGTTTCAGACGCACTCTTTTCCTATCCAGGGTACCTAAGGGGACTGGAAGGTTTTTAATGAGGCGGCTTGCTGACCTAACTTTGCTCATATCAATAAAGAGGTGGTTAAGCAGTATTCTTTTTCTGTGTATTTTTTGTCAAGTTTTTTATATTCCTGTTGTTTTTCTATTTTCTTTTCAAGGTAAGTGTTATTTATTGTTTTAGTTTTTGTTAGTAAATTGCATATATCTAGGTCTTGGGGGCTGATTGCTTGAATAGCACAGTTACAAACTCAAAGACCCGGCCACGATGCCATTAGGTTATAAGGGACGATTACTTATAATAGGTACGGCTGCAAGCTTATAACCGGACAATAGAGCCAAACTTTCTTGACTTTTCTTGCTTAAGCTTGATGTGACTCGCACAAAAGTGGCTTGCTTTGCTAGCGTGTAATTACAATCAGCCATGATGCCGAATGGGACTTGCCTGACCCTGTCTTTATACAGCTATAGCAGCATTGATCATCCACGCGAAAGCCGGCTTATAGTAAAAGAAGGTCAAAAGGGTCATCTAAACCACAAGTTATGCAGAGTACAAGGCTAACACCCGGAAACTCCAAGCATATTAAGCATAACTTCAAACCTATGTGAATGACTCTAGGTTTTGGGCCTTAGCCGAAACAATTTGTCCTTTTGGAAAAGTCCAAAACCCCAGACTCGGAAATTCGGGCCTTGGGGACTTAGGAATTTGAAAAAAGAAACAAATTATCTAGCTATTCAGCTCAAAAACCCAAAAATCCGAGTCTTGGGGACTTGGGGACTTAGAAAAAATCCACTTGTCAAAACCCATGAGACCCGGAAACCGAGTCTCGCAGAAGGAACCATAGCGAAAGTCGGAAAAATCAGGAATGAAAAAAGCTCAAAGTTAAGAAATATCAAACTCACGCAAAGGCCAGAAGGGCCATGAAAGATATTAAGGTTTTAAAACGTATTACAAACCAGGATAGTAGTATCATAAAGTGCACAGGCGCACTATCAAAAGAATAATTGTTTTAAAAAGGCCCATTGGCCGAATAAAGTGTTTGAGACGGTTGCCGATAAAAAGTTCACTCGGCCTCCTGGGTCGAGTCGTCCATCTTGCCCTTGCCCTTGGCAGCCGGGTCTTGGTCCTTGACTTGTTCTTCAGCAGTCTTTGCGGCAGAGGCATCCGGGTCAGCAGCAGAACCGGCGCGCGCGAGAGGAGGAACAACCGGCGTGGAGGTAGCTGGCGCAGAGTCGGCCTCAGCCTTCTTCTTCGCGGCCTCTTCCCTCACCCGGGCAGCTTCCGCCTTCCACCGTGCCAGCATGTCATAAGGCTTTGGAAGATCCGATGGAATTGGCTTATCCTCCGCATCATATGGCGGAACAATCAGGCTGACATCCAGGCTATCGGCAATAAGACTGGCTGAGTGACGAACTTCTTTTTGGATGGCCTTGTAGTTCTTGGCTGAAAACTTGGACCCATCATGGTTGAATTCTGGAAACCCGCCAGTGAGCTTTGCCGGCTCTAGCTTGGGAAAATATGCCTTAGCCAGAGCGATCCCCCGGGTTACTCCAACCCGGCATGATGAGCGTTTCCAGTTCTCGATCCACTCGGGGATGGTAGAGCATGCGTCAAGGAGCGTGTTCAAGCCACCATGTACAGTGCCCGGCCACTTCAAAGCTTGTAGAATCCATTTGGTCCCGGCACAGAGTTGCCGGATTGTGCTCTTTATCATCTTCAGCTTCGCTATGTCGTCCTCTTCCGGAGTCTCGTCATCCGGCCCTGCAGAAAATATCAAGGTTTAAGTAAGGAATTCTGAGTCTTTATCAAAGTGGAAAACCCGGGTTACTATTAGAAAGTCGGGAAGTATTACCAATCAGGGCACGATGAGTATCGGCAATCTGGACTGATAGCTTGGTCAGTTCGTCCTCTGCAGCGTGAGCTCTCTTTCTATACTTTCTTGCAATTTTCCCTGTCTTCTTGGCGTCAGCTTCAACCGCCTCGCGCAGCTCCGTCTCCACCTCGAGAAGCTTGGTGGTTTTAGCCAACACCTTCTCAGAATGGTCCACGTATGCCTGCGTGGAAACACAAGGAAGGGTTAGTCGGATAAAAACGAACTATCAGTCGGATATGTTATGAAAGTTCCAAGCAAATTATCAATAAGTTCACTCGGAACTTGGGGACTGGATAGATATACGGGCAATATCAGCCGGATTTACCTCGTGCTTGCCTATCAAAGCTTCAAGAATGTTTTCTTCATCAGCCCTCAGTGTGTGCAGAGCATGAAGCATTTCCGCAAAGCTCATGTCCTCAGGTTTGGTACCGGAAGAACCGGCGGCTTGGTCACTCGGAGGAGGAGTCTTTTCCGGCTTTGGAGGTGATACCCGGGTTGCCTGGGTGTCAGGTTTGGGAGTACCCATCCCTGCGCCCAGGACCTCGACATCGTCATCCTCAGATCCATCTGATGGCTTGGGAGACCCGGCTTCTTGCCTGGCCGAGTCTGTCAGGGGGTCCTTGCCCTGGTCTTCTTCCTCCTCAGCGCCGCCAGTCGTGGTGTCCATATCATCAGCCGGCTTCTCCATCGCCGGGTTATCCATGTCCACGTCGTCCGGGTCACTGATCGTGACCTGGGCGCTAAGGAAAGAAAAAAGAAACGGTCAGTAGTAATAAGTGAAGGTTATCGAAAGTGACATTATATCGTATGGAAAGAAACGTAACTTACCCAGCATTCACCACGAAGTCCACCGGGAGCTCGCTGCTAGACCCGGACGAGGCTGATAGAGATTGAGAAAGTGAGACTCGGAGTTTTCCGCGCAAAGGGTGATTGGGAGAAGGATATCTTTTGAGTGAATCGAAAGGACATGATTGGGAAGTACCGGCACGGCGAACTGGGGACCCGGGTTGAGGGGATCCTCACCCGGGGAATTCCGGGTCACCCTACGCTTGGCTGGAGGCGGATCCTTCAAGTTTGGTGAGTTGGATAGTTGTTGGTTAAGCTCACGCATATTAGCAAAAGAATAGGGTTTGGAGGACATGGAGGAGTAGGGAACCTTGAAAACGACCCCTCGGGGTTTCCTCTAGGCCCCGACTTCAACTTCCGGCTCGGCCTCGCTCTTGTCGCTCTCGGTCTCCTCCGGGTCTCCCTGGTCATCCTTGTCCTCCCTATCCTCCAATCCTGAGAAGCATAGTACACAGTCGGAAAAAGAAATGTGTGGAAAAACAAGTTGACAGAAAGTAAAATGGGTGAAACCCGGATGATACCTTCGCCGGTGTCAGCTGGCTCTTCTTCCTCTTCCGGGTTTTCGGAGGTGGGGGGAGTATCGATCTTCCAGAAGGCGCTGCCTGCCTGAGATAAAAGTATGAAGATGAAAGTTAATAGTTGTATCAAGTGAAAGTACAAGAGTAAAAGAATAAGTGCCGGATCTTACCGCAGGAGCCGGGCTATCTCGAGTATACGGATCTAAGCCGGCTATGTTCTTGATCACTTCCACCTTCTCAGTCAGGAAGCTTTTGATGATCTTGTTTGTGTCGCCAGCCGGATAGTTCCGCGAAGAGTAGCGGAGCGCATCCGTAACATGTCCGGAATATTCGGACATCAGTTTAGGCCGGATGGAGTTGGGTTGGATTCGGAAGTCTACCCAGGTCTTAACTAAATTAAGCCCAAGGAAACCCTGGGCGGAAAGGACAGCTATCTTGGCTAGGAAGGGCTGGATGGACTCTCTGTCCGACTCAGAGGCGAAGGCGTGAAAAGTGTCGGATAAGTCTAAGAGGCCCTCGGAGAAACCCGGCAATTTCCTCTCGCCGGGTGGGGAGGTGTTCTGACAGTAGAAAAAAGACTTTTGCCAATGCTTAACATGAGAGTTAAGGCTCAGAGTCTGCATAGGCGAATTTTTGCGGCGTTGAATGGAAATTCCGCCACAGGCCAAGAGGGCCCCGTCACCGCTTTCGCGGCACGGTTTGCATTGGAACAGTTCAAGGAATAAGGCAAGGTTCGGGGAGATGCACATGTATGATTCACAGAGGACTATGAAGTGGGTTATATTTAACATAGAGTTAGGCCCTATGTCAAAGACCCGGAGGCCGTAGTGGCTAAGGAGTTCGCGAAAAAAGGAGTGACCTGGGGGACGGAATCCCCGGATCACGTGCTCTACGAAACAGATTACCTAATCCGGGCCAGGGGAGGGCCGGGTCTCATCTCCCGGAACTCGCCAGTGGATCTCCTTATGAGAAGGGAGGACGCCTGACTCGGCGAGCTCGTCCAGCTTGGCCCGGGTCACGGTGGACCTAGCCCAATTGGCCGATATGGACTGAGTCGGCTTAGCTTTGGCCGGCTGTTTTCACTTGTTCTTGGGAGCCATCTGTTCGGTCTACAAAACACAAGGTGAAGAGTGCAGAACATGAGTAACTAAGACCCGGAAACTACAGGTTATCCGAGTATCAACAAGCAGTTACGGAAACTACAGGTTATCCGAGTATCAACAAGCAGTTACGGGAATTACTGGTAATCCGAGTATCAGTGAGCAATTATGGAAGAGGGTTGATTGTCCGGTTAACTAGAGGGTAAACTGAAAGACCCGGAAAAGGTGGATTATCCGGGTATCGAAGAACCACTACGGAGAATTTTTGACAGTTTGCATCTAGGCGAAGAAATTTACGGAGAAATCTACGAAGAAATTTATGACTATGAGTAATAGAAGAGTGCTGTCGTGCCTAGCTTATGTGATTGAACGATAAAAAGTAAGGCATGAGAGATTCAAATCGATGCAAATCAAGAAGATAACCAAAGGGCGGACCTAGATCCAATCTAGTTCGAGCAAAAAGCTTGAAGGTAAGATTCATGGTGGGAAGCTTACCGGCGAGGTCCGGAGGAGGTTGCGGCGGTGGCAAATGACGCAGCCGCGGTGGCCTGCGGGATCTCCCGACGGGCAGCTCGAGGGCGCGGCGGCGGAGGCTGACGGCGGCGCGGCGTGAATCGAGGACGAGCGCAGATGGCGGCGGCTCGGTTCCGGCGGCGCGTCCGTGGGCTCCGTGGTGGCGCGTTGGTGAGCTTGAGTGAGGGGGCACCGGAGAGGAAGGAGATGGAGGAGGAATGAGACGTTAGGTTTAGGTTACCCCCCAAGGCCCTTATTTATAGATGCGGATGGGGAAACCTAGGCTGGCGAGCGGGAACCAAAAATTTCGGAGCAGGATACCCGTCCGGATTTTCTGGGATAAGCATTAAAGTACCCGTGCGCGATATCCGGAAAGGATCAGAAGCAAATCACTCCTGCAATATTCGGGCTAATTAACGAGCAAAGAAAGCCGGGTCTTCTACGTTTTCCTCGGAGTGTTGACCCGGGAAAATGAAGGTGGATTCGGAGAAAGCCGGGTTGCTATATGGACCACCAGTGGAGTTAGGCCTAGCTGTTTATCGAAGCAACCTAACCTGGCCTTTGTGAATTTGTATGTTTGTTATTTTTGCAGGGAATAGCGTGCGTTTCAAGGAGGATCCCATGAAGCCCAAGCTATTCTGGGGACTACTGATGGAGGGATGATAACCCGGTAGGCTAATGCCAAGGTGTAACTCGGCCCAAGGGGAGATGCGCAAGATCCAGCTTAAGGAAAGGGAGTTTCTAGAAGGCCCAAGAGTGTAGGCCTCGTAACCCGGATTGTGGGTTCCAATAAGGAAACTTAGGGTCTGTAAGCGGTGCCCGGGTAGGACTCCGAGTATGCCTTGGATAGGAAGCCAGGGGGTCCGGATATTATATAAGACGGCCCTTAGGGATAGATTAGACACGAGACACACGAGATTCACTAGCTATTCAAGTATCCTTTGTAATACCAGACTTGAGATAATAAGATCTAGATCGAAGACTCGGCGACTTGATTGCCGGCTACCAGATCGTTTCCTCACCATGATTTCCCCTGAGAAAAACCCTCTCCCAAACACCAGAGTCGATTTACCCCAAGATAAGTTACCCCTGGTAACGTCTGCCGTGACTATCCCACGACAGAAAGCCCCCTTAAATAGGTCCCCACAAAAACTAGCCGTTTGTGTGCAGAGTAGACCGGAATATCCGGTTCAAAACTGGACCGGAATATCCGGTCCAAAGTAAATAATCCGGTACAAATAATCCGGCCCATGCCAGTGTGAAATATGGTCCGAAAATTGCCCAAACCGGAATATCCGGTATGCCCCGAATAATCCGGTTCAAATAATCCGCTTCATTCCAGAAAGTTTTGACTCCGGTCCTTAGCCGTTTTCGAGCAAAAACTCCACAACCGGAATATCCGGTTTGAGATGAATATTCCGGTTCCAAATAATCCGGCTCATCTCTGTCCCGAATATGGACCATCCTAACCGGAATATCCGGTTGCCCGGAATAATCCGGTTAGAATAATCCGGTTGAGTTCTGAAACAGAGAGGCTGAACTAGAAACCCCATAACTTTTGCAAATGAATTCCGAATGAGATAAATCCAATTGCATTGGAAAGATAACAGCAAGGTGAAAATATTGATACCTCAAAGTATGGAGAAGTTACCACACATGGAAGGTGTGGGAACATTCTAAAATACGAACGGGATATTTTCACCACCGAAAACGCAACAAGTTTTTCTTACGAAATCCGTTTTCGAGAAACCAAGGCTTGTCATGAAGATCACGACAAGCACTAAAACCCAAAGGAGAGAAAAGGCAAATAAGAACCAAGAAAGATGATATGCAAAGTATGCAAAGGTTTGAGCTCTCCATAACGATTCGATCGAGTTACTCACTTGAGAGCCCCTCTTGATAGTACGACTATCTATCCTATAACCCGGTCTCCCAAAGACACGAGACCGGTAAAATAGAAAACCTATCAAGATTATACCTTTGCCTTGAGCATTCCACTTGAGCTAGATGATGACAATCTTGACTCTCTCAAGTTGGATCTTCTTTCTTGATTGCGCTTGCTAGCACAAACTCCGCTTGATGAAGACTTGCAAGTTGCTCCCCCATACACCATTATGGGAGAGACCCTTCGGCAAATCTTTACAAGGCCACAATCTCCAAAAGGGTGGCAAGCATAAAGCATAGGATATCTTCTAGATGCTTCACTTGAGCTTCCACGTCAAGCTAGATGACAAACACCGCTTGACGACGACATAGACCATGGGCTATATGAAATCTTCCTTTTGATTCATGCCCATGAAAAGATACCTAACCACACATAGAGATGCGACACACCCATATCATGGGTTAGTTCACAAAGCTATATTGACAATTGCTTACCATACCATGAGATACACAATCCCACTTGGTACAACTTGTAGCTTTGTGTGTTGATCGCTTGCTTGATCAACCTTGTATCTTTGCTTCTCACTTCTAAAGATGATGTCTTGAAGATGATAATGAAAGATCACCTAATCATTTTCTTCAAGACATACTAGCAATAAGCTCAACTCAAACCAAGACCATTCTTCATATAAATCCATAAATATAACAATGGCCATCAAGGAAGCTAATAGAGTTCAACACATGAACTCCATTATTTCCTACGGACAAGATCTACAAGGATAACTCAATGCAAACATTAGTCCATAAGGATTGTCATCAATTACCAAAACCACATATGGGGGAACCATGCGCTTTCAACCAGTCACCAACAACACCCAAGTGACAATAGGCACCTCGTATCCTGCTGCTGGTACGCCAATTAAATTATAGACATAGGTAATCCTTCAGCTCGTTCTCTTTTTTTTGTGTGTGTGTGGAATAATCTCTTACCAATTTCATGTAGGGTCGATGTCGATCTTCAATCATCGAATTAAAACGAGCAGATGGCGAACATAGGACGTATGGAAGCCATCTCCATATAATCTCCTATAAATAAGAGGAAACTGATAATGCTGACGGCGTGGTGGATCTGGAAACACCGCAACGCGGCTGTCTTCGACAACGCGTGCCCCTCGACGGACTGCCTCATCGCCTTGATCAAGGCTGAAGCTCTCGAGTGGGCCTCTGCGGGTGCCAAGGCCCTGCGGCAGCTCATCCCCTAGATAGGTTGTGTGGGTTGAGTTGTACGACGTGGTGTTACCCTTTTTAGGGCTTGTACATATTACTCTATTTTTCTATCAATGCATCGAAACGCAAAGCTTTTGCGTTTTCGCGAAAAAATAAGAGGAAACTGATACTTTTTTTAATAAGGCACCATCTCATCTCACATATTCATTTAATTTTTGTTCTTTAACCAAAAATAAAAGTTTCAAAAGTTTTGAAAATAATTGTGGATGTAGTCAATGGTATCCTATAAGTATGCAAAATCACAACGCAAAATTATTTCTATTTCATGATACACAAAAATGACAAAATCTTATAATTTCGGAGAGATGAAAATGTCCACTCAAAACTCTCCATTTTTTATTTTTATGTGGCTCACAACACTATGTATTTCAAACTAAAATTTTACGCGTTTGTAGGATACATCATTAAGATTATCATGGATCTTTTTCACATTTTTAAAACACTTGTAACTATGATTTTTTTTTTCACATTTTAAAATACAAGGATCATTGGAATTTTGGGAGCCAAAAATCTCTACTCAAATGCATGTTTACTATTCGCACGTGGCCTTTGGTGATATTGTGAGAAGACTCCATTTTGGTGATATCTCAAAGAGAGATGGACTCCAAATGGTGATATCTTCAAAGTGTTATGATAGATGTTTGAGCTCTACACTAAACAAAATTCAAGTCTTCACTTGAATTAACAATTTGCGAAATTCATTACAACATAACCACGATGGATCTTAATTTACCAAATGTAAGTTAATATTCTCTGGTTTACGTGTATAGGTAAATGTGAAGGGAATATGCCCGAGAGGCAATAATAAAGTGTTTATTATATATTATTCCTTGTTTATGATAGATGTTTATTTCTCATGCTAGAATTGTATTAACCGGAAACGTTGATACATGTGTGACTAATAAACAAACCGACGTTCCTAGTGAAGTCTCTCTTTTAACTAGCTCGTTGATTAAACAGATGATCAAGGTTTCCTGATCATGAACATTGGATGTTGTTAATAACGGGATCATGTCATTAGGAGAATGACATGATGAACTCAAACCCTAACTAAGTATAACAATACGATCAAGTCATTTAGTTTTGTTGTTATATCTTACATTCGAAGTAACATTATTCCTTAGACCATGAGATCATGTCAATCACTAATACCGAAAGAATACTTTGATGACATCAAACGTCACACCGTAAAAGGGTGACTATAAAGGTGGCATTGGATATTCGGAAAGTGTTGGTTGAAGCTCATGGATCGAGAATGGGATTTGTCCATCCAATATGACGGATAGATATACTCAGGGCCCTCTCGGTGATATCACATCGACACCGCTTGCAAGCAAGTGATATGATCACAAGGATGTTATATCACGGGAACGAGAAAAGAGTACTTGTCGGATAACGAGATCGAACAAGGTATAATGGATACCGATGATCGGATCTCGGACAAGTAATATATCGTGAGACAAAGGGAAATCGTTACGACGTTGAAAGGTTCACACGATCACGAGAGTCATCGTTGAATATATAGGAGTCATCACGGTTTTCTAGACCGCGCTGTTGATTATTGATCGGATAGGAGTCTCGATCATGCCTATAATATTCACGAACCGTAGGGAGACACACTTAAGGTTCGATGAAGCGTTTAGAGAGGATACGGAATACCGAAGAATATTTTGGGCAGCTCCGGAATTTTTTCGGGGAAAATTGAAATAGTTCAAGGGGTTTTTTGTCGAACGGTTGTTAATAGAATTAACAAATGTTTCGAGGTGTTGCATGAAAATGTTTGTTAATGGAATTAACAAATATAAATAAAGAAATAAAAATGTTTTATTTATTTATTAAAGAAAAACCTTTGGATTTTCCAAGTGGGAAATTAAGGGATTTTTGAGTGGGTTTGAGTGGAGCTTCCACTCACATGAAGAGAGGAAGGGGTGGGGGCACCCATGGCTGGCCGCACCCCCCTCTTGGGCTGCCTCCCCCTCCCCTATAAAAGGAGGGTGAGGGCTCTCTCTTCTATACACACTTGCCCACACATTTTTCCTTCCACCCGCTGCTCCATTCCATGGTCTCCGGCTTGGCGAATCCCTGACCGTGGGATTCTTCACCACCACCACGCCGTCGTGCAGCTGGAATTCCGGAGGGATCCTCTACTTCCGCAACCCGCTGGAACGAGGGAACGGAAGTCTTCATCGAGCTGAACGTGTGACCGATTACGGAGGCACCGCCGGATTGCGGTGCTCTTCTTCTCGCTCGGGATAGGCGTGAGAACGACTACGCCAACCACAAGATCTTTTCTCGTACCACTTTGAGTCTTCGAGGGTATGTTATCTCAAGACTCTCTTTCTCCCCGTTGCCTTTCATCTCATAGATTAGATCTTGGTCATTCGGGTTTATCGCGTGTAGGAAAATTTTTGTTTTCTATGCTACGTTCCCCTTCAGTGGTATCAAAGCCGGATCTATGCGTAGATGAATTGTACGGGTAGAACACATAGGAGTATGTGGGCGTTGATGATCATGTTTTTGTCTCTTTGAGTATTTTATGATCTTAGTGGCATAGTAGGATGAAGCTGCCCCGGACTAAGTTTACGTGTACTACGTACGCGAGAATTGTCTCACATGTGACTAAGGGGGTGTCCGTTTCTCCTACTATAGTTAAGATCTAATCTACAAAGGGTTGTTAAAAATATGTTTTATCAACGTTGTGGTTCTTGTACGTAGGTATGGACGGTTCTATCCTCGTAAGCCCAAAGCCACGTAAAACATGCAAAAATAAATTAGAGGTGTCTAACTTGTTTTTGCAGGGCATGTGATGTGATATGGTCAATGTTACAAATGTTATGTATGAGATGATATCTTTTATAAATTATTGACATACCGGCTGGAGCCATATGGTTGTCTTATTTTATGGCCTGCGTGCTGTATGTCATATCCATGTGATATGTTGTAATGGACAATCAAGATGGAGGTACCACGGACATTGGTGCCACGCCGGTGGAATGATGGAGATCATACCATGATGCACAAGATGGAGATCAAGTGCAAGAAGGACCATATCATATCACATTATCCATGCATGTGATGTTTATCCTTTTATGCATCTTATTTTTCTTAGATCGCGACGGTAGCATTATAAGATGATCCCTCTCACTTAATATCAAGACAATAATGTGTTCTTCCTTAAGTATGCACCGTTAAGAAAGTTCGTCGTTTCGAGACACCACGTGATGATCGGGTGTGATAGACTCAACGTTCGCATACAACGGGTGTTTTCAAGCCTAGCATGTACAGACATGGCCTTGAAACACATGCAATACAACGGTTCTACTTGGCGAGCCTAGCATGTATAGACATGGCCTCAGAACACGTAACCGAAAGGTAAAGCATGAGTCATATGAATGATATGATGAACATGTTGATGTTCGCCTTTGCAACTGCACCGTCTCACGTGATGATCGGTTTCGGTGTAGTGAATTTGGTTCGTGTAATCACTAAAGACAACTAAGAGGGATGTTGTTTTTGAGTGGGAGTTCATGGGATAATTTCAGAATTAACTTGAACTTAATTTATCATAAACATAGTCTAAATAGTCTTTGCAAATATGTTGTAGATCATGGCACCACCTACCTTCAATTTCAATATGTTCATGGAGAAAGAGAAATTAGCGAACAATTGTAACAGCCCAAGTATGAAAACCAACCCCTTAGAATGTTTGTTGCATGTTTATTAAAGTATTGCATCATGTCATCATGTTGTTTGCATCTGTTTCTAAATTGTTGCATTTGTTTTCCACTGTTTTCACAACTCAAATTCAAACCTTATTCAAACCATGTTTTCATACTTGTTCTGTTACAACTTTTGGAATAAAAATAACAAGTGAAAACAACCAAATTGTTCCATTTTATTCCTTGTTGATAACTCCTTAATTTGTTGGTTTACTCAAACCATTAATCAATCAAATAATTCAATCAATAATTCCAAATCATTTCCAATTTCAAACCAAATCTCAAAACCTTACATTTTTGAATCCATGAAGTTCACCACTAATTTGTATTCTTAAATCACTTTTAAAACCCTAGGGGAAACCCTATTGAAAATGCCTTGTTTTTCTCATATTAATTAATATTGCGAATTTCAATTAATTTGGTTTAAATCTTAAACAGCAAGCAAACATTTAAAATTTTGTAAACCAAAGCTACCAAGTGGTTGCATTTCAACTAAGGAATCTACCCTAAATTTTTTCTAAATTTTTCAATAACCAAAACCTATTCTTATCTCCCATTTTTGGTTTCAGCAAAAAAAAAAAAAAAGAAACAAAATAACAAAAGAGAAAAGGGCGCAGCACCTAAGCCTACCCCGGCCCAGCCCAACTATCCTACCGCTTGGCCCAGTACCCCCCTCCATCGCTGTTTTCTTCCTCACGGTGACGTCAACTGTACGAACACCTTCAGAGCCATTCGATCCAGCTCTCCCCTCCTCGATGCTCGCCGTACGAGCTCACTCACCCCTATATCTAACCTACCCACAGCTAGCCCAACCCTAGAAACCCTAGATACCTAACCCTAGCCGCCACCCTCTCTCTTCTCTCCCATCTTTCCTCCTCTCTGTACCCACAATTCACTGAACCTCACCACCGAGCCCTCCCATGGCCGAAACTTTGACTCCTTGGCGCCTCCAAGGTGGCCCTCTCCGAGGATCCCCGATGGCGGGAATGGAAACGCTGGAGCTCCAGCTTCCTCCCCATCCCCTCGGTTTGGGCGGGGACGAACCCCATCGCCGGCGCCATCTCCCCCATCGCCGGCGCTCTCCACTGCCTGCACCTCCCCTGCACCGACTCCCTCTGCTCCGCCCGCCTCCTTCCCCTCGAGGGCACCAGGTGAGGCCATCCCCCTCTCGCCTCCTCCCTCTCCTCCCTCATCTCCCCTTGAACCGCACCCCCACGGCCGCACCTCTCCGGCGATCGCCCCTGCCCATCGCTGCTTCTCTCTGTCGCTGGCCGAGTCTCTGTCGAGGTACAGGTGCGTTACCTGTTCGGTTCAGTTCGAATTCAGAAAACCATCCCGCAACCACAGCCCATAACCACACACTGCCCCACCTGTTACAAACACAAGCAGCAGCACAACTGGTTTGGTTCCCCTTGTGCAGTCAAGAGGTGGGGGGATCGAATCCCACCTCCCACCAATAAAACAAACTTTTATTTTTTTGCAAGGTTTTGGTACTGGAACTTCCAGCATTTCACCAACAGGCCCCTGGAAATTAATTCTAGCCCTGCACAAATTTTTTTCCAAGTCCCTGGTTCAATAAAAAATGGCAGATTTGCACCCAATTTTGGAAATTGCATAGATAAATCATCCTAACTCCAAATTCAACATTTTTAATATTTTTTCTGTACCAAATTAAATACTCTAACCAAATATAAAATTTGTTTACTGTTTTGAATATTTTAAATTGGTGCAATATTTGAAAACTTGTCAAATTCACTTAAATTTGCAAAATTCATAACTTGTTCATAAAAATTCCAAATTTCACAAACCAAATATGTTTTCCAATCAATTTTTCATGTACTTTCCAAATATAAATTTTGTTTGCTGTTTTGAATAATTTAAATTGCTGAAAACAACTGTTTCTTGTTTATTGCATTTAAAATTGCCAAAATAATAACTTGCTCATTTTAAATCCAATTTCAACAAATGAAATATGTTTTCCATACCATTTTGAATAACCTTTTCAAATATAATTTTTGTTTCCTGTTTTGAATAATTAAAATTGCCTAAACAATTTAAATCTTGTTTAATTCAATTAAAATTGTTAAATTTATAACTTGATCAAAACAAATTCTTTTGGGACATATAAAATATGTTTTCCAACCCTAAAAGTATAAACTTTTTAAATATGAATCTCACTTAATGTTTTGAACAAATAAAAATTCAGTTAAGTTCATGTTTGAATTAAATTCATTTAATTCTTGCTTACACTTGTTTAATTCATCAATAAATCATTTGAAATCCTTTTTCAACAAGTGAAACATGTATTCCAACTAAAATCTTGTTTTCTTTTCAATTATAAACTTTGTTATCTATTTTGAACATTTAAAATTGGTGAAAACAACAAATGCTTGTGTGGCACCTTTAAGTAACCAAAATTTCCTAAATTAATAAATGAATTTCCAAACTTGTTAAACCTTATTTCTATTTGGTGCTATTGTTGTTATTTTGCTGTTTTCCTCATCCATGCATCATGCTAATCCACTTTCATATGATGATTAGTTGTAAAACAATTAATTCAACCATAATTCATGGGCTTTCCATATGCAATCCAATTGCATATGGGTCCATTTAATCCTGTTTCTATCTTGTCAACTAGTTTATTTTGATGCACCCATTAACTTGACATGCATCATCTTTGATTGTGCACAATGCCATGATAATGATTGTTTATCTTTCTGCCTTTTTTGTTTGCTTCTTCTCGGATACACGACGACGTTGAGACCGACGATACTTACGACACCCCTTCTAAGGAGTTAGCTCAGTACCAGGCTACTGGGTTTTGCAGGCAAGTTATCACTCACATGAACCACTGTGTTCCTTTCAACATTGGTTACCGATACTTTCCGTCGTTCTTTTCTGCTAGCCTTAGTAGTAGTTGTTTCTGTTACGAACCTATCACATGAATCCTTTAACCCTGATACTGCCTCACCTCCATACCCATAACCTTTGTTTGAGCCCGTGTCTTACTAGCATGCTGAAGTTGTTTTGCTCGAGTCTGTTACCCGTTACTTTCTGTTACTATTTTACTATGTTCTGGGGGCTCGATGTTAATCAATCAATCATGCTAATGATATTGTTAAATAATAATTTGATGATAAGGCACCGGCAGGAGGCCCATGAGAGGTTTTGAAGCCTGCTAGTGTCGACCCTAATAGGAAAAGGGTCTTGTCTACTGATCCATGATGAGCGCACTACCCGCATTTGGGAAGCGAGTATGGGCGCCCCCCTCAACTTGACCTGATTCGCATCTCGTCCAAATCGCCTCATTTAGTTCGTGTTTTCCATTTGCCGCATGCATGTTTTTGCGAGCCCAGGCCAGGGTGGAACTTTCGTAGTCGGCATATAGGGGGACACGTTCTTAGAGTGCTATGAGGGTCCATTTTCTTCTGGGCTCGATTAGCCGTGCGCCCAAGGTGCTTTGGGCTTGATGCGAAGAATGGTTGGTTGTGTTGAGTACCCCGCTTGGTGGAAGGGCCTTTCCATCTGGCGGGATATTCATGAGTGTACGGCCAAATTGGTGCAACCCTGCAGGGATAATCTTCTCGAGAAGCCGTGTTTTCCACGGTTATGGATTACTTGGTGAAAGTACTGGCTAACAAGTACTCAGGACAACTTAAACATAATGATCAAACATGTTACACCCAATGATTAATAACTTGACTAGTAATAGGTTGATGACACAATAACTTGATTCACCTTTAATACAACTGTGTGAGTTATCCTCGGATTGCTTCTTTGGATAAGGGGCGAGATCCAGGATGGGTTTGTTTGAAGTTATCTTTCAGTTGGTTACAATCCTCGATCTTATCTCCTTTCTGTTAGCCGGAAGTGGTAGAATCTCTGTAGTTGGTTAGCGCAGCCAGTTGCAGCATCTTTTATATCCCCTTTCCTCCGTTGAACCCAAGGCATTTGTGCTTGGTGTTGACGGGTTACACTTTGGTGAACTGTGAGTCTTGCTTGCCAGTACGTTTATGTACTGACCCCTTTGGGGCTGTGGTTTCCGCAGACCTACGTTTCCGAGGATCTACATGGTGGCTACTACGTGGAGTATGACGAGACTGCTGACGAGTAGATAGCGGACCCGGGCAGGATCCGAGACTTCGTGGATGGGCTCCGTCTGTTTGTTCCCGGCCTCTTAGGCCTATTTGGTTCTTGTCTGTACTCAGACTTGTTGAATGCTTCCGCTGTATTGTAATGATGTATTGTTGGGGCATGTGCCCTCTGACTGAGTGTATTTGCTATCTCTGCTCTAATGAGAGCTATTTGCAACTTATTTCAATCTTTTGTGTCGTAGCGATCTGTTGTGATATCAGTTGTTCAACACCGTTGACGTACCATGTGTGTATGGTTTGAAGTACGTCGACGGAAGTGCCTTTGATCTCTAGTGGATAGTTTACATCGACGATGGAATAGCAGGGCTTGTGTTGTCGCGCATAAGCGCAGGCCTACCAGGAAGCTGGGACGTGGGAGCAGTTATGCCCCATAATCCAAGCATCTGCTATCCAGTTCGTACGGTGAGTATCCCCTAGAAATCAGGGTGCGACAAATGGTATCAGAGCCTGTCTGCCCGTAGGATCCCTTTTTACTGGTCGCAGTTGAGTCTAGAAACTATTTTGTAGCTATATAGGAAAAATGAAACGTGAGAGTAGGAATTCTGTTCTTTTTCTTCTTTTCCCCACCCACCCTCCCTTTTCTGGTAAGGAAGTGCAACGTTGTTTTCCCTTCTCATCTAAACTTTCAAGTTAGGATTTCACGAATCCTGGTTTCTCTAGGATGGTTATATCTACTAGACCATAGGAATGGAGGTGGTTGTGACATGATTTATCATGTTGCCTACTCATGATTGAGAACGGTGGCAAATAGGCCCCGGAAGCAGATCCTCTATTCCTTAAGCAGTAGATATTGATCCTTTAGAAGCCCGGATGGGTTTTCCGTAGTACCTCAGGAGTTTTGTTCTCGTTTTCCCCGATGTTGATATCCTGTTCTTCTCAACATCCTTTTCGTCCGTTGAAATCTTGTTGTTGGTTTCCACTTCAAATCTTCTACCGGCGTCTAATCAAAACTTCCTCGTAAACTATTATCCAGTTAAAGTGTTATTTGATACCGGAGCATCACATTCCTTTGTGTCAACAATCTTTCCACAACATACAACCCAATTCTGGTTCCACTAAGCAATCAAAACTCTGTTCACTCTTCGGGATCTCAAATGTTGACTTCCAAGTTCAGTCATAGAAATCAAATTCTAAATGGGAGGCCACATATTCCTCGTTACTCTCATGTTGATGATTCTGACATTGATGATTATTCCTGGTGTTGCATTGATGTCAATAACTCTGTTCCACCATTCTAGCCAGATAATCTATTCTCCAAAGGAATCAAATTCTATCCAGCTATACATCCTCCATACAAAACATATACCTCTACTAATATTGTTCCGGTGGTTTCCAAATTCCCTGATATCTTTCCAGAAGAGTTGCCAGGAATTCCTATTGTTTTCAACTTCCAGTTAAACTATCCAATGTGCACGATGTGTTTCACGTGTCACAGCTCAAGTGGATCTTCCCAAGAAGTTTCCGGACCTTTTATTTTCTCAGTAGGAATCTCGGGGCGCGATTCCTTCAAGGGGGGCGTTTTGTAACATCCCAAGTATGAAAACCATCCCCTTAGAATGTTTGTTGCATGTTTATTAAAGTATTGCATCATGTCATCATGTTGTTTGCACTAAATTATTGCATTTGTTTTCCACTGTTTTCACAACTCAAATTCAAACCTTATTCAAACCATGTTTTCATACTTGTTCTGTTACAACTTTTGGAATAAAAATAACAAGTGAAAACAACCAAATTGTTCCATTTTATTCCTTGTTGATAACTCCTTAATTTGTTGGTTTACTCAAACCATTAATCAATCAAATAATTCAATCAATAATTCCAAATCATTTCCAATTTCAAACCAAATCTCAAAACCTTACATTTTTGAATCCATGAAGTTCACCACTAATTTGTATTCTTAAATCACTTTTAAAACCCTAGGGGAAACCCTATTGAAAATGCCTTGTTTTTCTCATATTAATTAATATTGCGAATTTCAATTAATTTGGTTTAAATCTTAAACAGCAAGCAAACATTTAAAATTTTGTAAACCAAAGCTACCAAGTGGTTGCATTTCAACTAAGGAATCTACCCTAAATTTTTTCTAAATTTTTCAATAACCAAAACCTATTCTTATCTCCCATTTTTGGTTTCAGCAAAAAAAAAAAAAAAACAAAATAACAAAAGAGAAAAGGGCGCAGCACCTAAGCCTACCCCGGCCCAGCCCAACTATCCTACCGCTTGGCCCAGTACCCCCCTCCATCGCTGTCTTCTTCCTCACGGTGACGTCAACTGTACGAACACCTTCAGAGCCATTCGATCCAGCTCTCCCCTCCTCGATGCTCGCCGTACGAGCTCACTCACCCCTATATCTAACCTACCCACAGCTAGCCCAACCCTAGAAACCCTAGATACCTAACCCTAGCCGCCACCCTCTCTCTTCTCTCCCATCTTTCCTCCTCTCTGTACCCACAATTCACTGAACCTCACCACCGAGCCCTCCCATGGCCGAAACTTTGACTCCTTGGCGCCTCCAAGGTGGCCCTCTCCGAGGATCCCCGATGGCGGGAATGGAAACGCTGGAGCTCCAGCTTCCTCCCCATCCCCTCGGTTTGGGCGGGGACGAACCCCATCGCCGGCGCCATCTCCCCCATCGCCGGCGCTCTCCACTGCCTGCACCTCCCCTGCACCGACTCCCTCTGCTCCGCCCGCCTCCTTCCCCTCGAGGGCACCAGGTGAGGCCGTCCCCCTCTCGCCTCCTCCCTCTCCTCCCTCATCTCCCCTTGAACCGCACCCCCACGGCCGCACCTCTCCGGCGATCGCCCCTGCCCATCGCTGCTTCTCTCTGTCGCTGGCCGAGTCTCTGTCGAGGTACAGGTGCGTTACCTGTTCGGTTCAGTTCGAATTCAGAAAACCATCCCGCAACCACAGCCCATAACCACACACTGCCCCACCTGTTACAAACACAAGCAGCAGCACAACTGGTTTGGTTCCCCTTGTGCAGTCAAGAGGTGGGGGGATCGAATCCCACCTCCCACCAATAAAACAAACTTTTATTTTTTTGCAAGGTTTTGGTACTGGAACTTCCAGCATTTCACCAACAGGCCCCTGGAAATTAATTCTAGCCCTGCACAAATTTTTTTCCAAGTCCCTGGTTCAATAAAAAATGGCAGATTTGCACCCAATTTTGGAAATTGCATAAATAAATCATCCTAACTCCAAATTCAACATTTTTAATATGTTTTCTGTACCAAATTAAATACTCTACCCAAATATAAAATTTGTTTACTGTTTTGAATATTTTAAATTGGTGCAATATTTGAAAACTTGTCAAATTCACTTAAATTTGCAAAATTCATAACTTGTTCATAAAAATTCCAAATTTCACAAACCAAATATGTTTTCCAATCAATTTTTCATGTACTTTCCAAATATAAATTTTGTTTGCTGTTTTGAATAATTTAAATTGCTGAAAACAACTGTTTCTTGTTTATTGCATTTAAAATTGCCAAAATAATAACTTGCTCATTTTAAATCCAATTTCAACAAATGAAATATGTTTTCCATACCATTTTGAATAACCTTTTCAAATATAATTTTTGTTTCCTGTTTTGAATAATTAAAATTGCCTAAACAATTTAAATCTTGTTTAATTCAATTAAAATTGTTAAATTTATAACTTGATCAAAACAAATTCTTTTGGGACATATAAAATATGTTTTCCAACCCTAAAAGTATAAACTTTTCAAATATGAATCTCACTTAATGTTTTGAACAAATAAAAATTCAGTTAAGTTCATGTTTGAATTAAATTCATTTAATTCTTGCTTACACTTGTTTAATTCATCAATAAATCATTTGAAATCCTTTTTCAACAAGTGAAACATGTATTCCAACTAAAATCTTGTTTTCTTTTCAATTATAAACTTTGTTATCTATTTTGAACATTTAAAATTGGTGAAAACAACAAATGCTTGTGTGGCACCTTTAAGTAACCAAAATTTCCTAAATTAATAAATGAATTTCCAAACTTGTTAAACCTTATTTCTATTTGGTGCTATTGTTGTTATTTTGCTGTTTTCCTCATCCATGCATCATGCTAATCCACTTTCATATGATGATTAGTTGTAAAACAATTAATTCAACCATAATTCATGGGCTTTCCATATGCAATCCAATTGCATATGGGTCCATTTAATCCTGTTTCTATCTTGTCAACTAGTTTATTTTGATGCACCCATTAACTTGACATGCATCATCTTTGATTGTGCACAATGCCATGATAATGATTGTTTATCTTTCTGCCTTTTTTGTTTGCTTCTTCTCGGATACACGACGACGTTGAGACCGACGATACTTACGACACCCCTTCTAAGGAGTTAGCTCAGTACCAGGCTACTGGGTTTTGCAGGCAAGTTATCACTCACATGAACCACTGTGTTCCTTTCAACATTGGTTACCGATACTTTCCGTTGTTCTTTTCTGCTAGCCTTAGTAGTAGTTGTTTCTGTTACGAACCTATCACATGAATCCTTTAACCCTGATACTGCCTCACCTCCATACCCATAACCTTTTGTTTGAGCCCGTGTCTTACTAGCATGCTGAAGTTGTTTTGCTCGAGTCTGTTACCCGTTACTTTCTGTTACTATTTTACTATGTTCTGGGGGCTCGATGTTAATCAATCAATCATGCTAATGATATTGTTAAATAATAATTTGATGATAAGGCACCGGCAGGAGGCCCATGAGAGGTTTTGAAGCCTGCTAGTGTCGACCCTAATAGGAAAAGGGTCTTGTCTACTGATCCATGATGAGCGCACTACCCGCATTTGGGAAGCGAGTATGGGCGCCCCCCTCAACTTGACCTGATTCGCATCTCGTCCAAATCGCCTCATTTAGTTCGTGTTTTCCATTTGCCGCATGCATGTTTTAGCGAGCCCAGGCCAGGGTGGAACTTTCGTAGTAGGCATATAGGGGGACACGTTCTTAGAGTGCTATGAGGGTCCATTTTCTTCTGGGCTCGATTAGCCGTGCGCCCAAGGTGCTTTGGGCTTGATGCGAAGAATGGTTGGTTGTGTTGAGTACCCCGCTTGGTGGAAGGGCCTTTCCATCTGGCGGGATATTCATGAGTGTACGGCCAAATTGGTGCAACCCTGCAGGGATAATCTTCTCGAGAAGCCGTGTTTTCCGCGGTTATGGATTACTTGGTGAAAGTATTGGCTAACAAGTACTCAGGACAACTTAAACATAATGATCAAACATGTTACACCCAATGATTAATAACTTGACTAGTAATAGGTTGATGACACAATAACTTGATTCACCTTTAATACAACTGTGTGAGTTATCCTCGGATTGCTTCTTTGGATAAGGGGCGAGATCCAGGATGGGTTTGTTTGAAGTTATCTTTCAGTTGGTTACAATCCTCGATCTTATCTCCTTTCTGTTAGCCGGAAGTGGTAGAATCTCTGTAGTTGGTTAGCGCAGCCAGTTGCAGCATCTTTTATATCCCCTTTCCTCCGTTGAACCCAAGGCATTTGTGCTTGGTGTTGACGGGTTACACTTTGGTGAACTGTGAGTCTTGCTTGCCAGTACGTTTATGTACTGACCCCTTTGGGGCTGTGGTTTCCGCAGACCTACGTTTCCGAGGATCTACATGGTGGCTACTACGTGGAGTATGACGAGACTGCTGACGAGTAGATAGCGGACCCGGGCAGGATCCGAGACTTCGTGGATGGGCTCCGTCTGTTTGTTCCCGGCCTCTTAGGCCTATTTGGTTCTTGTCTGTACTCAGACTTGTTGAATGCTTCCGCTGTATTGTAGTGATGTATTGTTGGGGCATGTGCCCTCTGACTGAGTGTATTTGCTATCTCTGCTCTAATGAGAGCTATTTGCAACTTATTTCAATCTTTTGTGTCGTAGCGATCTGTTGTGATATCAGTTGTTCAACGCCGTTGACGTACCATGTGTGTATGGTTTGAAGTACGTCGACGGAAGTGCCTTTGATCTCTAGTGGATAGTTTACATCGACGATGGAATAGCAGGGCTTGTGTTGTCGCGCATAAGCACAGGCCTACCAGGAAGCTGGGACGTGGGAGCAGTTATGCCCCATAATCCAAGCATCTGCTATCCAGTTCGTACGGTGAGTATCCCCTAGAAATCAGGGTGCGACAACAATGGAAGCAACTTTACCAACTGGGCACTTAACCTGAGGATTCTCCTCACCGCTTGCAAGAAGCTCTATGTGCTTGATGCACCTCTAGGTGACCAACCCGCTGATGATGCTTCTGATGAGGATAAAAATGTTTATCTGACTCAACAAGAAGACCACAGTATAGTTCACTGCGGCATCCTCTATGGATTAGAGCCAGAGCTGCGAAAACGTTTCGAGAACATCACTGCTTATGCCACGATGGGAGAATTGAAAATGATTTTCGATACCCATGCTGCAGTTGAGAGTTATGACGCTTCAGAAAAGTTCTTTAGCTACATGATGGAAGAGAACAGCTCCGTTAGTGAGCACGTACTCAAAATGTCTGCGTACGCTGATAAGCTCATAGCCTTGGGAATATCGATTCCCATTGAGCTAGGGATACATCGTGTTCTCCAATCTCTGCCACCTAGTTACAAGAACTTCGTGATGAACTATAATATGCAGAGCATGAAGAAGTCTCTTCCTGAGCTTCTCTCGATGCTTAAAACTGCTGAAGTGGAGATCAAGAAAGAACATCAAGTGTTGATGATCAATAAGACCACTAGTTTCAAGAAAGGCAAGAAAGGCAAGCCAAGGGTAAACTTCAACAAGGGTGGCAAATCTGTTGCTACTGCTGAGAAGAAAACCAGGCATGGCCCTAAGCCTGAGACTGAGTGTTTCTATTGCAAGGGTACTGGCCACTGGAAGCGCAATTGCCCCAAGTATCTGGCAGATAAGAAGGCCGGCAAAGTGAACAAAGGTATATATGATATACTTGTTATTGATGTGTACCTTACTAGTACTCGCAGTAGCACCTGGGTATTTGATACTGGTTCGGTTGCTCACATATGTAACTCGAAACAGGAGCTGCAGAATAAGCGACCACTAGCAAAGGATGAGGTGACGATGCGCGTCGGCAATGGATCAAGAGTTGACGTGATCGCCGTCGGGGCGCTACCTCTACGTCTACCATCGGGATTAGTTATAAACCTCAATAAATGTTATTTGGTGCCCGCATTAAGCATGAATATCGTTTCTGGATCTTGCTTAATGCGGGACGGTTATTCCTTTAAGTCCGAGAACAATGGTTGTTTGATTTATATGAATAATATCTTTTATGGTCATGCACCTGAGAAGAATGGTCTATTTCTTTTGAATCTTGATAATGTTGATACACATATTCATAATGTGAATGCCAAAAGAATTAAGTTAAATGATGATATTGCTACTTATTTGTGGCATTGCCGCTTAGGTCATATTGGTGTTAAACGCATGAAAAAGCTCCATTCTGATGGACTCTTAGAATCACTTGATTATGAATCATTTGAAACATGTGAACCATGCCTTATGGGCAAGATGACTAGAACCCCGTTTTCCGGATCTATGGAACGGGCGACAGACTTACTGGAAATCATACATACTGATGTATGTGGACCAATGAGTGTATCGGCTCGCGGTGGATATCGTTATTTTGTCACTTTCACAGATGATTTGAGTAGATATGGGTATATTTACTTAATGAAACACAAATCTGAAACGTTTGAAAAGTTCAAAGAATTTCAGTGTGAAGTTGAAAATCATCGTAACAGAAAGATTAAATTTCTACGGTCTGATCGTGGAGGTGAATATCTAAGTTACGAGTTTGGCATGCATATGAAACAATGTGGAATAGTTTCACAACTCACACATGCCGGAACACCACAGCGTAATGGTGTTTCTGAACGTCGTAATCGTACTTTATTAGATATGGTTCGATCTATGATGTCTCTTACAGATTTGCCACTATCGTTTTGGGGTTATGCACTAGAGACCGCTGCATTAACTTTAAATAGGGCACCATCTAAATCCGTTGAAACGACACTGTATGAATTATGGTTTGGAAACAAACCTAAGCTGTCATTTCTAAAAGTTTGGGGATGCGATGCTTATGTGAAGAAGCTTCAACCTGATAAACTCAAACCCAAAGCGTAAAAAATGCGTCTTCATAGGATACCCTAAAGAAACAATAGGGTACACCTTCTATCACAGATCCGAAGGCAAGATTTTCGTTGCCAAGAATGGATCCTTTTTGGAGAAGGAGTTTCTCTCGAAGGGTGTGAATAGTAGGAAGGTAGAACTCGACGAGGTTATTGAACCTTCTCTTCTTGGAATGGAGAGTAGCGCAGCGCCGGAAGTTGTTCCGGAGTTGACCCCGTCAGTTGAAGAGAGAGATAATGATCTAGATCATGAAACTCCAGTAGAGAAAACTACCGCACCTCGCAGGTCAACTAGGGAACGTACATCTCCTGAAATGTACGGAGATCCCGTATTAAACTTCATGGTAGATGGAGGTGATGACCCTGCGACATATGAGGAAGCGATGATGAGCCCAGATTCCAACAAATGGCTTGAAGCCATGAAATCCGAAATAGGATCCATGTACGAAAACCAAGTTTGGACTTTGGTGGATTTACCCAATGACCGCAAGGCCGTTGAGAAAAAATGGATCTTTAAAAAGAAAACTGACGCTGATGGTAATGTGACCGTCTATAAAGCTCGACTTGTCGCAAAAGGTTTCCGACAAATTCAAGGAGTTGACTATGATGAGACTTTCTCACCAGTAGTGATGCTTAAGTCAGTTAGGATTATGTTAGCAGTTGCTGCATTTTTCGATTATGAAATATGGCAGATGGATGTCAAAACGACGTTCCTTAATGGTGACATTGAGGAAGAGTTGTATATGATGCAACCCAAAGGTTTTGTTGATCCTAAGGATGCTGACAAGGTGTGTAAGCTTCAACGTTCCATTTATGGACTGAAGCAAGCATCCCGAAGTTGGAACCTCCGTTTTGATAAGGTGATCAAAGATTTTGGATTTGTCCAAACATACGGAGAAGCTTGTATTTACAAGAAAGTGAGTGGGAGCTCTGTAGCATTTCTGGTACTATATGTGGATGACATATTGTTGATTGGAAATGATATAGAACTTTTAAAAAGCGTAAAAGGTTATTTGAACAATAGTTTTTCGATGAAAGACCTCGGTGAAGCAGCTTATATATTGGGCATCAAAATCTACAGGGATAGATCAAGACGCTTAATTGGACTTTCGCAAAGTACAGACCTTGACAAGATTTTGAAGAAGTTCAAAATGGAAGATAGTAGGAAAGGGTTCCTACCTATGTTGCAAGGCAAGACGTTGAGTAAGACTCAATGTCCAGCTACATCAGAAGATAGAGAGAAGATGAATAAGACTCCCTATGCTTCAGCCATAGGTTCTATCATGTATGCTATGTTATGTACAAGACCGGATGTGGCACATGCTATTAGTTTGACTAGTAGGTACCAATCCAATCCAGGTTTGGAACACTGGACTGCGGTCAAGAATATCCTAAAGTACTTGAGAAGAACTAAGGATATGTTTCTCGTATATGGCGGTGAAGAAGAGCTCGTCGCAAGATGTTACGTCGATGCTAGCTTCGACACTGATCCGGATGACTCTAAGTCTCAGTCCGGGTACGTATTTATTATGAATGGAGGAGCTGTAAGCTGGAGGAGTTCCAAGCAATCCGTGGTGGCGGGATCATCAACAGAAGCGGAATATGTTGCTGCCTCGGAGGCAACACAGGAAGCAGTTTGGATGAAGGAGTTCATATCCGAACTAGGCGTGGTTCCGAGTGCGTTGGATCCAATGGTTATCTATTGTGACAACAATGGTGCCATAGCCAATGCTAAGGAACCAAGGTCTCACAAGAATTCCAAGCATATCAAGCGCCGTTTTCACTCCATCCGTGAGCATGTCGCAGATGGGGATGTGAAGATTTGCAAAGTACATACGGATCTGAATGTGGCAGATCCGTTGACTAAAACTCTCTCAAAGGCAAAACATGATCAACACCAGAACTCAATGGGTGTTAGATTCATCACTATGTAATATAGATTATTGCCCCTAGTGCAAGTGGGAGACTGAAGGAAATATGCCCGAGAGGCAATAATAAAGTGTTTATTATATATTATTCCTTGTTTATGATAGATGTTTATTTCTCATGCTAGAATTGTATTAACCGGAAACGTTGATACATGTGTGATTAATAAACAAACCGACGATCCTAGTGAAGCCTCTCTTTTAACTAGCTCGTTGATTAAACAGATGATCAAGGTTTCCTGATCATGAACATTGGATGTTGTTAATAACGGGGTCATGTCATTAGGAGAATGACATGATGAACTTAAACCCTAACTAAGTATAACAATACGATCAAGTCATTTCGTTTTGTTGTTATATCTTACATTCGAAGTAACATTATTCCTTAGACCATGAGATCATGTTAATCACTAATACCGAAAGGATACTTTGATGACATCAAACGTCACACCGTAAAAGGGTGACTATAAAGGTGGCATTGGATATTCGGAAAGTGTTGGTTGAAGCTCATGGATCGAGAATTGGATTTGTCCATCCAATATGACGGATAGATATACTCAGGGCCCTCTCGGTGATATCACATTGACACCGCTTGCAAGCAAGTGATATGATCACAAGGATGTTATATCACGGGAACGAGAAAAGAGTACTTGTCGGATAACGAGATCGAACAAGGTATAATGGATACCGATGATCGGATCTCGGACAAGTAATATATCATGAGACAAAGGGAAATCGTTACGATGTTGAAAGGTTCACACGATCACGAGAGTCATCGTTGAATATATAGGAGTCATCACGGTTTTCCAGACCCCGCTGTTGATTATTAATCAGAGAGGAGTCTCGATCATGTCTATAATATTCACGAACCGTAGGGAGACACACTTAAGGTTCGATGAAGCGTTTAGAGAGGATACGGAATACCGAAGAATATTTTGGGCAGCTCCGGAATTGTTTCGGGGAAAATTGAAATAGTTCAAGGGGTTTTTCGTCGAACGGTTGTTAATAGAATTAACAAATGGTTCGAGGTGCTGCATGCAAATGTTTGTTAATGGAATTAACAAATATAAATAAAGAAATAAAAATGTTTTATTTATTTATTAAAGAAAAACCTTTGGATTTTCCAAGTGGGAAATTAAGGGATTTTTGAGTGGGTTTGAGTGGAGCTTCCACTCACATGAAGAGAGGAAGGGGTGGGGGCACCCATGGCTGGCCGCACCCCCCTCTTGGGCTGCCTCCCCCTCCCCTATAAAAGGAGGGTGAGGGCTCTCTCTTATATACACACTTGCCCACACATTTTCCCTTCCACCCGCTGCTCCATTCCATGGTCTCCGGCTTGGCGAAGCCCTGACCGTGGGATTCTTCACCACCACCACGCCGTCGTGCTGCTGGAATTCCGGAGGGATCCTCTACTTCCGCAACCCGCTGGAACGAGGGAACGGAAGTCTTCATCGAGCTGAACGTGTGACCGATTACGGAGGCACCGCCGGATTGCGGTGCTCTTCTTCTCGCTCGGGATCGGCGTGAGAACGACTACGCCAACCACGAGATCTTTTCTCGTACCACTTTGAGTCTTCGAGGGTATGTTATCTCAAGACTCTCTTTCTCCCCGTTGCCTTTCATCTCATAGATTAGATCTTGGCCATTCGGGTTTATCGCGTGTAGGAAAATTTTTGTTTTCTATGCTACGTTCCCCTTCAAAATGATGGCTCGAGAGTTTGATGCACTCGCTCTTAACGGTCAACCTATATGAACCATGGAAATTAAGATTGCTCTTGTGTCCCGTGGATTAGAGCGTCCAACCCAGACCCGGTGGATCTTACCCTATCTAGTGTGACGCCCCTTAGAGATGAGCATAATATGGTGCATTGTACATCATAAGGCATCATATTCATCCAGATTTTGAGGCTGTATATTTGGAGGAGGAATCCCCAAGCACTTTGTGTTTCAGGCCCTCAAAGAGAGGTATGAACTGGAGATGACATTTGTCATGCCTGAAGCAATTCATGATTGGACACATATCTGACTATAGGATTTCAAGTCTGTCATGGTGTACACTCATGATATTCATAAGATCAGTTCCAAATTGCACTTTTGCGGGAAGGAACCTAGTGATGCGAAGAACATAGAAAAAAAACTCGGTCCACTTTGCTCCCATATGACATGATCCTATAGCAGCAGTACCGTGCTCACGACTACCAAGTCTTTTCTGACCCTATTCATATCTTACTTCTGGCTAAAAAACATGATGAGTTGCTCACTAAGAATGACTCTTAGCGTCTGGTTGATTCTGAACCTCTACCTGAAGTTCAGATGAATGTCGCGAACAGGCGAAAGTTTGATGGTGCCTTCAACGGCAAGCCATCAAATTTCAATGATGAGCGAAAGCACAATGAACAGAAAGCCTGGAAATCTAGCCCATGAGAAAGGCACGTGTCAAAGCATGTTTCACAAAACTAAGCTTTGAGACAATTGTGGTTGCTACACGCATCCCACTAACAAGTGCAAGACCCTACCGCATCTGGCCATTCTGTATCAGCAATCCCACAGACGCAAAAGCACCTCAAGGGAAAAGGTTTGAAGCCATTTTCAACCTTCATCCAGACAACACTAGGGAAGTTGTGGATGTTCGCTAGATGATACTCCCGGAACTAGCAACTCCATGACTCTCTAGCAGTCATAGGACCCTGAGAGTACGGAGCACATGGTGGTTGAACATGTCTCAACCGACGTTTTTGGAGACTTCGGCTAGTCCCACCATCTCCTTAGTGATGACTTTATTCACATATATTGTATCAGCACTCTAATATAAATAAGATTGTATACATTCTATATAGATAAAGATTTCCATATTGGAACTTCTTAAATTCTATATATAGATTTCTACGAGTATCAATCCAATGGATGTGGAACAAGTATATAAAAATATACCCACTCTATTGTATGGATTGTACTACACGTACATCCAACTCGTAGCACATGTTGTATATAATGCAATTACATCGGTCATGTTTTGCATGAGCTAAATGTCGAGACATCGTAGTAGTTTTCATAGACGGGGGTGCCATGAGACTACGGGTAGAGACGTGGGGAAACGGGATCGCGTTGAAGACAAAGACACAGGATTTACCCAGGTTCGGTACGTCGTAATAGTACGGCGTTCCTACTCCTGCAAACTCACTAATCAGGACTAAAGCATCTGTATACAATTACAATGTGAGGTTCTGTTTAGCTATTCGCTGAGGATCAACTTCCCGGCGAGTTAGCCTGTAGCTTCGTGTCTATCTATCATATCTCCCGTCCGGCTTTATATAATAGCCGGGTTAGGGCATACATAGTAGGAAACCTAGAAGACTACGGTAACTTCTAACTTGGAAAGTAAGGATTCCGCCTTCTCCTCCAAGCCAGATCACGTGGGCCGTGATCCGGGTCCTTCTAGAATCCGGCTTCTGCGCGTCAGCTTACTGGGCCGCCCAATGGACCATAGCCCACTACCACTTGGGCCACCCTGGTAATCCGGCACTTATGACCACAATCTGATATACCCCTATTCAGTATATATCCGACAGTAGCCCCCAAGAAGAATTAAAACTCTGATTCGCCGTCTTTCGCCAAATGCATATTGTCCAAGAAATATTGACCAGCAGTCTTGATTCTTCTTATTCTTCTTCAAAAAGAGATGATAACGTAAAACTCGAAATTCCGAAAATCCGGCTTTTCTCACACGATCCATCGTGGAGAAGGAACCTCCTACGTTAGCGCTTTAATCGTGCTGACGTAAGGGACGTTTGGGTTCCAGGCGGGAAACTCAGAAACATATCTCTGACAGATTCTCGCGGGAAACGAGGAGATAACCATAATCACCATGTCGATTTATTTCCCGAATTTTCCGGCGAGCGACACGCGTTGATCATCCAACGGTCAAAAGAGCCGTTAGCACGTATCGTGACGGATTTCCGGCTATAAATAGCCTTCTTCGTCCTCCTGGAAAACCTTCCGCAACCACTCCGAACGCCATTACAGCGCCCAAGCTTCCAGCAAAGAGAGAGCATCGAACGCACACCGCGCCCAGAACCTCACCGGAGGCGAACCAGCGCCGCCACCTAATGGCATCTCCGCCGTCCTCGCCAGCCCGCAACGTCGCGCAAGACATTGAGGATATCATCAACACGATGGATCCTGTGCTGGACTCCCCAACGCACGCCGGCGGCGACGAACCAGTGAAGACCGCGAGCACCGCGGCGGATGAGGGAAATGCTTCCGCCGCCGCGGATCTTGCGGATTCGAGCTCCGCGCCTACTCTGTCGTTCGCTCCCGAGACGGCGGAGGAGAAGATCACGCTCGTTGGCGACGAGCTCGCTACTGCCGAGGCTGTCGCGTCCGCCGCCGCCGGAGCTGATGAAGAAATGGAGACTGCAGGCAATTGGATTGCCTGCAGCATTCCACCGTCCCTCCTTCCAAACATGGAAAAGGAGGGATTAGTGCTGAAAGGGAAGTGGCGGCTTCCAGAGGACGAGAACGAACCCATGCCGAACGACGGGAACGGGTTCTTCTCTCTTCCCACCTTCTAAGAGGTATGGGACTGCCACCTTCCGCCTTCTTCCTCCAAGTCCTCTCCCATTACAATATCCAACCCATAACCTGCCACCAAATTCTATTCTGTATATGGCCGGCTTTCAGGCCCTCTTCGAGGGTTTTCTAGGTATAGAACCTAGATTAGATTTCTGGTTATACTGCTTTGGGGTTAAGCGGAACTCTTCGGAGGGCGTACTCCCGACTTGCGGAACCATTTCCTTCACTCTTAGGAGATTTAGGGAGGATTGGTTCCCCAAGATCAAAACCTTGGAATCCGTCAAATTCTGGACGGGTTCCTTCTTTTATCATCCCGATGTTCCTTTCCCGAAAAAGGCCAGCGGGGTTCCACCTTTCTCGAACACTGCTGCTGTTCCCCAAGAAAATTGGGGAACTGAAGCCGTCCAAGTTCTGCCGTCTGATCTTCTAAGGATCAAGCGGCGCATCGCCAAACTCACTTCCTCTGATCCTCCTCTAACCAGCATGGACACAGTGCTTTGCTGGTTGGACATGCGGATCCAGCCGTTAGCCAACCATGGTGGCCGTCTCCTTTGCGAGTACACGGGTGCCGGCGATAAAATGCGGACAACCAGCAAAGACTGGGCCGCGAGGGATCTGCGGAGGCGCGTGAATCAGTTGGTCGCATCACGCGACCAATATGAAGCGAGTCGGCCAATGTATACGGCCGACAATCCGGCTCCCAAGGTATTATTTCTGTCATTTGGGTTTAAACCTTTCCATGTTTTCTCGGATTTTTCGCTTCTAACTCTGTTTTTTCTTTTCGACAGATTGCTGACCTTCCTCAATCGGAGCTGGCCTCCGAAGCTGAAATGGAGGCGTTGCGCGCCGCCTTTGCAGGTGGGCGAAAGCGCAAGAAGATCTCCTCCTCTGAGGAAATCATTGATCTTGACGGGGTTCCCGTCGCCACCTCCAGGTTTGAGCATCCGGGTTATTTTCTTTTGTCGAAGTTTTCTTTTGTCTCCGGAGTTTTAACTCTTTCCGGGTTTTTTGTTTTTTGCCTTTAGCCTGCCTCCCTCTACCTTAAAGCCAAAGAAGCTGAAAAGGCATAAGGTTGTGACCAGCAGAGGCTCTCAACCTTCTCCCGTCATTGCACCGGACACACCATCCACGATGGTAGAAGAGCATACCCCAACCCCCACCACCGAGTCTTTGGAGCCCAGCCAGCCCGTTGTGCCGGACACGGACACGAGGGAAAGGGTGGCTCCAGAGGTGGGAAATTCTTCTCGAACGACCGATGAGGAGATTCCCACCTTCGACAAGGACTTCAAGAACATCAACGATGGCCTAAGCGCGGCCGGAATTCTTTTTGCGGAATACGCAAAAGAATTCAATGAAAACTTGGCGGGGTTGCAGCGAATGAGCCAGGTATTTAACTCTAGCCCCCAAGCATTAAGCAAAATGTATACTTTTCGCCTTGATGCTTTTTAGTTACTCTTTTCCTTGTCGTGTTCCAGCAAACCGCTGAATCCATTAACATGGAAGTTTTCAATAAGCTTTCCGTCAAGAATAAAGAAAATAGAAATATTCTTTCTATTCTTGATGTGAAAGATGCGGAGCTGGCATCGTCTCAGCTGAAGCTATCGGAAACAACAGGTAAACTTTTTCTCTGAAGCTTTTTGATTCAGCTTTTTGTCTAAGTACTTTTCCCGAGTTTTGACTAAACTCGGAATTTTCCTTGCTTTCCAGCTGCTTTGGCAAAAGCCAAGGAAATAGCTGAAGATGCCGGCAATGCTGCCAGTCTCCGTGAGGAGAATCTGGACCTTCATAAGCAACTTATGAAGGCCCAAAAAGATCTGGAAGCCAGCAATCTGGCCCTTGGAATTTCTCAGTCCAAGGCTTTCGAGCAGGCGGACAAGGACAAGTCCACCATTCAGGACTTGGAAAATGCCTTAAATCTGCGCCTGGAGGAAGGCTCCGAAATCGACAAGATTATCGGTAAGTTTATTTCATTTACCGGTTTTTTTCCTTTTATACCTTTCTCTGCTTTTTCGTTTAACCTTTTGGCTGTTTGTTTGAAAAAACAGGAGATAACCCAGATCTTACTCGGATTGAGAGGATCCGAGCCTTTGGGAAGGTGTGGACTGCGATCAGAGCTGCTGGCATGCAGTTGGTCAACAAATTTCTTCCCACAAGGACTGGGGAATTCTCAGAAGTTGAAAAACTTCCGGGTGCTATCATGGAGGTGGCGGAGTCTAAGGAGTCCACCTTACGCTCCGCAGCACGGGGCGGTGCACGCATGGCTCTCGGCCTTATGCGTATGCATTACCCTGGTGCCAAATCTTGGCGCGTGGCGTCCGGTATCCCTCAAGGATACACGGAAACCCAGCGAACCACCATCTTTGATGAGATCAAAGGCCACGCCACCAAGATCGCCTCCACGGTGAACATCTCCATCACCTATCCAGAAGAGGAGATCCCCGAAGCCCCCGAGAATGACAACAGCGAAGAAGACTCGGATGCTTGAAGGGCTGTCTTTAACCTGGATTATGAAAGTAGACAATAGGAGCATTACTGCACTTTTACAATGTAATTTATATTGTAATGCTTCTATTCCTTTTGTACAAACAAGAACTCCGCCTTTTGCAGTTTTAATTGTGAAATTCTTTGCAAGGTTTCCGGGTTTTAATATTTCTTTGTCTTCTAAGTTCTCTGGCTTACGTGTTTTAACTGTCCTTAGTGTTTGAAATGGCTCAATAGTACTATGAATCATCATGCCGAATTACTGGGTAAAACCAATCAGTTCAAACTCAGAAACATGGATCATACTAAAGGCATTTTTACTAACTAGCTCTAGTGACCCAACACGTAAACAATCAGATAATACTTAGAGAAAAGTAAGGAATTTTTTGAAACTTGGGCACGCAGGCACAATCCGAGTTTCCTTTAGCCGTTAGCAGGCTGAAAATCATTCAGTTTTTAAACACCGAGCACGCAGGCACAATTCGGGTTAACATTGAGTATTTTGTAAGATCATTAGGAAATAGATAAGATGGAATCATGTTTTGTACTATAATAAACTTGTAAAAACATGGATATAAGAATTCCGACAACTTTATTTCATGATCTCAAAGATGTTTACATAGAAATTGAACTAAGTATAGAAGGGACGTAACTGCTGGATGCTCCAAGGCCTCTTTGTCTCTCCTAGTTCATCATCTATCTTTCTCTTTCTTTTGCGATTCGGCTTTTCGGGATCGTCTTCCGTGTCCCGAATATCTACAAGATAATATGACCCATTTTTCATAGCTTTGCTGATTACAAATGGTCCTTCCCATACTGGGGCCAATTTGTGCTTTCTTTGCTGCACCAATCTCAGCACTAAGTCACCTTCTTTAAAAGAACGATGCCTGATTTTCCGACTATGGTAACGTCGTAAACCTTGCTGGTAAATGGCGGATCTTTGAAGCACAAGTTCTCGTTCCTCTTCTAAGAGATCGACGGCATCCTGTCGTGCTTCTTCGGCATCCGAGTCGTCGAAATCCCGCACTCTTGGGCTATCATGGATCATGTCCGTTGGAAGGATAGCTTCCGCACCATAAACTAGGAAAAACGGGGTTTGCCCAGTTGACCTGTTTGGTGTCGTTCGAATACTCCAAAGCACGGAAGGTAGCTCCTCTACCCATGCTCCAGCCGCTCTATGAAGAGGAGATTTGAGTCTTGGGCGTATTCCTTGCAGGATTGAGCTATTCATTCTTTCAACCTGTCCATTGGATTGCGGGTGCGCTACAGATGCGAGATCTAGGCGAATTCCCGTTTGTCGGCAATATTTTGCCAACTCTCCAACGGAGAAATTTGTCCCGTTGTCGGTTATTATGCTGTGTGGAACGCCATATCTCATGACAATGTCAATGATGAAATTTCTGGCAGTTACACCGTCAAGCTTTTTGATGGGTTTAGCCTCCACCCATTTGGTATACTTATCCACAGCTACAAGTAGATGTGTAAGTCCGCCTCGCGCAGTTTTGAACGTTCCCATCATATCTAGCCCCCAGACCGCAAACGGCCATGTAATTGGGATAGTTTTGAGTGCTTGGGCCGGCATATTAGTCTGCTTGGCGTAATATTGACACCCTGCACATGTGTTGACTATGTGCTCAGCATCTGTCTTGGCTGTTAGCTGAAAAACCCGGCACAGAATGCTTTTTTAACTATGCTTTTTGATTGAGCATGATGTCCGCAATCTCCGGCATGGATTTCTTGCAGGATTTCTCGTCCTTCTTCTGGTGAAATACACCGCAGAAAAATTCCGGAAGTACTGCGTTTGTACAGGCAATTGTCAATTACCGTGTATCCTTTGCATCGACGCTGAATTTGCCTCTGCAAGACTTCGTCTGCTCCTTCCGGGTACTTCTGGTTGACTAAGAAGTTTAAATATGGAATTGTCCAGTCCGGGTTAATGAGCATAACTTCAATTGATTCGGAAGCCAGGGGGTAATCGATATCTACACCTTTTATGGATGGCTCGTACAAATGTTGGACGAATACACCTGGTGGTAGGATTTTTACCCTTTCTGACCCCATGCGGGCTAACGCATCCGCGTTCCAATTTTCCTCCCTTTTAACGTGGAGTACTTCGAATCCGAAGAAACAAATGGCGAACTCGTCAACCGTTCTCCGGTATTCGGCCATTATAGGGCTCTTTGCGTCCCAGGTTTGGTTAAGCTGATGCTGTACCAAATCCGAGTCGCCGTAGCACAGGATGCGTTTAACCCCTATTTCTTTTGCAATGTGCAAGCCATGAAGCAGAGCTTCGTATTCTGCCACGTTATTGCTGGCGTTGAAGTGTATTTGTAATACATACTCCATTGTGTCTCCTTTAGGGGATTTTAAGACTACACCAGCTCCAGCGCCCTCCTTCATCTTGGATCCGTCAAAATGCATGATCCAGTACTCGGACTCCGGCATTGGTGTTTTCTCCATTGCTTCCGTCCAGTCGGCGACAAAATCTGCTAGAACCTGGGATTTTATTGCCGTCCTTGGCTGATACTTAATGTCGAAGGCTGCTAGCTCGATACCCCATTTGGCTACTCGGCCAGTTGCCTCCGCATTGTTTATTATATCCCCTAGTGGTGCTTTACATACCACTGTTATGGAATGTCCTTGGAAGTAATGGCGCAACTTTCTAGATGCGAAAAATACGCCATATGCCAGTTTTTGGTAGTGTGGGTACCTTTGCTTGGACTCGGAGAAAACTTCACTTATGTAATATACCGGATGCTGGTCTGGTATGCTTTGTTCGTCTTTCTTCCGTTCCACAACAATTACCGTACTAATAACCCTGTTTGTAGCCGTGAGGTACAATAACATAGGTTCTTCGTCTTTTGAGGATGCCAAAATCGGAGCTTTCATCAAAGTTTCCATTAACTGGGTTAATGCTGCATCGGCCTCTTCTGTCCACTCGAATTTGTCGGATTTTTTCAGCAGCTTGTAGAGTGGTAAGGCTTTATCCCCCAGCCGACTAATAAATCTGCTGACGGCAGCGGCGGAACCCGTCAATCTTTGGACATCTTTCACACACGTGGGTTTGGAGATGTTCAAGATTGCTTTGATCTTTTTCGGGTTAACTTCTATTCCTCTGTGAGAAACGATGAAACCCAGAAGTTTTCCTGAGGGAACCCCGAATACACACTTTGATGGATTTAACTACATCTTGTAAGTGCGCAAGTTTTTGAAGGTTTCTCGCAAATCCTCAAGGAGTGTGTCTTTTTCCTTGGTTACGACGGCAATATCGTCTACGTAAACGTGGACATTTTTGCCAATCTGACTATGCAAACAACGCTGCATGCAACGCTGGTAAGTTGCACCTGCGTTCTTCAGGCCAAATGGCATGGTTACGTAATAATACGGCCCGTACGGGGTTATAAAAGAAGTCTTAATTTGATCTTCCTTTTTTATGCGTATTTGGTGATACCTGGAATAAGCATCCAAAAAGCATAAAAGCTCAGAGCCTGCGGTGGCGTCTATTATTTGATCGATTCGCGGTAACGCGAACCTATATTTTGGACACAATTTGTTCAAGCCGGTGTAATCTATACACATTCTAAGAGCAGTAATGTCTTTCTTCGGTACTAATACCGGAATTGCAGACCATTCAGTGCGGATTACTTCCTGGATGAAATCTGCTGCTAAAAGCCGGATAATTTCCTTGCCAATAGCCTTCCGTCTTCTTCCGTCAAATCGGCGGAGACCTTGTTTGACGGGTTTGGATCCTGGAATTACCTTGAGTTGATGCTCAGCAAGTTCCCTGGGCACGCCTGGCATGTCAGCCGGACACCAGGCGAAAATATCCCAGTTCTCACGGAGGAACTTGATGAGCTCGCATTCCTATTTGTCGGTCATCTCAGTTCCTACTACGACAAATTTTGTCGGATCTATTCTCGGATGCCTTGAAGCTATCTGCTTGCTTCCGAGTTTCTTTTCCTGCCGACATTTCTGTCGGCGATACCTCCTTAGCCAGCTCCTTCAGCTCTTCCTTTCCTATAATCTTCTCAGCACAAAGGGTGTTTTCTTTTTCCAGCTTGTTCGCCAGCTTGAAGTCTCCAGTTATGGTTATTACCCCTCCTTTCGGCCCTGGCATCTTCAGCTTGTTATAAATATAACATGATCTTGCCATAAATTTGGCGAAAGCTGGACGTCCGAGAATTGCGTGATACACGCTTTCGAATGGCACCGCCTCGAAGGATACTTTTTCCTGACGGAAGTGATCTTTTTCTCCGAAAGTGACATCTAGGGAAATTTCTCCTAGGGATCGTGCTTGCCTGCCGGGAACAATGCCATGGAAGCGTATGTTGCTGTGATTGAGCTGGGTCTCGGAGATTTTCAGATGTCTCAACGTATCCAGGTACATTATGTTGATGCTGGATCCTCCGTCCATCAGCACTATTTTTAGCCTAGTGTTCTGGACAATAGGGCTTACAATAAGAGCTTGTGTGCCGGGTTTAGGGATATTTACGGAATGATCAGACTGATCCCATGTGATTGGTGTGTTTGAATACTTTAAGAATTTTGGGGTTGCCGGAACAACCGCGTTTATTTATCGAAGTGTTCTTTTCGCCACCTTTGCTGATGGAGTTGCTAGGAAAGTTAGGGCGCATTCTCCATCAACTCTCGGAAACTTGGGTTCGCCTTTCCGCTGCTGTTCCTGGATTTTTTCGTCAGTGTCCGATTCACTGTCTTCTTTCTCAGTTTCTGGCTTTTGTTTAGAGAATTTCCTTTTGGAACTCTTCTCCTTGTTTCCGGATCCTGCACTGCCTTTTATGTGCTTATTCATCCGGCATTGTGCGTTCGTATGAGTGGGTTTCCCGAATTGCGAATGGTGGACGCAGGGTTCCGACTTAATCTTCTCCCGCTCTTCTTTAGTGTAGTTGATTGGTTCTGAATTGCGTCCTTTCCGTCTGTTCCCTTTTTCACTTCCAAAGGCTATGTTAACCTCTTTGGGTTTTGGTGTTGCATCTGAAGTTCCTTTTTTCTCAGGGCGAGGATTTTTCTTGGCCAGTATCAGTGTATCGATATTGCCCCCTCTTGCTCTGATGTCTTCTTCGGCTGCAGCGTGGTCATTGGCGGTTGTAAGCATAGATCCGAGATCTTTGTGCTGTTTGGAACCAACCATGAACGGTACTAGTCCGGGTTTTAGGCCATTGACGAAAGCATGCATTGCTTGTACGTCAGTTACTCCAGAACAACTATTCTTCATTGCAGTCCATCTGGAGATGAAATCCACGTATGGTTCATCCTCGAACTGGGTGCAACGGTTTAGCTGGTTGATGCTGTTCGGGCGTTTGTAAGTTCCCCGGAAATGCTGAGTGAATACTCGAGCCATATCATCCCACCTGTCGACAGTTCTTGATGGCAATCCATTGATCCAATCTCTGGCTCCATCCAGTAACATTAGGGGAAGAAACTTTACAGCTTCCAGGTCTGTCCCATTGTTAATCTGGACAGCTGTATAGTAGTCTGAGAGCCAGGTATCCGGGTTTGTACTGCCGGTGTATTTCTGGTACGTTGGACCGACCTTGGCGAAGCCAGAATGCAGGGTTATTCTTCGGATCCTATCAGTGAAGCACTTAGGTCCAAAGTACAGGCCATCCTTTTCCACTCTGTCCATGTGCGCGGAATATCTACCGGCTGAATGGACAGAAGGGGATCTACTCCTTTCTTTTCCATTGTTGCGCGGACGCGCTTTTCCGGGATCGTTTCTATTTCTTTCAAGATCACGCCCTTTTGGATGAGGCGGAGTTCTACTCCTGTGCCTTTCTTTATCCTTGGGAGGTGTCCGAGATCTCTCACGCCTGTGAGGTACATCATGTCTTCCGGCTTTTTCAGCAGGGTGTCTCGGAGGTGGCATTGCTTTGCCATCATTCCGGTGTTTTTCTTCCCGATCGTGGGGTTTGCGTCCACCTTTCGGGAGATGAGATCCAGTTCTAGACGCCTCATCCCTATTGTCGGGATTTTTCTTATCTTTCCTTGGATCCGCTTTCTTATCCTTTGAATTGTCGGAATCTCCAGGTTCTTCCGGTCCAGGTGCTCCAGCGGCGCAAGTAGCTGTTTTGCATAGGGCAGAGTCGCCGTGCAACTTCCCTGATCGCTCTTGGGCCCGCTGTTGTTGTTGCAATGCTTTTCCTAGGAATGCATACACCCCTTGGAGTTTTTCACCGTTGGAGTACATGTCGTTGTTGAGGATGGCAAACGCTGCTTCCGCGTTTTCTGCTGCGGTTTTGTATATTGGTTCGCCTCTGGCATCTTTGCCGTTTACCTGCTTTTGCCAAGATGGGTTGTGAAACCTTTCTTTTGGCGGCAGTACTTCCGGTCTTACGATTCCGGGTAACCTTGTAGGTTTAATGCCAGATCTATTCTTTTTCTCGTACTCCTCGATTTCTTTCTTCATGAGCTTGATATCATCCTGGGTTTTTTTGGAGGTGTTCACGAGTTCTGAATAGATGTTGCTGTTGCCTTTGGAGAGCTTGTCTCCTAGCTTCTAGCACTTCAGGGGATTCATGCAATACCACTGGTGTTTGTAACAATTCCTGTTCTTCTTGCTCTGTCATTGGCGGAACAAGGATTTCTTTTGTTTTCTTCTCCGCAAGTTTTATTCCGCTTGCATCTCCTACTTCTGGGCTTTCATCAGCTGGATCAGCCAATTTCTTCTTCCGGAGTTTGTATTGGAGTTTTTTAGCGGCCTTGTGCTTTTTCTTGGAAGAGGGAGGTTTTTTGGCAGGTTCATCCTCTGTCAATTCCTTGACGTTGGGAAAGATCGAAGAAGTTTCTCCATCTTCTCTCTCTTCCTCTGGCAGAGGGGTTTTAGGGCTTTCCTGACTGCCGACGTCCGTATTTTCAGCCGGTTTCGCCATTAGTACTTCATGGAATCCCTCCTGAAAAGATTTAACTTTTCATTCGAAGGCGTCCACGTCTTCGTCTTCGGAATCAAAATCATCTAATCCGGTTTCTGACTCTAATCTCGCCTCAATGGCGGCTAGCACTGAGTCAGCTTCCGAGTTGATCGTCATGTTGACGGATGTCGGATCTTCCACCTCTGTGGCGGGCGTGTTGTTGTCTGCCTCCTGCACGGGATTTTTGTCGTCCGTGTTTTCGGCGACCTCGGATTGCACCATACCGATAAAGTGTGTATCACTTTCAAGTCGACGATCTGAGCAAAATCCGGTATTATAGTCATCTTCGACTGGGTACAGGGCGGGTGGGAAAAATTTGCTTCCACCCCAAACCGCATGGCCTCTGTAGTTAGTCCGATAAAGATGTTGGCAGATCCGATCGGTAACACGCAGGCACTTACCAGATGATTTTGCGCCGGTATGTAGGATCCATTGTCGAGGAAGCGTCTGACGTCATCGTCGAACTCCAGGCTTCCGACAGTTATGGAACTGCCGATTCCGCCGAGTATCCCAGATCGGAACTTAACGCCTGACGTCGTTTGCCCCACGGTGGGCGCCAACTGTCGAGACATCGTAGTAGTTTTCATAGACGGGGGTGCCATGATACTACGGGTAGAGACGTGGGGAAACGGGATCGCGTTGAAGACAAAGACACAGGATTTACCCAGGTTCGGTACGTCGTAATAGTACGGCGTTCCTACTCCTGCAAACTCACTAATCAGGACTAAAGCATGTGTATACAATTACAATGTGAGGTTCTGTTTAGCTATTCGCTGAGGATCAACTTCCCGGCGAGTTAGCCTGTAGCTTCGTTTCTATCTATCATATCTCCCGTCCGGCTTTATATAATAGCCGGGTTAGGGCATACATAGTAGGAAACCTAGAAGACTACGTTAAATTCTAACTTGGAAAGTAAGGAATCCGCCTTCTCCTCCAAGCCAGATCACGTGGGCCGTGATCCGGGTCCTTCTAGAATCCGGCTTCTGCGCGTCAGCTTACTGGGTCGCCCAATGAATCATAGCCCACTACCACTTGGGCCACCCTGGTAATCCGGCACTTATGACCACCATCTGATATACCCCTATTCAGTATATATCCGACACTAAACTTTCCTGGTCATGAGATTTTGTGTGCACATATTGTGTCAGCGGATCACTTCAGTCCCTTGAACATATTCAAGAAGACATTTGTGGTCCTATCCAACCATTGTCTGAACTGTTTAGGTATTTCATGATTCTTATTGACGCATCTACATGATGGTCACATGTGTGCCTTCTTTCCACACGGAACCATGTATTTGCCAAGATAATGCGGGAAGTATTTAAGTTACAGGCCCATTATCCAGAAAGTCGAATTAAACCAATTCGAATGGACAATGTTTTAAAATTCTCTTCACATGCCTCCAATATTTACCGCATGGCTCTCAGGATCAAAGTTTAGCATAATGTCCTATGTGTCCATACACAATTGTTTTTGGTTCCATCTCTAATCAAAGGACTTTTCTCATTGCATGACCCATGTTAATGAATTGCAATTTACCAACTTCACGTTGGAGTCATGTAGTTTTACACGCTGCTACTGATGAACTGCATATCGCAGTACTTCCCCTCTGCAATTGCTACGTGAAATTCTCCGAGCATTTCCCATCTGGGTAAGTTCGGAAGCGCTTCAAGCGTACCGATTTCACCACCGCAAGGTACATCATGGGCCCACATTTGAGGGATCTATGTGGGGTACAAATCTCTGTCGATCACCCAGTACCTTGAACCCCTCATAAGGGATGTGTTCATAGCCCAGTACGTTGATTGCTTATATTTAAGGAGGATTATTTCCAGGAATTAGGGGGGGATTTCAAGTACCATATCGAATGCCAGGAAAATCTATTAGGACTTTACGGTCCTCCCCATATCCACATACTCAAGAATCTGGACTCTACGTCCAGATTCACAAATTTGCATCACATGCAAATAACTTGCCAGATTCATTTACTGATCTCAAAGGTGTTACAAACTCCTAATCCGGCTAGAAATGCGCCCGAAAGAGTGGAGGTACCAACAAAAACCACTGAACTATCCATTTTATAAAAACAGGGGGAGTAGTACGGCCTCTAATCAGGATCCAGCTTTTTGCAAAGCAGCAATGGAGATTGAGGATGAAACATCTAAATCAGTAAATGCAAGTCAACCTTGCGTTGATGAAACGCCTAATGGTTAGTATACACCCAGTGGAAGGGAAACCTCCACAACCCTAGCTCCAGCTTGCACAAACTGGCTGGGACACCGGAACACCCAGACTCACGCGTATTGGGAAATCACGAAGGGTCATCAAGGATGCATGATATTTGCTCCAACTATATAGATTCCGGAGAATCAAATAACCAAAGCCTACAACTGTCGACATACATCTCTTGTATGATTGCAATCAACCTTCACAATGATTCAGATCCAAAGACCATGGCCATGGCAGAGTGTGAACACACTTGCTAGGACCGAACTCATCAAAGGAAGCAATCCAAGCAGATATAGCCTCGCTATTCCAAACGAATTCCCTATGGGATCATTTAATGTGTTCTCTTCCAGATACGGAATGAGAAATACAAGGTGGTGAGAAAGCAAGGCTTGTAGCATAAGGTCGGGTTTCCGCAGAGATCCGAGACCTACTCTCTAGACATGGGTGAAATCTCTTTCCGATACTTATATCATTGGCAGTACAAATCATCTATTTGTGTAGTTGATAGATGTAGTGACTACATACCATGTGGATCACTAGATTCAGACATGTATGGTTTCCAATGGAATCTCTGTCCGAATCGAAACGCAAATGCAACATGTATTGTGTAATAATCAATAAGTCGCCACATGGCTTATTGTCGTCGGTATATTTTGGTACAACCGACGTAGTGAGTTTGTTATCACAAGGATTACTCCTACATGATGATCACCCATGTGTGTTTGTGATACATAAGGATAAGTCCTACCATGACGAACCACATGATCATCTAAAAGACATATTTTGAGATGAAGAATTTGGATAAACCCAAATGTTGCTTGGGACTACAACTCGAGCACCTTCACTCAAGTATTTTGGTACACCAATATGCCTATATCCAGAAAATTGGAGAAACTTATTATGGACACGGCATATCCATCTCAAGGATTATTCAATCTCTAGACGTAGAGAAAGATCCGTGGGAGGATGGAAAAGAGATCTTGGGACCTAAAGTTTCATATCTCAGTGCTATTGGACCTACCAACAGAATTGGTTAGGAATCAAGAATATCTATCGATATCTCCAAGACACCAAATATCTTGACATATTGTTTCAGTTTTAGAGAAATCTGGCTCTAATTTAGACACTGATATTGGCTATTTACATGATCCCACGACGTGTACATACATGGTACATCTGTCACTCCACTGATGTATGTCTTTCAAACAGATTCTGGTGACTATACCTACCATGATCGTTCTGAGATGCAACGCTTCATGTTAACATGTGTGGCTGCACGGAATGATAAACCGCATACATTAGTCATGTGGTATTGGTTCTCTCGAATCACCTATCGTTATCTACAAAGATAATGTTATTTGTGTTGCATGGATGCAAACAGGTTACATAAAGAGCAGTATCATTAAGCATATTGTACTTTTTATCCCCATGAGCTCATGTAGAGTCGGGGAATAAACATCCTGCAAGTCAAATCATGCGATATCCTCGTTGATCTATTCGCCAAGTCTCTACCAACTATAACATTCATGTTCATGGGATTGGTATACGATGACTTCGTGGTTTGCAAGGGTCATGGGGAGAATCTTCTTGAATGATAACCTGTTCAAAGCATCATATTACACTCTTTTTCCCTTTATGAGTTTACTTTCCAGATTCTCATCAAGATTTTTAATGAGGTAGTATTAACATGAGATCATATGTCATACTTTCTATTTTGCATACAGGGGTTTTTAGGAAAGTATACACGACATATTTATTGTCCGATAAAACTCTATGGATTTCATTCATATTGAGTTAACAGAGACAATAATCATTATATGTTGTATCATTTTCTGCTTTCTTTTCCCACTGGGTTTTAAAGGAGTTTTAACAACATATGAAATACAATTCTCCTCACATTTTTCCCAAAGGATTTTTGGGGAGAACTTCAAACATCATATGTCATACTTTCTGTTTTCCCCACCGGGGTTTTTAAAGAAAGTATATAAGACATATTTATTCTTCTCTAAAAACGCTATGGATTTTCTCTTTTTAAGGTTTTCCCATATGAGTTATCAAAGAGACAATGACCATCATATGTTGTATCATTTTCTCCTTATGTCACCGTGGGGTTAAAGGAGTTTTAGCAACATATCATACGCACTACTCTCCTCATATTTTTCCCACAGGATTTTGGAGGAGACTATTTCAAGATGATGAACATACAAGGACAAGCATAGATTAGGGGGAGTGTTAGGCTTTAATTAATTCATTTAATTAAATATGTAATATCTGCTTGTATGTCGGTTTGCACAACCGACGTGCCCCTTTGTAACCGCTTGTTAGGGGTGCTATAAATAGCACTCTTCATCATCAATGAAAAGCGACTTGACTCATTTGTTGTCTCTCGCTTTGCTCTCAATACATTTCTAACAGGCTCTCATACAAGAGCACGTGCTTCTAGGCACTTTGTGAGAATGAGAGATGAGTCATGTATTAATAAAGTAACATATTTTTCTAACTAACTATTATACATGTTGGCTATATGGTTGGCTACAGATGACATGGCAAATCCTTATAACCGGTTGTTGGCTCTACTATTGAACTTGCTATTAGTAGTAACATAAACGCCATGTAGACAAAAAAAATCTGATGTGGCATGTAATTAATGTGAATAGAGAGGATAGTGGTAACATAGCTACTTACTGTAACATCACATGTTCGAATGCATCATGAGTCTACAACCTAACAAATGAACACATGCATGACACCACATAGATGTTACTCCCCACTATGGAGGTACTAACATGAACTAATAACATTATGATGTTACTACTCTTAGTTACTGCCCACTATGACCAAATCAAATTAGATCGCTCAGTCGATCTCCACGACGAAACGGGACCGTGCGTGGTATACGTGTCTACGTCCGCGATCGATTATCCGCCGATCAAACATTCCAGCGCATCTCCATTATGTATGCGGTGGCTAGGTCCATCAATCACAATAGGCATCCGTTCCCCATGCGATCGACAAATCCATTATTTGATCTAAACAATGCAAAACGATGACGGCAAAACGATCGACGCGATGTAGAGCATGTGCGAACGCTTAGGCTACGCGGCCTGAGCCCTAGCTGCTTCTGCGTGCGGCCGGGTCATGGAGCACCGACCGAGCTCCAAACACACTAGTCGATATCGACGTATCGCAACCGCCTGACCGACGCGCGGCGCATAATACGTACTAGTACGTACTGTACGCGACAGGCTTACAGCACGTACGCAAGATCACACGCGACGCTAATGCAGCAGCTAGCCTGCATGAAGTGGTTGTTGGATCGCGCGGCGTGGAACGCAAGCAGAAAGGGACTACTCGGCGAGGCTCCGAGTCTGGATCGACAGCTATCAGCCAGGTCGCGGCCATGCAGGACGTAGTACGCAGCTGAGCTTTGGTCGTCGGTATCGCTCCTCCGACATGTGTTGCGAACGTGCTCGCCGCGGCTCCAAATTCCCGCGCCGTTCATGCGTTTCCGCGCACCCAAGCTCCAATTAATCGGGTTGGTTGTAACTGTATACGTGTACAGATAGATACTGTTGTGACAGGCACACACATACAGTTGCGAATCAGTCATGCCCACCCAAAACCTGGCAATCAAGAAGACGCGACACCGCCAACGGCATACGTACTGCATCTGTCTCGTGTGCAGAAATGGATGTATGAATTCAGGAATGCGAAGTGATTGACCATATCATTCCTCCCTCCCCGTGTTTTCTTCTTTTGTGCGGGGTACGAGAGATCTTCGGGACGGGATCACGGGGGACACGCAGATATCTCCGTTCATGCACCCGGCCGGCTGCCGTGCGTGTAGGGGCGGGCGCGCGGGAGAGACCGAGCTGCATGGGCGAGCGGTATGTGGCGAGAGTACGCGACTGTACATTCGCGTGTAGACGCGGGAATGTTCAGAGGATGAATAAGGAAGGAAATTGGGCCATGCCTTTAAAGAGCGCACGGACAAAAAAGTAATGTATCCTGTGGGGTGGACGTGGAGATATTGAATTTGATCCTCGCCATGCAGGTACGCACTCTGGAGCACGTCGTGGGCCGTGACGACCGACTGACACATGCACAGTAGTAGGAGCACGTTCTTAAGCAGGGCTATGTACACTAGCAGTAGTTCTACTGGACTACTAGCATACGGCAAACAAGTTATGATGTGCGATCAGAGTTCGGACTTACCATACCAAAAAAAAAAAAAAAAAAAAAAAAAACAGAGTTCGGACGTGTATCAGAAGCGGATGTATACATTCAGCTCCTCTGCGTCAAAATGCTGTACAAAATATATAAGAAAAATCTAACCGAAAGAAAAAACGCCCATGCGTAAATTACACCTCGGTTTCCCGTAAAAAAAATTGCACTTCGGAAGAAACGAAGAGCTACAGTGTGCGTGCCAATGCTACTACTCCCGTATATTCGAAGCCTGTCAGGACGAGCAGCAAGCTGCGTCGTTGGGCCATCTGGATCCAACTACGGCCTGCCTAACCTCACTTTGCACTCTACAGAGAAGAGAGCCCGTAGCGTTTCGCGTCCAGCAACGACAAAACCTGCCTGGACAAGCCCAAGAACTGAAAACTGGGCCCTAAGACCTGCGCTGACCACCTACATCGAACCTTCCTCCTTTCGGGGCCTGTCATCTCACTCGAGGAGACGGGTGGCTGCTCCGCGCGCCGTCCGATCCGGACCTCGGCCGCGGCGACTGCTGGTGGTGCCTGTACCCGGCGTGCACGCTCCGCGCGGCGGTGCGAGGCGACGCGCTGCTGCCGCCGTCCCGCTCCGGCGACGGGCGCCGGTTCCGCGGCCTCATCCGCTCGATCTCCTCGAGCACGACGAGGACCTCGGCCATGGAGGGCCGGTTCTTGGGGTCGCCCGCCAGGCAGCTCAGCGTCAGCTGCGCGGCCCGCACGGCGGCCTTGGACGGGTACTGCCCCTCCAGCCGCGGGTCCACGAGCCGGGCCAGCTTCCGGCGGTCCGCCAGGTACGGCTTGGCCCAGTCCACCAGGTTGAGCTGCTGCGCGGGCCGGTTCGTGTCGTGCGCCCGGAGGCCCGTCAGCATCTCCAGCAGCACCACGCCGAACCCGTACACGTCGCTCTTCACGTACAGGTGGCCCGTCGCCACGTACTCCGGCGCCGCGTAGCCGTAGGTGCCCATCACGCGCGTCGTGATGTGGCTGTCGCCGCCCGTCGGGCCGTTCCTCGCCAGCCCGAAGTCGGACAGTTTGGCGTTGTAGTGCTGCAATGCCAGAGACGAGACGCCGGTTAATTGATTCAGCTAGGCGCTTGGGTGTTAAATTTTGCTGGTGATTGCCTCGCTTCAAAAAAAAAAAATTGCTGGTGCGCTTTGCGACCTTGGAGATGAGCTTAATTACCGTGTCGAGAAGGATGTTGGAGGCTTTGAAATCCCGGTAAATGACGTGCTTCTCCGAGGAGTGGAGGAAGGCGAGGCCGCGTGCAGCGTCCATGGCGATCCGTAGTCGCAAGTCCCACGGGATGGGCTGGACGGACCCACTTTCTGCTTGCAAAGAATGCTTGTTAGACTCACATTTTTTTCGCAGCTTAAGTAAGAAATAGGGTGATCTTTAAAAGGGTTTGAAAAAAACATGCGCTTATAAATCAAGCTGACTATATATGTTGCAAGTGCCATACTACAAATTTTTTTTTTGTAAGGGACAGAATTTGTTTGAAATGTTACAGCTAAACTGAAAATGTTCCATAGGTTTGTACACTTATAGGATGAACCCTAACTCTAAAGAAAGTGCACCGTCATAAAAAAATTTATAAACGTACTACTTATTTTTCTTTCCCGATTTTGTGGAGGACAACAAAACATCACTGCCAGATCTTGTTTCCAAGGTCAAGTTCTTTTTCTTGTGGGGAAGGTTTCTCATGCTAGTGGGGCAAGTAAGCTTTGGATACAAACCGTACGGCTCTCTTATTTTCTTTGGACCTGGTGGTCATAATCAACGTGCAGGACCGGGTTTTTCAAGCCCAGGCCCCACACCTGGTCAGATCGCTATCTTATTGGTTGGCAAAATTGAGGCAATGAATCTGTTTAGGCTAGCCTCAATGGAAGTAACTTCACTAGTAACATAGATGCCACGTAGGACAAAAAGATGATGTGGCAAATATTTAATAAGGAGAGAGAGAGTTGTGGTAACTTAGCTAGTTACCGTAACATCACATATTCCAAGGCACTATGAGTTTATAAGCTAATTAATAGAGCTTTGTATGACACCACATGTTGGTTACTACCCATTGTGGAGGTGGTAACGTAGTCTAGGATAACGTGTATGTTACTAGTCTATGTTACTCCCCATTGTAGGGATGACCATGGCACCACTTTGTTTTTTTGCGAGCAGACCATCCCATCACACTTAATATACTCCAAAGTCTTTGTCAGAACCCAGAATGAGTCAACCCAATCAACATCAAACCAATCGCGAGTGAAGTTGCAAAGAAACCGACAGGGGAAAAAAATGCATGCCATGCCAGGTCAAAGGAAGAAGCACAGTAGGATGGATGACTCACTTCTGAAGAGGTGGTTCTCGAGGCTGCCCTTGGCCATGAACTCGTAGACGAGCAGCAGCTCCCGGTCTTCCAGGCAGTACCCCAGCAGCCGCACCAGGTTCGGGTGCGATATCCTCCCCAGAAAGTTCACCTCCGACTGCAACAAAAAAAAATCCACCGCGCGTTACGTTACGTCAGGGGTTGGATCAGCACGAAACAAAACAAACGTTGGCGAGCCGGTCGGTCGGCAGCGACGGACGGCGGATAATGATCGGCCGGCGGCCAGCGCGCGCTCACATTTCCGCGGAGACGTACGCACGCGCGCCGCTGAGGTTTCAGCGAGAATATACAAGCCAGGACGGCACCAACCGGCACAGTGCTACAGCTAATCTATGTGTCACGCGTGAGGAGAGGAGGTTTCACACAGGGCCACAGGCCGGCGAATTAACAAGCTCCTCTGAAAACGATGGTCTGGCCACGTGAACGCGTGCCCGGCCGGTGTGGAGCTGCGAAGTTTAGCCACGGCCGCAATTATTGATGCCGGCCGAAGCTCGTCCTAGATAGGTATATCCTCTCGGCATTTCCGGATCAGCTCGACGGAAAAGGGTCGCACGTACCTGCCATTCCTGCAGGCCCTGCAGGCTCTCCTGGTTGAGCTTCTTGACGGCGACGACCATGCCGGTGCCGCTGCGCGCGGGGTTCATGGTCCTCTCGTCCACCCACCCCTTGTACACCTGCCCGAACCCGCCCTCGCCCAGCATCGTGTCCGGCTTGAAGTTCCGCGTCGCCGCCTTGAGCTCCGCGAACGTGAAGATGCGCAGGTTCGGCGCCTCCAGGATCGTGCCGGAATCCGGGTCCGCGCCGCCGCCCGCCGTGGTGGCGCTGCCGCTGTTGCTTCTGGTGGTGAAGCTGCTCATGGACGAGCCCGGGGACCTCCTGGCGACGACCTGGGCGCTGGGCGGGGCGGCCATGGCAGGAGGAGGGCTGCGGATTGCAGGTGCCGCTGCTCCTGCTGCTGCAGAGGACACACGAAATCTCTCGGTGAGTCACGGAACGGGAAAGAGCAAATCTCAAGGCGGCAAGCGAGCGAATGCTCATGATGAGCTTTGGTAGTAAGATTTCAGAATTTGTGCCGAGAAAGAAAGAACAAGCACCGAAATGGAACCGCGAGAGGATACGTACCTTGGTGGCCCGGCGGCTTCACGGCCTCGACCACCTCGGCTTCCTCTGAGCCGAAGCAGTTCCCCATGGTATGGCAGCAAGCAACGGCAAGAAAGCTGCTCAGTGGAACGATGATGGTACTCTCCTCTCCTGCCGTGTCTTCTCTACCTAGCTGTCGAGATGTGCCACGGCAAGAGATGCTTCGGATATAAAAAGGCCCCGCCCCTGCTCTCCGCTCAGCTCTCTCCTCGTGCGGAAGCGGAGGCCGAGGCCTACGCGTTATGGAAGACCTTCCGGATGGATGGTGGTGGCGCCGTCGTCTACTCTTTTCTCTTTTCGGGGGGATTTTGTTTAGGATCGGCGTCCGTGTCACCCACCAAACGAACGAACTCTGCCGTGTTGTTTGGCCGAATAAAGCGCACGGCTGGGATTAAAATAGGCTGTGCCTGCGTTTACTTCCCGGCAGGTCAAACGGGATATGCTCGTCGTCTTCTCACGCCCGATGGGTCGTCTCCATCAGGGACGTCCATCTCCTCGATGTGCTTCCGGGCAAGTTGCAGGAAACGGGAGAGGGATCTTGGAGAGCGTGACATGTAGAGTGTACATCGCAGGTGGATGAATCTCGCCTGCTTGACCATTCAATGTGTTGGGGATCGACACGCCGTCCTGATAGAGATGCAGAGACAGGCAGGCTCAGAATTCCCCGCTACGTGAACGTGTGCGGATCTGCCTGGAAATAGTTAGATTATGGAAAGGGTGCGTCCGTCCGTGCGTTCCAATCTGTTAGGCGACATGTGCTGCACAAGCAAGCAGGCTGGACGCTCGAGACTACGCATGGTCGCCCGCCGGTGCCGGTGCCGGATCTAACCCGACACGGTAACAAAATCCCAATGGGAGAGATGTCAAACTAGGGACGTGTTTGGTTCAGCCTTTTTACCCCGTAATCTGATACCAGCGACAACTAATAACGTTAATCATGTTTGTTTCGTATGGGCCGTAATCAGATCCCCCGTTAACGGATAACACCCCTGTTTTGCGCTGATACAGCCCAACCCCCGCGTAATCAAATTACGTTACCTGCTTTCCTGGACTCGGCCTCCCTCGACCACGTTCTCCGCCGCCAGCCGCATCCATCGTCCGCCGCTAGCCACATCCATCGTCCGCTCGCCCAAGATCCGATGGACAAGCACCCCTGCAGACGAGGCTCCCCGTGAGTCTTCTTCTACGGCCCCGGTCAACCGGACCCTGCCGTTGATCTGCTTCTCCAGGCCATGTCCTGATGTGCGTCCTCTGAGCAAGGAGGGGTGTCGCAGATGCGAGCACGCAGGACGGCGGTGCGAGCCTCCAGTGGCGGCGCGCACGCAGGCTGACAGCGCGAGCCTCGAGGACCGAGAGCACGCCGGCTGCACTTGGTTCCGGCGGCGCATCGGTGCTTGTCCACCTCGTCCAACACACAAAGCAGGAAGGCCACCGGCTGGTCGCGCCCAAGATCCCGTGCGAGGCGATGAGCTCGAGCTCGGAAACGATCCTCCGACGACCTACTGATCCAATCGCCGACGACCTGCTCGTCCCGGACCAAAGCTCATCCAGGACCTGAGCACGACGACCTACTACTCCAGTCGCTGACGACCTGCTCGTTCCGGCCGGGAGCTTGTCCAGTACCGGAGCCCGACGACCTACTACTCCGGTCGTCGCCGACGACCTGCTCGTCCCGGCCGTGAGCTCATACTGGACTGAAGCTTGAAGACGAGGACCTCTCCCTCCAGGCTTTCTCCAGCTCAATCTGGTCTTGAACGTGGCTGCAACTTGATACCTTTACGGGCACAAACCAAACAAAACAGAGAATTGTCCTGTTACAACTCGTTGCCCCTGTTATCTGATTCCATTAGTAGTTAATCTTGGACCGGATCGATCGATGACTGTTGCCGGCAATGGGCTACGGAAGCCTACCTCCACTGATTAACGATAAGAAATCAATCACGTCAAGGTCGCCCTCATTCTCCTTTGGGTTAACTCGTGGACTCACAGCCTCAAGCTCATTGGATTTCCTGCAAATAAAGTGCAAGGCTTTGACAAAGCACGTAGAAAAGCGGCAGTAAAGCACCGTAAAAGGGCCTCTCAGTCTCAAGGTCGGACGGGTGGGATTGCCGTCTTCTAGTCGATCTGTGGCTGGATTATTGTATTCGCTATAAGCATTGACCGTGCTGGTGGACTAGTTTTACGTGTCGTGTTCGCAACAGTCTGGAAACTGAGCTTCGAATGAAGTCCCGAGGCCTGGCATGTCCGTTGTTTTTATTGTGGCTAGCGTATCCTGTCGCGCGTGAACCGTGATTGCCCTTTTCTCTACGCGGATAGCTACTTCGATTTTCGATTCAGAGCATCTCCACTCGTCTCACGCGTCCGGAGGGGTGCCCGTCTGTCCAGACGGGAAATTGGCTTTGGGGGCGTCGCTCCCCACTTGCAGCCCTAAATAGAGATTAAAAAAAAACTTTAAATAAAACACAAATTTAAAATTTGATTTCATCCTCCAGCGCCATGGAGCGTGTTGAACGACTCGTTGAAGGCCGGCGCTAGGCCCTCCGAGTCATCCTCCAGCGCCATGGAGCGCTGGAGGGCCGCCATCTCCTCGAGCAAGGTCGAGGAGCGTGGCTCCTGCTTGACGTGCAGATCCGGCAGCGTCGAGGTACGTGGCTCCGGCTTCGGGACTCGTGGGGGGGAGGCGCGGAGCGGCGCGATGAGCCGCCCGCGGGGGAAGAGCCGGAGAGGGACAACGAGGACGTCGTCGCCACGCAACTCGCGTCCCACACATTGGGTGACGGCGTGGTCAGGCGCGGCTGGTCGCCGGTGTCGATGTGAGCAAGCACCGCGGCCAGGGTGCCCCCTGTTGCGACCGAAACGCGATGCGCCCGCGCTTGTTCCTCTCATTGGCGAGGGGGCGCGGCTGGGGCTGTCCCATCGATACCACCGTTCGTCATGGAGCCGCTTGAAATCCACCTCGTAGCGGGAGGCGTTCTCGGCGTCGTCGGGGTTCCACTCCGACTGGACGCGCTGCTCCGGTGTGAGCGCGTTGTAGAAGTGCTCCTGGTACTCGTCCACAAATTATTTGGCACCGGCTCTCTACAAATTGAGATGGGCACAAATTCCATACTTATCTGATGAAATAAGGGAGAAGAATTTTGCTTGACATAAACCATGGTAAATTTTAAACTACTTCCTCATGACCTAAAACAGGAACACAAAACATGTTTAATAATTTTGAAGGTTTAAAGATAGCACACAAGAAATTTACTTGAAGTGCTGCTGAAATACTACATATTGGTAGGTATGGTGGACACATTAGAAAATTTTGGTTTTTGGGAACTGGATGCACGAGTAGAGTTCATAATCAGTACAGGGTGAAGGCTAGTAAGAGATTGTGAGCGACCAATTAAGAGAGCAATAATAGTCATAATCATGCATAGCGACAAAACATTATTTATCAAAGCATGGAGTGATATTACAAGTCAAAAACGAAATGATCATCAAGGTTGAAGCTGATTTTTCCATAGTCATAACATGGTGTGAGCATGCGCCAAGTCAATCCAGATAAAATCATTCAAAAGAGAATACCATAATACCATGCTTTAATATGAGGAAACAACACATGATTTAATTTCAATGCCACATTAAGCACTCTCGGTTATTTGCGACTAGTCATTATACATCATATATAACTAAGCACATAATTAAAATAACTTCTAACTTGACAAGCCAAACTCTAAGGCTCAGTCAAAACAAGCTTCCTATTACACCAAGTATGAAATATTTTACTCTTCTCCAACATCAATCAAATTATTTGAAACAGCTCTCAAAGAAAATAATCATGAAAGACAAGAGAGCTAATTATATATAACTGAAGCAAACCAAAAATATCTGAACAAAATTGGAGTGAAAAACAAGAGCTAAACGTAATACTAGCAAAAACTGAACACACACAGCACAATAAGAGTGAAAACTAGAGTGTTCTATGCAATAAAAACGGAGCATGTCTCTCTCCAAACAAAATATGTTAGGATCCAACCATTTATTACACCAAGAAAACAAAAAAACTGAAAGAAAAATAAAATGACGCTCCAAAAATAACACACATCATGTTAAAGATTAAAAATATAGTGTTTGAAAGAAACCTCATATTGTGGTTAATGAATAAGTGGATGGCTTGGGCATTCCCAAGCTTTGCTTCTTGTACTTCTTGGATATATATTGGGATGACATGGGCATCCCCAAACTTGAGCTTTTGTTCATCCTTCATATTCTCATATCACTCTTCTCTCTCTACACTCGAAAACTTCCTCCACCTAAAACTTCTCAAAATCTTCATTAGCAACATTAGTGCGTCAAGATAATAAATCCACTTGGTTTAGTTTCAACTATCAGAGTACCATTAGATAACATTAGATAACCTAGAACCTCTAATCCTTGTTAAATTCATTTCAGATAAGGGGCACATGTTAATCTCTTCAATGGAATCAGTTATCAAGGAAGAAAGAAAAACAAGTCATTGCATCCAAATGTCTTGTGATATACAGAGATAGATGGTGATACGTCATAAATGTATCTTGAATTTCTGATGTTCCATGTTGTTTTCATGCCATATGCTACATGTTTCCTTTACACTTTATGCCATTTTTACCGATTTCCTGGGACTAACCTATTGACAAGATGCCACTGAGCCAGTTCCTGTTTTTAGTTTCAGAAAAGTTCTTCTGGAAATATTCTCGGAATTGGACGATTCGAAACCCGGAAGTCTTAGAAATTCGTCGCGCACACGAAGTCCGGAGGAGACCCGGAGGGGAGCCACAGGGGTCCCACACCATGGGTGGGCGCGCCCCCTAGCCGCGCCCAGGGGTGGTGTGCCTCCCCTGCTCTCCCACCGACGATGCCCTCTCGCCTATATATTTTCCTCGAAAGGTTAACCCTAAATACCAGAGCGCTTTCCACCAAAAATATCCGCAGCCGCCTTCATCGTCAACCCTAGTTCGGGAGGGTACTGGAGCTCTCCTCGGCACCCTGCCGGGAGGGGGAATCATCACCGGACGGCTCCGCACCACCATGCCCTCCTCTATAATGATGCGTGAGTAGTTCATCCTTGGACTACGGGTCCATAGAGGTAGCTAGATGGTTGTTCTCCCATCTTTATGCCTCATGTTTAGATCTTGTGAGCTGCCCTACATGATCAAGATCCTCTTATTGTAATGCTACATGTTGTGTTTGCTGGGATCCGATGAATATTGAATGCTATGTCTCGTGATTATCAATCTATCATGGTATGTTCATGTGTATGTTATTTATCATCTTGCATGCTCTCCGTTGTTAGTAGATGCTCTGGCCAAGTAGATGCTAGTAACACCAAGAGGGAGTATTTATGCTCGATAGTGGGTTCATGCCTCCCTTTCACTCACGCTCGAGTGACAGAAACATAAACGGGTGGGGGATGTGTTGTTGCCATTAGGGAGAAAACAACAATGCTTTGTCTATGGATGATGTTATTGTTTACACATTTTGCTTACTGCGATTATCTGTTGCTTGCAACTTAATACCCAAGGTTTGCTCGGATGACATTCTGAGGGTGGATTATTAGTCATAGACGCAGTTGGATGACGGTCTATGTATCTTGTTGTAATGCCCGCATGAATCACATAGTAATCATAATGTCATGCATATGCACTACGGTGGGATTATCTGTCTATTGCTCAACTGTAATTTGTTTACCACACATGCTATCTATCTGTCTTGGGAGAGATACCTCTAGTGAACTATGGACCCCGGTCCATTTTCCTCATACTGATAATACCACCACTGCAATCTCTATTTTCATACTGATGTTACGGTTTTACTACTGCCATCACTGTTCTCTTTCATCTACTGCAAACACATATTATTTTCCACACGGTACGTTTAACCTCTTTGTGTTTAGCAAAACCAGTAAGATAGACAACCTCACTGCTTCGTTGGGGGCAAAGTGATTTGATTATGGTGTGTAGGTTCCACGTTGCTTCTGAAATGGTCGTGCGCCCTGCTGATGATCCACAAGTATAGGGGGTGTATCGTAGTAGTTTCGATAAATAAGAGTGTCGAACCCAACAAGGAGCAGAAGGTGTTGACAAGCAGGTTGGATATAGGATTCACTGTAAACACTAGCAAACGGGTTTTTGGAGGGTTTTGATATAGCAGATAAATAAAGTGCGAGTAAATAAAGTGCAGTAAATAATATTGCAGCGAGTGGCCCAATCCTTTTGAGAGCAAAGGACAAGCCGGTGGTATTACTTATGACTACCAAACGTTCTCGAGGACACATGGGAATTTCGTCAAGTGCTTTCGCTTCATTACGGTTGATTAATATCCATTGGTTCGTGAAGTGTTGTGTGGGTGAACCTATGCTAATGCACCGCACAACTAGGAATAATACATACTTGTGATTATACCCCTCGTAAGCATCCGCAAATACAAGAAAGTAATTAAGATAAATCTAACCACGTCCTTAAAACTCTGCGATTCTGCGCTCCCTCGTGCATTGGTTTCCTAACGGGGGTTTAGGTTTCTGTCACTCTGGCAACCCCACAATTAGTAGCCAAATACACAATGCATCCGCCTAGGCCCATAAAGGTGAAGTATCATGTTGTCGAAGTTCACAAGACACTACTAGAAGAATAGCACCACAACTTAAATACCGAACCACGAGATATTACTTCAACATAACTTCACTACTAACATCATGACTTCTCCTATGTCCTCAAGAACTAAAGAAACTACTCACAAGACATCATATGGTTCATAGTTAGAGGTGATATAATGGATGATAACAATCTGGTCATAAAGTGCTAACACCGATAAATCTCACAAGCATCAACTACTAACAAGTAATCCACGCCGGGAGAGAGATCTAATGTAAAACAAAGATAGAGGCCCCTAATTGTTACAGCGGGATGACGGTGAATGATGAGGGTGATGGTGCTGGTGGTGATGATGATGACGATGACGATCTTGATGATCCCCGGAGCGATGACGGCGACGATGGAGATGATTTCCCCTCTCCGGAGAGGAATTTCCCTGGAAGATTTCTCCCTGCGAGAGAGCTTTTCTCTCTTGGGTGTTTTCCGCCCCGAGGCGGCGAAATAATTCTTCGATGATAGTCTGGGGCTTAGGGTTACCTGGGGGTCAAGTACACGAAAAAGATCGACTAGAGGTGGGCCAGGGTGGCCACACCACGTGGCGGCGCGACCAAGGAGGGGCGCGCCACCCTGTGGTGTGGCCCCCTGGAGGCCCCCCTCTGACTCTCCTCGTGGCTGGCTCCCTCATCTGGACTTCTAAGAAATCTCCAGTGTCCCCCCTCTTCTTCTGATCTTTTGAAATAGGGTATCCTGATGGTGCTTTTTCCATCAGATTTCTGGTCCCGGTGTTTATTCTCTAAAAATTATGAAACATGCAAAATAAGATAAAATAACAAAAGTGATGCATCATAACATGAAATATATCGACGAATAACAGAAAATAACAATATAAAACGGTGATGCAAAATGGACGTATCAACTCCCCAAAGCTTAGACCTCGCTTGTCCCCAAGCGAAACTGAACTTAGTAAACACGACCACAGGTTTATGGAGTGAGATGTCGATAAATAAAATACGGACAAGAGGCATCACATCTAAAAAAGAACAATTCATTTTAGACAACAACTTCCTCTCATATAATCAAATTTGAAACTAGCAGAGGAACAATAAAGGTCCAAAAAGTAAGTCAAAATTGGTAAAGGCAAACTTCGTTCTTGGTCAGAGAACAATTAACAGTGTACTTATCTTTCGATCAGAGTCTTTATACTAGAGCTATATTGCAGAGTTTATCATGCTCAGTTATAACGGTCTCTTTGCAAACATAGGTAACTTTCAAAGTGGTATTCAAACAGATAAAAGCATTTGCAGAAACATGGAAGAATAAAGAACATGATTAAGTAAATCAACATGTAGCTAGATGAATCACAACAACTCAAATGCTTGCTTAAGACAGAAAGAAATTGGTTTACTGATTCAACGTAAATGTAAAAGATAGGCCCTTCCTAGAGGGAAGCATTGATCACTCATGTGCTAGAGCTTTTATTTTGTAAAATAGAGGTATAAAATGGTTGACACTCCTCCCAACCTTTCTTACACAAACCATGGCTAACCGAATCCTCAGGTGCCTGCCAGCAATCACAAACCATGGAGGAGTATCTAAATTTTAAGAGGTGTATGCTTATGTCAACGAATGGCAAAAAGAAAATACAGTTAGTCACCAGCCAACTAGACTTCACAAGAGCGGCTCCCATAGAAGGACGCAACTGGTATAGAAGGTCATCCCTCTTTATCATTTGTTTACACAACTATGCTTTGACTGATAAATCAGGGGCAAAATTAGTGAAGAGAATTTGTATTATTATTTGGGGCTGGGAATCTCGCTGCCAGCTCTTCTAGCATTTGGATAAGCGAATGAGGCCCCTAGTCCAAAGTGTGAAATCTAATCAACAATTGAGATAAAGATTCTCTATTTGCATCCTCATGAGCTAAAACTGGAGCACAAAACAGGTGTAATTTTGAAAAGTTTAAAGGTAGCACACAAGCAATTTACTTGGAGCGGCGGACATACCACATATAGGTAGGTATGGTGGACACAAATGGCAAGGTTTTGGGCTCAAGATTTGGATGCACGAGAAGCATTCCCTCTCAGTACAAGTTTTTGGCTAGCAAGGTTGGGTAGCAAGCATAAGAATCAAAGCAAAATAAACAAAAACATATATGATAAAGACAATCATGCAATCTTCCTTGAAGGTGCAAACAAAAACTTATTTGAGAATACTAAGCTTATGATCTAACAATAAAGAAAGATCATGCAATAATATATCTACATGCAACTCCCTCTTTTGTACTTAAGTCTCAACGAATTGTTGACTGACCAATGCTAAATTTGCCAAAACCAACTAGATTATCTTGAAGCTACAACATTGATACAAATACTAATAACAAAATCAATCACATAACAAAAATTTCAAACTAAAATAAAGTAGAACAAGTAGATGATCAAACTTCTCATTAATATTTCCCAACGACAGCTCAAACTAAGATATACAATGATAACCAAATAAGGAGCAACACTTCCATACTGCAAACCATACTATATGATATTTTCTCTACTCACGATATGACTCTACTAAAAGGTAAAAAGGGTGAAAGATAAAGGTGATACCGCGGCACTCCCCCAAGCTTGGAACAAGCCAAGGGGATGCCAATACCAATGATGAATCAATTCTTTGGTGGTGGTGGTGAATCCTTCCCGATGAACTTATCAATTGATTCCTCCATATCTTCAATTGCGAACATAAGCATACTCATCATATCCGTATTGTGATCAATACAGTTTGCATGCTTGTCAGACGGTGAATTCCAGCCATCAAGATTTCCCCCCCACACTTCCTTAGGTTGAGAGCTTTCTTTATCTGCACGGTTAGAATGATCCATATCCCAGCAAGAAGGCAAATCTGCCTCGGGTACCCTCCTAGATTGATACTCATGAATTAAAGTACGGAAAGGTTTCTCAATCCCTGAAAGTGGTGTCCTTGAAGCTAAGCAGTGACGTGGGGCCTTCCCTCCGGTGCTCATCTTTGTCGTTTGCTTGGAAGGTTTTGCAACCACTCCAATGCTTGCGATAGTTGCGCATGGACGCACTCGTGGGTTTTCTTCTACATCTCCTTCAGCTCCACTCTCTATCTCCTCCTCCGTCTTCAGGTCTTGGAGATCATCTTCCTTCGGTCCCTTCCCCTTTTTGTTTCTAGCGGAGACCATGATGGTTCTAAAACTGAAAACAGATCCTGGCAGAAACAGCTCGAAACAGAAATACGACGAGAAAACGCTATACGGACCTCGGGGGGGGGGGGGGGGGTCTGGGGGTTATATAGCAAAAATATGCGTAACGAAAGGAAAGTCCAAGTCGAAAACGAGTCGGAGAGGGGCTCCGGGGCGCCCACAGCATAGGGTGGCGTGGCCAGGGGTGGGCCCGCGCCCCCAGGTGGTGTGGTGCCTCCGGGCACCATCTCCAACTCCTCTTCGGCTCGATATTTTTTATATTTTCCATAAATCAATGAATTATAACTTGGAAGGTAATGTGTGAACTTTTTCTTAACAGAACTGTTACCTATTCCAAAACAGACTCTGTAGATTCTGGAATCTTCCCTCTAATGAACTTCTCCGAAGTCATTACTTGAATAACATCAACATCTTCATCATAGGAATCCCCGGGAATATAATGTTTGAGTCTTTGCCCATTTACCACTTGTGTAGTGTTATCTTTGAGGGAATCAATTTTGATTGCACCCGAACAATACACTTCTTCAATAATATAAGGTCCTTCCCATCGGGAGAGTAATTTTCCTCCTAGATTTATTAACAGTCTTTTGCAAGATAGATTTAATTTCTCTATTTGATAATTCTACTTTCCCACTGGTTTGAGGATGGTAAGCTGAGGCAATTCTATGATAAACATCATATTTAACAAGGGTTTTTCTAAAACCACCATGAATAAAATGAGAACATCCATCAGTCATAAGATATCTAGGCACACTAAACCTAGGGAAAATAACATCTTTGTTCATTTTCAAAGAGGTCTCACCATCAGCACTTTTAGTAGGTATAGCTTCTACCCACTTAGTAACATAATCAAAAGCAACAAGAATATGAGTGTAACCATTTGAAGGAGGAAAAGAACCCATAAAGTCAAATCCCCAACAATCAAAAGGTTCAATAACAAGAGAATAACTCATAGGCATTTCATTACGTCTAGAAATATTTCCTACTCCTTGACATTCATCACAAGATAAAATAAATTTACGTGCATCTTTAAAGAGGGTAGGCCAATAGAAACCTGATTGTAGAACCTTCTGTGCGGTTCTATCTCCAGCGTGATGTCCTCCATAAGCACTACCATGGCACTTCTTCAATACTTCACGTTGTTCATGATCTAGAACACTGTCAGACCCCGGACCCAGAGATATACAAACTGTCATGTGCTCCTAGCAATGGACTCACAAGGGCTTCAGGGTTACCAGCCCCGGCCGCAACAAACAACGGCAAGCAGACCGGATTCATCGGCACGTAGTCCGGATCCCCGGTCTACTACTCCTTGTGTGCATGCTAGTCATAACCAGATATGTATATCCAAGCGTCCCCGAGTCGGATGAAACTGAAGGAACGGGACCAAAGTTATACAGAGCTGCTATGTGTCCAGAAAGTGCAACAACAATCGAGGGTTACTGGGGTTACCTCGCCCCAGTCCGAATCACATCGGCAGGCGGGCTCGGACATGGATCATCGGATCCACAACCCCTCGACTGCGACAACTATGCAGGCATAGCCAAAACGGTATAACAACGGGCTCGAAACCAGCAATCGATCAAAGCAGCACTCTAGACATGAAGCTTTATTAAGCAAGTAATACTAGAGTAAAGCTTACAAGCAGAGGTCACACGACCCAACATTACATCAGACAACGGAAAGCAAATTATGTTGCTATTCAACAAGAACCAAAATTGCCTAAGAGGCCGCAACATAAGGCGACGTCCCAGCCCATAGATTCCAGGCCGCTACCTGGGAAACCCCAAACTATCCGTCGATGTCCACGTTGAAACACCACCAAAGGTATGGAACTCCACCTGAACCAAATTGAAGCAAACATGAGTATGGGAGGTACTCAACAAGACTTAGCTAACCTATTATATATCTGCTTGTTCGAAAAGGGTTTATGAAGGTTGTTTTGCGTAAAGCCAACTTTGTTTCGAATAAAGGGAGATTGAGAAGCTTTACATAAATCTTTTAAAAGAACACCCTTCCCTCGGGTATTGCCTTCAGAACCTTCGAAGCATCATCTTCAACACATGATAACCGGAACCACCTCTTGAAACTAGACATTCATTGGCAACATCTTTTACGTCATATTCAAGTTATCTATGATCTCAGGATCCGTCACCAAGTTGTCCTTAACCGCGGACACGGCTTTTCGAAAAGATTAAACCCTGCAGGGGTGTACAACTTTACCCACACGTATCAACCGACTCTTAATGCCAAGCTATTGGTACAATTCCGATGATGTGCCGGCAAAGGGTGGCTAACCACGATCTTTCCCTTGCTTCGCCTATTCCATGAGTCGCTCCGAGTAGAGATGGACCGCCAATAGGGAGTAGCCATCTCCTGCCGGGTCTCTATCGTTGTGCGCAATGCTCGACGGTTACCTACCCGCAGAGCGCCGATACACCACCACGTCCTAGTTTTGAAAACATTTTAATATCCCGAGCAAATCCAAATGGAACACCCGAACTAGGCAACTCATGGAACAAACCAGACAAGTTGAAACCGAGGGGAATCCAATCCCCGTGTGGTTGCACGATCAGTCTTGGCTTCAAAGGCGAGAACTCGCTCCTAGGGGCATGAACGAGGCAAATCACCACATCCCATGTGGCAACTCATCCAAGCCTTTAATCATATTGAACACACATCTCGAACCTTACCACGTCATCCTGTCATACTAGATTCATTTCGTAACTCTGATTCATCAACCGGATGGAGCAGAGATCAACATGCATGTATGACTAAGCATGGCATATTTGAGGCTTTGGCGATACACACAAACAAATCCTATGTCTGCTAGGAGCATTGAATCATGTTATCTAGGTTATGCAAATAAATAGGACAACTCTATCTACTGACTCAAGATACTTTGTAAAAGCATGCATCGTACGAGAAGGAAAACATTTCTAAAACATATATGGGCAGATAAGAGGTTATGCTTGCCTTGCTTCAAGAAAACCAGATAAAGGCTTCAAGGAATAAGTTCTTGACTTGGTTGTTTATACCAAGTATTCTTCAAAGGAGTGTCGAACTTCTCTCCGGATTCGAGGTCTACCGATAAGAGCAAACACCGGAAAGAAAGAAAACAACACTCAACACAGGCATCGATGCAATGCTCAATATGTATGAATGAACATTTGAATGCATTAAAGATAATCCCTAAACATGTTTCATGGGTTGCTAGGGTTCATATGTTAAGTATGTACTTTTACTAAATTTAGTCCCGAAGTGGACCTCGGAGGGCGATTCGGGCAAAACCTAGAGGTGCAACAAGTTAAAGTGCTCAAATAGGGTTGAGAACACCATAACTAGGTTGCATTTGTCATTATAATCATTTTGACATATAACTTGTAATTTTCTAATTTTCTTGAATAAAAAATTATTTTCTTTATTTTAAATGATTTAAATAATGCTCAAAATTCAACTTTGTCAAAAATGTATGCAAATTATATGAACATGTAGATTACATTTTTCTAAACAAAATGGTATATTGAACACATTTTTCTGATGTACCAAATAAAAGATATTGCACTTATAAAAATCATTATTTTTCTGTAATTTTAAGTGAGGTGGGGTCCACGTGTCAGTACCGTTTTCATTTAAAGAAATTAAACAGAAAAACTGCCTTATGACGTCGGCATGATGTCGTGATGACATCACCCGTGGCCAAATCCTCACAGCTCCGATGGAATTGACGAATCCGCGCGAAATTCCTCGAATCAAATTACACCACGGGGTAGAGCAAAGTGAGGGGGAGCTGGGGGTGGTCGCGGCTGGCCGGGAGATCGCCAGAGCTCGCGCCGGCGAGCTCGGGCGCGGTGGCGGTAGTCGGTCGACGGCGACTGGGAGTTGCGGAGGGGGAGGGAGAAAAGGGGAGGCACCGGCGTGCTCGGGTGCTCACCGTGAGCAGGATGGAGGGGTCGGGGACGCGAGTTGGGCCGGCAATCGCCCGCGGCGGAAGGAGAACGACGGCGGCCGGAGAGCTCGTCCGGCGAGAAATTAGGGCCTCCCGGGGCTCCTCAGCTGTCGTGCGTGCTTTAGGCGAACGAGGAGGGGATGGCGAAGCCGACGGAGAGCTCGGAGGGGCGCGGGGGTGGCCGTAGCGCCGGCGGCGAGCGGCGTCCGCGGCGGTAGGGTTAGGGTTTGCATTTTCTTCTGTGTGCGAGGAGCCAGGGAGAGAGACGAGGTGACGAGGAGGAGACGTACGGGGTCCTTCACCTCGCCCTTATCCTCGAGGAGGAAAAGCAGGAGGTGGTGGCGGGGAAGGGCGTCGTGGAGCTTCTGTCTACAGTCGTGAGGAAGAAGATGACAAAAGAGGTTTTCCGAAAACCCCCCTAAAATGACAGAAACTGCGAAGAGGTCCCTGCTCCTTTTAAAACAGCACACTAAAAACAGTTTTGGGGACTTTTCTGTCAATGGTAAAATTTGGTAAAATTTAGTTTTGAGTTCCTTAACACATTGGCAACCTCAACATATTTTTGGTTGGCAAAAATTGCACCATTTTAAACCATCATTTTAATGTGGCACTTTTAAGTGATTTTAATAAACTCCGTTATTAAATTTCAATGCACATGTTTTAAATACAAACTTGGGTTCAAAATGCATGCATGACATGACATGATCACAAGCACAAACACACAAACTTTTATTACAAAAAAGGTGGATGTTACAAGTCTACCCCTTACAAGAATCTCGTCCCGAGATTCCTAGGTTTTAGCAAAGAAGGACGGGTACTCAGATCGTAAACGATCTTCTCGTTCCCAGGTTGCTTTAGCTTCAGAATGATGAGACCACTGAACCTTGAGGCACTTGATGCTTCGACATCGAATCTTACGTTCAGCTGCCTCGAGGATATGGACAGGACATTCTCGGTAGGTCAGATCATCCTTAAGATCAATGGTTTCATGATCAACACCACGGTTGGAATCTTTGAAACAATGATGGAGTTGTGAGACATGGAATGTAGCATGAACCAATGGGAACGTTGAAGGTAGATGGAGATGATAAGAAAAATTCCCACTTTTTGCAAGAACAGGGAAAGGACCAACATAGCGAGGCGGTAATTTTCCCTTCATGACCTCACGATGAACACCCTTCAAAGGTGTGACTCGTAGATAGGCTTGTCCGCCGATATCATAACGAATATCTTGTTGACGGTCACCATAACTCTTCTGACGAGACTGAGCCGCTTTCAGATGTTCACGGATGATACAACCTGTTTCTTCAGTCTCATTGATCAGGTTCTTCGGTCCAAAGAACTGTCTTTCACCGGTTTCTAACCTATTTAACGGAATTGAATAGCTTCTGTTGTAGAGAACTTCAAATGGAGCTTTGGCTAAGATAACTTGAAAGCAGTTGTTGTAAACGAATTCGGCAGATGGAAGACACTTCTCCCATTCATTACGAAGCATGTCTTAAAGAGTTTGATTCAGACTCCCGAGGTGATCATTACGGGATGATTGATAAATTATGGTGAAATGTATACGACTTCCCATAGCTTGCTTGAAACTTGCCCAGCCCTTGGAAGTAAACAAATTTCCATGATCAAAAAGAATTTTCTTAGGAACACCATGAAGAGGTATAATCTTAGAGACATATAAATCTGCCAGTTGTTTAGCATTGATGCCCTGATGGATAGGAACGAAATGAGCAACTTTTGATAGACGATCAATCACTACCCAGATAGCGGTGTGTCCCTGATCATTTCTTGGAAGACCAACAATGAAAGTCATCTAAACCTCATCCCACTTCCAAACAGGAATAGGTGTGGGGTAGAGAGTAGCAACCGGTCTTTGATGTTCAGCTTTAGCACGACGACAAACGTCGCATTCAACCACAAATTGAGCGATATCTCGCTTCATCTTGGTCCACCAGAACCTTTGACGTAGATCACGGTACATTTTGGTGCTACCAGGATGAACAGAGTGAAGTGACTCATGAGCTTCATGGAGGATAAGTTGTTTCAGGCTCCGTTTCTTCGGCACAACAATACTTCACCAAAATAAACGGTACCTTGCTCATTAATAGAGAAACATGTAGGAATTCCACGAGAAACCTTTCTCTTGACCAAGGTAATGCTTAAATCCCGCTTTTGGGCCTCTTTGATTTGATGTTCAAAGGATGGTTTCACTTCTGGATTAGCCAGATAACCAGAGGGAACAACCTCAAGATTGAGCTTGGAGAACTCTTTGTGGAGAGAAGGTTGATCTTGCTGTATCATCAAGCTGTTACAGTAAGACTTCTGGATTGTCGTGTCAGCCACGACTTTACCTTTATCAGTTTAACAATTGACCTCCACAATGGGTTCTTTGACTAGTTCCAACCATCTCTTTTGTCTGAGACTCAGATTTGGTTGGGTGAAAAGATATTTAAAGTTCTGCTGGTGGAAGTAGAACTCACATTGATTTCCTAGCAGATGATGACGCCATTGTTTCAAGGCATACACAACAGCTGCTAACTCAAGAGCATGCGTTGGATATTTGAGTTCATGTGGTTTCAGTTGTCGAGAAGCATAAGAAACCACACGACCATCTTGCAAAAGACCGCAGTCGATACCTTGACGAGAGGCATCACAAAAGATGACGAAGTCCTTGCGCATGTCCGGAAGGACAAGTATAGGAGCATTAGCCAGCTTGGTTTTCAACAACCGGAAACTCTCTTGTGCCATCCTTGACCATACAAACTGTTTATCTTTCTTAAGAAGATCAGTCATTGGCTTGGCAGCTTTGGAGAAACCTTCAATAGAGCGGTGATAACAAACGATAAGTTCGAGGAAGTTTCGAACTTCTTTGATGGACTTAGGTGACTCCTAGTCCAATATGGCTTGAACTTTGTTAGGGAGAACTGCAACTCCGTCAGCAGATAGGACATAGCCTAGGAATAGGAGCTCTTTCAACCAGAACTCACATCTGGAGAATTTGGCATAGAGACGATGGTCACGAAGCTTTGTCAAAGCTAGTCGAAGATGTTCAGCATGTTCTTCTTCGGACTTGGAGTAGATTATAACATCGTCGAGGTAAACCACAACGAACTTGTCAAGATACTCCATGAAAATGGATTTCATAAGCCCCATCAACATGGTTGGAGCGTTGGAGAGTTCGGGAAACATAACAGTGTACTCGTAAAGACCATAACGAGTTTTGATAACCATTTTAGAAACATTCCCGGACCTGGTCTGAAGTTTATGATAACCCAGACTTAAGTGTATCTTGGAGAAAACAGTGGCACAAATCAGACGGTCAAACAAATCATTTGTCTGAGGAAGAGAACACTTGTGCTTTATTGCCACATCATTGAACGGACAATATTCACTGACCAGCTGGGAAACTATGGTATCCTTCTTCATGACGAAGAGTGTAGGACACCCACAAGAAGATGTGTTGGCATGAGGGAAGCCTTTTCCTTCTAACTCCTCTATTTTCTTCTTCAACTCAACCAACTCTTCTAGAGGCATATGGTATGGTCTTTCAGAAGTAGGAACCACTCCAGGAATTAGTTCAACAACAAACTCCACTAAAAAATCATGATGCATACCAGGAAGCTCTTCCGGGAAGACATCCGGAAACTTACACACCACTGGTACCTCATGAACCTCAAGAGATGGTCGGACTTCGATTGCATTAAGATGAGAACATGGCTGTGGTTGAACTGTCCCACAAGGAAACAACAATCGAGTTGTCTGGCCATACAGATGAATCAGGGTAACAAACTTGGCTGCACAGTCAATCATAGCATGATGTGTTGACAACCAGTCCATGCCCAGTATGACATTGATATTAGTTTGGTCCATGATGGCAAGTGTAGAAAGAAACGCCAAACCTCCAATTTCAATTGGGACACCAGGGCAACACTGATTAGTCCAGCAGAAGGACCCTGGGGTGGAAATTATCAACGGAGGAACCATACTCGCAAGAGGTATGTCATGCAACACCACAAAAGCTCTTGACACACATGAGTGTGACGCTCCGGAATCAAACAGAACAGAGGCTGGAGCTAGGTTAACACGAAGCATTCCCAACACGACATCAGGTGCTTTGTGAGCTTCTTCAATCAGAACATGGTTCAAACGACCACGGTTAACAACCCGTGTAGGAACGAGTTGAGATGCAAGAGATATCCTCTGAGGACATTTGTCGGAGTAGTGGCCAAGTTTATCACATACATGACATGTCACCAGCCGTTTCTTACCACCAACAACTCTAGATTACTCACCAAGGTAGACTTGCTGAACAACTGATGGATATGGAATAGCACTGTACGGAACGAACACACGACGCTTCTTGGAACCAGAAGAAGACGCATGTGACTCTCCAGAAATCTGCTTCAAAGAAATTTCCATTTCCTTTTTGCCACGCTCCAAGGCAAGAGCATGATTATAAAGGTCCTGGAAGGTTGGAAACTGGAAAGACAGTAGCTCATAGCGAACTCCAGAATCCAGACCCTTGCGGAACAACTCTTGTTTATCCGCATCATCTGCAACATCTCGGGGTGCATAACGAGCCAAACGGGTGAATTCACGCCCGTAAGTTTCAAGATCCATCTGTCCTTGGGTCAGATCCAGGAAATCTTTTTTTAGAGTCCATAACTGCCTCAGGAACATGGGCGGCAGGGAACTCTTTACGTAACTCCTCCCAAGTAACCTTATGTCCCTGCGATTGCAACGCCAAGAAACCTTCCCACCATTAACCAGCTTCACCCTCTAGCTGATAGGCGGCAAAGTTCACACGGTCACTTTCTGGAACTTGAAGAGCGTTAAATTTGCGCTCGATAGTACGAAGTCAATCATCAGCATCAATGGGTTCCTTGAGACTGCTGAAATATGGAATCTTAGCATGAACCAAATCCCCGAATGTGACACATTCGTCATGACGACTTTCGGTGTTTTGCGCCACACGCTCAAGGAGATGTTCACTTCTCAGGCGGTTGGTCTCGATATCCTGAAGAACTTGCATCATTAAGGAAGATGATGACTCTCCCTCGATATGACCACTTTCAACGGAATCTCGAGTACTCCCGGACATCCTGAGTACAAAGAAATGGAACCATGAGAAACACTCCCATGGGAAAGAATGCAACAGAAAGATTCATGACTTGATATGGACCAATTGAAGTCAAAAGGGAACAACGATTTAGACCGATGGAGGTAACTTGGAAACTCTGAGAACATTAGCAACCTGACACGGAGTACTAGGAAAAACACCCAACGATTTTGCTCCTAGTTTTGAGGTTAACAGGTGAGAGGTAAAACATTTGAAATCAAATGAGATAAGGTGACTCAGAGTTAGAACGATACCAGGTAAGGTGTAAAAAGAATCCTAAGAAGGTTTTCATAACTTATTTGTCATTTTGAAACAGTTTTCACAAACTCTAGACTCAATACCGACCAATAGCAAGGGTTTTCCTACAGGCAGTCCTGCTCTGATACAATGACCTGTCAGACCTCGGACCCAGAGATATACAAACTTTCATGTGCTCCTAGCAATGGACTCACAAGGGTTTCAGGGTTACCATCCCCGGCCGCAACAAACAACGGCAGGCAGACCGGATTCATCGGCACGTAGTCCGGATCCCCGGTCTACTACTCCTTGTGTCCATGCTAGTCATAACCAGATATGTATATCCAAGCGTCCACAAGTCAGATGAAACTGAACGAACGGGACCAAAGTTATACAGAGCTGCTATGTGTCCAGAAAGTGCAACAACAATCGAGGGTTACTGGGGTTACCTCGCCCCAGGCCGAATCACATCGGCAGGCGGGCTCGGACATGGATCATCGGCTCCACAACCCCTCGACTGCGACAACTATGCATGCATAGCCAAAACTGTATAACAACAGGCTCGAAACCAACAATCGATCAAAGCAACACTCTAGACATGAAGCTTTATTAAGCAAGTAATACTAGAGTAAATCTTACAAGCAGAGGTCACACGACCCAACATTACATCAGACAACGGAAAGCAAATTATGTAGCTATTCAACAAGAACCAAAATGGCCTAAGAGGCCGCAACATAAGGCGACGTCCCAGCCCATAGATTCCAGGCCGCTACCTGGGAAACCCCAAACTATCCGTCGATGTCCACGTTGAAACACCACCAAAGGTATGGAACTCCACCTGAACCAAATTGAAGCAAACATGAGTACGGGAGGTACTCAACAAGACTTAGCTAACCTATTATATATCTGCTTGTTCGAAAAGGGTTTATGAAGGTTGTTTTGCGTAAAGCCAACTTTATTTCGAATAAAGGGAGATTGAGAAGCTTTTCACAAATCTTTTAAAAGAACACCCTTCCCTCGGGTATTGCCTTCAGAACCTTCGAAGCATCATCTTCAACACATGATAACCGGAACCACCTCTTGAAACTAGACATTCATTGGCAACATCTTTTACGTCATATTCAAGTTATCTATGATCTCAGGATCCGTCACCAAGTTGTCCTTAACCGCGGACACGGCTTTTCGAAAAGATTAAACCCTGCAGGGGTGTACAACTTTACCCACATGTATCAACCGACTCTTAATGCCAAGCTATTGGCACAATTCCGACGATGTGCCGGCAGAGGGTGGTTGACCACGATCTTTCCCTTGCTTCGCCTATTCCATGAGTCGCTCTGAGTAGAGATGGACCGCCAATAGGGAGTGGCCATCTCCTGCCGGGTCTCTATCGTTGTGCGCAATGCTCGACGGTTACCTACCCGCAGAGCGCCAATACACCACCACGTCCTAGTTTCGAAAACATTTTAATATCCCCAGCAAATCCAAATGGAACACCCGAACTAGGCAACTCATGGAACAAACTAGACAAGTTGAAACCGAGGGGAATCCAATCCCCGTGTGGTTGCACGATCAGTCTTGGCTTCAAAGGCGAGAACTCGCTCCTAGGGGCATGAACGAGGCAAATCACCACATCCCATGTGGCAACTCATCCAAGCCTTTAATCATATTAAGCACACATCTCGAACCTTACCACGTCATCATGTCATACTAGATTCATTTCGTAACTCTGATTCATCAACCGGATGGAGCAGAGATCAACAGGCATGTATGACTAAGCATGGCATATTTGAGGCTTTGGCGATACACACAAACAAATCCTATGTCTGCTAGGAGCATTGAATCATGTTATCTAGGTTATGCAAATAAATAGGACAACTCTATCTACTGACTCAAGATACTTTGTAAAAGAATGCATCGTACGAGAAGGAAAACATTTCGAAAACATATATGGGAAGATAAGAGGTTATGCTTGCCTTGCTTCAAGAAAACCAGATAAAGGCTTCAAGGAATAAGTTCTTGACTTGGTTGTTTATACCAAGTATTCGTCAAAGGGGTGTCGAACTTCTCTCGGGATTCGAGGTCTACCGATAAGAGCAAACACCGGAAACAAAGAAAACAACAGTCAACACAGGCATCGATGCAATGCTCAATATGTATGAATTAACATTTGAATTCATTAAAGATAATCCCTAAACATGTTTCATGGGTTGTTAGGGTTCATATGTTAAGTATGTACTTTTACTAAATTTGGTCCCGAAGTGGACCTCGGAGGGCGATTCGGGCAAAACCTAGAGGTGCAACAAGTTAAAGTGCTCAAATAGGGTTGAGAACACCATAACTAGGTTGCATTTTTCATTCTAATCATTTTGACATATAACTTGTAATTTTCTAATTTTCTTGAATAAAAACTTATTTTCTTTATTTTAAATGATTTAAATAATGCTCAAAATTCAACTTTGTAAAAAATGTATGCAAATGATATGAACATGTAGATTACATTTTTCTAAACAAAATGGTATATTGAACACATTTTTCTGATGTACCAAATAAAAGATATTGCATTTATAAAAATCATTATTTTTCTGTAATTTTAAGTGAGGTGGGGTCCACGTGTCAGTACCGTTTTCATTTAAAGAAATTAAACAGAAAAACTTCCTTATGACGTCGGCATGATGTCGTGATGACATCACCCGTGGCCAAATCCTCACAGCTCCGATGGAATTGACGAATCCGCACGAAATTCCTCGAATCAAATTGCACCACGGGGTAGAGCAAAGTGAGGGGGAGCTGGGGGTGGTCGCGGCTGGCCGGGAGATCGCCGGAGCTCGCGCCGGCGAGCTCGGGCGCGGTGGCGGTAGTCGGTCGACGGCGGAAGGGAGTTGCGGAGGGGGAGGGAGAAAAGGGGAGGCACCGGCGTGCTCGGGTGCTCACCGTGAGCAGGATGGAGGGGTCGGGGACGCGAGTTGGGTCGGCAATCGCCCGCGGCGGAAGGAGAACGACGGCGGCCGGAGAGCACGTCCGGCGAGAAATTAGGGCCTCCCGGGGCTCCTCAGCTGCCATGGGTGCTTTAGGCGAAGGAGGAGGGGATGGCGAAGCCGACGGAGAGCTCGGAGGGGCGCGGGGGTGGCCGTAGCGCCGGCGGCGAGTGGCGTCCGCGGCGGTAGGGTTAGGGTTTGGATTTTCTTCCGTGTGCGAGGAGCCATGGAGAGAGACGAGGTGATGAGGAGGAGACGTACGGGGTCCTTCACCTCGCCCTTATCCTCGAGGAGGACAAGCAGGAGGTGGCGGCGGGGAAGGGCGTCGTGGAGCTTCTGTCTACTGTCGTGAGGAAGAAGATGACAAAAGAGGTTTTCCGAAAACCCCCTGAAATGATAGAAACTGCGAAGAGGTCCCTGCTCCTTTTAAAACAGCACACTAAAAACAGTTTTGGGGACTTTTCTGTCAATGGTAAATTTTGTAAAATTTAGTTTTGAGTTCCTTAACACATTGGCAACCTCAACATATTTTTGGTTGGCAAAAATTGCACCATTTTAAACCATCATCTTAATGTGGCACTTTTAAGTGATTTTAATAAACTCCGTTATTAAATTTCAATGCACATGTTTTAAATACAAACTTGGGTTCAAAATGCATGCATGACATGACATGATCACAAGCACAAACACACAAACTTTTATTACAAAAAATGTGGATGTTACAAACACATCTTCTCATAATACCATCTACTACTTCTTTATATAAATGTGGGTCATCCCAAAAATAATGCCTCAAATCATAGAAGAATTTCCTTCTTTGTTGAGCTGTAAATGTCGGAGGCAAATGCTTTGAAACAATAAAGTTAGCATAATCAACATACCATGGATTATCTTGGGATTTTACCTTTATTGCAGCCAACTATTCATTTGGAAAACTATCATTAACAGGGATAGGATCAAAAGTAATGTTTTCCAACCTACACAAGTTATCAGCAACAGGATTTTCAGCACCCTTCCTATCCACAATATGCAAATCAAACTCTTGTAAAAAACACCCATCTAATAAGCCTAGGCTTAGCATCTTTTTTCCCATAAGGTATATAATAGCAGCATGATCAGTATGAATAGTAACCTTTGAGTCAACAATATAAGGCCTAAACTTATCACATGCAAAAACTACAACTAAGAACTCTTTTTCAGTGGTAGCATAATTATTTTGAGCAGCATCAAGAGTCTTACTAGCATAATGAATAACATTCAACTTCTTATCTAGGCGTTGTCCAAGAACAGCACCTATAGCATAATCACTAGCATCACACATAATTTCAAAAGGTAAATTCCAATAAGGTGGTTGAACAATAGGAGCATTAGTTAAAGCCTTCTTTAAAGTTTCAAAAGCTTCCTTACAATCATCATAAAAAACAAATGGTATATCTTTTTGAAGAAGATTAGTAAGAGGCTTTGATATTTTAGAGAAATATTTAATAAGCCTCCTATAAAAACTAGCATGACCAAGAACACTACGAATACCTTTAACATCCCTAGGACAGGGCATTTTCTCTATGGCTTCCACTTTAGCTCTGTAAATTTCAGTACCTCTTTCAGAAATTTTATGTCCAAGAACAATTCCTTCATTCACCATAAAGTGGCATTTCTCCCAATTAAGAACGAGATTAGTCTCCTCACATCTATGCAAAACTTTATCAAGGTTGTGCAAACAATTATCAAAATAAGTTCCATAGACGGAAAAATCGTCCATGAATACTTCCATAATTTCTTCACAAAAACCATGAAAGATAGCAGACATGCATCTTTGAAACGTAGCAGGAGCATTACACAAACCAAAAGGCATACGTCTATAAGCATAATTACCATAAGGACAAGTAAAGGTTGTTTTCTCCTAATCTTGCTTCCTAACAGCAATTTGAGAAAACCCAAATAACCATCAAGAAAGCAAAAATGAGTTTTATTAGACAACCTCTCTAGCATTTGATCAATAAAAGGCAAAGGATAATGATCTGTCTTAGTAACTTTATTAACCTTTCTAAAATCAATACACATTCTATAACCAACTACTACTCTTTGTAGAATGAGCTCATTGTTTTCATTACGCACAACAGTCATTCCTCCCTTCATAGGGACACAATGCACAGGGCTCACCCATCTACTATCAGCAATAGGAAAAATAATACCATCATCAAGAAGTTTTAATACCTCATTTCTTACCACTTCCTTCACCTTAGGAATTAAACAACGTTTGATGTTCAACTACTGGCTTTACATTAGGTTCAATATTAATAGCATGCTGACATATAATAGGAGAAATTCCCTTCAAGTCATCAAGAGTATATCCAATAGCTCCACGGCGCTTCTTCAGAATTCCCAATAATCTTTCCTCTTCTTCACCTGAAAGTTTAGCACTAATAATAACAAGATATATTTTCTTATCATCAATATAAGCATATTTAAGATCATCAGGCATAGGTTTTAAATCAAATACAAGATCCTCCTTGGGTGGTAATGTTGTACCCAAGTCTTCCATAGGTAAATTATGTTTCAGTATCACTGGTTGACAAATAAAAATATCGTCAATCTCATTTCTCTCTTCCATAAAGACATCACTCTCGTGGTCCTCCATATATTGCTGCAAAGCATTGTTAGGAGCAAGAGCAATAGAAGCAAGTTGTTCAACTTTAAAATTCTCATCAGGAATTTAGATTCTAAAGGTGCTCTAGCAAATTTGTTGAAATTGAACTCATAAGATTTTCCATCAAATTTAGTCAACATCTTCTCTTTTTTACAATCTATAATAGCACCACAAGTGTTCAAGAAAGGTCTGCCAAAAATAATAGGACAAGTCTTACTAGCAGCCTTACCAAGTACTAGAAAATCAGTGGGATATTTAGTCTTACCACATAAAAATTCCACATCTCTAACAATACCATTCGGAAAAATAGTTTCTCCATTAGCAAGCTGAATAAGCACATCAATATCTTCAAGCTCACAAGAACCAATTTCATGCAAAATTTCTCTATAAAGCTCATAAGGTATAGCACTAGAACTAGCACCAATGTCACACAAACCATAATAGCAATGATCACCAATCTTAACAGAAAGCACATGAACACTAGTTTTCTTAGGTCTATGAGGATGGGAAACAAAATTAGAAGCATCCTCACAGAAGACAATGTGTTCATCTTCTACATTTGCACAAACAAGATCTTTCACTATTGCTACAGCAGGTTCAACATTTATTTGTTCGTCAGGTTCAATAGATTTCTTATTAATCTTATTAACCACACTAGCCACCATAGAGTGTTCTTTCACCTTTGCAGGGAAAGACATTTTTTCAACATATGGCTCGGGAACAACAGGATTAACAACATGCACTTCTATATTACTAGCAGGAACAATATATTTATAAGGTGCATGGTACTTGTGATAATTCTTTTTAGGAATATCAAGATAGGAGGCAAAGGCTTTAAGACAGTTTGCAAAGATTTGAGAATCAAAACCACAAACAACACTAACTTCATAGAAATCATTGGTTCCCATAAAAGATTTAATGCATTCATAATCATAATTTATACCCGACTTTCTACCTTTGTCGTTCTCCCATCCTTCAGTGTTTTCTTGAATAAAGTCAAGAATATCCCATTTAGCTTCTTCCTTCATACGTGTGAATGATCCAGAATAAGAATCATCCAATAAATCCTTATCATGAAGAGAAAGCCTCGCATTAAAATTATTGATAATAATATTTCTCGGGAGTTCATGAACGAGACATTTAAGCATTAATAACTTCATTCTCCCCCACGCTTGGGCAATACTCTCTCTATCACGAGGCCAGAAATTATAGATTTCATTCCGGTCTTTATGAATCTCACTAGGAGGATAAATTTAGAATAAAAGAGAGGAACAATTTCCCCCCATCCAATAGATTCACCATTCTTCAGTAATTTGAACCATTCAGCGGCTCTTCCTTTCAGCGATAAAGAAAATAATTTTCTTTTAACTTGATCCATTGTAATACCTGCGCACCTGAATAACTCGCATAATTAATTTATAAAGAGCAAATGATCACCGGGCTGAACAGTTCCAACACCGTAATAGCAGTTATCCATAACACGTCCAACAATTTTCATAGGTATTTTATAAGAATCTAATTCAGCAGATGACGGGTTACCAACTACCCTAGTAGCAACGGTAGAAGTAACCCTAAACAGAGAACCAAAAGTATTCTCCATAATGAAATAAAATAGCAGACAAAAATAAAAACAGCACTCACAGTCAAAGTTTCTCTTACCAATAGCGCTTCACTCCCTGGCAACGGCGTCAGAAAATAGTCTTGATGACCCAAAAGTATAGGGGGTGTATCGTAGTAATTTCGATAAATAAGAGTGTTGAACCCAACGAGGAGCAGAAGGTGTTGACAATCAGGTTGGATAGAGGATTCATTGTAAACACTAGCAAACGGGGTTTTTGGAGGGTTTTGATATAGCAGATAAATAAAGTGCGATTAAATAAAGTGCACTAAATAATATTGCAGCGAGTGGCCCAATCCTTTTGAGATCAAAGGACAAGCCGTTTGTATTACTTATGACTACCAAACGTTCTCGAGGACACATGAGAATTTCGTCAAGTGATTTCACTTCGTTACGGTTGATCAATATCCATTGGTTCGTGAATGTGTGTGAACCTATGCTAATGCACCGCCAGACTAGGACTAATACATACTTGTGATTATACCCCTCGTAAGCATCCGCAAATACAAGAAAGTAATTAAGATAAATGTAACCACAACCTTAAAACACTGGGATTCTACGCTCCCTCGTGCATTGGATTCCTACCGGGGTTTAGGTTTCTGTCACTCCGGCAACTCCATAATTAGTAGCCAAATACACAATGCATCCTCCTAGGCCCATAAAGGTGAAGTATCATGTAGTCGACGTACACATGACACCACTAGAAGAATAGCACCACAACTTAAATACCGAACCACAAGATATTACTTCAACATAACTTCAGTACTAACATCATGACTTCTCCCATGTTCTCAAGAACTAAACAAACTACTCACAAGACATCATATGGATCATAATCATAGGTGATATAATGGATGATAACAATCTGGTCATAAAGTGCTAACACCGATAAATCTCACAAGCATCAACTACTAACAAGTAATCCACACCGAGAGAGAGATCTAATGTAAAACAACGATAGAGGCCCCTAATTGTTATAGTGGGATGACGGTGGATTGTGAGGGTGATGTTTCTGGTAGTGATGATGATGAAGATGACGATCTTGATGATGCCTGGAGCGATGACGGTGACGATGGCGATGATTTCCCCTCTCCGCAGAGGAAATTCCCCGACAGATTTCTCCCTGCCAGAGATATTTTCTCTCTCGGATGTTTTCCGCCCCGAGGGGGCGGCGGAATAATTCTTCGATGATAGTCTAGGGCTTAGGGTTCCATGGGGGTCAAGTACGCGAAAAATATCGACCAGAGGTGGGCCAGGGTGGCCACAACATGTGGCGGCGCGGACAGGGGCCACCACCCCATGGTGTGGGCCCCTGGTGGCCCCCTCTAGCTCTCCTCGTGGCTGGCTCCCTCATCTGGACTTCTAAGACATCTCCGTTGTCCCCCCTCTTCTTCTGATCTTCTGAAATAGGGTATCGTGATGGTGCTTTTTCCATCAGATTTCTTGTCCTGGTGTTTATTCTCCAAAAATTATGAAACATGCAAAATAAGATAAAATAACATAAGAGATGCATCATAACATGAAATATATCAATGAATAACAGAAAATAACAATATAAAACGGTGATGCAAAATGGACGTATGACCTGCCACCTCAGCTGCATCAACCTTCGGAAGTAATTTCTCTCCTGCCGGTCTATTCAACATTGGTTTCTTTCTGAGGGAAACATGCTACTGTGCTCTTCATATCTTCATCTTGGAGTCTCCCAAACGAACGAGTGTTACGCACGCATCAATGGTAACAAGCTTAGCTACCTTGTTAACAAGATCCTTCTCATACATAAGACAAATGAATGTTAACTAAAATTCATCTCTACATAACCAAGTAGTTGATTACCTATCTCTAATATAAACATAGAATAAAAGGCCATACTTGGAACCTAGAATGGAAAAAAAAGTCTCTGATGGTATTGAGAATCAATATAAACTTAAGCCACTCATGCTTGTCACTTTATCAAGTACTTAAAATATCAAACATGGCTTGTTTACTTAATTGAAATGTCCACCAGAATTAATAAGAATCTCAAGTCCGAAAATGACATAGCCACATAAAAGAAACACATTCCATATTCAGACCAAAGTTGATAACCATGCCTACAATGCATAATTTGTTATTAAGAAGTTTTTCTATTTTAGTCCTTGAAGGATTTTTATTTAAGATGCTCAATTAAAAACATTACCAAAATGTATATATAAAAAGTATAATTTTTTTAAACTAAAAACATATTTGGAATCCTTATTTTATGTTGAGCACTCTAATATGTTTGAAATAATGTTTGGACCAATATAAGTGCCTCAAAATAATTTTATAAAGGGTTTTTCATTTAAATTAGGGACATATTCGTAATTACAGGAAAACTTAAGGGGGTATTCGTGAAAAGGTCATCTTCAACATGTCACAGAAGGATCAGTGTGTGTCACTGTCGAAATCGAAGCATGGCCACGTCCTGCTGGCCGCCCTCGCCAGGAGAAATATACCACGTCGTCACTTTCATCCACCTCTTTCCTTTGGACCACTTTCCCCTCTCTCTTGTTTGCTTTGTAAGCAATAAACCCTATCTGGTGGATTCCACCGTCGCGTGTCGTCATCTTCGGCCACGTCTACGCGAATTGACCCTATAGGGAGCTTCGTCGTGTCCTATCTGTCCTGCTTGGCGAACCACGAGGGCCGAGATGGGTATAAAGACGCAATCGGGCCGCCGTCTGTATCTCTGGCCGCTTGTCACCGCGGAAGACTTCGGCCGATTCCCAGCTCGCCTTGCCTCCCCGACTCGTCCATGCGGCTTAGGGTGAGCCACTCGTGCTCATGCACCCTCCCATCTTCTTTCTACACCTCTGAATCGCCGTCTCTTAGAAACCCTCCATCCACCGCCGTAAGCATGGACGTCGGTGACACTCCAACGACCAATGAGTAGTAGCACCGCCACCTCTAGGATCCCGTCCCTATGCTCGTTCTTTTGGTGCAAACTAAATCGCGACGAGAGCTCTCTATCGAGCAGTGCTTACTCAACATGGCCTCGGGCGGCCATTGCTGACGCAAGCATGCCATGATTTATTTTATTTTAATTTCAGAATTATTTTAACCTCACAGGTAGGCCCCACCTGTCACTTTGAATTACAGAATAATGATTTAAATTGTCAAATCAATAAATTTTAATTTGTTTATCGAGAAATATAAATAAAGCATGGAAATGTTTAGAAAAACAATATCTAAACGTTTATAAACTTTTCAAACATGTTTTATAAAGTTCAAATTTGAACATTATTTGAATTTGATTTAATTCATTTAAAATTGAGAAATTAATAATTTATTCAGTTATTTTCAGAAAATTTCAAACAATATACCAAATTAAAGAGAAAAACATTTTCTATTCAAATATGTAAAAACAAATCATTTTGATTAACTTATGAATTCCGATTATGTGAAAAGGACCAAAATGTCCTATTTCCAATTTGGGAATAGAATTCAAATAAAATTTGTATTAGGGAATATTACTCGTGTGGCCCTGATTGCTTAGTCTTGCTCATTCTTCCCCGCGCTATAAACTTTTGCTCACTTTTTCCCATTCTCTTAGCTGAAAATCTCGCAAAATTTGATAACTGGCGTTTGCCGCCAGTCAATGCATTGACCGTCAAGTTCTGAGTTTGTGCTGAGAAGTGGGGTCGGGTTCTCCTTTGACCGTTGCGTGCCTAGTGGGACCGCAAGGAGACACGTAAGCGAGATTATCTGAAGCTGAAACATATCGACACTGCCGTATCGCGCAACCTCGCCCCCTCCGCCCCCGCCCCATCCCCTCCGCCGCCATTGTGCCGTGTTTGCCGCCGCCCCATCCACTCCGCCACGTTATCCGGCTCATCTACCCCACCTCACTATCAACCCCACCTCACCATCTCTGAAGCCATGTTGATCCAGGTTCCCCAGAATGCCCTCAGCCGTGGAGAGGATTGGGTCCAATCAACGACAGATACTTCATGGATTAGACCCGGGTAAGCAATGTATCCCCTTGAATTGGTGTTCTAGCTTGTAAGCAATGTTCAGGATATCGCTTATCGTTGACTTATCGGTCGACCCATGATAAGAGATATATCGTCTTATCGGCCGATAAATCGATTTTATGGGTCAACTATTTATCGGGCATTTTTCTTGTAAATCCCAAATTGTAGCACTAAAACATCTTAATATGCTATGAAAATATATCATATCGACACTAAAAACTCTAAATTGTGATATATAGATATATTGTATGCAATAATACTAAAAAACTATGATGGATGTCATTAGTCACATGTTCCAGCGTTGGAAAATCAATATATCGGCCGATTTATCGGCATATTGACCCATAAATCGCTTGTAAGACCGATAAAATGGCCCGAATGATAAACTCCGCCGATATTCATTTATCTTATCGATCACCACCCGATAAGCGATAAATCGGTGGATAAATCGGCATATCGGATAATATTTTGAACAGGGCTTGTAAGTAAGGCCGTATTTGACATTTTTTTAGCTTGAATCGTTCCAATTTCTCTCCTCCATCCCGTGCCTAACTATAGCCGTATGTTTGAACTAAATAGGATTGATCCTGCGCTGGCTTTCCGGCTGGCGGTTAGAATGGAAACTAGTGTGCTGCGTGGTACTAAACCGTATTTTCTTCATTCGTTTTTCTATCCGGTTGTGATAGAAACAAACATTTGCTTTAGAGATTTTCTCACTACCCTCCGTTCAGCCTATCCGTGGAGCGATGTCGATGCTGTTGAATTGAGTTACTTTGGCAGTACCGAGCAAAGATTTCTCCCACTAACTTGCGACGAGCATCTCGGTTGTTTTTTACTCTGAATGCTGGCAGCCGTTTCGGTAAACTTCATATCGACGTGCTTCAGCCACGCGCAGAACCAGTCAAGGGGAAGGGTGTTCAGCAATCATATGTCTCTGCTAATAGCCAACACCCCGGGACTCCTTGTAGGTCGAGACCAAATAAAGCGAGTGGTTCGTGGAGCCACAACATGTCTGCTGCTGAATCTGCTGCCGGTAGTGCTGCTGCTTCTCCTGTACCTGCTATGGTCGTTGTAGAAGAAGATGCAGAACCTGATGAGGAAGTGCCTCGATGATGAAGACGAGATGATGTACCCTGAACTGGTAGATAGAGCCAGTCAGCAAGCAGTGGATGATGAATATCCGGAGGAGCCCATGAGCCGAGCTAGGTTGGATGACACTGATGACGAAGAGGATGCGAAGAACAATGACAACTTAATTTTGGATGAATACGATGGTGACGACGTGCCAACAATTGAGTGGAACAGGGAGAATCTTGAGCTTACTTAAGGCGCCATATTCTAATCGATGGTGGACTGTCGGAATGTAGTAACTACATATTGCATTCTTACTGAAAATTTGTATAAGATTAAAAGTAGTGAGCCAAGAAGGTTCACAGTTTATTGTCCATATGATAGGTGTATGTGGAGGTTGCATGCATCCCGTATGCTAAAGAGAAAACTGATTCAGGTACTCTAAGTTGATTGATTATTTTATTTCAGATCATTGAGTAATTTTTCTTATCCATTATTTTTTACCCTTTCTTTTGTTTCAGATAAAGAAAAAACCACACAAGCACACATGTCCACCTGGAGGGGGAGGGGGGAAGAAAAAAATCCAAACTAGCAAAAACTCGATGGGTGGCAGATGCAATATTGGATTGGATGAGAGAAAAACCTATTCTTGGTCCAACAACACTCCAAGGGAAGCTTTTTGAGAAGTATAAGATTGTAATTCCTTACATGAGGATTTTCAAAGCTAAAGAAATGGCTCTTGACAGGATTAATGGTTAATGGAATGAAAGTTTTCAGTTGCTTTACCTTCAAAGCTAAAGTGGAGATGGCTACTCCAGGATTAATGGTTAATGGAATGAAAAAACAGGTACAAAGCAGGTGAAGAGGGTCGTGTACCAAAAAAGAGGGCGTGAAAAAATGTGGAATTCTGGGGCACATTGCTAGGCTTTGTTCCAGTCCAGTGGATGCATCATTTGGAGAAGAGGACCGATGGACATCAGCAAATGCAGAGGAGAATGCATTAGCAATGGAGATTGAAGATGGAGGGGACCATGCAGCAGCAATTGAGTATGAAGATGCACTCCTCGTTGAAGCAGCACCTTGGTATCTGTGTGCATTCCTTTTTTATGCATTTTGTTCTCTTTTCTCCATATGTCTTATAATTTTATTTCTCATCACTAGGATAAATGGAGGCAGAGGGAAGCAAAGGTGTAGAGAGGAAGCTATAAGAGAAGAAGAGGATATAGCCCAAGAAAATAAAGTTCAGTCATCATCGGAGGGCTTAGAATTTGAATCCATGGCTCTTGATGGGTTTGAAGCTATAAGAGAAGAAGAGGACAGAGTAATTGTACCAGTTGTTCCTTTAAGGATTACTGAACACACAGATGACCGTCAACTTGTCGTCGAGTGCTGGCCGAGTGGAATTACTCCATCACCACCTCCACGTCCACAACCCCAAGGGAAGATCAGAAGGAACAAGATTTTTCCAAAGAGTACTCCAGCTAGGGAAACTCGGAGCAAGACGGTGAAGCCATCTGCTCACACAAGGAGCAGGTCGAAGATTTGAATTTAAACTATGAATTTTAATTTGATGGATTTGTAGTTAGGGGTTTGTGTTGTCAACTTCAGATCTTGTGATAACTTATAAGTCTTAATAATATTGTTTGTGCTTTGTGAAAGAACATAGTTCCTAAATCCTATTTTGAGTGTTTGATTACAACATATAGATGGACTAATGTGTTTTGCTAAGTGTACTCAGAAAAGATCTACCCGTAAACATCATACAAGTTGCAGCAATAAGAGAGAAAAGATTACGGAAAAAGATGCAGAAGAGAAGAGAAGAAATGGAAAAGAAAAGGGAAAAGAAGACGAAGAAATGGGGTGGCCGGCCTGGCGCCAGCCCCGCAGCACCCCACGCCGGCCCCAGGCCGGGTGCCAGGCCGGGTGGCTCGGGTGGGGGTCCGGCCTCACCCCACATCCCCCGCTGGCCCCAGGCCGGGTGGCTCGGGTGGGGGGCCGGCCCCGCCTAGCTTCCACGCCGGCCCCAGGCCGGGCTGGCTGGGTGCCGCGCTGCCCCACGCCGGCCTCCCCTAGCTTCCACGCCGGTCCCAGGCCGGCCCCTAGGCCGGGGTGGGTTTTGGCCCGGCCCTGGCTGCCCCAGGTCGGCCAGGCCGGCCCCCAGGCCGGGGGGGGGGGGCGCAGGAAGGTGAAATCTTCCCCCCAACGACCGTATTTGGCACGGGTATAAATAGGGGTCTCCACCTACCTCCTTGCTTTGTCAATCTCATCCACACTTTCTCACACCACCATTGATTGACCAAGCTCAAGCTCAAGAACAAGATCTCCACAAATCCCCAACCAAAGCTCGTGATACTTTGGGATTTGAAGGAGACACCCCCGATCTACAACTCCACCGAGTCGATTAGAAATCCACCCACTCATCCCTTAGGGATCTTGTCATTCTTAGTTCATTGGAGCTAGGAATCTTGTTGCTCTTAGTTCATCGGAGCTCAGAGCCTTGTTGATATCCCCGGTGCTTTTGTGCCCGTGGATCTTGCTTCTCGGAGTCTTGGAGGCTCTTGGGATTTGGTGAGGACCCTCCAATCTTGTGGAGTGTGCCTCATCCTTGTAAAGGTTCTAGTTTTCAACCTCAACGGCAACATAGTGATTCGAGCCTATCCACGTCAATGGAAGGACTCGAAGGAGATACGGTGTGGCATTTGAGGCCTACTCGGTGTTCCACTTTGGTTGCACCGCACCGCTCCAACGGAGATTAGCTTCCATTGGGAAGTGAACTTCGGGATACATCTCCGCGTCACTATGTTTGGTTATTCCTCAACTTACCTTTACTAGTTACTACTAGCTTAGTCATATACTTACCTTGTGCTAGTTGTACTTGCTCAACATATAGGATTGTTCACCTAGTTGCATAATCTAGATAATCTATATTTGAGCATTACCTTGTTAACTTGAAAAAGAAGTTAAATTTGTAGTTAACCTATTCACCCCCCTCTAGTTAACCTCTCGATCCTTCAATTGGTATCAGAGCCTCGTCTCTTTATATAGGCTTTACCGCCTAAAAGAGGAGGTAAGGATGGCCGATGATCCCGTCACCATGGATGGGATTCAAAAGCTAATCCAAGCTATGATTGATAGTTCCGAGAAAAATATGGAGGGACTAATAAGAGAATTGACATCTCTATCTAGACAATCTAGTGGAAAGATTATTTTAGATGAACATGGAAAACCCATTCCAACTAAAGAAGCATCCGCATCATCTTCACCATTAAATGTGGTGATGGAAATTCTTTTGGCTTTGCTTATAACAATGCTCCTAATGTTCAATATCCACATGTTTCTCATCTTGGTCCACCTCCTTTGGTGGATCGGCATCGTTTTACTAATTGGAAAGCTTCCATGAAGTCTTACATGTGCAAATATGGAGGATTGTTGGAAAAGGGTATGAGCCAAAGGACCCCGCAAATCTAAGCTCAAGTGACATCATAGATGAGCAACTCAACGCTCATGCTTTGCACATGTTGGAGAGGGCAATGGAAAAGGAATGAGTTGAGCACATTCGGTCCTTCACTAGTGCAAAGAAAGCTTATGATGGTCTTGTCGATATGTTTGACGGCAATGTCAACCTCCAAAGGTCCAAGAGGTCAATCATACAAAGAAAAGTTGAACACTTTCATTCGGGTGATGGAGAGAACATGGAAGACATGTTTATAAGACTCAAGGCTCTTGTAAATGATATGAGAGATAGTGGATTCACGGATTGTACGGAGAATTGGGTCAAGGAGAAATTTCTACTCACCTTGATGCCATACAATGAAAACATGGTGATGAATGTACAAGCAAGGGCCGACTATTTGGACCTATCCCCCAATGACATCTTAGGTCTTTTTATCACTCTAAAGGTCATGAAGCAAACCTCCGATGATGTCATGGCCCGTGTAAACGGAGCAAAGAAAGCATCTCTTGCCTTGAAGGCCAAGGTCATTCGCTGATGGAGGGATAATAACCCGGTAGGCCAACTCCAAGGTATAACCCGGCCCAAAGGACGCTGCGCAAGATCCGGCTAAGGATAAAGAAACTTCTGGAAGGCCCAAGTTTGTAGGCCTCGTAACCCGGATTGTGGATTACGGTAAAGGAAAGTTAGAGTTTGTATGTGGTGTCCGGGTAGGATTCAGGGTGCGCCTTGGAGAATAAGCCAGGGGTACGGGTGCTTTATAAACCGACCCCTAGGTCTAGTTGAGAGAGATCTAAGAACCCTAGTAGTACCAGTTGATATCGAGCATCCAGTGTATACGAGGGATTGAGTTAATATATTGAGATTGGAGACTCGGCGACTTGATTGCCGGCTACCAGATCGAGTTCCATCATGTTTTCCTCTGAGCTAAACCCTCTCCCAAACGCCTGTGTCGTCTTGCCCCAAGATCAGTTACCCCCGGTAACGTCTGCCGTGATAATCCCACGACAGTTGGCGCCCACCGTGGGGCCTGCGTCCAAAGGTGTTTACATCACGGGAGAAGCTCGGAAGAACATGGAGAATCTTGTCGTCAGCGAGATCTACATCGACCACAAAGGAGAAAAGACGGTGGACGATTCCGGCTGGGGGCCAGAGTCGGATCACCTCGAATCCGGATCCGTCGTGACAATCGGCCGGATCAGCGTCTTCATTGGTATGGTATGTACTTCCGGTTCGATCCCTGACAATTTTGGATCTGATTCTGTGTCAGGGAGGCCACTTCTATCCAATCAGATGATGAAGAATCAGTTGGAACGACATATCCGGCGGAAGAACCCATCGCGAAGTGGGAACAGCCGGAGGAACCGGCATGGACCCCGCGCGACCGGGTCGAAAGAGAGGATGATACCGAGTCTATCCTGGATCTGCTGGAAAACCGATATGAGGAGAATAACAGCGAAGGGGAACATCATGAATTCGCGCCAAGCATCATACGCCGAGTCGCGGTTTATACGGCTCCCGCGACCAATCTCAACCAAGAGGCCGTAACCGCGGCCACGGCCGGGTCAGCACAAGCATTAGCCCGGCAGCAGGGGCCGGCTAACGGAAACACGGTTTTGGCCCAGGTTGACGGAGAGTCGACATCGGTTACCAGTCAAGCGCCGGAAAACGAACTACACGCAAACACGTTCGGATTCCTAGCAAACCAGACACCAGGAGCGGGTCCTTCCAATCCACAACACCCGGCCTTGTTCGACAACAATCTGATCCTAGATCCGACGGTTCTTGCCACAGTTATCACTCCGGAAAACGCGGCGGAACGAGTTAGGGATTTAGACGTAGCCCGTCGTGCATTGGAGCAACAGAGAAGGCAAGTAGAAGCAGAAAGGCAAGGGATGGTCACACGGCAACGTGAGCTGGATGCATTGGAAACTCGGCTCCGAGAGGAAACAACTAGAATACATCAAAGGCATCAAACTAGATTACCAGCATTGGGAGGAGTCATAAACCCGGCCACACTATTTATCACGCCTCAGGATCAGCCGATTCCAGCGGCAAATCAAGGAACCGCCCCTCAGCCGACAACCGGAGGAGCACAACCGGTAGATACGCAGGCCGGGTTACTTGCACCACAGACTGGAGTCACTGCAGGCAATACCGTACCACCGCCACCACCACCACCATCGCGTTTTCGCACACCAGCAGGTCATTACAACAATCCCATGGACAACGTGTACGCGGCAACGCTTGCACTAAATCAAATCCCCGTGAGAGAGTCACCCCACGCAGAGGAGACCCGGCGGGCGATAGATATGCTGCGCACCGCGGTAGCGCAACAGGTTAATTACCCGGATCACAGAAGTGGAATGCATGGGACGCCGTATGTCAGCCAACAACAAGGTAACGCTGGAAGCATCCAAACAAGTTCGGCACGGCGGAGGGAAGAGCAGCAGCAAATGCCGCCTCCTCCACACATCCAGGCAGTACCAGCAGCATCAGCAGCACATGCCATCGTGGATAGTTCCAGGGCCAGGAGAGCCGTGGCCGGGTCTGCGGCACATGGGCCACCAGCGGTACCGCAGCCAGCTGTACCCCCTGCAGGATCACATGTTTCCCGAGTAAGACCAGCTTCAACCATTCTTGCAGGGCCTAAGTGTCTTTCGGATAGCATCAGAGCTGAACCTTACCCGGAAAAGTTCAAAGAACCGGGTAAAGTGGTAAATTATGAGCCGACTATGGATCCGGAAACATGGTTGAGCAGCTATGAGATGGCCATGTCGATTCGCAATGCGTCCGAGAATCTTCAAGCCAAGTTCATGTATCTAATGATGTCAGAAGGAGCAGCAAAGTTATGGTTCGCCAATCTACCGGAAGGATCTATTAAGTCATGGGAAGAATTGAAAACTGCATTTATCAAGCACTTTCACGGGACGTGTAGAAAGTTATTCACTATTGACGACTTAGAGCGATGTGTTCAGAAGAAGGGAGAATCGGCGCGCAGCTGGGTGCGCCGGGTTATGGAAATTCTCCATTCATCTACGGATATTCAGCCCAAGGATGCGCTGCAAGCTATGGCAAAGACCTGCAAGTACACACCCTTAGTACAAAAATTAACTCGCATGAAATCTAGTCGGAATGCTTCGGAGGTCACAATGGGAGAATTGATGGATGCGTGCAACAAACATGCCGCAACGGACACTACGGAAGAGGAAACTGATGATAAAAAAGCAAAAGCAAACACAAGTAGTAATGGAAGAACTGGCAACGGATCAGCACCGGGTAACAACAGCCAGAACAAGCGTCCGTTTGAAGGAGGCTCTGAGTTCGTCGCCAATACTGAAGCTGGATCTTCCAGACCTAGGGCAGAAGGAAATTTCAATGCTGGAAATCACAATGGAGGAAACTATCAAGGGCCACCAAGGCCGGGTAATAATTGGGACATATTCAGAATGGCATGCCCGAAGCACAGTAGGAACGGTAGGCCAGCTAACCACTCCTTGGAGCAGTGCGCCGACCTACAGAGATGGAAAAATGAGGAAGTGAACAGAGCCATGCGAGGTGCAGGACGGGGAGGAGGACCGGGTCCAGGAGGAAACCCGGTCAACGGTCCAGCCCCAGCCGGTAACCCGGCAGCTGGAAATCAAGGTAATAACCAAGGGGGAGCAGGAGGCTTCCAGGCTAACCCCAAACAGTTGGGTCAATATCATGTGCATACCACAGGAGGATCTAACAAGGACAAAAAGATACTGAAGCAAGCGGTCAATTCAGTTTCTTCGGCTGTCCCGAGATACCTGAGATGGTCAGAACAGGATGTAACATGGAGCAGAAGGGACCACCCAGAAAGAGTAGAACACCCGGGAGTCTTGGCATTAGTAGTCGCACCGCAGGTAAATGGGTATGAACTGAAAAAGGTTTTGATGGATGGTGGAAGTAGCATCAATATACTGTATTGGGAAACCTTCTTACGCATGGGCCTCAAGGAGTCTCAGCTACAGAAAAGCTCAACAATTTTTCATGGGATAGTGCCGGGTCATTCAGCGTGCCCCGAGGGAAAAATCGCATTGGAGGTAGCTTTTGGGGAATCAAAGGATAACTATCGAGTTGAGTGGCTCACTTTTGAGGTTGTCAAATTGCGCAGTCCTTATCACGCGTTATTCGGAAGGCCGGCTTATGCCAAATTCATGGCTAGGCCGTGTTACGTATATCTACAGCTAAAAATCCCGGGTCCCAAGAAGACCATTACCATACATGGAAATCGAGACATAGCAGCTGAATGCGATGAAGGAGACGCAGCAATGGCCGAGCAAGCCTGTAGAAAAGAGGAACTCAAGCATTACCGGTCTCAAGCAGACCCGGAGGATAGAACCACGTCAAAAAGGCCGAGTACTGAAGACGAAAGAGCAAAGTCCAAGGTAGCACAAGATGCTAAGATGGTGGCTTTTATCAAGGATGATTCCCCCAAACAATCTGCCATAGGAGAAGAAATCGCACGGCCGCTCACAACCAGCCACGCTATGGAGGCACCTCACCCGGGTTGGCTAGTAAATCCGGTACTCATCATGAAAAAGTCCAGCAAATGGAGAATGTGTATCGGTCACGTCAGCCCGGGACCGGTTCCCAAGAAGAACTAAACAATGTAACGGGCAGCAGGTTTCAGACGCGCTCTTTTCCTACCCAGGGTACCTAAGGGGACTGGAAGGTTTTTAATGAGGCGGCCTGCTGATCCAAACTTTCTCGTATCAATAAAGAGATGATTATCAAGTCCTATTTTGTTACGGCTTTTACTTCGATTACAAGTAAGTAAGTATCCATTGCCATCAATACATCAGTATCATTAAGTATGTTGAATATGTATAGGTCTCGGGGGCTGGTTGCTCAAGTAGCGCAGCCACAAACCCAAAGACCCGGCCTTGATGCCTATGAGTTATAAGGGCCGATTATTCGCAAACGAGTACGGCTGCAATCTTATAACCGGACAAAGGAGCCAAATTTTCTTGACTTTTCTTACTTAAGCTCGATGTGACTCGCACTAAAGTGGCATGATTTGCTCGCTTACGATTACAATCAGCCATGAAGCCCATTGGGACTTGTCTGACCCTGTTTTCGTATAGATGTAACACCATGGTATCCACGCGAAAGCCGGCTTACAGTACAAGATAGTCAAAAGGGTCATCTAAACCACAAGTTATGCAGAGTACAAGGCTAATAGCTGGAAACTCAACGTTTATCAAGCATAACTTCATTATCTATATGAAACAATTCCGGGTTTCGGCTTAGCAACAACAAGTTTGTTCTCTTCGAAAAAACCACACACCACAGACTCGGAAATTCGGGCCTTGGGGACTGTGGGTTCCGAAACAGAATCAAGTTGTTTGGTCGCCAAGCTCGAAAGACCCCAATGTCCGAGTCGTGGGGACTTGGGGACTTAAAGAAAAGTCCACCTGTCAAAACTCACGATACTCGGAAATAAAGAAGGAAATGAAAAGAAAATCAGATATCAAGAATAAGTTCAAAAGTAGACAAGTACCAAGTTCATCAAAAGGCCTAGAAAGGCACGAAGTGTATCACAGAATTAAAGTGCGTTACAGGTCGCGACACTAGTATCAAGGGTGCACAGGCGCACCGTCAAAAGAATACTTGTTTTGAGTAAAAACATCAGATGATTGAAGTATTTTTATGACGTTTGCCTATTCGGCTTCCTGAGTAGGGTCCACATCTTTGCCCTTGCCCTCCGGGTCTTGCTCCTGGACTTGCTCTTTAGCTCTCCCGGCATCATCACCCGGATTCCTTGCGGCAGGACGGACAGGCGGAAGAACAGTTGGTGTAGAGGTGGTTGGCCCTGATCCTAACTCGGCCTCTCTCTTCTTAGTTGCTTCCCTCTTCCTGGCCGAATCAGCAGCCCATTTCTCCAAAATATCAAAGGGAGGGGGTGCGTCCTCCGTAACAATTTTGCCTTCAGCATCGTATGCACTCATGATAGTGTTCAGATCCATACTATCGGCCAAAGTGGTGGCCGAATGACGCACTGCGGACTGTACGGCCTTGAAGTCCTTAGGTGTAAACTTGGAGCCATCTGCTTTGAATTCTGGAAACCCGGATATTACCTTTGCCGGATCAAGCTTCGGAAAGTAAGCCTTAGCCAGGGTAAAGGCCCGGGTCATACCAATCCGGCATGCCGAGTGCTTCCAGATTTCAATCCAGCCAGGCACAGTGGAGCAGGCTTTGATAAGATTTTCTTCACCCGGGTATACTTCAGTAGGCCACTTCACGGCGTCCAGTATAAACTTTGTGCCGGCAAAGAAAGTCCGGAGCACAGTCTTTAAAGTTTTAGCCTTTGCAATGGCATCCTCTTCTGGGGCAGCAAGGTTGGCACCTGCAGTTGAAGCAAAGGAAAGACGTATCAGTAATCCCGAGTGTCATATAATAAAGTAAAGGCATGAAGACAGTCGGCAGCAAAAACTTACTAAGCAAGATCTGATAGGTATCGGTGACCTGGTCCGATAGTTTCTTCAGTGCAGTTTGAGCGGTATTGCACTTATTTTTGTATTTAGAAACATCCTTCTTCAAGGTTTCCACGTCATCCTCAAGGGTTTCTCTCCGCTTTACCTCGGCGAGAAGAAGTTGTTCGGTCTTGAGCAAAATTTCATCAGACCGGGTCGTCTGCGCCTGTAAGTAGTAAGGAACACAAGTATCAGTCGGATATTATGGCAAGCTGAGTATTGCGTAAAGTACCAAGCACAACTCCAGCAAGTCATGCTTGGAACTTGGGGACTAGGCATACACTGCGAGATATCAAGTATTATTACCTGGTACGCTGCGGCCATGCGCTCCAGAATATTGCTCTCTGAAGTCTTCATAGTGAGGAGAGTGCTCATCAGTTGATCAAAAGTATCATTGCCCGTGTCAGAGGACCCGGGGCCTTGGAAATTCCGAGAAGGAGTTTTCTTCTTAGCAGGGGGCGGCATCCGGGTCATCCGAATGTCGGAATCTGATGCCCCCTCTCCTGCACCCAAAGTGGCAGCTCTTTTCTTCTTGCTTGCGTGAGAGGCTATCGGATACTCGGCTTCTTGTCTGGCCGGGTTTATTGGTGACGCTTGTTCTTCGCCGCTAGACGCGGCCGTTGCCTTGTCAGCCAGGTTCCCCTTACCCGGGTCATCGGTCTCCATATCCTCTTGGTCGCTAATAACGACCGTGGCCCTATGGATAGTACGAGTGAGCAGTTAGTGTACAATCAGGAAAGGGTGATGAAAGTGTGATAGAGCATCAGGAAAGGGATTTTACCCGGTATTCACCGCAAAGTCCGAGGGGAACTCGTTGCTGGACCCGGGCGAAACTGAAAAGTATTAAGCAAGGTTTCGTAAGGGAACGGTTCAGGAAGATTGTTTCCTCCGAGAAAGGATAAGGTTAATACCAGTGCGTCCAGCCGGAGACAATGGAATACCCGGGCTAAGAGCGTCGTCACCCGGGTAATTCCGAGTTGCTCTGCGCTTGGTCATGGGCGACTCCTTCAAATAGGGCCGGTGGAATAATGTCAAGATAGCTCATGTATATCATCAAAGGAATACGAGTTGAATACAAGGAGGCGGTATGAAACCTTGAAGACGACCCCTTGGGGTTTTCTCTTAGATCCGACTTTAATTGTCGGCTCCACTTCATCTTCATCACTGGCGGATTCCACCTTGCCGTCAGTTTCTTCTTCTTCGTCATTCTCCTCTTGTTCTGGAAGTCATCAAGGTTGTAGTTGGAAAATGAAGGGGTTACGACGAACTTAAAGGAATCAAGTAAAACCCGGCGAGCACCTTCGTCCGAGTTAACGGCCTCTTCTTGTTCCTCTGGACTCTCGGAGCTAGGGGAAGTGTCGATCTTCCAAAAATCATCATCAGCCTGAGATAAAAATATCAGAACAAGGGTTATCAACCGTATCAAGCAGAAAGAGCAAAGGTAAAAACGTTAAAATCGGATCTTCACCTTGGGGGCTGGGTTCTCGAGTGTGAAGAGTTCTAATCCGGCTATGTTCCGGATTACCTCTAGTTTCTCTGTCAGAAAACCCTTGATAGTTTTATTGGTGTCACCAGCCGCAAAGCTGTTGTCAGAATACCGGAGCGGGTCTGTGGTTTGCCCCGAATACTCGCACATTAACTTTGTGCGGATGGAATTGGGCTGAATCCGTAAATCGACCCAAGTTTTCACCAGGTTGAGCCCGATGAGACCTTGGGCCGCAAGAATAGTGATTTTGACTAGCAAAGGTTGAATGGCCTCCCTGTCCGAGTCAGGGGCAAAGGCATTAAAATTCTCGGAGATGTCAAGAAGACCCTCTGAGTAACCCGGCAGTTTCTTTTGGCCGGGTGGGGAAGTGTCTCGGCAGTAAAAATATGAAAGCTGCCAATGTTTGACGTGGGAGTTAAGGGTAAGAGGTGGCATCAGAGAATTCTTGCGGCGCTGGATAGAGACCCCGCCGCAAGCGAGAAGTGCCCCGTCACCGCTTTCGCGGCACGGTTTGCACTGGAAAAGCTCGACGAAAAGAGCCAAACTTGGCGGAGTGCACAAGTATGACTCGGAAAGGACGATAAAGTGGGAGATATTTAACACAGAATTAGGACCTATGTCAAATACACGAAGGCCATAATGGCTCAGAATGTCGCGAAAGAAGGGGTGACCTGGAGGACGAAAGCCCCGGGTCACGTGCTCTACAAAGCATATTACCTCGTCCTTTGCCGGCGTAGGCCGGGTCTCCTTACCCGGCACTCTCCACTGGATATCCTCTTGAGGAGGGAGAACTCCCAGCTCGACCAGTTCTTCTAACTTGGTTTTGGTGACCGTAGATCGCGCCCAGTTGGCGGATATGGAGTTGGTGGTCTTGGCCTTTGCCTGCTGCTTTCCATGTTTCTTGGGAGCCATGGGTGTGACCTGCAAAACACGAGGTATAGGAGTGTGAGGAATAAGGCTCGGAAATCATAAGCTGGTCGAGTATCAGTGAGCGGTATCGAGACAGTATGAAGGTTACATAATATCCGGGTGTTATTTTGTGAAGCAAGGTTCAAGCCACCCGGGTATCAAGCATCATTATAAAAATCATGAAGGCTTATGCACTGAAAGAATGTTTGAGGGTAATGGATGGTTATACAGGTACCTATTATGAGTAAAGGGAATTGGAAAAGGGAAGATTTTCCGGATGACAGAGTCAAGGGCGGAAAAATTGGGCGGCCTGAGCCCAGGCTAAAGATCCATTTCTAGATTCGTGGCAAAATTAGCAGTTGTGGGCGGTAGGGAAGTGAAATAAAGCCAGCATTCAATCCATCGGATGAGCTAGAGTGAATACAAGTGACTCGATTCGGCATGACCGGGAAAATGACCGGCGGGTTGACCTAGATCTAATCTAAAGAAAATCAAGAAATTATGGAGGCTAATTAACGGGTATGGGAAGCTTACTGGAGGAGATCAAAGTGAAGCCCGACGGAGGCAAATCGCGCAATTTTGGTGCCCCTTTGCGATTCCTGACGGGCCGGTTGAGGGTTTGGCGGCGGATCTTGGCGGCGGTGCCGAGTGCGCGGTGGCGGAACGTAGCCGGCGGCCAATAGGTTCCGGTGATGCGCGCGGGATTTCCGTGGTGGCGCTCTGTGAATTTGAGCACGGGGGAAGAAAGGAAGAGGAATGGGGAAAATGAGTCGTTGGGGTTAGGGTTACCCCTGCGACCATATTTATAATGGTTCATGTGGATAAGCTTGGTTCCACGAGCGGGAGCCGGGGATTACGGAGTAACGGCTATCTGTTTGAATCTTGCGAAATACGCTTTAAGTGTTGAACGTGATATCTGGGTAGAAATAAGAAGGAGATATTCTTCATAATATCAAGATCAATTATCGAGTAAAGTGCAGGATCTTGACACTTTTATCAGGGCTTAGACCCGGAAAGCTAAGCCGGGTATTTGGAGAGGAGTCGGGTTACTATATGGCCACCGTAGAGTTGGGCCTAGCTATTTGTTGAAGCGTTTTAACCCGGCCTTCATGTATTTGGGCATTTGATGTCTTTGCAGGGAATAGCAAGCGCTTCAAGGAAGGATCCGTGAAGCCCAAGCTATTCTGGGGACTACTGATGGAGGGATAATAACCCGTTAGGCCAACTCCAAGGTATAACCCGGCCCAAAGGACGCTGCGCAAGATCCGGCTAAGGATAAAGAAACTTCTGGAAGGCCCAAGTTTGTAGGCCTCGTAACCCGGATTGTGGATTACGGTAAAGGAAAGTTAGAGTTTGTATGTGGTGTCCGGGTAGGATTCATGGTGCGCCATGGAGAATAAGCCAGGGGGTACGGGTGCTTTATAAACCGACGCCTAGGTCTAGTTGAGAGAGATCTAAGAACCCTAGTAGTACCAGTTGATATCGAGCATCCAGTGTATACGAGGGATTGAGTTAATATATTAAGATTGGAGACTCGGCGACTTGATTGCCGGCTACCAGATCGAGTTCCATCATGTTTTCCTCTGAGCTAAACCCTCTCCCAAACGCCTGTGTCGTCTTGCCCTAAGATCAGTTACCCCCGGTAACGTCTGCCGTGATAATCCCACGACATTCCCCATGAAGATAATGACTCAAGTGATGATGGTGGATCCACTCATGAGGTCTCCGAGAAAGGAATGAGGACATCACATGAAGAATGCTTGGCTCTTGCTCAACACAAGTGGTGGAAGAAAGGAGACTTTAGATCCAATGCCACCAAGAATAAAGGGAAGGAATCCTCAAGCACGAAGAAAGCAAGAACTTGCTTCAATTGTGGAGATTCCGAGCACTTCGTTGTCGAGTGTCCCTTCAAGAGTAGAATTGAGAATGGAGGAAGACTTATCAAGAAATCCACCTTCATTCCCAAGTCCAAGAACTTCATCAAGAGAGGCCCTCCTAGGGCAATGATTGCTAAAGAAGTCGAGTACACCTCCGGTGGTGAAGAGAGTGATGGTGAAGGCGAACAAGTAGGTATGGCGGCCATGGCTAGGGGCGTCATACCTCCTAACTTAAGATCTCTCTTCTCCAACCCAAATGACAACACGGGCCCTTCGAGTCACAAGTGCTTCATGGCCAAGGGTATACCCCCAAAGGTGACTCCTACACTTAAAATTGCTAACTCCTCTATTCCTTCACTACTAAATTGTGTCGAGGAAGACCCTTTGAAAAACTTTGTTGAAAAACTAGAAGGAGAAAATAAATCTATCTTTGTCTCTCTCATGGATCAATCAAGTGAGGCACATGGCCTCATTGATGAACATGAGGAGAGAATAATGTTACTTGAAAAGTTTGCTCGTGATGATGCTAGTAAAATTGAGGAGCTTGAGAAAGCTCTAGATGAATCACATTGCCTTAAAGAAAGCATAGAAGAAACCTTTGCAATTGACATAGCTAAAGTAAAACTTGATTGTCAACATGCTTTTGCTAAGGTAACGGAATTCATGAGTTTAAATGATGCAACTAACCAAGGGTATAATGAACTCATTAAGGATTTTGATAAGCTTAAAGTTGATCATCGTACTATCTCAAATGAGCTCAAAACCTTAAAAGGAGTAAGAGTTGTGAATGAAAACTCTTGTGCTACTAACCCTTTGTGTGTCAAGGCAACTCTCATTGAGGAGAACAATAGGTTGAAGGCACAACTCAACAAAGGTCTTTCCACATGGGCCAAAAGAACCTCAATGATCTTTGAGTAATCATAAGAGAGTTGTTGGTAAAGAAGGCCTTGGTTTTGGTTCCACATCGAAGGTGGCTTACAAGAAGACGTCAACTCCCTCCACTAACTCTATTGTTTTTGTGAAGGAGGGGGAGTTGGCTAATGAGGAAGATGAGTTTGATATTATTGCTACAAGTATTGTTCCTAGGAACACTACTACTCACAACAACTTTGCGGGAAAATATAACCCATCTTATGTGCTTCTTAAATCTATTAATGGTCATGTTTATGCAAAGTATGTAGGCACCTCATATGGTGATGATTACAAGCATGCTATTTGGGTTCCCAAGACCCTTGTGACTAACAAAAAAGGACCCATCCAAAAATGGGTACCTAAAACAAGGATTCATTGTAGGGTTGTGTCTCCGGTGGAACATCATGGATGATTGATAGTGGTTGTTCCGCACACATGACCCGAAGCAAAGAAGTATTAGAAGACTTGAAGCTCCAACTTCTCAAATTTTCTCATGTAACTATTGGTGATCGCTCACAACTTAAGGTATTGGGACATGGCAAGGTGATCATTTCTCCGGATTCATCCATTGAGAAAGTCCTCCTTGTTGAGTCCCTTGGCTATAATCTTCTTTCCGTCTTGCAACTTTGTGAGTGCAATTTTACATGTGTATTTGGGCGTCATCATGTGCTTGTCCTTCACACCATTTCTCTTAAAGTAGCCTTTGTTGGATTTGTGGAAAACGGTATGTACATAGTGTATTTCTCGAAAGAAACTACACATATCGCCACATGTCTAATGGCTAAATCCGACGTGGGGTGGCTTTGGCATTGCCGCCTAGGCCACGTCGGTATGAGAAATTTACAAACTCTTGTGAAGGGTGAGCATGTGATAGGACTAACAAGTGTGAATTTTTCCAAATATCGTCCTTGTAGCTCTTGTATTGCCGGAAAGATGCATGAGAAGAATCATCCCAAGACATCAATCATCGCCACAACAAGACCCTTTGAGCGCATTCACTTGGATTTATTTGGGCCTCCCACATATGATAGTCTTGGTGGCAAGAAGTATTGTTTGGTTATTGTTGATGGTTATACAAGATACACTTGGGTTTTCTATATCAAGAAGAAGAGTGAAACTCAAGAAAGATTCATAACTTGGGCCACCGAAGTGCAACGCCAATATGACACCAAGATCTTGTCCATTAGGAGTGACAATGGGTCCGAGTTCAAGAACTACACCATGGATGAATTCTTGAGTGAAGAGGGGATAAGACATCAATATTCCGCCGCGTACACCCCTCAACAAAATGGTGTAGCGGAGAGGAAGAATCGTACACTTATTGATATGGCAAGAACTATGATGGCCGAATTCAAATCCCCATATAACTTTTGGGCCGAAGCCATCAACACCGCTTGTCATCTATCTAACCGACTCTTCCTTCGTCCGATGATTGGCATGACTCCATATGAGCTCCTAACCGGTAACAAACCCAACCTCAAATATCTTCGAGTTTTTGGATGCAAATGCCAAGTCTACATAAAGGGAACTAGATTGTGTAAGTTTGATGCTAGAACTTTTGAAGGCATTCTTGTTGGTTATGCCACGAACTCCCACACTTATAGAGTCTACAACATATCCACCGGGTGTGTTGAAGAATCTATGAATGTGGAATTTCATGAGGATAATGGCTCCCAAGTGGAGCAAATTGATTGTGATGTTGTAGGTGATGAACCGTCCTCCATAGCCATAGGAAGAATGGGTGTAGGACCACTTATACCTGTTGAGGGACACCTTGTGGCGAATAAGGATGGAACTAGCTCCACGCAAGTGGAGCCCTCTACATCAACCACCAATCAAATGGTAGACCAAGAGCAAGAAGAAGAATTTCATGTGGATACCTCTCATCAAGAAAGTGATCAAGATCCACCCAATGATAATGGTGGAAATGAGTTTGGTGCTTCGTCACCAAGAACTCCAATACGAGTGGACAATGGCCTTGATGAAGGAAATGATGAGGATATTCCCCCAATGAAAATCCCGATGATGCACTTGTTCGTATCATGACTCGTCAAGTATCAAGATTGCAACAAAAGTCACTATATCAAAACAACATCATTGGTGGCTTGGGGAGAAGTGTCTCCACTCGTGGACAAGTACTCAAGTTTTGTGGTTTTCATTCATATGTCTCTCATGTTGAACCCATCAAAGTTTATGATGCTCTTGAAGATGAAGATTGGGTTCAAGCTATGCATGAAGAGCTCCATAATTTTGAAAGAAACAAAGTATGGTCACTAGTGGAAAGACCCAAGGATCATAATATCATTGGAACTAAATGGGTGTTCAAAAAAAAGCAAGATTCTCATGGGCAAGTGATTCGCAACAAGGCTCGATTGGTTGCTCAAGGCTACTCTCAAGTTGAAGGACTTGACTACGGTGAAACTTTCGCTCCCGTAGCTAGGCTTGAATCCATTCGTATATTACTTGCATTTGCCACTAGTCATAACTTCATCTTGCATCAAATGGATGTTAAAAGTGCTTTTCTAAATGGACCTCTAAATGAAATGGTATATGTTAAACAACCTCCGGGGTTCGAGGATCCCAAGTATCCTAACCACGTCTACTTCCTCCATAAGGCTTTGTATGGCCTCAAACAAGCCCCACGTGCTTGGTATGATCATTTAAAGGAGTTCTTAGTGGATCGTGGTTTCGTACTTGGGGTAATTGATCCCACTCTCTTTACCAAAAGTGTAGATGGTCATTTCTTTGTATGCCAAGTATATGTTGATGATATTATATTTGGATCCACTAACGTGAGTTTTGTAGATCAATTTGCAAAACTAATGACAAGTGAATTTGAGATGTCTATGATGGGAAAATTAGAGTTCTTTCTAGGCTTTGAAATCAAGCAATATTATGAAGGGACTTTTATTTGTCAAGCCAAATATATTCAAGACATGCTCAAGAAATTTGATATGAACAATGCCAAACCACTACCTTTTCCAATGCCAACAACCACGAATCTTACTATGGATCATGAAGGTATACCGGTAGACCCTAAACTTTATTGATCCATCATTAGATCTTTGCTTTACCTTTGTGCATCTAGACCGGACATTATGTTTAGTGTGGGTTTGTGTGCAAGATTTCAATCTAACCTCAAGGAAAGCCATATGATTGCGGTCAAGAGGATTCTTAGGTACTTGGTTGACACTCCCACACATGGGCTTTGGTATCCATCAAACACAACTTTTGATCTTGTGGGATATTCGGATACGGATTGGGGAGGTGACAAAGTGGATAGAAAATCAACCTCGGGTGCTTGCCAATTTCTTGGTAGGTCCCTTGTGTGTTGGTCTTCCAAGAAGCAAAATTGCATTGCCACCTCCTCCACGGAAGCGGAGTATATTTCCGCCGCAAGTTGTTGCTCTCAACTCTTATGGATGAGGCAATGTCTTAAGGATTTTGGAATTAAGATTAAGACAATGCCTCTTTTATGTGACAATGAGAGTGCTATTAAGATTGGTCACAATCCGGTACTTCATGGCAAGATCAAGCATATTGAGATTCAGTATCATTTTATTCGGGATCATGTGGCCAATGGTGATATCTCACTTTCTTATGTCAACACTAAAGATCAACTTGCCGACATCCTTACCAAGCCTCTAGATGTGAAGAGATTCAAGGAATTGAGGAGTGAGCTCAACATCGTATGTGCAAGCAATTTTAGTTGATTGAAAATCTTGCATACACACCCCTACTAGACTCTTATTTGGATTTAGATGCACGCATAGACATAGGGGGAGTGTAGCTCAATCAATGAGCCAACACTACCTTTATAATGCATAAATAAACAAATCATGCCTAAATGATCATTTTTAATGACAGCATGTGCTTCAATGATGAGTCTCGACAATGCACCCAAGATACATCTTCGCGGTGACATATCGAACATACTCATACATGGTGGCTACGGCCACCGCCAATTTTCAATAAGGCATTTGTGTTCGAGTGTTCACTCATTTGCCTTTCCACTTGTTTTCATATTTCATCATATGCATGTCATCATTCTCATTTCATTCGTGCACATGGTCAAATAAAATTTCTCTAAGAAACAAACTCATGAAAATGTGCTATTAAGACATTAGTTTCACCTTGTCGTTTTGTTTGTTAGAATATATTCATGAAAATCTTTGAATTGGAATATTTTTTTTTGTTGTTTTTGTTGCGCGTTGTGGCTTGGTAGTTGTGTAGGTTCACTTTGTTTTTAGGATTTTTTTCTTTCTACAAAAAAAAACAACACAGACAAAAAAAAAATCGAGCGCGCCTGCCCTCCCACCCCGGCCTCGCCCTTGCCGAGCCGGCCCCAGGCCGGGGCGTTCGGCCACTCGTCCGGCCTCGCCTTCCGCCGTGCACCGGCCCCAGGCCAGCCTCTAGGCCGGGTGCTTCGGCCACCATGCCGGCCTCGCCCCCACGCACGCCGGCCCCAGGCCAGCTTCCCCGCCCACACGCACGCCGAGCCGGCCAGGACGGCTTCCCGCCCGGCCCCAGGCCGGGGTGGGCGCTGCCCACGCCCTAACACACACACGCACGCACCCACCTCCACCAACCACCCCATACCCCTTCTTCCTCCTCCCCTCTCCTCCATTAGAGCCCCTTGGTGCTCTTCCCTACCCCCTCCCCCACCTCCCTAGCCCCTCCCTACCGCCCAAATTCACGGATCCGCAAGCCCTCGACCTTCTCTGCCCCCTCCTCCACACGGATTTCTCGTTGGCCCCTTATTGGAGGAGATCGAGTCACTTTATTGCCTAGTGCTTTTTGTTTAACGATGGCTTCGAACTCGGGTAATTTTTCTTTGGGCTCTTCTATGGCTTATGTGTATGTGAGTGCTATATATCGGTGGGCTTGTACTAGTGTTCATGTGCTAGATTTTTTTCTCCATCTATTCATGCTAGGGTTCATGCCACTCATAGGTCACTAGAGTTATTCCTATGCCATGATATGTTAATGTCATATGCTCCTCGTGTTCTAGCCATATGATATTATGTTTTACCTAACTTTGCAACTTATATTCTCATGATTGGCCATGGTTCAACAAATAAATTTTCCACATTATTGATATGATTGTCCTAGTGTTGTGCTTCTAACCTATTATATTCATTGTGACATGATGTGTGTGCTATGCCCTAAATAGTTTTACATACTAATGGTGTTTCTAGTATCATGCCCAATATTTTTTTCTCATGCCTATTTTCACTAAGCACACCACACAATCCTATTCACATGCAATGATAATGTTCTCCCTCTAATAAGCATGTGCCTTGTCCTCATGAATGTTGTGCTCATTTTTGTTTTTCACCATGTCGCTATCACATATATTCATGGATTAATTATTTTACAATCAAACAACGACCATGTGCACTCATCATCATGCTCCATATCCATGCATCATATGTTTCAGGTGATTCCAATCCTTAAGATGAGTCCGAGGTTCCCCGCTCTCTCCGCCCTCGCACCTCCCGCAAGAAGAGTGCCGCGGATGTTGCTGGTTCAACTCCCTCACGGAGACAGGCTCCATCTCTTCCAATCAATCCGAAGGAACCCGTGATCAAAAACTGGGGTGGTCTTAGTACCACCAACTTTGACGAAGCAAGGCTGAAATTTAATCCTTATGAGTTTGGTCAAAGCACATGCTCGGATCCTCGGTTCTATTGCAAGATGCATCAAGTCATGCATGAATTTATTCTTGGCAAGCTTCAGCACAGTCACGTAGATCAACATTACTTTGACATTGAGTATGCTCGCAACAAGTGGCCTGAAGTTATGGAAATCATGGACTACCACCACCTCACTCCTCTCATAGGTGACACTCTTGCTCATCCATTCTCTCCAGAGCTGCTCAGGGAGTTTTACTCCACCGTTCACTTCTCCTCTGGAGGCCCCACGCGATACCCGCGTACGTTGACATGGATGAGCGATGGCTCCAAGTGTGAGGCTACCATGGATGAGTTTGGTACTATTCTGGGTCTTCCCGAGTATCGGTTTGATTATACCTTCTATTTCCGCATTCATGGGGTTTCCAACAAAATTATGAAGGCCAAGGAGGGTATTCTCCATTGCTATCCCGAAGGTACCGACTCCATGCATATTCCTAAGATCAAGTTCTTTTCTGAACATTGGTATATGGTACACGCTATTCTTCACAACACCATCAACGCCAAATTTGGTGAGAAGGGCAAGGTACGCAAGTGGATGATCAACCTTCTATATCACATTGAGTCTCGGATGAGGGCCAGGAAGCAATTGGATGTTCTGGATTACATGTGGCAAGAGATGCAGAATGTGGTTCGGGAAAAGCGTGTCCCCATCTATGGCTCCTATATTCAGCATCTTATTGAGACCAGGATCCCAGCCGGTCTCGTCAACAATTATGCCAAGGTGACTCCCAAGAAATCTATTCTTATGTTTGATGCTCTCATTGAGTCTGCTGCTGATCCAAGGCCTAAGCGCACCCGCACCGAGTCGTTTGCTCGCCGCTCTCCTTCACCTTCTCCTCCTCCTGAGACTTTCAACCTTAAGAAGATTCTTTAGAAGATGAACTTCTTCTTCATCGATAAGCAGCATCAGGACTATGAGGCCTATCGCAAGGGCAAGGCCTCTAGTCGCCGTCAGCGCTCCATACAGACTGCTCTTCATATTCCCCTTAGTCCTTCCAGCTCAGACGAGGTTTCAGAGGAGAAGTGGAAGTCTGATCATACTTATTGGTGTGGAGATGATGTGTCGCACCCGGACTTCTAGAGGATACTCGCAGTTCCGTTGCACAGTAGTTGATTGGATTACGGGGCTTACCGGCACCCGCATCTCTTACGAGTAGGCCAACACACGTATGTGTGACAACCAACCCCTACTGTTCATCGTCTACGTAAACCATCCCATAGAAATCAGGATACTACCATTGACGTACTTCATACCATACACACATGGTACGTCAACGGCGTTTAACAAAATGATAGCACAACAGATCTCTAAGACACAAAAGATTGAAATAAGTTGCAAATAGCTCTCACTAGAGCAGAGATAGCAAATACAATCATCCAGAGGACACATGTCACAACATATCATCATTACAACACAGCGGAAGCATTCAAAAGGTCTGAGTACAGACAAATCCAAATAGGCTTAAGAAGCCGGGAATGAAAAGAAGACGGAGCCCATCCACGATGTCTCGGATCCTGCCCGGGTCCGCTATCTACTCGTCAGCAGCCTCGTCAAACTCCACGTAGTAGCCATCACGGGGATCCTCGTAAGCGTAGTCTGCGGAAACCACAGCCCCAAAGGGGTCAGTACATAAACGTACTGGCAAGCAAGACTCACAGTTCACCAAAATGTACCCCACAACATCAAGCACAGATGCTTTGGGTTCAACGGAAGAAAAGGGTGATACAAAAGATACGGCAGCTGGCTGCACTAACCAACTACAGAGTTGCTATAACTTCCGGCTAACAGAAAAGGGGATAAGATAGCGTATCGTAACTAACTATAACTAACTCCATACAAACCCATCCTGGATCTCGCCCCTTATCCAAAGAAGCAATCCGAGGATAACTCACACAGTTGGATTAATGATGGTGCAAGTTGTTGTGTCAATAAGACTATTACTAGTCAAGTTATCATTAGTTAGGTGTAAGTTGTTCTGAGTACTTGTTAGCCAGTACTTTCACCAAGTCATCCATAACCGCGGAAAACACGGCTTCTCGAGAAGATTTATCCCTGCAGGGGTGCACCAATTTGGCCGTACACGTAAGAATACCCCACCAGGATGGAAATGCACTTCCACCAAGCGAGGCACTCAACACAACTCAACTCTTCTTCGCATCAAGCCCAAAGAACCACGTGCTGTGCGTGCGCGGCTAATCGAGCCCCACGAAGAAAAGGGGACCCTCATAGCACTCTAAGACCACGCCGCCCTCAATGCCGACTACAAAAGTTCCACCCTGGACTCAGGTTCGTACCTGCATATGCGTGCATCAAATGGAAATCCTGAACTAAGTGTGGCAATTTGGACGAGATGCGAATCGAATCAAATTGAGGGGGGCGCCCATACACGCTTCCCACATGCGGTTAGTGCTCTCATCATGGATCAGTAGACAATACCCTTTTCCTAATTAGGGTCGACACTAGCAGGCCTTAAAACCACGCCGGGCCTCCTGCCGGTGCCTTATCATCAAATTATTATTAACCAAAGCATTAACAGGATTGTTGTTTAACATCGAGCCTCAGAACATAATAGAAAATATAGTAACAGACAATAACGGGTAACAGACTCGAGCAAAACAAACCTAAGCATGCTAGTAAGACACGGGCAACAAGCAATGGGGAGATAGGTGTGGAGGTGAGGCTATATCAGGGTTAAAGGATAACATGTGATAGGTTCGTAACAGAAGCAACGATTCATAAGGCTAGCAGAATAGACAACGGAAAGTATCGGTATCCAATGTTGAAAGGAGCACAATGGTTCATGTGAGTGAATACTTGCCTGCAAACTCAGCAGCCTGGTACTAAGCTAGATCCTCCGAAGGGGTGTCGTAAGTATCGTCTGTCTCAACGTCGTCGTCTATCCGAGAAGAAGCAAACAAACAACGCAGAGAGACAAACAATCAATAACATGGCATAGTGCACAATCATGGGATGATGCATGACCATTTAATTGATGCATCAAAATAAGATAGCTGACATGGTAACATAACATGATTAAATGGACCCATATGCAATTGGATTGCATATGGAAAGGTCCATGAATTAAGGTTGGAAATATTTGTTTTACAACTAATCAACAGGTGAAAGTGGATTAGTATGATGCATGGATGAGGAAAACAGAAAAAATAACAACCATAGGAACAATTTAAAATAAGGTTTACCAAGTTTAGAATTTTAGTTATTAAGTTATGGAATTTTGGTTCCTTAAAGGTGTTACACAAGCATTTGTTGTTTTCATCAATTTTAATTGTTCAAAACAATTAACAAAATTCATATTTGGAAAGTACACAAAATTTTAGGTGGATTACATGTTTCAATTATTGAAAAAGGAATTAAGATGAATTATTTATGAATTAAACAAGTTAAACAAGATTTAAATGAATTAAATTCAAATATGAATTTATTTGAATTTTTATTTGTTCAAAACATTAATTCAAATTCATATTTGAAAAGTTTATACTTTTCTGGTTAGAAAACATATTTTATATGTTCAAAAATAATTTAATTTGAGCAAGTTATGAATTTAGCAAATTTAAATGATTTAAACAAGGTTTAAATTATTTAAGCAATTTTAATTATTCAAAACATGAAACAAAATTTATATTTGGATAGATGGTTCAATTTAGCATGGAAAACATATTTTATTTGGGTTATTTGAATAAAGTTTGAAATAGTTATGATTTTAACCAAATTTAAAAGGAAGTGTTTGAATTTGAAATTTGAATGCATTTAAAATGTTCAAAACATAAAACAAATGCTTTGAATAGGTAGAGAATTTAATTTGGTTCAGTGTACATATTTTATTTATTTTATTTGAAGTTGTAATTTAAAAGTTATTTGTATTTTAAAATTAGGGACCAATCTGTAAAAGAAAAAGGATTTGATTTAAAAAGAAAAGGGCAGAAAACCCTTTTCTACCTCGCAGTGGCCCAGCCCAGGCCACTGACGAGGGGGCCCTGGCCACTGTGGCCCGCGTGTGTGCACGCGTGGCAGCACAGGCCACTGGCAGGTGGCCCCTGCCTGCCAGCGTGGCGAGCAAAAAGGGGGACTAATTCCCGCGAAGGCGAGGGCTCGACCCCTCGACCTCGCGCTCGCGTGTGCAGTGTGCTACCACTGCGGTAGCGATTCAGTTTTGCCAGTAACGCACGCGCGGACAGGTTATGGTTCAGGTACGCTAACTGAATTTTTTTCTGCAGGGCGTTTTCTGAACTTTCGACAGAGGTGCGCCGGCCGGCGGCGAGCTACCGTGCTCGTGCTGCCGTGCGTTGCTCGCTAGTGCGTGGATGCGTGTGCCGTGGACGGGGTGCGTGCGTGCAGAGGGATAGAGATGAGAGGAGGTGGAGGGCACGGTGCGCTCACCCTCGCAGTAGCCGTGGCAGCTGCTCGGTGCAGAGGTTGCCGGCGACGACATCGAGGATGGTGGCGGGGAAGCAGAGGGTCCCGGGTACCGCTGGGGCGTCGATGAGCTCGAGGAAGCTACGGTGGTCTGATCCCCGTGGTTAGCCAGGGAGGAGGAGTGTGGGAACAGCGGCGATCATCGGAGGGAGGTGGTGGTGGCGCTCGGTGGGGAGGAGATACAGAGAGGTGGAGCTGAGAGGGAGAAAACGGCGGCGGTGGTCGAGGGAGAAGGGAGGTGGAGGCTAGGGCAGCTCGGGGAACTAGGGGGGTAGGTTTATAGGGGAGCAGGGGCTGCGCACGGCCGTCGATGTGGCTACGGCGGATGCGCGCCGTACAGGGAGAAGAGAAGGAGCGAAGGGGTACGGGCCATGGGGAAAAGAAATGGTGGGCTGGGCCTGGCCACCGGCCTGGCCACCCCCTCCGTTTTCTTTTTTTTTAAATTTTTTTTTCTGTTTCTTTTTTTTTTGCTGAATAGAAACAGGGAAGAAATGCTAGGGTTTTGGGGTAGAAAATTTTTAGGGAAAATTTTGTAACAACTCTTTATTGTAACAGCAACATGCACATGCTTTGGTTTTCAAATATTCCAAAATATTTTGCTGTTTGTAATTTGGTTGAAATTTGAATGAATTTTGAGATTAAGTGATTTATTAAAACAAAATTTAAATAGTTTGAACCTTATAGTTTAATTGAAACAAAAGGATTAGAATTGTTTTGTAATTCTCATAAATCCAACATGGTTGCTGTTTGGAAGAAGATGTAATTGAATTTTGAAAAGAATTTGAGTTAAGTGAGTTATTACAAGCCATAATTTTAAATAGCTTGAAACTTATGGTTTAATGGAAACAAATGGTTGTTTTGATTGAACTTTTTAGTTGGAAAAATTGTAACATAACAAGTATGAACAAAGCATTTGAATATTGTTTGAATTTCAATTGGGAAAACAAAGGAAAACAGATGCAAACAAAAGGAAAACAAATGCAATGATTAAGATGTCATGATGCAAAACAATAATAAAGCAAGAAACAAACATTCTAGGGGTGGTTTTCATACTTGGGATGTTACGAAACGCCCCTCCTTGAAGGAATCGCGCCCCGAGATTCCTACTGAGAAGAGAAAAGGTCTGGATACTTCTTGCGAAGATCCTCTTCAGTCTCCCACGTTGCCTCTTTATCGGAATGATGGGACCACTGCACATTCAAGAACTTGATGCTCTTGTTGCGAGTCTTACGCTCGGTCTCATCGAGAATACGAATAGGGTGCTCCTCATAAGATAGATCATCTTGCAGTTCAATGGAATCATGATCAACTGCACGATCTGGATCTTTGAAACACCTCTTGAGCTGTGACACGTGAAACACATCGTGCACCTTGGATAGCTTTTCTGGAAGTTCAAGACGATAGGCATTTTCCGCACGCCTTGAGAGAATGTTGAAAGGACCAATGTATCTTGGTGCAAGCTTTCCTTTCACACCAAAATGATGAGTGCCTCTGAGGGGAGTTACACGGAGATATGCTTTGTCACCAGGTGCATAGATCATATCCCTGTGCTTGCTGTCATAGTAGCTTTTCTGACGAGACTGAGCAATCTTGAGATTGTCACGAATGATGCGAACTTTCTCTTCGGCTTCCTTAACAATGTCAGGGCCTAAGAGTGAATGTTCACCAGCTCCAGACCAATTGATTGGACTCCTGCATCTGCGGCCGTAGAGAGCTTCAAATGGTGCCATGCCTAGGCTTGCCTGGAAGCTGTTGTTGTAGGAGAATTCAGCATATGGAAGACATTCCTCCCATTTCATGCCAAAGGAGAGACCACATGCTCTGAGCATATCCTCGAGAATCTGATTGACTCTTTCGACTTGCCCTTGAGACTGAGGGTGATAAGCTGTGCTGAACAGAAGTTTCGTGCCCAATGCTTCTTGAAAGCTTTTCCAGAAATGAGAAGTGAATATGCTTCCACGGTCTGAGCTTATTTCCAATGTAACACCATGAAGGGGAACAATGTTTGCTGTGTAGAGATCTGCTAACTGGCTAGCTGAGATTGTTTCTTTGACAGCAAAGAAGTGAGCTACTTTAGTGAGACGATCAATGACAACGAAGATTGCATCGTTGCCCTTCTTGGACTTTGGAAAACCAGTGACGAAGTCCATTTCAATTATGTCCCACTTCCACTCAGGGATTTTGAGAGGTTGGAGAAGACCGGTTGTTTTCTGATGAACTGCCTTAACACGTTGACAAACGTCGCATTCAGAAACATATAGAGCAATTTCACGTTTCATGCCAGGCCACCAATACAGTGTTTTGAGATCCTGGTACATCTTTGTACTTCCAGGGTGGATGGAGAGAGGAGTTTCATGAGCCTCCTTGAGAATGAAATCTTTGAGACTTTGAACTTGAGGAACTGCAATGCGTCCTTCGAAGAACACAGTTCCCTTGTCATCGATTGAGAAGGACTTAAATTTCTCCTTGCCTTCTTTGATGTGTTCTACCATCTTCTTGATTTCAGCATCACGAAGTTGTTCAGAACGAATCTTGTCCTCGAGAGTTGGACTGGCTGTCAAGTTTGCAAGATAACCTTGAGGAACAAGACCAAGGTTCAGCTTCTGGAATTCTTCATGAAGTGGAGGTTGGCTTTCCATGATCATGAGATTATTGCAATACAACTTGCGACTGAGAGCATCGGCCATAACATTAGCCTTGCCTGGAGTGTAAGAAATGGTGAGATCAAAGTCTTTAATCTTTTCAATCCATCTCCTTTGCCTGAGGTTTAGATCTGGTTGAGTGAAGATGTATTTCAGACTCTTATGATCGGAAAAGATTTCAGTGCGATTACCCAACAAGTATTGCCTCCATTTCTTGAGGGCAAACACAACTGCTGCAAGTTCAAGGTCATGATTTGGATAATTTTGCTCATGGGTGTTCAACTGACGTGAAGCATATGCCACAACTTGACGTTCTTGCATAAGAACTGCACCTAGACCTTGGAGAGAAGCGTCACTGAATATCTGGAAAGGTTTGGTAGGATCTGGGCCAACCAGAACTGGTGTAGAAGTGAGTTTAGTCTTCAGGAGATTGAAACTTTCATCACATTGTGGAGACCAAACGAACTTCTTGTCCTTCTTTGTGAGATCAGTGAGAGGTTTGGCAATCTTGGAGAAGTTTTGGACGAAACGACGGCAATAGCTAGCCAAGCCAAGAAAACTTCTTACTTGCTTCACCGTCTTAGGAGGTTTCCAATCAACAATTGCTTTAACCTTTTCTGGATCAATGGCTATGCCCTTGGCGGAGATGACATGACCAAGGTAAGCAACTTCTGGAATCTAGAACTCACATTTGGAGAATTTGGCATATAGACGATGCTCGCGAAGTTTCATGAGAGTGAGACGAAGGTGTTCTTCATGCTCTTCCTCGGATTTTGAGTAGACCAGAATGTCATCAAGATATACCAGGTATTCATGGAAAACAGAATTCATGAGTCGAGAGAATGTCGCCGGTGCATTGGTGAGACCAAAGGACATGACGGTGAATTCATATAGACCGTAGCGAGTGGTGAAAGTTGTTTTTGGAATATCTTCCTTTCTGATCTTTATTTGATGGTAACCCATCCTCAAGTCCAACTTTGAGAATATTGAGGCTCCAACAAGTTGATCAAAAAGATCATCGATACGAGGAATTGGATACTTGTTTTTGATGGTTTTCTCGTTAAGAGGACGATAGTCAACAACGAGTCTCTTTGTGTGATCCTTTTTCGCAACGAACAGAGTTGGGCAACCCCAAGCCGAGGAACTAGGTTGAATGTAACCTTTCTCCATGTACATATTGATTTGCTCCTTCAACAACTTCAGTTCAGGAGGAGCTATCTTGTATGGATGCTTAGAGATTGGAGCAGTACCTGGTACAAGCTCGATCACGAACTCAACTGCTCTGTCCGGAGGCATCCCTGGCAACTCTTCTGGAAAGACGTCAGGGAATTCACAAACCACCGGAACATTTTCAAGTAGAGGTAGAGGTTTTGCATCGAGGGTGAATAGCTGAACAGAACTTGATTCATTTGGAGAATAGACTATCTGGCCAGAAGGGTGGAACAGAGTTATTGACTTTTGAGCACAGTCAATCGTAGCTTTATTGGCCTTCAACCAATCCATACCAAGAATGACATCAATGTCAAAATTGCCAAGCAGTTTGAGAGAAGCAATGAATATGTGGCCTCCAATTAGGATTTGATTTCTGTGACTGATCTTAGACGTTTGCATAGTTGCTCCAGGGGAGTTTACTACTAGCGGGGAACCCAAACCAACAAAAGGGAGTTTAACTGCTGTCGCAAAGATCTTTGACACGAAAGAATGCGATGCTCCGGTATCAAACAACACTTTAGCTGGAATAGAGTTTACGGGGAATGTACCGAGAACGACGTCAGGAGATTCCTCAGCTTTGTCGATCTTGACATGATTCACCCTTGCGGTCCTCCCGACAGGCCTGTTGTTGGAGTTGAAGGCTTTAGTCGGGGGAGCGCGCACCATTGACTGGTTTGTGTTGGGACGAGGTGGTGGTGGAGGTAGCTGCCTCTGAGTGCACTTGTCAGCGTAGTGCCCCGTCTGCTTGCACTTGTAGCAAGTGACGACACGAGGAGGCCCTGGCCTTGGCTGCCCCATTGAAGCCCTCTGATCATGCATCTGAGCAGGGTTGGGTGGGCGGGGAGCGAATCCTGTAGAAGCTTGGGCATATGGAGCCCGAGTGACAGCACCATTTGGCACCCAGATGCGACGCTTCTGTGGAGGGGTGGTCATGTTGGAGGAGGAACCACCCTCACGCGAGTGCTTGTGAGACTCCTCGAACGCCTTGCGCCCATTTTCTTCATTGAGCGCGGTGTTAACGAGCTCCTCGAAGTTGTTGGCCTTGATGTTGGTGAGGGCATACTTGAGTTCCGGGTTAAAACCTCTGCAGAACCTTGCCATCTTCTTAGCCTCAGTGGACACCTCATCACCAGCATAACGAGCGAGAAGATTGAACTCACTCTGATAGCCAATGACGTCCAGCTTGCCCTGCTTGAGTGAGCAAAACTCTTCACGCATCCTTTCCATGAGACCATCTGGAATATGGTGCTTCAGGAAAGCTTCCTTGAAACAACCCCAGGTGATTGGATAGCCAGCTCTCATGGTCTGGTAGTTTTCCCACCAGGTAGCTGCCTGACCCTTCAGCAGATAGGATGCATACTTGACCTTGTCTTCCTCAGCAACGTGAGCAATCTCCAGAGCCTTAGCTATCTCACGGATCCAGTCATCAGCATCCAGAGGCTCCCGTGTTGCCACGAAAGCTCTTGGACCCAGACTGAGAAACTCCTTGATGCTGACTCGTGGAGCATTCTGGTTGTTGTGCTGGTTAGTCTGGAACGGGGCCATCTGTGCCATGACTTGGGTCATCTGAGTCAACAGCTCCGTGATTGGCGGTGGCTCAGGCGGGGTGTTCCTTGTTGGCGGCATCCTGAATGGAAATGCATTTTAGCACAACAATAGAAAAGGATAGACTTGGAAACCGAAACAGAGATTATTCCGACGCATGAATAGATAACCAACAGGTACATCACACATGTTCAAATACATCAGAATATCCAACACACCACAAATGGTTCGAATTCCAAAGGATAACTAAACATAGCTAAGAATGGATACATCGGTACTCCCATGCTCATCACGCAGGACGGCGGCTAGGAGTACGGCGAGAGGTACGGTGAGGAGCACGCCCATGAAAGTAGGTAGAACGACGATCCACATAGATCTGACGTGGTCTGAGAGCGACTCTAGGTGTGGTGAAGTACATAGCGTCGACTCCCTGTGCTCCAAAGCGGGGAATCCCAGTGTAACCAGCACCAAGGTTGAGGGGTGGACCTCTGATCGGCTCGTAACCTCCAGCATCTGGCAGACGACGTCCAACTAGCTGATCGAAACGTGCAAAGCGCTCGTCTCCAACAAAGTCTGTGGTGTAAGTCGCCAGACGAGTCAAAGCAAGGTAGAGCTGCTCTCTGACTGAAGCCAACTCCTGAGATAGTGTGCTGGCAACTGCGTCACTGTGCCTCACAAACTGAGCGGTGGTGTGCAGCCTGGAGTTATCATGCTCATAAACATCCAAGTTGTCGTAGAGAGTGAAGTGAGCTCCCTCCTAAGTGATGTAACCACGGGGAATGTGGCGATAGATAGAATCGTCAAATCCCCAGTAGTCAGCACGAAGGACGGTGAGACTCACATAAGCTGCCTGCTGCACGACCATATCCACTGTGGAACCTACTGCCTCGTAGCGGTGGACTACGCTCATGCCATCATCTGACAGAATGTAGACAATAGCCTGGTAGTAGGTCTGGTCAAACTCTCGCTGCTGCTCGTAGACCTGGTACTCTGGTGCCCAACGGAACCCCAGATAAGTGACCATGTCTCTCAGCATCTCCGAATAACCGGCGGTGCTCTCGCAACGAGTCATACGAACCACCTGTGGAAAGAACCTGAGATCCATCTGCAGATGATCGTGGAAGTTTTGATTAGACGCCGGTAGAAGAAACTGAAGTGGAAAGAAACAACAAGGTTTCAACGGACGATAAGGATGTTGAGAAGAACAGGATATCGAAGCAACATCAGGAAACACGAGACCAAAACACTCCTGAGGTACTAAGGAAAACCCATCCGGGCTTCTAAAGGATCAATATCTACTGCTTAAGGAATAGAGGATTTGCTTCCGGGGCTTACACGCCTCCGTTCTCAATCGTGAGTAGGCAACATGATAAATCACGTCACAACCACCTCCATTCCTATGGTCTAGTAGATATAACTATCCTAGAGAAACCAGGATACGTGAAAACCTAACTTGAAAATTTAGATGAGAAGAGAAAAACAACGTTGCACTTTCTTACCAGAAAAAGGGAGGGTGGGTGGGGAAAGAAGAAAAAGAACAGAATTCCTACTCTCACGTTTCATTTTTCCTATATAGCTACAAAATAGTTTCTAGACTCAAACTGCGACCAGTAAAAGGGATCCTACAGGCAGACATGCTCTGATACCATTTGTCGCACCCGGACTTCTAGAGGATACTCGCAGTTCCGTTGCACAGTAGTTGATTGGATTACGGGGCTTACCGGCACCCGCATCTCTTACGAGTAGGCCAACACACGTATGTGTGACAACCAACCCCTACTGTTCATCGCCTACGTAAACCATCCCATAGAAATCAGGATACTACCATTGACGTACTTCATACCATACACACATGGTACGTCAACGGCGTTTAACAAAATGATAGCACAACAGATCTCTAAGACACAAAAGATTGAAATAAGTTGCAAATAGCTCTCACTAGAGCAGAGATAGCAAATACAATCATCCAGAGGACACATGTCCCAACATATCATCATTACAACACAGCGGAAGCATTCAAAAGGTCTGAGTACAGACAAATCCAAATAGGCTTAAGAAGCCGGGAATGAAAAGAAGACGGAGCCCATCCACGATGTCTCGGATCCTGCCCGGATCCGCTATCTACTCGTCAGCAGCCTAGTCAAACTCCACGTAGTAGCCATCACGGGGATCCTCGTAAGCGTAGTCTGCGGAAACCACAGCCCCAAAGGGGTCAGTACATAAACGTACTGGCAAGCAAGACTCACAGTTCACCAAAATGTACCCCACAACATCAAGCACAGATGCTTTGGGTTCAACGGAAGAAAAGGGTGATACAAAAGATACGGCAGCTGGCTGCACTAACCAACTACAGAGTTGCTATAACTTCCGGCTAACAGAAAAGGGGATAAGATAGCGTATCGTAACTAACTATAACTAACTCCATACAAACCCATCCTGGATCTCGCCCCTTATCCAAAGAAGCAATCCGAGGATAACTCACACAGTTGGATTAATGATGGTGCAAGTTGTTGTGTCAATAAGACTATTACTAGTCAAGTTATCATTAGTTAGGTGTAAGTTGTTCTGAGTACTTGTTAGCCAGTACTTTCACCAAGTCATCCATAACCGCGGAAAACACGGCTTCTCGAGAAGATTTATCCCTGCAGGGGTGCACCAATTTGGCCGTACACGTAAGAATACCCCACCAGGATGGAAATGCACTTCCACAAAGCAAGGCACTCAACACAACTCAACTCTTCTTCGCATCAAGCCCAAAGAACCACGTGCTGTGCGTGCGCGGCTAATCGAGCCCCACGAAGAAAAGGGGACCCTCATAGCACTCTAAGACCACGCCGACCTAAATGCCGACTACAAAAGTTCCACCCTGGCCTCGGGTTCGTACCTGCATATGCGTGCATCAAATGGAAAGCCCGAACTAAGTGTGGCGATTTGGACGAGATGCGAATCGAATCAAATTGAGGGGGGCGCCCATACACACTTCCCACATGCGGTTAGTGCGCTCATCATGGATCAGTAGACAAGACCCTTTTCCTAATTAGGGTCGACACTAGCAGGCCTCAAAACCACGCCGGGCCTCCTGCCGGTGCCTTATCATCAAATTATTATTAATCAAAGCATTAACAGGATTGTTGTTTAACATCGAGCCCCAGAACATAATAGAAAATATAGTAACAGACAGTAACGGGTAACAGACTCGAGCAAAACAAACCTAAGCATGCTAGTAAGACACGGGCAACGAGCAATGGGGAGATAGGTGTGGAGGTGAGGCTATATCAGGGTTAAAGGATAACATGTGATAGGTTCGTAACAGAAGCAACGATTCATAAGGCTAGCAGAATAGACAACGGAAAGTATCGGTATCCAATGTTGAAAGGAGCACAATGGTTCATGTGAGTGAATACTTGCCTGCAAACTCAGCAGCCTGGTACTGAGCTAGATCCTCCGAAGGGGTGTCGTAAGTATCGTCTGTCTCAACGTCGTCGTCTATCCGAGAAGAAGCAAACAAACAACGCAGAGAGACAAACAATCAATAACATGGCATAGCGCACAATCATGGGATGATGCATGACCATTTAATTGATGCATCAAAATAAGATAGCTGACATGGTAACATAATATGATTAAATGGACCCATATGCAATTGGATTGCATATGGAAAGGTCCATGAATTAAGGTTGGAAATATTTGTTTTACAACTAATCAACAGGTGAAAGTGGATTAGTATGATGCATGGATGAGAAAAACAGAAAAATAACAACCATAGGAACAGTTTAAAATAAGGTTTACCAAGTTTAGAATTTTAGTTATTAAGTTATGGAATTTTGGTTCCTTAAAGGTGTTACACAAGCATTTGTTGTTTTCATCAATTTTAATTGTTCAAAACAATTAACAAAATTCATATTTGGAAAGTACACAAAATTTTAGGTGGATTACATGTTTCAATTATTGAAAAAGGAATTAAGATGAATTATTTATGAATTAAACAAGTTAAACAAGATTTAAATGAATTAAATTCAAATATGAATTTATTTGAATTTTTATTTGTTCAAAACATTAATTCAAATTCATATTTGAAAATTTTATACTTTTCTGGTTGGAAAACATATTTTATATGTTCAAAAATAATTTAATTTGAGCAAGTTATGAATTTAGCAAATTTAAATGATTTAAACAAGGTTTAAATTATTTAAGCAATTTTAATTATTCAAAACATGAAACAAAATTTATATTTGGATAAATGGTTCAATTTAGCATGGAAAACATATTTTATTTGGGTTATTTGAATTAAGTTTGAAATAGTTATGATTTTAACCAAATTTAAAAGGAAGTGTTTGAATTTGAAATTTGAATGCATTTAAAATGTTCAAAACATAAAACAAATGCGTTGAATAGGTAGAGAATTTAATTTGGTTCAGTGTACATATTTTATTTATTTTATTTGAAGTTGTAATTTAAAAGTTATTTGTATTTTAAAATTAGGGACCAATCTGTAAAAGAAAAAGGATTTGATTTAAAAAGAAAAGGGCAGAAAACCCTTTTCTACCTCGCAGTGGCCCAGCCCAGGCCACTGACGAGGGGGCCCTGGCCACTGTGGCCCGCGTGTGTGCACGCGTGGCAGCACAGGCCACTGGCAGGTGGCCCCTGCCTGCCAGCGTGGCGAGCAAAAAGGGGGACTAATTCCCGCAGAGGCGAGGGCTCGACCCCTCGACCTCGCGCTCGCGTGTGCAGTGTGCTACCACTGCGGTAGCGATTCAGTTTTGACAGTAACGCACGCGCGGACAGGTTATGGTTCAGGTACGCTAACTGAATTTTTTTCTGCAGGTCGTTTTCTGAACTTTCGACAGAGGCGCGACGGCCGGCGGCGAGCTGCCGTGCTCGTGCTGCCGTGCGTTGCTCGCTGGTGCGTGGATGCGTGTGCCGTGGACGGGGTGCGTGCGTGCAGAGGGATAGAGAGGAGAGGAGGTGGAGGGCACGGTGCGCTCACCCTCGCAGTAGCCGTGGCAGCTGCTCGGTGCAGAGGTTGCCGGCGACGACGTCGAGGATGGTGGCGGGGAAGCAGAGGGTCCCGGGTACCGCTGGGGCGTCGATGAGCTCGAGGAAGCTACAGTGGTCTGATCCCCGTGGTTAGCCAGGGAGGAGGAGTGTGGGAACGGCGGCGATCATCGGAGGGAGGTGGTGGTGGCGCTCGGTGGGGAGGAGATACAGAGAGGTGGAGCTGAGAGGGAGAAAACGGCGGCGGTGGTCGAGGGAGAAGGGAGGGGGAGGCTAGGGCAGCTCGGGGAACTAGGGGGGTAGGTTTATAGGGGAGCAGGGGCTGCGCGCGCCGTCGACGTGGCTACGGCGGATGCGTGCCGTACAGGGAGAAGATAAGGAGCGAAGGGGTACGGGCCGTGGGGAAAAGAAATGGTGGGATGGGCCTGCCCACTGGCCTGGCCACCCCCTCCGTTTTCTTTTTCTTTTTTTAAATTTTTCTGTTTCTTTTTTTTTTGCTGAATAGAAACAGGGAAGAAAAGCTAGGGTTTTGGGGTAGAAAATTTTTAGGGAAAATTTTGTAACAACTCTTTATTGTAACAGCAACATGCACATGCTTTGGTTTTCAAATATTCCAAAATATTTTGCTGTTTGTAATTTGGTTGAAATTTGAATGAATTTTGAGATTAAGTGATTTATTAAAACAAAATTTAAATAGTTTGAACCTTATAGTTTAATTGAAACAAAAGGATTAGAATTGTTTTGTAATTCTCATAAATCCAACATGGTTGCTGTTTGGAAGAAGATGTAATTGAATTTTGAAAAGAATTTGAGTTAAGTGAGTTATTACAAGCCATAATTTTAAATAGCTTGAAACTTATGGTTTAATGGAAACAAATGGTTGTTTTGATTGAACTTTTTAGTTGGAAAAATTGTAACATAACAAGTATGAACAAAGCATTTGAATATTGTTTGAATTTCAATTGGGAAAACAAATGCAAACAAAAAGAAAACAAATGCAATGATTAAGATGCCATGATGCAAAACAATAATAAAGAAAGAAACAAACATTCTAGGGGTGGTTTTCATACTTGGGATGTTACATGATGCTAGCTCACTCGGCTCCTTTGCGGCGCCATACACTACCACCGGTGCTAGCTCCAGTCAGGCTCCTCCAGAGGACTTCATTGAGGAAGATGATGAGATGGGCGACGAGTGATTGGGATTGCATTTTTCTCCCTTTTTGGTGTATGATGCCAAGGGGGAGAAACACTCACGCATTGCATTGCATTTCATGCATTCATTTGCGTCGTATCTTCACGATTTGCTTTCGTCATTCTTAGTTGAGACTATTTGTGTGGTTTATTGAACTTTGGTGTTATTGTAAGACTGTGTCTTTATTTATCTATCGTACTCTTTATCCATATATTATGCGTGTGATAGTTGATATATTGAAGATCATAGCAAGGCTATCATGTTATTTCATCCACTCACTATTTCGATGTGTTGAAGCCATAATGAGGGTAGTTGTTATTCATCTATAACTATGAGAAGAATGCTATGGTAAGATCATTCTAGTGGTAAATATTATTGCTCACCTTTGTGTTCATACATGTGTATCTTCAATGTTAAAATCATGATTGTATTAATTCTCGCACTTCACATAAGTATGTCGTAGTCACATCATTATCTTATAAAACATAGTGTGAAGTTGAGATTATGAAAGGAGCACTCAACATGATTATCAAATATACATGTCAATTGTTATGGGCACACAAATAGGGGGAGTATGAATATATGATTCTCTCACAAATAGCTATGCAAAATTATTTCTTACGCAAATCCGTATCTTGTCATCAAACATCAAAAAGGGGGAGATTGAAAGAACATAGTTCCTAAATCCTATTTTGAGTGTTTGATTACAACATATAGATGGACTAATGTGTTTTGCTAAGTGTACTCAGAAAAGATCTACCCGTAAACATCATACAAGTTGCAGCAATAAGAGAGAAAAGATTACGGAAAAAGATGCGGAAGAGAAGAGAAGAAACGGAAAAGAAAAGGGAAAAGAAGACGAAGAAATGGGGTGGCCGGCCTGCCTGGCCGGCCTGGCCGGGCTGGCGCCAGCCCCGCAGCACCCCACGCCGGCCCCAGGCCGGGTGCCAGGCGGGGTGGCTCGGGTGGGGGTCCGGCCTCACCCCACAGCCCCCGCCGGCCCCAGGCCGGGTGGCTCGGGTGGGGGGCCGGCCCCGCCTAGCTTCCACGCCGGCCCCAGGCCGGGCTGGCTGGGTGCCGCGCTGCCCCACGCCGGCCTCCCTAGCTTCCACGCCGGCCCCAGGCCGGCCCCCAGGCCGGGGTGGGTTTTGGCCCGGCCCTGGCTGCCCCAGGCCGGCCCCCAGGACGGGGGGGGGGGGGGGGGGCGCAGGAAGGTGAAATCTGCCCCCCCAACGACCGTATTTGGCACGGGTATAAATAGGGGTCTCCACCTACCTCCTTGCTTTGTCAATCTCACCGACACTTTCTCACACCACCATTGATTGACCGAGCTCAAGCTCAAGAACAAGATCTCCACAAATCCCCAACCAAAACTCGTGATACTTTGGGATTTGAAGGAGACACCCCCGATCTACAACTCCACCGAGTCGATTAGAAATCCACCCACTCATCCCTTAGGGATCTTGTCATTCTTAGTTCATTGGAGCTAGGAATCTTGTTGCTCTTAGTTCATCGGAGCTCGGAGCCTTGTTGATATCCCCGGTGCTTTTGTGCCCGTGGATCTTGCTTCTCGGAGTCTTGGAGGCTCTTGGGATTTGGTGAGGACCCTCCAATCTTGTGGAGTGTGCCTCATCCTTGTAAAGGTTCTAGTTGTCAACCTCAACGGCAACATAGTGATTCGAGCCTATCCACATCGGTGGAAGGACTCGAAGGAGATACGGTGTGACATTTGAGGCCTACTCGGTGTTCCACTTTGGTGGCACCGGACCGCTCCAACGGAGATTAGCTTCCATTGGGAAGTGAACTTCGGGATACATCTCCGCGTCACTATGTTCGGTTATTCCTCAACTTACCTTTACTAGTTACTACTAGCTTAGTCATATACTTACCTTGTGCTAGTTGTACTTGCTCAACATATAGGATTGTTCACCTAGTTGCATAATCTAGATAATCTATATTTAAGCATTACCTTGTTAACTTGAAAAAGAAGTTAAAATTTGTAGTTAACCTATTCACCCCCCCCCCCTCTAGTTAACCTCTCGATCCTTCACTTTGGTATCATATGTGAGAAAAAATTCATATTTGAAACAAAGGTTGAATTTGAAGCAATATTTGAATTTAGAACAAAATTATAATTTGAGCCAAAATTGAAGTTGTACAAAAATTTCAAGTCTGTTGCTCTTTAGTACTTGTTTGAGCTAAAGTTGAACTTTCACCAACATTTCAACCCCAACATTTGAAGGTGATCAATCCGAAGGAGAAACGTGCTACAAATGAGCTCTGAATCTAGGGTAAATAGCCCCATTTGTAATCAAGTTTTTTTCGACCTTGTCTAAATGAGCCAATATTTTTAGGTGACACTTATTCCATCTAAATAGTGTCCAATCGAAGTCTCACTATTTATTAAATTGTTTTCCATATAATTTTTTGAAAAAAATTCCTTTTAATTGAAAACCACCAAAACACACGTTTGAGATATAAAAATGTAAAAGTAAGTTCAGAACCGTCTTATTCACTCCAAGAGGAAGCATTGGTGATTTTTTTGATTTTTTTTTATTTTTTCAAAACCAAAACCCTCTTTCACTCTCCATCGAACTCTGAACAAGTCCATACACGGTTGCTCATTTGTAAGAAGCCTTTTTCATGAAAATATCTTGACACCGAGTTTATATTTTTTTATCATAACCATGTCACATATGAGGGCAATGTGAGATTGCCGTGCATTTTTTTAATTTTTTTTGAATTAGTTATGGTCATTTGAACCCGATTTTGATGGCTCGCTTGTGAAAATGATTTTTCTTGAAAATGTTCCTATAGCATGTTTATTTTTTTTCTAGTAATTATATCTTATAATTTGACAAACTACGCTTCGTTTCTGTTTTTATGTTTTTTGAATTAGTTATGGTCATTTGAAGTTCTGTCATACCCTAATAACCCCAAAACCCCGATAATCTCGTAACCCCAAAACTCTAGCGCCGAACGTCAGCCATCAGATCATACCCTACTGCCAATGCCAGCCTTAAGATCTGACCTTCTAGAAGGAATTCTGGGGACATGCCCGCGCGCCGTCTTCGCGCCGTTGGATGGCGTCGACGGTTGAGATGAGAGTTCAGTCTTCTAGAAGTGTGGGCGATCCGTAGGAGGCTGGTTCTAAATCCTGATTGGTCGCGCCGTTGTATTCCACTGACACATCAACACAGTCACACAGCAGCCCGTGCCCTCCTCCACCCATCGACACAGTTACACAGCAGCCCGTGCTCGCCTCCCCTTTGGATCTCGGCGACAGAGCAGTTCTTCTTCCTCTCCAACGAAATGTCGACCTCCACTTCATCCTCCCGCCCCTCGTGGCCTACGTATGGTCCAGTGTCGATACAGCGGTGTCCGGACTGTCCACGCACCGCGCCACTGAAGCGGTGGACTTCGAAGGAGGAGAAAATGGCGAGTTTGTCAGATGCGAGAGCAGGACGGAGGGGCAGGTAGATCTTGTTCCTCTCGCATCCTTTAGCTCTGATTTTTTCGTTCCCAGATCTGGGTTCTCTTCTTGCATCCACGAGTTGGGATTTATGCTTCATTATTTCAATTTTAGATCGTGAAAAAATACAATCATTTCGAGTGGATGGATGAGTATGTGGAGAGGCTTCAAAGGGAGATCTTGATTGATTTAAAGGAGGATACAACCCTCGAGCTCAATCTGCCTCCATCCGTGAAGAACATGGGGAATGCAGAGTTGAAGGGTGCTCCGACAGTGGGTATGCAGACCTGAAGGGTGAATTGAAGAAGATGAACAAGAACTTGAAGCAGATGATTCAAGTGATGCAACAAGCAAATATGATAGCTTTAGCCTTTTATTTTTGCATTGTTGCTGTAGGATTTTTTTACGTGCTGGTCAACCCTCGTTAGAGATGTTGTGTACTGTTAACTGTATATTAAGTCCATGTCATGAAACCGTAATGCGATGAATTTCAATGCGCATCTCTCGAGATCATCTAAGTTTGTTTGTTACTGTACCTAGTTTTATAGTTGACCAGATGACAGTTAGCACTACTTGCGCAACATAAATACCTCGAGATCATCTCTTCTTCAGAGGAACACTCTCTCCAGTTCAGTTTATCATAAGTTTGGTTACACCGAGTTCTAGGAAAAATCCACAAACACGTGATGACCTAATTTTTTCTTTCAATGATTCAAAGAGATTTCATTTATTTAAGGTTTGATTTCCCACCCTATTCTATTTGCTGGAGGTGATAGTAAAATACAAAGTGTTCAAAAAATGCAAAGGGTTTTAAGAATGCCAAAAAATAAGGTAAAGAATATTATTTTCCTTTTTTTCAGAAGTTAGTTGTCATGCACGTGCAAAAAAATGAGTTATTTTTTTACTAGTTTGATATCTAACTTTATTTAGTTCGCAAATATGTTTTGATTTTGTGTCCTTATCTCAGCATACACATAACTAGTTCATAAATTAGTCTTACTTACTTTTTAGTTTGGCTTCTTTTCTTTTTCACAAACTAGTGTAATTACTAGTTAAAATATAGGAAAGAAAAGATAAAAAAGGTCGTGTCTACTCTAAAAGGGTGCGTTATATGTGCTTTTAGTCGTGCCTTAATTAACTTGGGGCAAACCACTTGGAAATAATATGAATACAGATAAAAAAGAACACATCACGCAAGGCCAACGATAAATAACTTAGATATGGGATTCTTAGATCCATACATAGTACGGTACATAGTATGGGGAACACATGATATACGGTACACTAGCTAGGGCCGGCAACACTACGGGCGTGCAACACCAACACCGTATGGACTTCACCATCGTCGTCTTCACTCCTTGTTGCCGCCGTATTCATCGTCTTCACTGCTCCTCGACACCGTCATCGCCGAGATAGTAGGGGAGGATGTGCATGTGGTTTTCCTCGGGGAAGATGCTCACTCGCATCCACACCAGAACACGCGGCCGAGAAGGTAGTACGCATCAAATCTGTTTGTGAAGTAGGCGACGAGGCCTACCACTGGAGCAGTGGAGTGGGCGTGCTGTTCCTCCAGACGGAACATGACTGGCGACCCTGCCGGGAGGTGGTTAAAGCCCACACGGAGGAAGAGACGGGCCAACTCCGTATTGTTCCTCCAGCGTGAGAACGCCCAGACGCGTAGCGCGGTCTCAACGACCCTACCGGGGGGTAGCGGACCTCCTGCACGATGGTGGGAAGCGGAGGGTGGGTGCGTTGAACAATATCTTCACGTACGTCGAGTCGTCGGTTGTGCTTTGGCTCTGGTTGTAGAGAAGAGAATTAGGAGGAGGTGGAGATTGAAGATGTGGAGGAGGAGGTTACGAGACGCGGTTTAAATAGCCAAGGGAGAGGAGGGGGTGGATGGAACCACCTTTTTTCACACTGCATCGAGGCGTCGCGGTTGTAATTTTTTCATACTGCATCGAGGCGTCACCGTTTTTTCACACTGCATCGAGGCGTCGCGGTTGTACTGTGGAGAGGAGGGGGTGGAGAAACCGCCGTTTTTTCATCACTCATTTCGGTCGTGCCCGGATGCGTGGCTCGACGTGTGAAACGACGCGACAAATTAATCGAGCGTGCGACGGAATCAACCTGCATGCGTGGCTAGGTGGCTAGGTGGCGACCGAATCACACCCGCGTGCGTGGCTAGGTGTCTAGGTGGCTGCGTGCATGGCAGCGTTGCCACTGAATCGCAGCCGTGCATGGCTAGGTGTGGCGGCTGAATCACATCCTTTTAATCACGTAAACTAGTCAATGCTGCGCTCATCAATGCCAACGTCGGGCACATGCATAGCAGACTGAAACGATGGCATGCATAAAAGGCTGACCGCGCGCGTGGGTATGCTAGCAGGCTGAATTTAATTATCAACAAACTCGGCCCGTTCTACGACATACGAAGAATACAATGGCCCAACAGACAATGCCACCGAAACGCAGCCGCATTTGTCCCACTTGTCAGGTCCAGCGAGCGACACAGTCCCACACGGCCTCACTAGTCAGAGTTAACCGAAGACACATCAACGTCAGGTGTGAGCATTCATGAGAGTTTCACTTAAGGAGATGAGGAAAAGTGAGTAAAACTTTCAACCGTGGGGAAAAGTGAGCAGAACTAAGGAATCGGGGGCACAGGAGTAATAATCCCTTTGTAATATAACTACAAAAACTTAGCCACACTTATACATGTTTAGTACCCTATCTTGATGCAATCAAGTAATCATGCATGACTAATAGAATAAATTACTTAGTAAGATCACCAATTCTTAAGTTCGCATAATTTTTTTACATGTTCCAACAACCTTGAACTATGTTTATATTGCTGAATTAATGAACCCTATGGAGATTATGAAATGCCATACCATGGGCATTTCAACTCCATTGCTAATTCTAGGAGTGTATTAAGAATTCAAATTCTATATTTCTAACATGTCATTACGATAAGACCAGGGCATGTTTTTACCATATGGTAGGTGTGTAAACAGAATAAAATGACTACCCTATGTTTTCAAATCAACACTCTACATTCTTCCAATACTTGATCTTCTAATATTCCGTATTTTTAAAAGTGAAACTAGATCTTTAGTTGCAAGTTTTAAAAATAGAAATGAACTCAATGTTTAGAGGTATAATGGAATTCTATAATATTCCAGTATAACCATGAATTATCGTTACTCCACTATTTTCCTTAATACCGAACTCCTAATAATTTCACACTTCATGAAATCTCATCACCATCATTAATTAATTATTAGATGGTAGATTTGAATGTATTAAATACTCATTTTTAATTAGGTTCTCTTGACTCAGCTCTACATCTTTCAACAAAATAGAAGAAAAACGTGGTTGTTGTCTTTTGAAAGTTATTTTCGATATGATACTATCTTATTACCCAACCAAGTGATAAATACTTATGATTTAAACATGATAAGAATTTATTTGCTAAATAAAAGTGAGACACACGTAAGTTTGAAAGATGTAACAATTTAATATAATTAAGAAAAGCATTTCAAACTTCAAAACCCTAATGTTATTAATTCTGTAAGGGAACAAAGTCATCACCACAAGTAATAAAACAATCCTAAGACATTTAATCCCCATGGAATCAAAGTACCGTATAAAACGAAGCTTACACTTGTGAGCTGGGGTATTTTTGGGGTATTTTGCGATGCATCTCATTGTTATGCATTATATTATCTCGCCAGTGTTTTCAGTAGTCCTTGCTAGACTACTTTGCTATTTTTCAAATCTCGGGATTCCCGCGCAAATCCTCGAACCCCGGAGGACATGAACTGTTATCTCTACCTCGGGAAAGTTCATCACTTGCTCATATCTTTTGAAATATTTGCTAAGAACTATTTGGAAAACCCTATCGTACTACCACCTTATTCCAAAAGAAAGCATGAACCATATTTTTATAATAACATGACTAATTGAATATCTACTTGTGTGATGATATTCTGTTTTGGCTGGGGAATGGAACCATGGTAAGAGATGTTTAGTGGAGGTTCCATTTGCATGGAAAAGTATTTCCTAGGACATAATAACCAATGTCGTCAGAGTTCTTGCATCGTAAATAACGCGTTAACCATAGGTATTGTTTGGGGCGAGTAAGCCATCTCTTATCTTCTTCTGTTCACATGTCAACGGGCAGTCAGAGCCGTATGCTGTAGGTCTTGCGGCACTACATGCACATGGGTGAGATCCCTTAATTCCCACGGAATCTGGTGTCTATGATGGTCTGCATGGGGAGCTAGGTAGTTCTACCTTGCGAGGTAGAATATCAGGGGTAAACCCGTATTGCACGAAATGAGTAGGCATGTGAGGTGCAGAGAAGCATGGTGAACGGTTTAGATCAACAGCCCGTCCCCATACCTAAGTGGGTGTGGACCTGAACGTACGTCTGGTTGTGCAACATGGTCTTGATCTCTTATGGGTAAAGTAACACACCTGTGCATAGTGTGAAAAAATGTGACATGTTACTCCCTGTTCCGGGAAGGAGCTGCAAACGTTGCAGGATAGGAACTCCATGAAGTTCTAGCACCCGTGAATTTTTTACGGGTATAGTTTTCAATATAAAAACAATCTCTTGAAAAATGTTTGCAAAAACTTTGCATTAGTTTGTGACTCTTTAGAGTATAAAGTTGTAGTTAGTGCATCAAACTATCCACCGTACATAATAAACTTGTTGAGTAACACTCGTTACTCATTTGTTCCCTTTTGAGCTCCCCCCTCCCCACGCTTAGATTAAGCCCATTAATGGAGATGTCAGATAGCCATCACGATGATGAGGAAGTCTTGATCGTGAAGCCAAAGCCATCCGATAAAGCTAGAAGGAGTCAAATGTTATTTAGCCAATGAAGCCACGGCGTCAATAATGCCGGTGAAGGAAGATATAGCAAGTTGGAGGAGGAGTCCATTCCTGGACTTAGATGCTCAGAAGCAATAGACTAGAGATGTGATCACAGTCGTAGTGGATTAAGTTTAGAGCTAGAGTTATTCTCTAGTTTAAGAGATACAATTCGCATCTTCTGATGTTTCATTTGCATGAGACCTCCTTTGCTATAGCAAAAGGGTTCTCGAGATTTTGTAATAAATATAATTGTATCCTATAGTTTTACTTGGACCTGCTATGTTTCTGTTCTACCACTCTGAGGGATGTAATATTCACGAACAAGTCCTTCTTTGCGTATTATGTAAACGACTTGCGCACTACACATGTAGCGGTGTGCTGGGTCACCGCACATCCAGTTTTTGTTTCAGGTCGCCTCTTCTCCCTCGTGGAGACCTTACCAAACTACACACTGTCTGACTACGATTAATACATAGTAGTGCATCCATAGCTAATAGCTATATTGCATCCTAGTTAGTACGAATGATCTCCACCATTCCTCCCGGCCGCTCCCATCCAGGGCGGCTCTGTAGGCACCCACCTCCTCGCATCGTGCTCCCGCACGGCCATGACAATGCATAGGAACAAGTCCTTCTTCATCCGAAAGTGCCGCCGAAATTCCTTTGGTCCATGTGTTGGATCGTCGTTGAAGTAATTGGCCATTAGCATCACATGACCTTCCATCCTTTGACGATATTTATTCTTTCTTCTCCTTGGCCTCGAACCTCCAATCCGAGGAGCAGAATTGTTGTGTTCGGCGAGTAAACCAACAAGACACGTCAATTGGTCATCTAGTATGGTGGTTGCATTGGCATGGGCGTGCAGCATTGCGCCGACCATCATTAGGTCATCGTCGCTATCCATAACCTTCTGCAATGGACGACGATACGACGCAAATTAAACAACGACGGAACGACGGAAGTTGAAAAGAAGTCATAGTGATAAAACCTCACGTGTGCAAAGCGTTGAACACCTTGCACACGCGGTGGTCTCAGTCGCAGCTTTATGAGGTGGGAAAAGGAGACGGCTTCGAGAAGAGCCGCGGTGGAGGGAGAGGGCAGAGACGGGACCGGCGACGGGCGGAGGGAAAGGGCAGAAACGGGACCGGCGACGAGCGGAGGGAGAGGACAGAGATAAGAAAGGCCGCGGGCGGGGCGACAGCGGTGCAGCGCAAGAGTGGCAGCGGTGGTGTGGTGGGTCAGAGGAAATAAGAGCGGAGATGTGCACGGACGAGCCGGGCGGGGATAAAATGATGGATGAGTCGCTTCCAGAGCAGCCATGATGGCCATGATCCGGCAAGGCGTGCGTTGCTGCGGTTGCCGGCATGCCCGGTAGTGACCCAACAAACGGGGGCCGAAGAGGGGTTAGGTCTGTTCGACAACTTTGCCGCTAGTGGGTCGTCCCGTGGGGGGCAGTTCGTGCCGGCGCGCCCAACAGACCTATTGGGGTCGCTGTTGGCGGCACCAGTGGAGATGCTCTTAGTAGGCTCAAAAATGGTAGTAGTAGTCTCGTTTGGCATTTTGCTGGTTTTAGGCTATATGTCGGGAGGAAGACATGGGATACCTCTGGCCGGATTCAGTGCTGGCTTGAAGTTCTTCTCCTCGTCTTGGAGCTCCTATGGGTGTATGGCTGACGATCTCTGTCGTTTTGGCGTCGACTGTAAGTTTCGGGGGGTCCGTTATTCTGATCGTCATGGAGACGATGAAGAATGGTGTTTCGGTGCTAGAGGTTGGATCTGCAGCAGGGGAGCAGCGTTGTCGTTCTTTCAAGTCGAAAGGCAACCACTCCCTCCTTCGACATCTGTATTGGTTGCTTCTTCCGGCCGGCGTCAGGTGTATTACTTCAACCTCTATACTGCCATGCCTACTTGGAGGCCCCTTGGCTCCCGCGCTGTAGGCTCCCGCCTCCCCGTCCCAAGTGGCATAGTCCCCTGTGACGTCGAGGCTGGCTGCACTGTGTTGTCGTCTTAGAGGCTTTTTCCGGTGTTCTTCTAAGGTTCCCGGGGCAAAATGTGAGGACTTGTTTGTAATTTTATGCTTTTTTGGGACACTTTCTGATGTAATGTCACTAACGAATTCATTTTTTTAAATTCCACGGGCTATATTTAACGAAGCTCTCGGTTCTTGGGGACGGATGCCTCGTTAGGAAAAATGGAGTATACTGCTGGAGACACTCGAAATAGAGTCCCCGGCGCTCTGATATTTTCTTGTTTAACTTGAAGATGCGCGGATTTTGAACTAACCAAGTTCTACAGGTTGCACGTTGTTAAGTTGAATTTCGAAGACTATTTAGGTCCTCCTGTTCCTACGTTGATCGACGGGTGGTAAACGCATTGCACGGTGAGAAGTGAGTTAAAGCTCCCGGGAACGTGATGCATGCGCATGCGTCCTCCTCGCTGACCCCTGCACAAGTCGCGCACCGGCAGTGTGAGCCGGTGATGAACGGGCGGACTTTTATGGTGCCTCCTGCTCGTGTCGTATTTCCCTCGGCATTAACGCGCCAGCTGGCCTACTGACGCGGACGCGTACAAGTCAGACTCGGAAAACCCTGCATCTCGCTGCAGCAAATCAAGAATCGGCTTCGTAGATCACGACGCAATACATGTCTTTCAAAATCTTATTATAGCTCCAGTTGAGTTTTAGCATGACGATCGATTGCTCACTGATACTGTATTGCGAAAGAACCATGCTGTAGACTACACGTTTTAGCAGGTGAGCAGACTACTCGTTCGGCCTCGATCCAACACCAGCACTAGCCAATGGTCTGCTTTTTTATTAGAGCATAAAAAGACGCCAGAGACTAAAAAGACGCCAAGCCGTACCCGGCCAGCGACCAGAAATCACAGAACCAGAAAAGGTCTCAGAACACAACGGGAGACAGGAACCGGTAGCAAATGGTGAATCTTCAGACTGTGCACATAGGCAAGCACCAGCACCATCATCAGAATTCAGAACACAAAATGGTTTTGCGGAGAGAAGCTAAGCATAGTTCGAGACGCGCTGGTGGCAGAAACATCGCTCAGTTTATCATCTCTTGAAAACCAGGCTATGTTCAACCGGACAGCCATGGTAATCTTTAATCCTATCAAAGAATCAGCTTCCTACTGTTCAAGGAATTCTCTACCCCAGTTAGAGTTACACATGACACGACACGAGAGATCAATGATAAGTGAGTCTCAGAGAGAAAGGGAGAGCTGTAGTTGGTTTGTTGGCTGTGGTTGCGCAGCAAGCATGCCGCTCGACGGCTGCTGTGCGTCTGTTGGCTGTGATTGCTCATCAAGCATGCCGCCTGACAGCTGCTGTTCCTTTGTTGGCTGTGGTTGCTCGTCAAGCATGCCCCTCAATAGCTGCTGTCTGGTCACTACGGTTTTAGCTCGGTATCTCCTCTTGAAAACGTCCTCCCTGAACAGTTTGGTCTCGGCCATCAGGCCCAGGGCAGGCTTCTGCTGGATGGTCTCCTTCTCGGTCTCCAGCAACCTCTTCCGCTTGGCCAGAGCTCGGATCGCGTCCTCCTGCTTATCTTCCTCCTGCTTGCGCTTCTCCTTCTGCACACCGTCACTTTCGCCGTCGTCAATCACGTACTGTTACAAGTAACAAAGCACGCGTTTGGGTTGATGTCAGCAGGTCAGCACTACATCAAAGTGTATGCACAGAAACGAATTTTGATCGTGTTCAACTGACGAGGAACAGAGGGTGCTGTCAGGTTTACCTCGAGATCACTAATCAGTGAATCAAGGGACTTGATTTTCCGGTGAGGCCAGCGGGGTATCCCATATTGCCGGCACTTCCTCTTCAGTATGCTCACTCCGATCTTCAGAGTCCTGGATGCTTCTCTGATTGGAAGATGGAAGTACTGAGCTATGTCAGCTAGAGTAATGCTAGCTATATGCTTCCGGTTGGCTCTCCGCTGCCTCTGAACAGGTGCTGAAAGTTCTGCGTTCGTCGTATGGAGATTGGAGTCAGTATACTGAAGACAAAACAACAGGGAAACGCAGCAGACATGAAACAGCACAATCAAGATAAAACTTTAGAAGGGACAATACTTTCAAAAATGTTAAATTTTTTCATACTATTTAAGTTGCGAGCAGGCAAAGTATAAAGCAATCAACAGATATAAGACATGCGAGAAGTTCATCAAAAGCAACAGTAAGTCATTCTATTCTGCTTTTTAATTACACTTATTCAGATGCCATGAGTCCATATAATAATAGATCAAATGTGATTCCAAATTTTGCATGACATCGACAATTGCCACAAACAACTATTCTCACAGGCAAAAAGTTTCAATTCTCATTTGACACAAAACTGCACCTCTTTTGTTAACTTTGTGTTCAGTCACCACAAGGTTATTTGGACTAAGTTGCAAGGAAGGTATCTGCACTTTGAGCCTTCTGCAGAAAATAAGGCAGGGTTCAAAGTTGATGCAAAATATCACGGCATAATATAATTGGTTATGATATCCCACTGTAGTCTGTTTTTACACACTTTATTTTTCAAAAATAATAAAGAAATGGATCTACAGTTGTGAAGTTTGAACTACATGTTCCCATTTATATAAATTAGTTTCTCTCGAGGTAAACTAGTTACCTGAATATGTGTATGACAACATAGTCAAATTAGTATTAATTTATGCCATCTGGAAGAAATTGAAATACTCCCTCCGTCTCATATTAAGGGTCGCAAAATTGGACAAAAAGACTAAAGCATGTCTAGATACATCCATTTTTACCCACTTTTACGACACTTAATATGAGACGGAGGGAGTAGTACACTGTATGCCATGGATTTACTAAGCTAAGCAAGAACCACCTTATCAAATGTATCTGTCCTGAATAACTGTTATGCTGATGGTCTATCAACCCTTTTTTCATCTTTAATCTCAACACACGTAATCAACTACTCCCTCCGTTCCATATTAATAGGTGGTGGAGTGGATGTATCTAGCAATAAAACATGTCTAAATACATCCACTTCACCACCTATTAATATGGATCGGAGGGAGTAGGAGATAGCCCATTTTTTTTTGGAAAGGGAGCTAGGTAGCAAGCCCATTATAATGTGAGGAGGATATGATGGACTGGTCTTAAACAGTAGTTATATTCCTGACTTCTCTGTACAATTATAACTAATGCCCCTATCATTATGTAGAGACATCCTTCTCAATTTTCCATAACCCACACCTTAGACAACGCTTGGCCCGGCCCCTCACACGACACAAGTGTCAGCCTCTACTAATTAAAAATGTATAGATTTCCAAGTCATCAGAATGGGAGAGGCAAAATCACCTTCACCAGATTGAGGATCCTCATCAGAATCAGACCCTGAGTCATCAGAAGTTTTATCCTTTGCATCCGAACGACTCAATTTCTCATCTGAATCACATTGAATGAGGTCAGGGGCCTTTTGAAAATTCTGGAACTGAAACACCTGCTGTAGGTCGTTGTACAGGGAAGGCACACGCATCAACATGGGGTTCCTGATAGAAACACCCGAAGATTTCAGCACTCAATCGCAATCAGGCAGTGCGGGCAGGAATTGTTTGGGGAAAAGGCAAGGAACCTGAAGGGGCAGAGCACCGGCGGTGGCGTGGGCGGCGGCTTGACGCCGGCAACGGAATCGAAGGCCAGGATGCAGCGCCAGGCGCCCACGATCTGTCCCTCGCGGTATGCAGGCCGGCCGCACCACTTGGCCGGGAGTATCCGAGGCGCGGGGACGGGAACGGTGAGCTCGCGGCACCAGGAGGGGGCGAAGGTGAACTCCTTCTCCACCCACCTCTCCCACCCGGCGCCCCCTCCCTTGCCGACGACCCTGTACCCGTGCACGCTCCTCACGGCCCCTGCACGACGGCACACGCAACACGAAACCGCACGTCACAATCACACGCACACCTCTGTCGGGCGCCGCGAGGGGGGGGGGGGGGGGGGGGGGGGGAGGGGGAGAGGGGAAAACGATCGAGAGAAAGGCGCGACCTTGTTGAACCGTGCTGGCGAAGACGGCGAGCGCGGAGAGGGTGGAGAAGGCGGCGGCGGCGGCGTCCATGGAATCTGTGATTGGTTGGGCGGGGAACCTGAAAGGAGGATTTGTTGTAATTTCGAAGCGCAGACGGGGAGAAGGGATCCGGCGGCGCGCACCGGCGAAAGAAATGAAGCGGGCGGCGACAAAGGAGAAGGCGTGCTGCCCGCGTGATGCTACGATTCAAACATAATTAGCTGGGTATTTTGGATGGAAGCTCGGTGCGTGCTTGCAGATGCGATGCGGGTTTCTTCTCTCAGCAGATGTGTGGACACAGCTCATACAAGCCTTCGGTTTCTGGTGCCGCAGTGACGTGGATTCCAGCCGGGCTCGTCGGCTAGCACTAGGTAGAGTACCTTTTTCTTTTACTAGAGCAACTCTAGCAGAACACTTAAACCAAAAACTGAAAAAACGTTTTTCAGATCTCGGGTATTCTACGGGTCGCGGATAGAGGACCGGCAGTTCAACTTGTATAACATGAACTGCAGACTCAATTTCATTCACATAGCGACGAACTCACCGTGGGAATACATATACATAGTAGAAATTAAACATTTAAAATGACGATGAACTACGGTTCATCGCCGCACCATACATCTACTCGTCTGTGCCGCCGTCTTCAGTTGGAGGCGCCAAAGCTGTAGGAGGAGGAGTTTGAGGAGGAGCAGTTGGAGCTTGCACCGACGTGCTTGAGCTGCGCAGTGGCAATGGCTTCCCACTACCGCTTTTTCCTATGCGCCTCCTCTTCTAAGGCCGCGCTTCAGCTGCCTCGCGTTGTACGCGTCTAGGTGCCGCTGGTAGCGGCGGCGTCGGATGGCCTATCGGCGCTGGTGGAGGAGGCTCTTGTCGATGCCATGCTGGAGGAGATCCTCGTCGGCGATGGGCGTGGCCGGTGCAGGGCGTCGAAGGGAGCCCGCAGCTCCGTTCGCGCCGGCGGTGATGCTCCTCTGCGGATCCATGGCGCTAATGCGTGCCGGCAGTACTAAATGTGGCGTGGATCTGAGGCAATCGCTCACCGAAGGAGAGAAGCACGGTGAGCGATTGCGGCGGCGCGGTTTAGGCTTTGTGGATGGATACCTGAGAACGTCTTGGGAACCGTTGATATAGCGGTTGTAGGGGGTATTTTCGAGCCCCCGAGTCGCTTTGTCAGGCCAGACCGCGTTTACGGGTGCTGGTAGGGCCTAGAAACCGGACGCATCCCGTAAAGCCACCGGAATTTTACAGGTTTAGCCCTTTTACGGACCGTTAGAGTTGCTCTTAGAGCATCTCCACTCGAGGCCCCTAATAGGCGTCTGGAGTGGCGGCTCTAGGGCTGCCCGGACGATGTTGGGGTAAATTTTACATAACTTAAACAAACATTAATTTAAACTAAAACGACGTGTTCACTGGTAGAACACGTCGTAGTCCTCGTCCTTCACGATGTTTGTTGCCGGCACCTAATAGAGCACTGACATTTCTTACCGGCACATGCTATTGGACGCGGCAGCACGCGTTGCCGCTCTATTGAGAGCGTCATGTCTGACTGGCGCGTCCTAATGTAAAAAAATTGAATTTTTAATAAAGAACGACAGATCTTATTCATGTTAGATAAACCATTACAAACTTTGACGAAATTCGACGAACCTAAGCGACATTTAAAATAAAACCTAGATCAAGCCGTGAGTTCGGCTCCGGCCTTGAGAATCTTCCATGCCGCTGGCCCGTCGGAGTCGAATGATGCGTCGTCTGTGTGTCGAACTTGAGGAACTTGCATGCCTCAATGGTCAGCCAGCGGTGGAGGTGGTGGGACGCATGTATTCACCTTGGCCTCGTCGTCGTCCTAGTCCCAGTCGTCCTCACCCTCGCTAGAGAATCTATGGAGGCACCCCCTCGTACTCCTTCAGCACCTTTGCGTTCCAATACGGAGACGACCACCGGTACTGCTGGTTGTGGTGCAACCGGCGGAAGGCGTTGCCACTCCTCTTTGATGAAGTCGAACGACGCCTAGCCCTTGAGTAGCGTTGTGACCAGAATATTGGTGAAGTCTGTGGCCCACCCTTCTGGTAGGCTGTCATCAGCGCGGAACACCGGTATGTTCGACGCCATGCAGCGGCGGAGGAAGTCCTTGATGACCCACACGTGTAGGAGACCGATCGTAACTTTTTTGATAAATAAGAGTGTCGAACCCACCAAGGAGCAGCAGATATTAGTTTTGAGCAAGGTTTCACTATAAACGCTAGAAAACAATTGTTTAGTGATTTTTGTGATAGTAATAAAGCAATAACAACTAAATAACCATGAAGGTAAATAGTTGATGCAAGTGTCCCAATCCTTTTTAGCACAAAGGACAAACCGGTGGTACTTCTTATATGGCTAAAACTTTTCTGAGGACACACGGGAAGTCTCGTCTAGTTATTTTCACCACACGTTGTTGATTAATCTTTCTCGTTTTGGTAAGTGTTATGTGGGTAGACCTATGCTAGTGCACCGTGCTATCCAAGACTAATGCACACTTACGATTACACTACTTGCAAGCGTCCGCAAATACAAGAAAGTAATTAAGAAATAAATCTAACAGTAGCAATAAACTCGTGGTATCTACTACTCCCTTATGTGAAGTTTTGCAAATTTGGGTTTAGTTTTCTGTCACTCCGGCAACCCACCATAAGCGACCCAACACAATGCATTTCTCTAGGACCTTAAAATCTGAAGTATTATGTAGTCGACGTTCACATAACAACACTAGAGAAATAACAACATAACTTAAATATCAAACCGATAAATATTACTCAACGAAACATGAATACTAATAGCTAGACTTTTCCCATATCCTTAAGAACTAAACGATCTACTCACAACACCTCATATGGTACATGATCAGAGGTGATAAATGAATGAATAACATTCTGGTCATAAAGTGAAAACACCGATAAATCTCATAAGCATCAACTGCAAACAAGTAATTCACACCAAGAGAGAGATCTAGTGGAAAACAACGGTATGGAACCATAATTGCTACATCGGGACAGAGGTGGATGGTGAGGATGATGGCGCTGATGGTGAGAACGATGACGATGATGATCTCGATGATGCCCGATGCGATGATGGTGACGATGGTGATGATTTCCCACTCCAGGAGGGAATTTCTCCGGCGGAATCTCCCCGCCAGGAAGGTGTTTTCTTCTCTCTGTTGTTTCCGTCATGAAGAGGCATCAGAAAAATTCTACGAAGTGTCTCCTCGGTATTTTTAGATCAAGGGGGGTAGGTACCCCGAAGGAGAGCCGGAGGGGGAGACTGAGGCTCACAGGGGCCCACCAGGCGCGACCATGAGGGGCCGCGCCTGGGTGCCCCCTGGCTCCCCTCTGGTTCCCCTTCGGGCTCCCCCGGTGATTTCTGACAAAATTCGTTTTCTGATTTTTCCCGATTTTTTCTGATTTTTCTAATGTCGATAAATATCCCTTCTGGCAGGTGCTTTTTCCAGTTGTTTCCTCACTGTGATAATAAATAATTCTTTAAAACTGTAAAATATAGAGAAAACAACAAGATAACATAAGTATAGTGCTCTAATAGGGAAAATATCAATGAATAAGGGAAATATCATATAAAATAGTGATATAAAATGGACGTATCAACTCCCCCAAGCTTAGACTCCGCTTGTCCCCAAGCAAAAACTGAAATCGGAAAACATGACCACGGGTTTTATGATGTGAGGTGTCAATAATAAAGAATACGAACATGAAGCATCAACAATAACTGAATAAACACCAGCAATTCTATACAACAATCTTTCCCAAAATTCTTCTCAAAGAGAAGTAATGATTCAATCATATAAGGGTATAGTGAGTGCAAATTCATTGAGCTGAGAACAGGTATCACATCAATCTTATCTTTCCAGAAGAGTCTATGCCAGATCTAGTAAGCAAATAACACATACTTCAATTATCACAAAGTCTTTTCATGAATAGAAAACTTCCAGAGATTATGTTCTTAGTAAAGGAGGTGAAAACAACTGACACAAAGGAAGATGATAGTTATCAAAGCTCAACTTTCAACTTGTTTACCATGATGTTAATGTCAACTGCAATAAAATATGGTTAAATATCATCATGGACATATAAAAGAATGCATCTCAGTTCAACATCATAACTTTGCTGGTAGATAATAGAGGGAATAGGTGAACTGACTCAATCATGTTAGTAAAGAAAGGCCCTTCGCAGAGGGAAGCATGGATTAATCATGTGCTAGAGCTTTTTATTTTAATAAAACAGAGGCATTGAAATCGTAATATTGAGAGGCATGTGTGTCTATGTCAACAAATGGCAGTGATAACGTATCGTAACCAATGTCAATCAAAGTGTTTAAACTTTTGAGAGCGGTTTTCGTTTCTTTATTAAGGTTGGAACTTCCTCTACCATGACTTTCACAAAATAGAGCTAGACGTATCCACTGATACCCACCAACTTTCATCAAACCATGGGGAAGTGCATTTTTATATTATATTATTTGGCACCAACTTTCTTGCAATTTTAGATGAGCACCGATTCCATACTCATCGGGTGAAATAAGAAAGAAGAACCTTACTTGACATAAGACATGATAAAATTTAAACTAATTCCTCGTGAGCTAAAATAGAGACACATAACAGGTTTGATATTTTGAATATTTTAAAGATAGAACACGATAAATTTACTTGGAGTGGTGGTGAAATACCAAAAATAGGAAGGTATGGTGGACACTTGTGTAAGGTTTTGGTTAGAGTATTTTGATGCACGAGTAGTGATCATACTTAGTACATTGTTTTTGGCTAGCAAAGGCTTTATAAGAAACATACGATGTTGAGAGATGCAAACAAATATATAAAACCATGCAATGATATAAACATGAGGCATTGTAATTGTCGTCCTTGTCAACATAGCAATCAATTGTAAGAACTAGAAGATACCCCGCGCGTTGCAGCGGGAATACATAGCAAACAAATTGTGGTATTTAGATGATAAACTCAGATGTGCACAAATAAAACAATCTGTATAATGGAGAAGAAAAGAAATTAAGTAGTTGAAATCCCATGTTTAAGTAGGACTATGATTTTGGAGCAGTAACTTTTTTGTTAGAAGCCCACTAAATCTGGGAGGACCAGCTTGTACTGTTGTGACGATTATGAACAAACAATTAGACAATTTTAAGCTGAACTATTCAGAAAGAACAGTCTGAATCGTCATCCACCCGCCAATACCATACTTGGGGCGCCTGAAAATTAATGAATGTTCACATTGAAAATAATTATTGGAATGTATAGTAAACATAATTTCTCAAATTTCATTTCCTAACAGAATTGTCCAAACTGTTAGGAGCCTGTTAAAAGCGGACAGGTCAGGGAGAGCTACAACAAACGAAGTGCACAGGAGATTCTCGTCCATGAAAATAAAACTAATTTCTCAGAATAAATGTGCAAGCTGAAATTAGGCACCATTCACAAAGACAAGGAAGCAGTGCAGTTGGAGGAAATGTTCTGTTTGCAACCGACCTTGTTAGTGCAGGACCACAGGTTGCTGCGGTGAATTTTCATGTTTAAATAGATAAATGTGCAAGTTTATGAACGTGAAAAGAGAAGAACAAATATACTTAGCTGACATAAAAAATACTCCAGAAATTGGTATTCACTGGAAAAATTTGTTACACCACAGAAGATGGCTCCTTTACGTATCAAACCAATCAAGGAAATCAAATTAGTCATACAAATGGCAGCTTCCAAAAACAGGAAACCATCGGAGAAGCAGGCAAGGCATTTCGTCAAAACTTTGGTAGTTATGGGAGCGACAAATGAAGATAAGAACCTCAACCTTGTAACTACATGGAAGATTTAGAGGTCATCCACAAACGGGTGTGCGCCCATGCAGATTGCTCGGCACCTAGCGGAAGGAGCAAATAGAGCTGCTCGGCGCCCACGTGCGCATTGGGTCGAGCTCTCTGGCTCCTCCTCTGGATCAGCCACCAGATAGTCATCTGGTTGGGTCGCTGGCGTTTGGAGAGATCGATACAAAGAGATGCCATGCTTATATAAGGAAGCATAGGAACATGAAGAGATGATTAGTCAGAACGATGAATGGGAATGGAGAATTGATTTGGAGGAAGGGATAGAAGTAACGGAAGAAGATAGAGGGTGATTAACACAAAAGAAAAGGGTATCCGTTTTTCTATTCAGTGGCTGCATAAATAATTGGATGTCTCCTTGTCTACCGCGTCTGTTACACTCTCCTAAAACCTCCGATGGGCCAAATTTCTATCGTGGGAAGAAGAGGAGTTGTGGGAAGAGCTCGATTCTAGAAAAAATTCTGCATGCATGGAATGACGTGGACACAAATTGTGTGACATGGTGGGACCGCTGATGTATCATGCTTGCATGCTGAGAGAAATCAAGTTAGTGAGGGTCTCCTATTTAGATATAGAAGATATAAGCATGAAGGTTTTGCAGCCATAAAAGATCTAGAGAGAATTCCTTATTTGGCCTTGCCTGAAGTTTGTCTTGCTTTTTTGGCCATGACAAAATAAAATCCTCCTTTCATGACACAAAAGTTTGGTTGGTTCCTTATTTGGCCCTTTAGTACTATTTAATCCCAAAGATGACACTTTTGCTCCTGTTGCAATATGTAAAAAAATGGCACTAAAAAATTAGCATATAGTAGCTAGTTATTGAAAGAATGAATTTGCTATTTCTCAGGCGACTGAGAATTAGCTAAATCTGAGTCACCTAATCAACCGTTGAATATTGTGCGTCAAGATTTGTTGAGTCTAAGTCGCTTCGTATTATTGCTGTGTTGTGTACGAGCATCGGGACTGCTTTTTTCTGCCCAAGCATTCCCGTGGGCCGTTGGCTCCTTCTTGGCACGACACTACGTGGCTTTGAGGTGTGTGGCCTTTTGTCTTTTGTTTTGTGGCTCTTTTTCTTTTCTTTTCCTCTTTGTTCTAAGCGTGCAGGAAAAATGTTGCCCTTTTTTCAACCAACAATTGTTGACGAACAAAATTATTCTTATAGAAGGTGCATGAACGGAGGTTAAGTTACATGCTGGAGTGTATGACTCAAGGACAGTTACTTGCACTTCCTAAAGTAAATAATATAGATTACAAAACTCATATGTTTATCACATATCATGAGTGTTGCCTGCATCTTTCAAAATATTTTCCCCTAGAAACTGCAACTCACTTTCTATTTAGGTTAGATCTCAGTAAACTCGTAAACCGTTTGGCTTGTGTCATGATTCATGCTTACATAAGAGTTGTAACTGATTTTTTTTCCAGTTGCACATGAAATGCAACTGAGATTTTCTCAATTACACATGAGTTGCAACTGTGTTTTTTCTCAAGTTGCACATCGATTGTAACTAAGATTTTGTCGATCGCATATGGCTTGTAACTGAGATTTTGTCACTAAGATTTTTCTAGTTGCACATCGATTGTAACTAAGATTTTGTCGGTCGCATATGGCTTGTAACTGAGATTTTGTCAGTTGCATATGAGTTGACACTTAGATTTTTCTAATTGCAACTGACATTTTACCGTTCCCACATGTGGTTATACTTTAGGATTTTCTAGTTGCATATGGATTGCAACTGAGATTTTACCAGTGGCATGTGGGTTGTAAGTTTGTAACTGAGATTTTTCTAGCTAGACATGGATTGCAACTGATATTTTGTTGGTTGCACATGAGTTGTAATTGGGATTTTGCTGATGAGATTTTTCCTGTTACGGTGGATTATAATTGAGATTTTGTCGACCGCATAAGGGTTGTAACCGAAACTTCTCAAGTTTTACATGGGTTGCGGTTGCAACTGTTGTTTCTTCGGTGACACATAGCTTGCAACTGAGATTTCTCGAGTTGCACTTGCAACTAAATTTTTTGAGTTGCATATGTGTTGCAAGTGAGAATTCTCTCGTCAAACAAGGGTTACAACTGTTTTTTTTAGTTGCACACGTGTTGTAATTAAGATTTCTCCAGTTATGTGTGGCTTGCAATTGAAATTTTCTCTACTAGGGTTAGCTTACATGCTTTGTGCAACTCGAATACACATGGCGGTGTAACTAAAAAAAAAAAAAATACATACAACAATCTTTATGTCTTCGTACTTAATAGATTAGTCGCAGACATCAGCCAACCGAGACTTAATTAAATCTCAGTCGGCTGAGATTTAGGTGCGCCCTTACAAGAATGACCGGTGAAGATGTCCATCCTAAACTCATAATCGATAGTGCTACTCCAAACATTTGTAAGCGTTTTGTGTGTGTGGATCAAATGGAGTCAAATAAATATTTTGTGTTTCCAAAGCAAACAAACATATGTACGATGGTGCCAATCTGGTTAGCTTCGTTTTTTTTTCTTTTTTGTCAAGACGACCACGTTCCAGCTATGCTAGCTATCATACGCAGTTGTTTTTCTTGGGATGCATCTGCTCGTTTCTGCGTTAGTATTTTTTTTTTTTTTGCGTAATAGTACATATCACAACAGCATTGCCTTGACACCACGTCACAACTTGGTTAGTTTCATTTTACTTTTTTTTTGGTCCAAGACGCCAAAGCGTGTTGTTTCTCTAGCTCGCTACTTGCCGCTATTTGTATGGCCTTTTTTACATGTACTTGTACGATTCTGCGGAAGTATGTCTTGGACGCTGGTTACGTCCGAAACGTTTAGTCCTCAACATTAGCTGTGTCAAACAGGTTAAGTGACTTGTCCTATATATTATTTTATTTGTTTATTATAATTATATAGGACTTTACATACATATGATCAGTACATAAATCAGTTTTTAGCGGAAAAGTGCGTTTTTATTGAACCCAAGCTGTCACGATACATACTTATTGAACCCAAGCTGTCACAATACATACGCACACATATGATTATATATACATACGCCATATGCGACAGCACGTGCAACTTTCGCTACTCCCTATCCTTCCTCCATCTTTTTCAGTCCAGGACTTACACCTTCATGGGTCACTTTTTTTACAAATAACCAAATAGTATATCACAACTTTTTAAGTGCTATTTCGTCACATACCGCAACATGGGTAAAAATGCCATCCTAGTGCTTAAATAATACACCGGTAGAAAATAGGCCTTTAGTCCCGGTTCACAAAGGCCATTAATCCCGGCCGTGCAACCGGGACTAAATATGCGCGATTAAAGGCCCTCATTTTAGGGAGGACCTTTAGTCCCGGTTTGTGACACGAACCGATACTACAGATTATTTCGTTATTTCTTTAATTCATTTGGGTTTCTAATTATTTTTCACTCTTTTTTTTTTCAGAATTTTTATTATTTGCTTAGTGTCTAACTACAATTATATCTAGTCAAATTACTTACTCGTGGTCAAACTTTCGGCTCGGTCACCCATCCTCCCACTACTCTAGCACTAGCATGCTTAACTTCCGAGTTCCATCCCATCCCGCATCCAAGTGTTTCGCACGCATGTATGTGATACTAGTATCATATCAATCCTATTAACATGTTGGTCGATGCCACATTTTTTTATTGTTTGAATTTCAAATAAATCTTTTAATAAACAAAAGTAATGATGTAATTAATAATTTTGAATAAATAAATAAACATTAACTTTTTAATTTGTATTATTTCTAAAAAATATTCAGAAAAATAAAACTAATTCATTTTAAAATCTTAAAAATACAAATAATATATCAAAATATTCAGAAAAATAAAACTAATTCATTTTAAAATCTTAAAAATACAAATAATATATCAAAATATTCAGAAAAATAAAACTAATTCATTTTAAAATCTTAAAAATATAAATAATATATCAAAATATTCAGAAAAATAAAAATAATTCATTTTAAAATCTTAAAAATACAAATAATATATCAAAATATTCAGAAAAATAAAACTAATTTAATTTCCCCTTTCCTAAATCTCTTCTATTTTCCAGCCTTATGAATGCATCATGTCATTTTTAACCCGTGATTTTATTTGAGCCATTTCATTAGTCTATTGCTGCATATATATCCATTACATATATCGAACGCAACATAGCGGTACATATATGCATTACATAATATAGAAATAATATAGGAATTAATAGAAAAACATATATCCATTACATAATATATCCATTACATATATCGAACGCAACATAGCGGTACATAGATGCGGTGCACAAACAACATCTACTCGAGCTCCGAAGAGTAGATGCGGAACAAGTCGAACGCAACATATGCATCTATTGCTGCATACTCGAGATTGATCCGGTCAAGTGGGTTCTTCCCCCAATACTTGTGATTCCTCGAGGGGAAACAAGTCTTCATGGTTCTGTAGTCGTGGTGGATGAAGGCAGTTGCCATCTGAGCTATCCCGGTCTTGTGCCCGTACAGCTCATCAAAATGGATCAAGTCTTGAAGATCAATGTAGTGATCTTCAGGTATCTCAATACCCAACGTGCGCATCATCTTCTGCCGGTCATTTGTGATGTCGACGCTACAGAAGTTGAAACCTCTGCTGACAAGAAAATCCACAAGTTCTGGACATTGCTTTGAACTACTGCAACAACAAAAATGGAACACGTGTTAGATATTGTTGCAACACGTGTATTCTTCCAATGCAACAACAAATCGAAAATGCAACAACTATCCTACAAGAGATTGTACGTGTGCGTACCTTGCCCATTAGAAGACCAAAACGGTTTCGTTGAAAGCAATCTGGATGACGGCCACATCCTTTTGATTGGCCGTGTACTCGAGATCAAGCCCGAAGAACTTGTGGTGTTCATCGGCTTCATAGAGATTGCTCAAACGGCCAAGAGCTTTGGGGAGCCTCTCGCATCTATTGGTATACGCGACGTGGAGATTCTTGCCGCATGGTGTGGCCACATGGAGAGTCTTGAAAACGGGAGAATCCATGGGTGGAGGAAGAAGAAGAGAGGAAGAAGAACAGAGAGCCGTGCACGCACTGTAGCAATGAGGCCTTCTGCCTCTCGCTCGCGAACTAAAACTGCGCGGGAGGCGAGCAGTTTGGAACTTTAGTCGCGGGTGGCCAGGCCAACCGGGACTAAAGACAGGGAGGCGAGCAGTTTCGACCTTTAGCCGCGGGTGGCCAGGCCAACCGGGACTAAATCCCTCCGCGCGCTACCCCAACCGCCACTCAAGACCTTCAGTCGCGGGTCGCCTCCCGAACCGCGACTAAAGACCCCTTTAGTCACGGTTCGGACATTTTGGGGACTGAAGAGGGCGTATGGAAGGCCTTTTTTCTACCAGTGATACTAGAGGGCCAAATAAGGAACCAACCAAACTTTGTGTGTCATGAAAGGGGAAAAAATTTACCAAGGCAAAAAAAGGAAGACAAACTTTAGCCAGGGCCAAATAAGGAATTCTCTTAAAGATCTATGGGGTAATATATCTGCATGTGAAATCTCTCTTCTTTGTTGTAAGTCTCTGAGTGTTGTTGTTATGACCAATTCTATGTTTGCCAATAGTCAATAAATTTCTGCTACTACACCCAACATGAGATCACTACTAAACACAAGACAAGCATGCGAGAATAATTTTCATGAATAGAACATATAGTGCAACTAAGTAAGAAGAATACTTCATATCAATATTTCATCGTAGGAAAACTCACACCAACGGATACAAAGCTTCACTTATAAAGGAGTGATAGCCCAACTTGCAAACGACCATACTATATGATAACATCTCTACTCATTATAAGACACACGACTCTAAAAGGATAAAGTAAAGATTAGATACTGGGGCAACTTTCCCAAGCTTGGAACAAGCCAATGGGGTGCATGTTACCCATGATAATCAAGCTTGATTCTTTGATGATCCTCGGCGTGGGGGTACTCGAGCAACCCTCCATGATGAGTATACCTGGTGTGGCCCAGTAAGGGGTACCTTAACAAGCCCAACAGATGACTAGACATAAGCCCACGGAAGAAGCCTACACAGGAGCAGGATAAGGGAAGACTTAGGCGGTAAGAATAGGAAAGGGTAAAAATCGACTCAGATTCGAGTCCACCTCATGTACGGCCTCAAAGACCCGGCTACCTATATAAACCACGAGAGGGAGTCACTGACGTGAGAGACAAACCTAGATTCAGAGCTACGCCAGATCCAATATTTGAATAGCACCCCATGTAATCGATACTTTTCACCTTATCAGAATAAAATCCGGCGGGCAGCAACCCGTCAAGTCGAGTAGTCCACCAACGCCTTCTTCCTTCACGAAACCCCAGGCCCCTCGCCATGGGATTGTTGAGTTCACCCCCTCGGCATTGGCACCATCTATGAAAAACTATGGAGTTGGATCCGCGACTTCTTTGACTTCATCACCATCAGGCTGCAACTCGATGATCCAGGCAGCCTCGATCCGTTTCGGGTCGATCGACTTCACCAAGCACTTGGCAGGATCCCGTTTGGCGTTTTACTCCCTTGACAGAAGCATCGACCTCACGCTTGGTGATCTGAACTTCCGCCCAAGCCGCACGGGAGTATCACGCCTTCAAGACTCAGCTCGGGTTCACCCGGAAGAGGCAGCTGTACCGGAGTTTTCGCTGCTTTCACTCAAATAGGTGAGCCCTGAGTACTCTTACCTTATCAACCCTCATATCCACTTCGTTGCAATGGCAATACGCGTCAAGCGTTCATCCTCGGAAAGGGACAGAGGAGACAGGGTAACCGACCCACCTAGGGCAACTGACGCGACACACACGGCTAAGGACAACAAGGGCGAAAGCGAGGAAGAGAGCGAGGAGGACTCACCAAAGTCCCCGCCACCCGAGGACCAGGACCCTATCGATGACGACGGTGAACTAGATGAACTTCCTCCACCGCCAGTTCCGGATCTGCAAGTAAAGGCAAGAGGGGCAAGGGACGTCCCCGGCTACTCGTATCACCGGAAATAATGGGGCTGGTCACCTCGCTAGTTGAGAAGGGTCTTCCCCTCCTAACAGGATCCGGCTCAGAGGAACGGTTGGCTTACCGATGGAAGCTATCCCAATACAAGAAGAAACTGGACATGATGTACAAAGAGCTGAAAAACACAGGACTCCCAGAGATGCACTCGATGGAAGCTTCAGGCAACGGACTGCAGAAACCAGCCACGTCTAAGCGGCAGTCGTGAACAAATAGTATGACGACGGAGTCCATCAGAGGAACCCAAAAGGTGCTGGATCTAGATCACGGCAAGAAAGAGCCCAATCCACTGGAGAGATTGGCACCTAGAACGTCTCAGGAAAGGCTTCTACAGGTCCAGACGTACCTAATGTCTACAAAACCAGCGTCGGGTGACCTTCGTGGGGAAGTACACGGGGAGATGATGTGAGGACTCATCATGGATAGCACGGAGCTAAAGCGAAAGCAAAAAAACCAAACCAACCTGAGTTCCACGCCACGAGGAACACCTGCAAGTCCTACGAGACCGGCTGACTCAAAACAAGGTGGATAGGTTGCGCAGGGAAAGAGGAGTATAAGTACAACCACCAAGGACAACCAGAACTCGAGCGGAAAACTCGAAGTACAATTCGACTAACTCGGATGAAGAGGAACTTTGTGGTCCTCCTTATTTCACTCGAGAGATCCGTTAGGCCAGGAAGCCGAAGCGGTTAAAAATAACAGTTGAAACACCCAAGTACGATGGTGATCAAGAACTCGAGGCATGGTTAGACGACTACCTGACAGCGGTGAGATTCCAGAAGGGTATCAAGGAGACAACAATGCAATACATACAACTGCATCTTGTAGGGGTGGCAAGAAACTGGCTGAAAAGCCGACCAAAAACAAGTATAGTTCCTGGGAAGACTTAGAGTTTGATTTTGTCCAGAATTTGAAGTCTACCTGCAAAGACCAGTAGCAATGGGGCACCTGAAGGCTTTTAGACAACGTTCACAAGAAAACATCCGCGGGTATATACATAGGTGGACCGCGTTAAAAACAACATGGAGGACATATGGACGAGACAACAATCGACAGCTTCAGAGACGGGTTCTGCCGGATGGACCTACGAGAATACATCGGCCGGATTTGGGTGAGAACAATGAACAATCTCATGGAGGTAGCAAACAGTTAGGCGGAATGTGAAGAGTCAGCGCGCAACAGCCACCCACCCTCACCAGAGGAAGAACACATGAACACCTCCTATACACAAGAAGGAAACAGGAGGTACAACAATGACCCGAATAGGCGAAGAAAGCGCAAGACCCAAGTCTTCGATGAAATGGAACCCAAGTTAGTCACAGCCGAGTTCCCCGGTGGTCGCAGCAACGACTACCGTAGACAGGGGCGCGAGCAGCCGCGCGAGCAAGAACGCGAGCGCGGACAAGATCAACAGCACGATTGGCAGCCCAGGAAGATTCAGGCAGACGGGTTACCGCCCATTTTAATCGAGCAGCAACTCGAAGGATCGTGCCCAAACCACATGTATGACAACGACAGTGGACTCCATAGATCCAGTCACAAATTAAAAGAATACCGCAGGTGCAACCTCCTCATGGAAGCATCATACAGAAAATAGAGAGAGGCCCAACAAGCAGGGTTCCTAGCTGTCCCAGGGGCATTGGCGATAGGTGCGCCACCACCACCGCCAGTATCAACAGTCTCCCAACCACAAAAACAACCTCAAGCACATGGAGCACCCAGAGCGCAACAGGATGCAACAATACAACATCAATATAGAGAAGTCTACCTAGAGGACAACAGATACCCGGAGACAAAAGGAAAAATATTCATGATATAGAAAGGCACCCCGTCCAAAAGGAGTCAAAATCTCATTACCAGGCAGGTGAACCTGGCGGAAATATCACTTCCTGCAACACCCGAGTTCCTGGACTTATCCGACGCAGCCATTGCCTTCTCCAGAGCTGATCAGCCGCCTCGAGTCCCTTTTCCCGGAAGGGCCACGCTGGTACTCGAAGCTCAGATTGGAGGATATGATCTACATCCAGTATTGATGGACGGAGGAAGCAGAATCAACATCATCTACATGGACATGCCAAAGAAGATGAACATACCAGTAAACAACTTGAAGGAGGCGGAGAATTCATTCCACGGGATTGTATACAAGAAAGTAGTCAAACCCGTGGGCACAATAACACTCGAGGTAGTCTTTGGAGAGTGCAACAATTACAGGAAAGAGTAGCTCGACTTTGAGGTAGTCGACTGGCCGTTGCAATACAATGCAATACTCGGCAGAACAACGTTTGCGAGATTCATGGCAGTCCCCCACTACGCGTACCTGATTCTCAAAATACCAGGACCTAAGGAAATAATCCCAGTGCTCGGAAATTAGAAGAAATCTTACAATTGCGATGCTGAATTCAACAAAATATCGCAGTCGTTCGGGATGAAGCATAAACTGGCAAATATAGCAGCCACGGCTGATCACTCCATTCTCCCCCTGACTAACAAAACAACAGCCGAGATGGAATTCGACGTGAGGAAGGACACAACAACACACCAGGCACACCCGACTGATCCAGCAAAGACAATACTTGTGTCCAATACGTTGCCTATCGCATAGGTAAGCGTGTTCATCGAATTTCTCCATGAGCACTAGAAAATCTTGCATGTGCCCCAGCAGACATGCTAGGAGTACCCAGGAAATTCGCCGAACACTCACTCGAAATCTATAAAGATGCAAAGCCAGTACAACAGTCTACTCGCCGTTTCTCAGAACCGAAGCAAAGAGCAATAGGAGAAGCAATCAACAGGTTACTCGCAGCGAAATTTATTTGGGAAATCAAAATAGCAACTTGACTCGCAAATGCGGTGCTGGTAGCCAAGAAGAATACATAAATTCTACGGATGTTATAGACTACACTTCACTGAAAAAACACTGTCCAAAAGGGTGGTTCCCGCTGTCATGCATCGATCAGATTATCGATTCGACTGTAGGCTGTGAGAGGCTCTCCTTCCTTTACGCATACTCCGGGTACAACATAATCTTTATGAAGAAAGAGGATGAGGAAAAAACCGTGCTCATCACCCCGTTTGGTGTGTACTTCTACACTATGATGCCTTTCGGGCTAAAAAAACGCAGGTGCCACTTACCAACGTACGATGCAAAACTGCCTGAAGGCGCAAATCGGCAGAAACGCTCAGGTATATGTGGATGATATCCTCGTCAAGTCAAATAAGACAGAAACCCTTATCGACGACCTCTGAGAGACTTTCCTAGCACTCAACGAGTACCAAATCAAGCACTCAAAGATGCAAAAGATCTGGCGGATGAGGCTCGGTATAAAGCACTCGCTCGTACAGCCGTGTATCAGCAAGTCTTACGCAACTACCACGCCAGTCGAGTACGTAACAAAACCTTCAATGTAGGGGACTTGGTGCTGCGGCTAAAACAGGAAAGCCACGACAATCTGACATCACCATGGGAAGGCCCATATGTCATAGGAGAAGTACTTAGGAACGGTGCGTACAAGCTCAAGAACAAAAAGACTGGGAAATTCTACAAGAATCCATGGAACGTCTGGCAGCTACGTCTTTTCTACGCTTAGTTTTCTTTCAGTACAATTAGAATACCGCTACTTTAGCCATCTCTGTATTCCATACGAGTAAATCAAAAAATATTACCCCTCTATTGCGAGGAAAATTCTCTATGTCGGCTTTACAGTTACAATCACAAATCAACTGCAGCCCTACCCAAGCAACAACTAAATCCTGTGTATTTAGTCACACTCGGCGGCTGCACGGAAAAAGTTCAAACATCAATTAGGGGTGACTCGCACCCGCAGTCGCACTTGAAACACTTGGGGGTTGCGCAACAAAAAGTTCAAACAACAATTAGGGGTGACTCCCAGCCACAGTCGCACTCAAAACACTCAAAGGATACACAGCAAAAAGTTCAAACAACAATTAGGGTGACTCCTAGGCGCAGTCCCACTCAAAACACTCGGGGGCTGTGCAGCAAAATGTTCAAATAACAATTAGGGGTGACTCCCAGCCGTAGTCGCACTCGAAATACTCGGGGGGGGGGGGGGGGGGAGGGGGCGGCGAATCAAAAAAGTTCAAACAACAATTCGGGGTGACTCCGAGCCGTAGTCGCACTCGAAACACTTGGGGGCTTGATACGTCCATTTTGCATCACTATTTTATATTGTAATTTTATGTTATTCATCGATATATTTCATATTATGATGCATTACTTATGTTATTTCATCTTATTTTGCATGTTCCATAATTATTGGAGAATAAACACCGGGACCAGAAATCTAATGGAAAAAGCACCATCAAGACACCCTATTTCAGAATATCGGAAGAAGAAGGGGGCATTGGGTAAGTCTTAGAAGTCCAGAAGAGAGAGCTAGCCACGAGGAGACCCAAAGGGGGGACACCAGGGGCCCACACCACTAGCGGGTGCCCCTTGGTCGCGCCTGGGGGTGGTGTGACCACCCTGGCCCACCTCTGGCCGCCAACTTTCGCGTACTTGACCCCCCGGGAATGCTAAGCCTCACAGAACCATCGAGGAAATATTCCGCCGCCTCCTCGGGGCGGAAAACAACACAAAGAGAAAAGCTCTCCCGCAGGGAGAAATCTGCCGGGGAAATTCCTCCCCGGAGAGGGGAAATCACCGCCATCATCACCGTCATCGCTCCGGGCATCATCAAGATCGTCATCATCGTCATCATCATCATCATCATCATCATCATCACCATCACCATAACCCTCCCCATCCATCTATGTGCCGCTGTAACGATTAAGTTTCTATATCGTTGTTCTTCACTAGATCTCTTTCCCGCTGTGGATTACTTGTTAGTAGTTGATGCCTATGAGATTTATCGGTGTTTGCACTTTATGACCAGATTTTTATTCATCATTATATCACCTCTGATTATGATCCATATGATGCATGTGAGTAGTTCGTTTTGTTCTTGAGGACATGGGAGAAGTCAAGATGTTAGTAGTGGAATTATGTTGAAGTAATATCTAGTGGTTTGATACTTAAATTGTGGTGTTATTCTTCTAGTGGTGTCATGTGAACGTCGACTACATGACACTTCACCTTTCTGGGCCTAGGCGAATGCATTGTGTATTTGGCTACTAATTTTGGTGTTGCTGGAGTGATAGAAACCTAAACCCCCGTCAGGAAACCGATGCACGAGGGAGTGTAGGATCCCAGAGTTTAAGGTTGTGGTTAGATTTATCTTAATTACTTTATTGTATTTGCGGATGCTTGAAAGGGATTTAATCACAAGTATGTATTAGTCCTAGTTGGGCGGTGCATTAGCATAGGTTCACTCACACAACACCTATCAAAACAATAAATATTAATACACTGTATGAAAGGAAAGCACTTGACAAAGTTCCCATGTGTCCTCGAGAACGTTTGGTAATCATAAGTAGAACAACCGGTTTGTCCTTTGCTCTCAAAAGGATTGGGCCACTCGCTGCAATTATATTTATTGTATTTTATTTACTCACACTTTATTTATTTGCTATATAAAAACCATCAAAAACCAGTTTGCTAGTGTTTACAGTGAATCCTCTATCCAACCTGTTTGTCAACACCTTCTGCTCCTTGTTGGATTCGACACTCTTATTTATCGAAAGTACTATGATACACCCCCTATACTTGTGGGTCATCAACACTATTTTCTCGCGCCGTTGCCGGGGAGTGAAGCGGTATTGGCAAGTGGAATTTGTAAAGGAAACTTTTACTGTGAGTGCTGTTTTTATTTCTGTCTAGTGCTTTATTTCATCATGGAGAATCATTTTGGTTCTCTGTTTAAGGGAACTACTATTACTGCTAGGGTAGTAGATGACCAGTTACCTGATGAATTGTATCCTTTTAAAATACCTATGAAAATTGTTGGACGTGTTATGGATAACTGCTATTTTGGAGATGGAACTGTCCATGCCGGTGATCATTTGCTCTTTATACATAAATTATGCGAGTTATTCAGGTGTGCAGGTATAACAATGTACCAAGTTTAAAGGAAATTATTCACTCTACCACTGAAGGGCGGAGCTGCTGAATGGTTTAAAATGCCGAAGAATGGTGAATCTATTGGATGGGAGGAAATTGTACCTCTCTTTTATTCTAAATTTTATCCTCCCAGTGAGATTCATAAAGACCGAAATCAAATATACAATTTCTGGCCTCATGATGGAGAGAGTATTTCCCAAGCTTGGGGGAGAATGAAGTTATTAATGCTTAAATGTCTCGTTCATGAGCTCCCGGGTAATATTGTTATCAATAATTTTTTTGCAAGGATTTCTCTTCATGATAAGGATTTATTGGATGCTTCTTGTTCTGGATCATTCACACATATGAAGGAAGAAGCTAAATGGGATCTTCTTGAACGTATTCAATAAAACACTAAAGGATGGGAGAATGACAAATGTAGAAAGTCAGGTATAAATTATGATTATGAATGCATTGAAGATTTTATGGGAACTGATGATTTTTGTAATGTTAGTGCGGTTTGTGGTCTTTATTCTCAAATCTTTGCAAATTTTCTTAAAGCTTTGCTTCCTATCTTGATATTCCCAAAAATGAGTTGAGCAAGTACCATGCACCTTATAAATAGAAGTGAATGTTGTTAATCCTGTTGTACCTGAACCTTATATTGATAAAATGCCTTTCCCTGATAAGGTAAAAGAACATTCTATTGTAGCTAGTGTGGTTAACAAGAGTATAAATAAACCTATTGAACCTAATGAACAAATAACTATAGAACCTACAGTAGCAATAGTAAAAGACCTTGTCTCTAGAAATGTAGAGGATGAACACATTGTCTTCTTTGAGGATGCTTCTAATATTGTTTTACATCCCCATAGACCTAAGAAAACAATTGTTCATGTGCTTTCTGTTAGGATTGGTGATCATTGCTATTATGGTTTGTGTGATATTGGTGCAAGTTCTGGTGCTATTCCTAGTGAGTTTTATAAAGAAATTATGCATGAAATTGGTTCTTGTGAACTTGAAGATATTGACGTGGTTATTCAGCTTGCTAATAGAGAAATTGTCTTTCTGATTGTTATTGTTAGAGATGTGGAAGTTTATGTAGTAAAACTAAATATCCTACTAATTTTCTAGTACGGGGTAAAGCTGCTAGTAAAACTTGTCCTATTATCTTTGGTAGACCTTTCTTGAACACTCGTGGTAATGTTATAGATTGTAAGAAGGAGAAATTATTGACTAAATTTGATGGAAAATCTTATGAGTTTAATTTCTCCAAATTTGCTAGAGCTCCTTGTGAATCTGAATTGCTTAATGAAAAACTTAGAGTCGAACAACTTGCTTCTATTGCTCCTGCTCCTAACAATGCTTTGCAGCACTATATGGAGGACCATGAAAGTGAGGTAATTCTTGAAGAGAGAAATGAGATTGACGATATTCTTCTTCGTCAACAGGTGATATTGAAACACAATTTACCCGTTGAAGACTTGGGCACCATAGTACCAACCAAGGAGGATCATGTTTTTGATTTAAAACCTTTACCTGATGATCTTAAATATGCTTATATTGATGATAAGAAAACATATCTTGTTATTGTTAGTTCTAAACTTTCAGGTGAAAAAGAGGAAAGGTTATTAGGAATATTGAAGAAACACCGTGGAGCTATTGGATATATTCTCGACGATTTCAAAGGGATTTCTCTCACTATATGCCAGCATGTTATTAATATTGAACCTGATGCAAAGCCAGTAGTTAAACATGAACGCCGTTTAATTCCTAAGATGAAGGAAGTGGTAAGAAATAAGGTATTAAAACTCCTTGATGCTGGTATTATTTTTCCTATTGCTGATAGTAGATGGGTAAGCCCTGTGCATTGTGTCCCTAAGAAGGGAGGAATGACTGTTGTGCCTAATGAAAATAATGAGCTTATTCCTCAAAGAGTAGTAGTTGGTTATAGGATGTGCATTGATTTTAGGAAATTTAACAAGGTTACTAACAAAGATCATTCTCCTTTAACTTTTATTGATCAAATGCTAGAGAGGCTGTCTAAGAAAACTCATTTCTGCTTTCTTGATGGTTATTCTGGGTTTTCTCAAATTGTTGTTAGGTCACAAGATCAAGAGAAAACAAATTTTACTTTTCGTTATGGTACTTATGCTTATAGACGTATGCCTTTTGGTTTGTGTATTTCCCCTGCTACGTTTCAAAGATTCATGTCTGCTATTTTTCACGGTTTTTGTGAAGAAATTTTGGAAGTATTCATGGACGATTTCTCCGTCTATGGAACTTCTTTTGATAACTGCTTGCACAATCTTGATAAAGTTTTGCAGAGATGTGAGGAAACTATTCTTGTTCTTAATTAGGAGAAATCCCACTTTATGGTGAATGAAGGAATTTTTCTTTGGCATAAAATTTCTGAAAGAGGTATTAAAGTTGATAGAGCTAAAGTGGAAGCAATAGAGAAAATGACCTGTCCTAGGGATGTTAAAGGTATTCGTAGTGTTCTTGGTCATGCCGGTTTTTATAGGAGGTTTATTAAAGATTTCTCTAAAATATCGAAGCCTCTTACTAATCTTCTTCAAATATACGTACCTTTTGTTTTTTATGATGATTCTAAGGAAGCTCTAGAAACTTCAAAAAGGCTTTAACTACTACTCATATTGTTCAACCACTTGATTGGAATTTGCCTTTTGAAATTATGTGTGATGCTAGTGATTTTGCTGTAGGTGTTGTCCTTGGACAACGAGTAGATAAGAAATTGAATGTTATTCATTATGCTAGTAAGAAAGTTGATGCTGCTCAAAAGAATTATGCTACCACTGAAAAAGAGTTCCTATCTATAGTTTTTTTGCTTGTGATAAGTTTAGACCTTATATTGTTGATTCAAAAGTTACTATTCACACTCATCATGCTGCTATTAGATACCTTATGGAAAAGAAAGATGCTAAGCCTAGGCTTATTAGATGTGTGCTGCTTTTACAAGAGTTTGGTTTGCATATTGTGGATAGGAAGGTTGCTGAAAATCCTGTTGCTGATAACTTGTCTAGATTGGAAAACATTGCTTATGACCCTATTCCTGTTAATGATAGTTTTCCAAATGAACAGTTGGCTGCAATAAAAGTGAACTCCCAGGATAGTCCATGATATGCAGATTGTGCTAACTTTATTGTTTCCAAGTATTTTCCTCCAACATTTACACCTCAACAAAGAAGAAAATTATTTTATTATTTGAGGCATTATTTTTGGGATGACCCACACTTATATAAAGAAGGAGTAGATGGTATTATGCAAAGATGTGTTCAAGATCATGGACAACGAGACATATTGAGGAAGTTCCATGGTAGTGCTTATGGAGGTCACCACGCTAGAGATAGAACCACACAGAAGGTTCTACAATCAGGTTTATATTGGCCTACTCTCTTTAAATATGCACGTAATTTTTTTTATCCTGTGCTGAATGTCAAAGAGTTGGTAATATTTCTAGACGTAATGAAATTCCTATGAGTTATTCTCTTTTTATTGAACCTTCTGATTGTTGGGGATTTTACTTTATGGGTCTGTTTCCTCCTTAGAATGGTTACACTCATATTCTTGTTATTGTTGATTATGTTACTAAATGAGTAGAAGTTATACCTACAGAAAGTGCTGATGGTTAAACCTCTTTAAAAATGCTTAAATATGTTATTTTCCCTAGGTTTGGTGTGCCTAGATACCTTATGACTGATGGAGGTTCTCACTTTATTCATGGTGGTTTTAGAAAAACCCTTGCTAAATATGATGTTAATCATAGGATTGCTTCAGCTTATCATCCTCAAAGTAGTGGGCAAGTAGAATTATCAAATAGAGAAAGTAAATCTATCTTGCAAAAGACTGTTAATAAATCTAGGAAATTTTGGTCTGATAAGTGGAATGATGCTTTATGGGCTTATAGAACTGCTTATAAAAATCCTATGGGTATGTCTCCTTATAAAATGGTTTATGTAAAAACTTAATAAATATTTTAAACTTGCTAGTAAGAAAATAATGTTTGATTTTGAGTTCTCTAGATGAATGGAGAAGTGAAGCTTATAAAAATGCTAGACTCCTTAATGAGAAAGTTAAACAATGGCATGATAGGAGAATTCTTAAAAGAGAGTTTCATGTTGGTGAGAAAGTTCTATTGTATAGGTCTCGTCTCAGATTTTTTTGTAGGAAAATTACTCTCCAGATGGGAAGGACCTTATGTTATCAAAGAACTATATCGTTCGGGTGCAATCAAAATTGCTTCCCTTAAAGATAACACTACACTAGTGGTGAATGGGCAAAGACTCAAACATTATATTTCCGGGGATTCTTATGATGAATATGTTGATATTATTCAAGTGGTCACTCCGGAGAAGTTTATTAGAGGGAAGATTCCAGAAACTGTCGAGTCCATTTCCGAATAGGTAACAGTTCTGTTAAGAAAACGTTCGCGTATCGCTTTCCAAATGAAGGTTTCGTTGCATAGAAAACAAATTTTTTCCTACGCGAGAGATACCCGAAAGGCCAAGATCTAATCTAGGAGATGAAAGCAACGGGCACAGAGAGAGTCTCAAGAAAACATACCCTCGAAGAATCTAAGCGTTACAAGATCGAATCTCGTTGTTGGCGTAGTCGTAGTCATGGCTTGATGACGACCTCCGTTCCCTCGATCCAGCGGGGCAGCGAAAGTAGAGGATCCCTCGAAACTCCAGCAGCACGACGACATGCTGTGGTGAGAAAACTTTGTACAGGGCTTCGCTAAGCGCATGAACAAGTGGTGGAGCAACAGGAGGAGGGAGGAAGAGATGACACAAGTGTGTGTGTGTGGGGGAGAGGGAGCTTCCACCCCTCCTTATATAGGAGGGGATGGAAGCCACAAATTTTTGGGTGTTTCCACCTCTCCCTCATCATGTGAGTGGATTCTCCACTCAACCCACTCATTCTTCCATGAATTCCCACTCAAAATCCCAAGGGTTTTCTTTAATAAATAAATAAAAAAATTTATTTCTTTATTTTAATATTTATTAATACCATTAAAAACATTAACATATAACCCCTTGAGGTAGTTGTTAAATCTATTAACAACCATTTGACAAGAATCCCCTTGAAGTATTTCAAAATTACCCGAAATAATTTCGGTGCTGTCCAAAGTTTTCCCCGATATTCCGTATCCACTCAAACGCGTCATCGAACCTTAAGTGTGTCACCTTACGGTTCGTGAATAATGCAGACATGATCGAGACACCTCTCCGATCAATAGCCAATAGCGGGATCTGGTGATCCATAATGACTCCTACACATTCAATTATGAATCTAGTGATCGTGTGAACCATAAACGTGGTAACCAATTCCCTTTGTCTTGTGATACTTTACTTGTCCGAGATCCAATCATTGGTACCAACCATACCTAGTTACCGACAAGTACTCTTTTACTCATTCCGTGATATGACATCCTTGTGAACTAGTCACGTGCTTGCAAGCTGTGTCAATGTGATATCACCGAGAGGGCCCAAAGTATATCTCTCCGTCATTTGGATGGACAAATCCCACTCTTGATCCATGAGCCTCAACTAATACTTTCCGAATACCCAACGACACCTTTATAGTCACCCTGTTACGGCGTGACGTTTGATAACATCAAAGCACCCTTCCGGTATTTGTGATTGACATGACCTCATGGTCTAAGGAATAAGTTACTTCATATGCAAGATATAACAATATAAACTAAATGAGTTGATCGTATTGTTATAATTAATTTGGGTCTATGTTCATCACATCATTCTTCTAATGACATGACCCCGTTATTAACAACATCCAATGTTCATGACCAGGAAACCTTGATCATCTATTAATCAACAAGCTAGTTAAAAGAGAGGCTTTACTAGGAACCATTGTTTGTTTATTAAACACACATGTATCAACGTTTCCAGTTAATACAATTCTAGCATGAGAAATAAGCATTTATCATAAACAAGGAATAAGATAATAACCACTTTATTATTGCCTCTCGGGCATATTCCCTTCAGTCTCTCACTTGCACTAGAGTCAATAATCTAGTCTGTAAGCACTTACCACATATGGCGTTCTAGTGTTATTACCATGTTTCGCATGTGGTAAACGTCATCAAAAGATCTGAACTGTTCAGGTCCTATTGTATTTGCATGTCTTTGCGTCTATACGCATCACTCATCTCTAATGAGATGGCTTTGTATATATTTGGTCAACCGATGAGACCTTAATTCCTCAGCTTAAACTAATGTTACTAACATTATGAAAATATAGCTTCATACTGTTAGCATTCTTGGAAATACACCAAGTTCAATAAATATCTCCTTGCCACAAAATACTCATATTATTTGTTGTCAACTGATACGTCATAAACGTATCCCTAATTTCTGATGCTCCATGATGATATTATGCCAATTGCTACATGTTTTCTCCGTTCTTTATGCCATTATTATCGATTTTCCGGACTAACCTATTAATAAGATGCCACAGAGCCAGTTCCCTGTTTTCTGCTGTTTTTAGTTTCAGAAAAGTTGTTCTGGAAATATTCTCGGAATTAGAAAGTTCGAAGCCCGGAAGTCCTATTTTCCCCGGAAGCATCCAGAAGACTGAAGAGGAGCCGAAGAGGGGCAACAGGGGGGCCACACCATAGGGTGGCGTGGCCCCTCCACCTTGGCCGCGCCAACTACGGGTGTGGGGCCCCTGGCCTCCATCGCCTTTGCCCTTTCGCCTATTTAATCCCCCCGGATGGAAAGCCCTAAGCACCTGATCAAAATCCCCGAAAAAGTTCCGCAACCACCGTCACCGTCAACCCCAGATCAGGGGGTTCTGAAGCTGTTTCCGACACTCTGCCGGAGAGGAGATCATCACCGGAGGCTTCTACATCACCAGGCCTGCCTCCGTAGTGATGCGTGAGTAGTTCATCCTTGGACCACGGGTTCGTAGCTGTAGTTAGATGGTTGTCTTCTCCTCATATGCCTCCATGTTTAGATGTCGTGAGCTTCCTATCATGATCGAGATTGATCTTATGTAATTCTTTATGCTGTGTTTGCTGGGATCCGATGAATATTGACCTTATGCCAAGTTGATTATAGTCTTTATTGCATATGTTATTTGTGATCTTGCATGCTTTCCGTTGCTAGTGGTTATTCTGGCCAAGTAGTTGCTAGTGACTCCAAGAGGAAGTATTTATGCTTGATAGTGGGTTCATGCCTCCTTGTTGCCTTGCTCGAGTGACAGAAACGTGAAGGGGGAGGATGTGATGTTGCCATTAGGGAGAAAACAACGGTGAGAGTGCCCACGTGCATAATCATTGCTTACAATACACACTTTGTTTAATGCAATTATCTGTTGCTTGCAACTTAATACCTAAGGGGGTTCGGATGATAACCCGAGGGTGGATTATTAGTCATAGATGCAAATGGATGTCGGTCTATGTATCTTGTTGTAATGCCCGCACTAAATATCATAGTAATCTTCATGTTATATTGTGCACTACGGTGCAACCTCTATTTGTCAATTTCCTAGCTGTAATTTGTTCACCCAGCATGCTATCTTTTATGGAGAGACACCACTAGTGAACCTATGAACCCCGGTCCATTTTTCCCACACTTTTAAACAAACCACAACAATTTCCTGCTTTCTTTACTTACTGCAAGCATACACTGTTTTTCCACACTATACGTCTAATCTTTGTTTTCAGCAAGACCGGTGATTTTGACAACCTCACTATACCGTTGGTTCAAAGTATTTTGGTTGTGTTGTGTGTCATTTCCACGTTGTTGCTGACACCGGTGAAGCGCCAGCACCACCGTTAGTGGCATCAACCTTCTGAAGGTCCTCCTTTCCTACTGGATTGATAACATTGGTTCTTAACTAAGGGGAAAAATCCTACCGCTGTGCTCATCACACCCTCCTCTTAGGGTATCCCAACGAGTGCAAGATCTGCACCATCAAGGACTATTTCTGGCGTCGTTTCCGGGGAGAAGGAAGTCTTCTGGCAAGGGGAGTCTCTCACTCTCAATGTCTTTATTTTTTTATTGTATTGTTTTTATTTTTGTCTTGTTTTTCTTCTCTATATAAAAAACACAAAAAAATTAGTTTACTTCATAGCTGTTATTTACTTGCTTGCTTTTATTATGCTAAAATGAGTTCCTCCGAGAATACTAAGTTGTGTGACTTCACTAGCACAAACAACAATGATTTTATTTGCACACCTATTGCTCCACCTGCTCCTACTGCTGCTTTCTATGATATTAAACCTGCTTTATTAAATCTTGTGATGAAAGAACAATTTTCGGGTATTAGTACTGATGATGCTGCTGCCCACCTTAATAATTTTGTTGAACTATGTGAGATGCAAAAATATAAAGATGTGGATGGAGATATTATTAAACTAAAATTATTTCCTTTCTCTTTGAGAGGAAGAGCTAAAGAATGGTTGCTATCTTTGCCTAGAAATAGTATTGATTCATGGACTAAGTGTAAAGATGCTTTCATTGGAAAATATTATCCTCCTGCTATGATTATATCCCTAAGAAGTGACATAATGAATTTTAAGCAATTTGATAATGAACATGTTGCTAAAGCTTGGGAAAGAATGAAAACTATGGTGAAGAATTGTCCCACTCATGGACTGACTACTTGGATGATTATACAAACTTTTTATGCAGGGCTGAATTTTTCCTCAAGGAACCTATTGGATTCAGCTGCTGGAGGTACCTTTATGTCCATCACTTTGGGCAATGCAACAAAGCTTCCTGATGATATGATGATAAATTATTCAGAGTGGCACACTGAGAGAGCTCCACAAGGTAAAAAGGTAAATTCTATTGAGGAAACCTCCTCTTTAAGTGAAAGGCTTAATGCTATTATGTCTATGCTTGTTAATATTAAAGCTTAAGTTTATCCAAATAATGTTCCTTTAGACTCTTTGGTTGCTCAAGAAGAGCATGTTGATGTTAACTTTATTATAAATAATAATTTTAACAACAATGCCTATAGAAATAATTTTGGTGGAAGCAATTATAAGCCCTATCCTCCTAATAATGGTTATGGTAATTCTTGTGGCAACTCCTACAATAATAATAAAATATCTACCTCTGATCTTGAAAACATGCTTAGAGAATCTATAATAACTAAATAGGAGCACCCTACTTAGTGATTTCTCTCAACATGCAAGACATACACCTCATCAGGGTTATTATTGGTCCATGTCAATCTGCAAGATATCCAAGTCAGCCATTCATGCACGTCACCCTTCTCAACATTTTTTTTGCATTCTAGCACTGTAATAAAAAGGAAACCTCAATGGATTTTTCCCCACTCAGTTCGTTTTGTCTTCTATTGCCGATGAATAGTTGCACCCCACAATTTTTTTTGCCGTTCCAGCCAACCACGTAATCTGAATCTCTTTGTCCATCGGATCCTAATTTAAGGGGGGGGGGGGGGGAATCTGCATAATGTGTCTCCTTGCACAGCCATGGACATGTCCCCTCATCTCTCCAATCTGTAACTGATGGTATCAAGCTTTAATTAAGCTAAAGTTTCATTTGCGATCCATCATGAGCCTCCTGGTCTTCTTTGTTATATATATATATATATATGCATCACCGGCCCACCGTCTACTCTCTATGTTAAGGGACAAACAAGTGAGAGCAAGTATATTCCCAGATCTAATCATCTCCACCGGTGCGTCTCCTCCTCCTCCTACTCCCTGTCCATTTATTTGCTACGAGGAAATGTTATAGACTGAAGCCTCCGAATTTCTCTAGAGTACGCGCTGACCTCAGTATCTTACCTTACCCTACAGATTTTATATCTCTCCCTTGATCTTCCAGTTGAAGACTTGAACTGGTACATTATCTATACAGATTATTCGAGGAAATCGTTATTTGACAATTGGCGAGATAAAGATGGGATAACACCTTGTTATGATTGGTATCTCAGCTAGCACTGTATTCTGGATTTATCCGGTACCTCTTGAAATCCGTGAGTGCCCAGTTTCAAGGTGTGTACCTCTATTGGATTAATTTTTATTTCCATCTATATTATCTTTGCTGAATTTCAAAGTCTTCCTTGCTGATTTGTGTTAGCAACATGTAAATAATTAACTAATTAGCATGCTTCATCTATTGCAGATTCACACAAAAAACTATTTAAACTTGCGCAAAAATTAATTCATTCGTTTTATTTTACCATTACAGATTCACGCTTGAAAGACTATTTCTTCTAGATGGACTATATGTTGGCAGGTTTCTGGATCTCAACTTGCAATCATGTCAATTTGATCGCCTCGATCCATATGAAGTTTATTGATTAGTGATTGTATTTATAAAAGGTTCAGGCTGGCTCTAAGAGCCCGCCGTAGTTACAGTAAAAAAAATTACCCTTATCATTGGAGTTGATTTATGATGAAGGGATATGTACAAGTACAACTACTGACAACCTTCTATGTCTGATTATACAGTACGTGTAAAATTACTGCAACATGGCTTACTTTCTTACCTGTACGCTGGCATAATACATCAATTATTCTTTGAGACTTAGCTACTGAGCCTATGTGTACCAGATTCTCCGTGGGTGGATGTAATCTTCTAACATTTTATTTAATTTCTGTTTTTTAGAAAATCCATATTTCTTGGGTCATGACCAGTATAGGTGGTAATTCATGGAACTTTGGTCCACCCAGCTATTAGTTCGTGCATGGATGCTGCTTTGCATTCAGCTATGATTACATTCTGAATATAACAAGTATTTCCGCAACAACGCGCGGGGAGTCATCTAGTTTATTAGCACACAAACTCCTTTTAATAAATCTGTTGAGGAAAAGCTTGGTAAAATAGATGTTCTTGCCTCTAAAGTAGATAGCCTTGTTATTGATGTTGATTTTCTAAAACTTAAGGTTTTGCCACAAGATGTTAAACAAAATAAAGCTTTGAATGCCATCCAAGTTCAAATAGACAAGAATGTTAGATTGATGGCTGAATTACGTGCTAGGTGGGAAAGAGAAGATGAACTAGCTAAAAAGAATAATATTGCTAGAGTTTGTACTATCAAAACCACTAGTAAAACTGAAGCTCCAAGTGCTAGTAAACCCCCTTTGTCAATGGTAAAGTAGTTGGTGTTGATAAAGTCCCTACTCCTTTGGTGAAACGTGCTAAATTGCCTCAAACTGCTGAAACTACTTCTAATAAAAGTGCTGAAATTTTTAGAGAAGTAGGAGATAATGGTTCCATTACTTTTGATGATAATAATTTTGATTTTGATGATTGCAACATCTCTAAAGTTATTATGTTTCTACAAAAGCTTTCTACAAGTCCCAATTCTAGTGCCATGAATATGGCCTTTACTAAACATATTACCAATGCTCTCATGAAAGTTAGGGAAGAAAAGTTGAAACTTGAGACATCTATCCTTAGAAAATTAGATGATGGTTGGGAGCCTATCATTAACATAAAAGTAAATGATTTTGATTGCAATGCTTTTTGTGATCTTGGTGCTAGTATCTCTGTTATGCCTCAAAAGCTTTATAATATGCTTGATTTACCACCGTTGGAACACTGTTATTTGGATGTTCATCTTGCTGATAATGCTAAGAAGAAACCTCTTGGTAGAATTGATGATGTTCTTATTATGGTTAATAATAACCTTTCCCCTGTTATTTTTTTGTTATGAACATTGAATGCAATGCTTCTTGTTCTATTGTGTTGGGAAGACCTTTTCTTAGAACTGTTGGTGCTATTATTGACATGAAAGAGGGGAGTATTAAATATCAACTTCCCCTCAAGAAACGTTTGGAGCACTTTCCTAGAAAGAATATGAAGCTACCCTTTGACTCTATTATTAGATCAAAATATGATGTTGATGCTTCTTCACTTGAAAATACTTGAGTTGATCTTTTATGCCTAGCTGAAAGGCGTTCAAGAAAAGCGCTACCGGGAGACAACCCGTTTTATTTCTCTGTTTTCATTCAGTTTTACTTTGTTTTCTTTGGTGTTATTTGCACCTAGGTGTTGTATATTTCCTTAGCAACCCCGCTGTATCTTTTCTTTTGTGTTTTTGTTGAGACAAGTAAAACCTCTAGTGGAAAGTAGACACTATATTTCGGATTTCTGCGCAGGAAACAAATTTCTTCTGTCCACTGTTAATTCCGGTAAAAATCACAGAAAATTCAAAATGACCTGAACTTTTTTGTGCGTAATCCTGAGTTATATACACAACTTTCCTTAGAAGACAACTTTTTTATTTGAGCACCATAAGATTTTTGAAAAAATCGATCTTTACCTTCTATTCTATTTTGACAGATTTGTGCCATTTATCGCATTTGCATCTTAATCTCTTTATTTTGGTGTTTTTTTGTGAAAAAGAGTTTTGAAAGAAGTTGTGACAGTAGATAATGTGTTTTTAGTTTTATACTTGTGTTGAAACTTAACCATGTGAATTTATTATTTCAATTGCACTAATGTTGCTAATGAAGATTGTGAGAATTTTGATGTGAAGGAAGTTTTCAAGGGTCAAAGAGAAGAGGATGATATGATGTGATAAAAAGAGTGAAAATCCTAAGCTTGGGGATGCCCCGGTGTTACATCCAAGAAAAATCCAAGAAGACTCAAGCGTCTAAGCTTGGGGATGCCCAAGGTATCCCCTTCTTCATCAACAAAGTATCAGGTCACTTTTTTTTTGAAAGTGTTACCATAGGGCAAAAACCCTATGGTGTGATTTTCAATTATATGATGAAAGACAGGAGCTTACAAAGAAATGATGTGTGGGGGAGGGGGGGTGGTGATAGAACTATACAAGCAATACAACTAGGGGGAAGAGATGAATATGAAAGTAAATAAACATTAGGAAAAAATGTTGGAAATCCAAGATAAATATCCTTGTAAAAGCAAAGGGGAAATCCTATGTTGGTGCAGGAGGAGATCCTTTTGGAATGTGACCTTCCACCTGATGAAAGATGGATTGATGCCATTGAAGATAAAATCATTTCTGCTTCTCCAGATATTCCAGCAAACACAAACAAATATTTAAGTGAAATGATCCCCTCTGAATTCCTTTTTGGCCCGAAGAAATTTCTGATCGAAGGGGAGGGATAAATCCCAATTTATTCGGGCAAAGTCCCAACATCTAGCAGCAAACTGGCAAGAGAAGAATAGATGATCCCTGTTTTCACTAACGTTTTGTTCACAAAGATTGCAGTTTGGTCCCCCCTTGAATGACCAATGTTTCCTGAGCATTAATTCTTTAGTGTTTAATCTGTCCATATGTAGCAGCCAGGCAAACACTCGTAACTTGGGGAGGCATTTCGATTTCCAGATTGCAATAAAGGACTCTTTTTTGGGCAGTTGAGAGAACATGTAGTTGTAAAATCGAGAAGAGGTGAAGAGAGCAGATCCCCAAGGGAAGCATTTTGTATCTTCTAATTCATTGTTGAGCCGAATGGAATCGAGTACCTCATGTAACTGGTTGAGTTCATCAAATGCCTGAGAGGAAAAGGGCAGTGCAAATACATTATCAACTTCCCAGGAAGATTTCATCTCTGCCACCGATGAGTTTTCATTTAACACATACGAGTATAGTCGAGGAAAACGATCACAGATCAAGGTCTTATTTAGCCAAAAGTCCTTCCAGAATAACGTTGTGAGACCGTTATTGATATTTGATGTAGTAATGCTCCTGTAAGTACCAATGAGTTTAAATATGTCACGCCACCAGAAAGATCTGCGAGCAGTTTGTGCATGAGGGGGTGAGGTGGTGTCATATAATGACCAAACCAGACGCACCCACGGGGTGTCATGCTTGCAATAGAATTTGTGGAGGTGCTTCATGAGCAGGGCCTGATTATGGATATCTAAATTCTCGATCCCAAGTCCACCTTTGATCTTCGGTTTACAGACGAGGGGCCAGGCCGCTAGCGACTGAACAGGGCCCTCATCATCTTTGCTCCATAGGCATTGCCTCCTCACACGGTCGAACAATGCAACAGTGGTTTTGGGGATTCGCAGAGAGCATAGGAAGTGCACAGGGAGGGAAGAAAGAACAGAGTTGACCAGAGTAAGACGACAACCATAGTCTAGAAAACGTACAGAAGCATTAAGTCGTCTCTCCACTTGATCCACAATAGGCGAGAGATCATTCACAGTTGGGCGGGTGTCACCCAGAGGGAGCCCAAGGTAGGTAAATGGCAGAGAGCCTGTAGCACAGTCTAGCGTGGTAGCAAGAACTTGTAGTTTCTCTTGAGTGATGTTGATAGGAACTAGGCAGGACTTAGAGTAATTTACTTGTAAGCCAGTTGCAGCAGAGAACCTGGTTAGAAGGTTTTTAAGTGTGGTGAGCTGAATGGGGCATGCTTGAAGAATTAGTAGTGTATCATCTGCATATTGGGCAACTGGGAATTCAGCTCCTGGAATCGGAAGGGGTGGTGTAAGTGATCCATCTAGCATATGTGAGTTGATCATGGACTGAAGAAGATCAGCCCCAGCTACAAATAATATAGGGGAAAATGGATCCCCTTGTCAAACTCCTCTGCGACATGGGAATTTCTTTCCAGGGACTCCATTCAGTAAGACCGAGGAAGTTCCAGTGTTAAAGATAGATTGCACCCAAGAAATCCATCTATCATCAAATCCCCAACATTTAAGAATAGCCAATACAACATCGTGTTCAATAGTATCAAATGCTTTAGCAAAATCCAATTTTAGAATAACCACCTCAGCCTTGGATTGTTTACATTGGTGGATATATTCATAAGCCCATCCAAGACAGTCATGAATTGATCTATAATTAAGGAACCCATATTGATTGGCATGAACAAGATCCAATATCTTGTTTTGCAGCCGATTGGCCAAAAGTTTAGTAATCAATTTGAATGAGGAGTTCAATAAGGAGATAGGTCTAAAATCATTTGGGCTAGTGGGACAAGATATTTTTGGGATGAGAGCAATGTAGGCATCATTAATACTATGAAGATTAACCTCATTGGACCAGAATTCATCACAAAGTTTATAGAAATCCCACTTAATTATTGGCCACCATATTTTATAAAATAGACCTGAAAATCCATCAGGGCCAGGAGCTTTATCAATAGGGGTTTCTGCAACCACTTTATCAATTTCTTCATGTGAGAATGGTGAGGAAAGGACCTCAAGGCCATCCCTAGTATGTATATATGCAGAGAAATCAAATAATGGATCAATTGGTGTCGTGGTGGTGTCACGGCAGATGCCATAGGATGGCTAAAGATGTGGGGACGAAGGACGCTGGAGGTGCTCGGGGAGGGATCACGCGACGTGTAGACGCGTGAGGTGAAGATCCAACACTGCAAACAACACGATCTACCCAGGTTCAGGGCCCTCGTGAGGAGGTAAAACCCCTACTCCTGCCTTTCTGTATGTATTCTGGTGTCTCACCGAGTAGCCACAGTACAAAAGTTCTTGCTACCGAGTAGCCACTCTTCTCTCTCCGGGTAGGATTAGGTCAAGAATCTCTACGTGTGTAGCATTGTTCCTCGCGCAGGAGGCGGCTGGGCACCTTATATACCCGGTGCCCTGCCGGATACAGCCAAATACAACAAGTGTCGACATTGTGTGCACATCGTCCTTCTTCCGAGTTCCTGCTGACAACTTTGGCTTCTAAGCTTGTCCTGATGCAGAAAGTCGTTGGGCAAAACCAAGTAACCAGTCTGTTATCACTGTGCGAACACAGAGTAGGTCCCCCCTATCCTGCGACGCCCTGCTGACAGACTGTCGCTGTCAGGCACGCCGACCCCAGATGAACATTGCTGTGAACAGTGCCAAGTACGGACCCGGGATACGCGGGATCCTGTGTCAGAACGGCTCCTTTGACTTCTGGCCCGAGTAGGTTCCCGCCAGTTTTACTCAGGCCAACTCTTCTACTCAAACAGATATAACTTGCTTGATATCTCCTTCTGGTCATCTTTTTGTGAGACCGAGTAGCAGTCGACCGGGTAGCAAGTACCGGGTAGGCGGCTACTCGACCAAACCTCTATTCTGATTATTGCCTTTACCACTTGCCTTTACCCTACTCGGGGGTAACCCCCGACAGCAGTCCCCGAAGCTGGTAGAGCCCTGCGAACTCGTTCACTAGACCCTGCCAGCTTAAAAACCAAGCTTGGCAACTTTGCTCTTGAACCTCAATATGCCGAGTAAAACCTCCGAGTAGCATTTCGAAGAGTACCTTGAGTTTCCTTTCTTCCGAATAGAGCTAGCCTCCTTCTCTGTAACCGAGTAAAAAGACTTAGGGAATTTCTTCACTCGAATCTCTGCAGCACAGGGCACAATCCGGCTGTCCGTGCTGCAACTGGACACGTGTCACGCATCCAAGACCGCGACGCCTCGCTGCCCAGACCCTGACAGGCCACGCGCCCAGTTTTCACGGAGCGGGCCCACGACCTTGTAATGTCCCATAACGCGCAGTAATTAGCCACGATCTCGTCGTGGGATCAATTGCGGCCGTTACGCGCGCGTTCCGCGCTGTATGCGTTTCTAACCGGCCACAGACCCCACGCCGCACGATTCATTGCCACAATCGATCCCACTACTCCAATTCGTAACGGTTACCCGTGGTGCGGTATAAATACCCCCACGGTAACTTCCTCTTCTCCTTCCCCTGCACTTTCCTCTTCTGCCTCTCTGTTTCTTCGCCGCCGCAGAGCTCTCCGCCGCCGCGCAACTCCTTGCGCCGCCGCGAATTCATCCAATCCACCCAACTCTTCCAACTTTCCACCACTTCCTACTCGCAGCCATGGCTCGTGGCGACAGTGCTCGCACCGGCTGGGCTGGCTCCGATGTCACCGTCGATGACTGCTCGTGGCTTGTGAACACCCGGAGGGTTCCTCCTGGTGTTCAGTGCCGGCCGTCCGACGGCGAGATCGTTCCAGCCCCGCGGGAGGGCGAACACGTCGTCTTCCTCGCGCACTTCGCGCGAGGATTCGGCCTCCCTGCGTCTGATTTCCTCCGTTCTCTTGTCGACCACTACGGTCTTCAGATGCATCATCTTCCACCCAACGCGGTCGTCTTCCTCTCCTACCACGCCGTGGTGTGCGAGGCCTTCCTCGGCATTCGCCCCACGACGGAGACGTGGTCGAAGTATTTCTTTTTCCGCCAACAGAGCCAAGGCAAGAAGGACGGGGCGGCCGCCAGCAGCCGGACAACCGATACCGGCAGCGCCATGATGGTGCAGCGGACGGGAACCAATCACCCTCGCATCAAGGGCTTGGATTCTGTCCGCAAGTGGCAAAAATCCTTCCTGTACGTGAAGAACATCCCCGCCACGAAGGATGCCAAGATCGAGGACCGCATCAATCTGCCCCCTTGGAGCAGTCGAGCTCCTACCGGGCAGAACTGGAAGAGCAAGCCATCCAACAGCAGGAATCTGACTCAGATGGAGGAACGGCTCGCCTATCTGATTGGAGAAGGGCTGAAGAGCGACGATCCAGTCGCCTGCTGGATCCGCAACCGAGTGCTGCCTCTGGAACGACGCTCCCACCCCATGTGCTACATGGGCGGCCCTCGCGACTGTACTCGGACGACTACGTTCGAGCTCAGCAACGCGGATGTCGCCGCGCACGCAAGGTCCATCCTGACCACGGGCCTCCGAGACAATTGGCAGTATGGCTTCATCCCATACAGCCGTACGAAGCCGATTGAACGGGTATGTACTTCTTACTCTGCTTCCAATACATGCAATCCGAGTAGATAGCTTTCTCTCCTTGCTGCGACTAGCATTCGCATTCTGCGCCGAGTAGGGCGCTTAGCGGAACTGCTCAGGCTTAGTATGCTTGCTGTTTGCACGCCTTGTCGGGTAGCACACGTAGATGAAACACTTAGGCTTAGTGTGCTTGATGTTTGCACGCCTTGCCGAGTAGGACACTTAGCCGAACCGTTTAGGCTTATTGTGCTTGGTGTTTGCACGCCTAGTCGGATAGAGTGTCTTCACGCTACTCGGCTCACTCTGCGATGCTTCTCTATTCTTCAGGTCCTTGACCGCCAGCTTGCTGAGAGCTGTGAGCGCTTCGAGGGCAACTGGTCAGATGACCGAGAAGAAGATGACGTGGTCTCCTTCGAGACCGCGGACAAGCTCAATCCTCCTGAGGCCGCCCAGACGAGTAGGCACCGTGTCGATGCGTCCGTCCGCGACTGGACCGAGGACGAAGATGAAGGTAATTGAACTCATCCTGTCTGGTCGCAAGCTGCACAAACTAACTGCTTCCTGCTTCTGAATCACCCTTCTTCCTTTCCATTTCACAGGTGATGCCGATGCCGAGGACGGAGGCGAGGATGAGGACGACGATGAAGGTGAGGACGAGGACGATGCAGCCCTGGTCGTCCCACCTCTTTCAGTTGCCGCTCCTGTCACCCGCAAGCGGGCGGGTAGTGGCGCCTAAGAACCCCCCGCCAAGAAGAAGAAAGCCGAGAAGCCAGCCACCGAGAAGACGACCAAGAAGGTCGTGAAGAGGAAACGACCACCGATCCCTAGCCGCAAGGGGTAATTTCCTTCTCGATCATACGCTTTGGTTCACTTCGTTCTTCCCGGTTGATTCCCAATCCTTTTACTTTGCTGTTTCCTCTCAGTTTCCTCTGCCCTCTTCTCATTTCTGAACACGATTTTTCTCTTCAGAGCCCCCTTGGACGCGGATGCCGCTCGTGCGCCCACGAAGACCAAGAAGAAAGCCGCCATTGACGTTGATAAACTCATCAACCTCGACGGCGACGAGAACGACACCGCCAAGGCGCAAGCGGAGGACTTCGACGAGGCTCCGTACAGGGATACCGACGCCCACGACGTTGAGCAGGAGCAGCAGTCCCGCGCCGAGCAGGAGGCGCAGGATGCTGCTCACCAGGAGTTGCCACCTTCCCCTCCAGCCACCAGGGCTGAAGAAAACCAAGATCCAGACCATGAGATGCATGACGACGCCGCCCTTGAGCGGCAGGAAGAAGAAGAAGAGCAGCCAGCGACAGGGGCTGCTGAACAAGAAGATCCCGCGGCTCAGCCGCGGGTAGAAGAACCGGATGCTTCACAGCCAGATCCCGCCGCCGAGCAGCGGGTAGAAGTAGTTGACGAGGCGGAGCAATACCCTCTGAGCGACGCGCAACCAGGCGCCGCGCAGGGTAGCGCTCAGCCAGACGCCGCGCCGAGTAGCGCACCACTGGCGCCGCCCACTGCACCAGACTCCTCCTTGGTGCAGAAAACCAAGACTGCCACCGGCTCTCCGGCCAAACCGATTACGAGGAAGAGCGCCTAGGAAGCCGCAGAGAAGAAGGCCGCCGAGGAGAAGGCCAAGAAAGCCACCGAGAAGAAGAAAACCGAGAAGCCAGTCACCGAAAAGCCAACAGCCAAGAAGGAAGTTTCTAAGAAGCGGGCTGCCGAGATGCCGCCGCCAACATCAACTGTCCAGTCCAGTCAACTGGCTATCCGCGAGCCTGACGCGGCTGCTGTCGCTGCTGCTGCATCCACTGTCTCAGATCAGCCCTGCTACCCTCCTTACATGGTGAAGGTTAGCCAGCAGCACCAGGTCGGCCTCACCACCAAGGAACATAAACTTGCTCTTCAGAAAGGGAAGAAGGCCGTGGCAGTGGACTCCAGACCCCCAGCTCCAAATCAAGACAAATCCCTCTCCATTTCTTCACGTGGGGTCAGGACCAGGCAGTAACGTCCCAGGGCCTTGAGCAAGTACTGGATCTGGTCGGCTTCATCGATGCCAAGTGGGACAGCAAGGTTCTTGGCAATACGAACTGGAACAACACGGATTTGGGCGAGATAGACCATATGCGTGTCGACTGGAACAAGGTAGACCTGGGTTACAAACCCATGACTGTCTCATCCAGGTCTGCTACGCTTGCCGCCAAGATGTTTGTCCACCGCAAGAACGCTGAAGACCTTGAGCAATCCTACGCGGTAAGCTCCTACTCATCCTCTCCGAGTTGCATTTTCACTTCTCTTCTACTCGTCTTCTTTTCCTTATCCATCACCCAGTCCCCGAGATTCTGGCCGAGTAGGCGGATACTCTCTCGAGTAGTCGCCTTCTCGGGTTGAATCTCTACTACCTTGCCTGATTCTTTTTTCTTTTGCTTCTCAGAATAGCGTACTGAAGCGGACCGACTTGCATCGTCGGCTACTCTGGAACCATGCTGTTGCCAGGAGGCGCATTGCCGCCTTGGAAAAAGAGAAGATAGCCGCCGAGGAGGCTGATAAAGAAGTGATGAATAGCACCCTGAGGCTTTCTAAAGTTGAAGGTACGCTTTTAGCTACGCGGTTCTTGCGTTTGGTGTTTACGCCCGCTTCTGCTTTTTGCGCTAACCAATTTTACTCTGCAGGGAAGTTGAAGGCCCTGTCCGACGAGCACGAGAACTGCCGTGCCTTCGTCGAGAATGGCCAGGCCACCATCAAGAGATTGGAAGGTGCGTTGCCGTCTTCTCGGCTTGTCTCTGTATTCCTTTCTTCGCTACTCTGTTGATCGTGCTTTGCTTTTCTCAGAAGATCATAAAAAATTTGTCGAGGAACATCAAGACTGCCTCAAGCCTGCTGAGGTGAAGCAGCAACTGTCTAGCCAGGCTGTCGAGCTGATAAAAGAGCATACTACCGAGGTGGAAACTCTCCAGACCCAGTTGCAGACTGCGCTCGAAGACGCCCTAGACTTAGCAGCCGAGAAGGATGAGCTGCTTGCCGAGAAGCAGAGGAACGAAGCGACAGCCAAGGCCAGGGAGAGAACCCTCGAACAGGAGTGCGAGGTGCTGAAGAAGAGCAATGCTGGCCTCTTCACTCAGCTAGAGGAGCTCCGTTTGATTGAGGAGAAGCATCTAGCCAACGAGGAAACTTGGAAGAATCTGCTGCAAGGGCTGCGCTACGACTTGAACAGTAAGTGCTCCCTTTTCTCTGCTTCTCTGCTACTCGGCTGCACCTTTCTTCTCGGTTTCTCGTTTCTGATCTTCTCTCATAGCTTTTGTAGAAGTTTTCCCTGATATCGTGTCTTCTTGCGTGCCTGCCCTGGCCAAGGCCCGAGCAGCACGCGCTGAGAAGGGCGAGCCCATGGACACCCGAGCAGAAATTGAAGAGAGCATCCTGGTCATGCAAGGGCAATTCCAGCGCCTAGCCGGCGTGGGCACCGATCTGGTGCGCGTTGGCTTCCAGCTCCACGAACTCTTCTGGCCCCAGGACGACGCGCCAACGACCATCCGCGGGCTTGCCCTGAAGCTGCACGGCGTGAAGGCCGAACGGAAGAAGTGGCGCGCCTCGGGAGCTCGAGCAGGTGCGGACATGATGCTGCTCTTCATCACCACTTGGTACGAAAACCTCAATATGCAGATTATCCGCGAGATGCGCCGAGACTCCAGGTGGGAGACGAACCCCGACTGCGTTGCTATCCGCAAGCTGGTTGCGCACGAGGTTGCCCAATATGCTGACACAGCGACCTTCATCGACGGCCTTACTGAGCCCGACACCGAGATGGAGGACGAGGAGGAAGGCGAAGATGAGGAGACAGACTTGGATGATTTGGACTTGAGCTGCTTCGATTCTCCTGGTGTCAAGGCCGGGAAGGGGAAAGCTGCGGTCATTGCGGGTAGCGACGAGGAGGAGGAGGGCGAGAAGATGTACATCGACACCGCCGCGCTCGAGTTCGACACCTCGTCAGGAGCTGCCCTCGACGACACCGTCAACCTTCGCACCCAAACCACCGGCTCCACTTCCGCGACAACGCCTGTCTCAGTGGCCACGGCCACTTCAGACCAGGTAGCCACCGAGCCCGACGCCGAGGACGAAGCAGCGAAGCTTGTTGATGCCAGCGCAGAGGCGGACACGACCAATGCCAGCGCCGAGGGCGAAGCCACGAAGACTGTCGACGCCAGCCCGGAAGCGGACACAACCAATGCCACTACTGAAGATGAAACAACCAAGGCCAGCACCGAGAACACCATGTCGACCTGAGTTTATCCTGCAGCTTATTCCTTAAACACTTATCAGATCCCCGGGATGCCGGGTGCAAATGTATCAGACTATTTATGCCGTTTGCTACTCATTTTTATTCACACTTGTTGCTTTCAACTTAATCATTTTGTTCAGCCTTGGCTTGATGCCGGGTTGCGTTATCATGCGAGTCCCCGAGTTGCATTTCTTATTCACTCTCTCTTTTCGTCTCAGCTCTACCCGCAACTTGTTGCTTTTTTGGTATTCGAGTCACAAGAGTTAAAGAGCAGAGCTGCAAATACTTAGCCGCTTAGAAACAATCATAGTAACGCAGCCCACCACTTAGCCGAAAAGATAAGACAAAGAACAGTAGTAAAAGCACCCTACTCGGTTCCTGCACTCTTCCTTTCCTTAGTAATTTTTCTTGTGCTCATGGACCTTTTGCTTGTTCTCTTGCTTGCCATGAAGCCGGGTTTCGGACAGCAGCAAAGTCGAAGAGTTGGCATGTAGGTTTAAACACAGTACTCAATGTACCTTTGAATTTTGAAGTAGAGCAACCAAATAGGAAAAAGGTAAAGCCGAGTAGAAACACTTAGAGCAATTTTGGACGAGGGCAGTCCCCGAGTTCAATTTCAGATTGCAGAATAGAATTTCAACTCGGATAAGAGGGTACATACACATCTTTGCTCACGAATGAAAACGACAGAGTAGAGCTACATTCCAAGGGCGCTTGGTTTCCTCTCCAGCTTTATCTGCCCTGTTCGCCTGTGGTGGGCGTGCATCTACAAGATAGTATGCATCGTTGTGCAGCGCTTTGCTCACAATGAAGGGCCCTTCCCATGGAGGAGACAACTTGTGCATCCTGGCTGTGCGCTGCACAAGCCTAAGGACCATGTCTCCTTCTCGGAAAACCCTTGGGTTCACCTTTCGGCTATGATAACGCCGCAGGTTTTGCTGGTAGATAGCCGAACGTGACAGAGTCAGCTCTCTTGCTTCTTCAAGCAGGTCAACGACGTCTTCTCGAGCTTCTCTCGCCTCCACCTCAGTGTAGAGGGTTACTCGGGGGGAGTCATGCTCTAGGTCTATTGGCAACACGGCCTCAGCCCCGTACACCAAGAAGAATGGCGTGTAGCCGGTTGACCGGTTAGGGGTAGTCCGTAGACTCCACAACACCGCTGGCAACTCGTCTAGCCAACACCCAGGTGTTTTCAGCAGTGGCTCAATCAGCCTTGGCTTTATGCCTGCCAGTACCATGCCGTTTGCTCTTTCCACTTGTCCATTGGAGGCTGGATGCGCAACAGACGCAACATCTAGTCGGATGTGCTTATCTCTGCAGAACCGCACCATTGCTCCCTCTGCGAAGTTTGTGCCGTTGTCGGTGATGATGCTGTGCGGGTAGCCATATCTCAGGATCACATCCTTCAAGAATTTCACAGCTGTGGCCCCATCGCACTTCCGAATAGGCTTCACTTCAATCCACTTGGTGAATTTGTCCACCATGACCAGGATGTGAGTCATGTTGCCTCTAGCCGGCTGGAAGGGTCCGACCATATCCAAACACCAAACAGCAAACTGCCATGTAATAGGAATTGTCTTCAGCTCGGAAGCAGGCATGTGAATCTTGCTTGCAAACATCTGACAGCCATTGCACTTCCTCACGATGTCCTCAGCTTGCTGCAGAGCTATGAGCCAGTAGAAGCCATGCCGAAAAGCTTTCTTGACCAATGCCCGAGAAGAGGCGTGGTGCCCGCACTCTCCTTGGTGTATCTCTACCAGAATCTCTTCTCCTTCTTCTGGTTCCACGCAGCGTTGCAGCACGCCGGTGGCACTCCTCTTGTGCAGAACATCTCGGAATATAGTGTAGCCCTTGGATCTTCTCTGAATCTGTCTTGCGGCCACCTCATCTTCTGGCAGAGTACCGTCCCTTAGAAAGGATAATATGGGCATGGCCCAACTCGGTGCCTCCCGTGTGGGAAACACTTGTTCGTCCACTTCCATTGGGACAGGTACCTCTGGTTGCTCTTTAGGGTTGGGAGCACTTCTCTGGAGCCCTGATCGATTGGCAAGGACTTACTCAATGAATGCGACAGTCCCCGGGTTAAGGACAGCAGTCCCCGAGTGAGGAGTGGCAGTCCCCGAGTAAGGAGTGGCAGTCCCCGAGTAGGGAATGGCAGTCCCCGAGTAAGGAGTGGCAGTCCCCGAGTAGGGAATGGCAGTCCCCGAGTAGAGGACGGCAGTCCCCGAGTCGGGAGTGGCAGTCCCCGAGTAGAGGACGGCAGTCCCCGAGTCGGGAGTGGCAGTCCCCGAGTTTCCTGCAGCATTCTCCCAGTCAATCTCCATGGGATCAGATTCCTCACTTGGCAGAGAAGGAACAAATATGGACTCCGAGTTGGGAGAGGGCTTAATGGATGGCTTCCTTAAGTGCTCCAAGGCAACTCCCGCCGGGATGGATTGCCGAGAAGATCCCAACTTGGACAGCTCATCTGCCGCTTTGTTCTCTGCTCGGTGAATGTGCTGGAACTCGCAGCCTTCGAAGAATCCAGTCATGGACTGTACCAGGAATCGATAGGATGCCATGTTGGCATCTAGAGCATCCCAAGTGCCAGAGACTTGCTGCACCACCAGATCTGAATCGCCATAGCATATAATGCGCTGCACGCCAACCTCCTTGGCTACCCGCAAGCCATGCACCACTGCCTCGTACTCTGCTACGTTGTTGGACGCCTTGAAATGAATCTGCAGCACATACTTAAGTTGGTCTTGCTTGGGTGACGTCAGCACTACGCCAGCACCAAGGCCTTCCTTCACCTTCGAGCCATCAAAGTGCATCTTCCAGTAATTAGAAACTGGAGCAGGAGGTTCATACTGCACCTCGGCCCAATCCACCAGGAATTCCGCCAGAATCTGAGACTTGATAGCTTCTCTTCTCGCATACGCGGGCGCATACGCTGCCAGCTCGATTGCCCACTTGGCTACTCTGCCACTCGCCTCCTTGTTGCCCATGATATCCGAGATGGGAGCAGAGCTCACAACCGTGATAGGATGCTCTTGGAAGTAATGCTTTAGCTTCTTGGCGCCCAGGTACACGCCGTAGGTCATCTTCTGGTAGTGCGGGTAGTTTTGCTTGGAGCTGGACAGCACTTCACTGAGATAGTACACTGGGCGCTGCACACTCTTGCCTTCTTCTTCTCGTTCCACCACAATCACCACACTGACTACTCGGTTAGTCGCAGCAATGTACAGCAGCATTGGCTCCTTGGGTAGCGGACTAGCCAAGATGGGAGCGCTAGCCAGCATTGCTTTCAGCTCGTTGAATGCCACATCCGCTTGCGGAGTCCAGACAAACTTGTCACTTTTCTTCATCAGCTGGTACAGAGGCAGGGCCTTCTCGCCCATTCGGCCCAGAAAACGGCTCAGAGATGCCAAGCAACCAGTGAACTTCTGTACATCCTTTAGGGATCTCGGCAAATACATGCTCTCAATAGCTTTTATCTTTGAAGGATTGGCTTCAATGCCCCGACTAGACACCAGGAAGCCGAGTAGCTTGCCAGCCGGGACACCAAAGGTGCATTTACTCGGATTCAGCTTCATTTTGTACTTGCGTAGGTTAGCAAAGGTTTCCTCCAGGTCGGCAAGCAGAGTATGTGTTTTATTCGTTTTGATGACAATGTCATCTACGTACACCTGCACATTCTTGCCGAGCTGGTCGTGCAAGCATTTCTGCATGCATCTCTGATAGGTTGCACCCGCATTCCTCAAGCCAAAACACATGACACGATAGCAATAAGCCCCACACGGGGTAATGAAAGCAGTCTTTATTTGATCAGCAGGATTGAGTGCAATCTGGTGGAAACCAGAGTAGGCATCTATGAAAGACAGCAGTTCACAACCAGCAGTGGAATCGATCACCTGATCGATGCGAGGTAGCGGGAAGGGATCCTTGGGGCATGCCTTGTTCAAGTCGGTGTAGTCGACACACATGCGCCATGCAGTGGCAGCCTTGGGATCCTCCTTCTTCTTCTCGACCATGACCGGGTTGGCTAGCCAATCCGGATGCAGCACCTCCATGATGAAGTTGCTTATCAGCAGCTTGGTGATCTGGTCACCAATGGCCTTCCTTCTCTCATCTCCGAAGCGGCGCATAGCCTGCTTCACTGGCTTGGCGTCAGGACGCACATGTAATGAGTGCTCAACCAACTCCCTCGGGACTCCTGGTAGATCTTCATTGGACCAGGCGAATACATCCCGATTCTCACGGAGGAAGTGGATGAGCTCGCTTTCCTATTTCTCCGCCAACCCGGAGCTAATGATGGCTACGCGGTCGGGGAACTCGGGGTCGACCTGGACCTTCTTGGTTTCCTGAGATGCCTGGAACGCGGTCCCGTGTTGGGTACTCGGCACGCCTTGCGCGCCAGCTTGCGCGGATTGCGCCATGGCCACCACCTCATACATCTTCTTCTTCTCGGCAGCAATCACCATCGACTCCGCCAACTGGGAACCAGCAGAGGCACACTCCATGGACTTCTTGTAATCACTAGAGATAGTAATTATGCCATTGGGACCAGGGATCTTCATCTTCAGATATGCAACATGAGTGGAGGCCATGAACTTGCTCAGAGCGGGCCTGCCGAGTAGAGCATGGTAAGGGCTCTGATGATCAACCACTTCGAACTGCAGGCGCTCTGTGCGGCAGTTCTCCCTGATGCCGAATAGCACATCTATCCACACTCGGCCAATCGGGTTGCACGAGATCCCGGGCACAATGCCATGGAAAGTGGTCTTGCTGGGCAGCAGCATGTTCTTGGCCAGGCCAAGCTTCTCGAGTGTGTCTTTGTACACGATGTTGATGCTGCTGCCGTTGTCGATTAGCACCTTGCTGAACCTCACATTCTTCTCGGGACCCAGGAAGGTAGGATCCAACACCAAGGCGTAGCTACCCGGATTGGGCATCACCTTGGGATGATCTACTCGAGACCACCTGATCTCTTGGTCACACCAGTACATGTAGTGAGGGACAGCAGGAATCACTGCATTGACCTCCATAGCACGCCTGTGCTGTGATTGCTTGTCGACTGGCTCATAGGTGAAGATCATGTAGCTCTCATGGTGCTCTTGGTACTGGTTGGAGCCTCCGCCCCCATTGTTGCCGTTGTTGTTGTTGCCCTGGTAGTTGTTGTTGCCTCTGTTGTTGTTGCGGTTGTAGTTGTTGTTGTTGTTGTTGTTGTTGCGGTAGCTCTCATTGTTGAAGTGACGGTTGGCTCCTAAAGCCACTTGGTTCACATTTTCTCTTCTCGGGAACACTGGCGGCCGAGCTGCGGGTGCACGAGTAGGCTGCACATTGTCATTGGCCGCTGGCAGAGGAGGAGGAGGGGGCAAGCCATCATTCTTGATCACATCCCACCACTCGCACTGCCGAGTAGTGTGGTTAGCAGGCCTTGAGGGGTGGTGAGTGTGAAAACTGCATGGGCCATCCTTCATGTCGTCAAAGACGAACTTCCTCGGCTGCTCGGAGTTGCCGCTACCCGACTGAGGAGCACGGAATGGTTGGTTCTGGTTCTGCCCGTAGGCTCCATCAGGTTTCTGCCTTTGGCTACCCCCAGCTCCAACAGCCACTGCGTTCACCTCTTCAGGGTCATACCGAGTATCTATTCGGTCACCCCTGCGCTTGTTGCGGAACTCGTTGCCCTTGCTGTTGCTGAAGTTTCTTCTCGGCTCAGAGGAGTCCATCAGGGGCTGAGTAGGATCACCGAGTGCGTACTGATCCGCAATCTTGATGGTCTCCGCCAGAGTGTTCGGCATCTCCCTCTGCAACCTCTGCCACAACATGCTGCCATGCCTGCATCCCTGCGCAAACCAAGTGATGGTCTGGGCCTCGTTCACACCTTCACAGGTGTTCCTCAACGTGCTCCACCGAGTAAGGTACTCGCGGTCCGTCTCATCTTCTCGCTGCCTGCAAGCGGACAGCTGCTGTGGCCTATTCGGCCTCTTGTACGTGCTTGTGAAGTTGCTGATGAAGGCGTCCGAGAAGTCCAGCCAGCAATTGATGCTGTTCTTGGGCAAGTTGTTGAGCCAAGTGCGGGCTGGACCTTCTAGCATCTGCGGGACGTAGCGCACCGCCCATCTCCTGTTGCCGTTCGCGATATGAACCGCAGTGACATAGTCGTTGAGCCAATCTTCCGGCTTGGTGCTGCCGTTGTAGCTCTTGGTGCCCCTTGCGAGCTGGAAGTTCTTCACGGACGGCTCGTTCATGATGCGCGGGCCAAAGCACTCGGGGCCAGGAGGACCCGTGTTCTCCAGTCGGGCTGACAAGTTGATTCGGTCCAGCTGATGCCTTGTGTCTCCCGGCGCCAACACGCGCTCGCCAACACGGTCCAGAATGTCATAGCCAGCCATCTCCATGGCCGAGTAGCCGTCATCATATCTGTCCACCTGCATCGCTGCAGGCTGCTCCACCGGGTTGGTGACTGGCGCCACTGCGCGCGGCTGCTGCCTCTGCCAAGTAGGCTGAGCAGCGGGACGCTGAGAAGGACCTGGGCGCGCTCCGCCTCGGGCCTGGCTTTGATCTTGATGGGCTTGGGAGCCTGCTCTTGCAGCGTTGTGCTCCTGCCCGGGCTGCTGCGGCACAGCGAGCTGTTTCGCGGCAGCAGCCGGGTCGTACACCTGCATTTGCCTATCTCTGGCGGAACGTCCGCTGCGGCTCTTCTCGCGGCTGGGGTGCGGAGATGAGGCCTGATCGTTAGATCTAGCCGCGTGCGAGTGCACCACCTGCGAAGCTCCAGCACCCGGGTTGGCTTTCCGGAACTCCTCATTCTGCCTAGTAGCCTCTAACACCAACTCGTTGAGCCTCTCTTGCTGCCTAACGCGCGCGTCGCCGTCGAGACGAGGCAACTCGGCGGCTACAGCCTCAGCAGCTCTAAGTGTCTTGGCGGGCGTGCTGTATCTAGGCCTAGTGGAGGTGTTTGCGGTGGCGGACTGAGCGGGAACCTCTACAACTGTCGCCATCTCGGCACCAAGGTTGCGCCGCGTGGCGCCTACCCTGCTAGCTCTCCTAGTGACTGGCGTGAAGCCGTGAGCCTTGTTGTACTCAAGATGATCTAAGCTAAGCTCTAGCCTGATCTTGTCCAACTCCGCCTGCTCGGCGAGCAGCTCCTGGCGTTGCCGCTCGAGCTGCTCCTTCATGCTCAGGAGCTCGAGGTCGTGGTGGTGTCACGGCAGATGCCATAGGATGGCTAAAGATGTGGGGACGAAGGACGCTGGAGGTGCTCGGGGAGGGATCACGCGACGTGTAGACGCGTGAGGTGAAGATCCAACACTGCAAACAACACGATCTACCCAGGTTCAGGGCCCTCGTGAGGAGGTAAAACCCCTACTCCTGCCTTTCTGTATGTATTCTGGTGTCTCACCGAGTAGCCACAGTACAAAAGTTCTTGCTACCGAGTAGCCACTCTTCTCTCTCCGGGTAGGATTAGGTCAAGAATATCTACGTGTGTAGCATTGTTCCTCGCGCAGGAGGCGGCTGGGCACCTTATATACCCGGTGCCCTGCCGGATACAGCCAAATACAACAAGTGTCGACATTGTGTGCACATCGTCCTTCTTCCGAGTTCCTGCTGACAACTTTGGCTTCTAAGCTTGTCCTGATGCAGAAAGTCGTTGGGCAAAACCAAGTAACCAGTCTGTTATCACTGTGCGAACACAGAGTAGGTCCCCCCTATCCTGCGACGCCCTGCTGACAGACTGTCGCTGTCAGGCACGCCGGCCCCAGATGAACAGTGCTGTGAACAGTGCCAAGTACGGACCCGGGATACGCGGGATCCTGTGTCAGAACGGCTCCTTTGACTTCTGGCCCGAGTAGGTTCCCGCCAGTTTTACTCGGGCCAACTCTTCTACTCAAACATATATAACTTGCTTGATATCTCCTTCTGGTCATCTTTTTGTGAGACCGTGTAGCAGTCGACCGGGTAGCAAGTACCGGGTAGGCGGCTACTCGACCAAACCTCTATTCTGATTATTGCCTTTACCACTCTCCTTTACCCTACTCGGGGGTAACCCCCCGACAATTGGGGAAGAGGTACCAAGTCTCTGATTGAAAGCTGTTCTTAGAATTCCAGCTTTCTCAATATGATCCATAACCAATGTACCATCCCCTCTGTCTAGGGAAGCAATCAAATTATGTCTATAGAGAATTGATGCCATGGAATGAAATTTTTTGGTGTTTTCACCGCCAAACTTAGCCCATCGAGTGGTACACCATTTTTTCCAATATTCAAGCTTACAATCAAGAAGGAATTTGAGTTTTCGCTTAACTATGTCCCGAAAGTTCCATTCAGTAATGTGTAATGAACGCTGTTCTTCAAGCTCATCAAAATGAAGAATAGTTTTATTGCAATTTTCAATGTGAAAAGATATCATCGAAATACTAGTTGACCAGTTCCGGAGGGCTTTGCGTAGGAGTTTAAATTTACCCAAGATGGAGCGGGCACAGTCCCCTGGGCAGTGTATATTCCAGATGCGTTGCACCAGGTCCATAAAACCTGGAAGCTTAACCCAGTGATTTTCAAACCGAAAAACCACTCCTCTAGGTATATCAGTGCCAATTGAGACGACGCACGGCGAGTGGTCAGAAGCAGGACGAGACAACGTGCGACAGTAGAGTTAGGATATTTGATCGTCCAAGCATAAGAGGTGAAGAACCAGTCGAGCTGAATTAAAAGGGGTTCAGCTTGCATATTACTCCAGGTATAGCAGGGATCCTTGATGGGGAGCTCGATTAGGCCTAAGTGGCCAATGATCTCGTTAAACGTAGCCATATCTACAGTGTTAGCACCCGGTCGATTACGGCTGTCAGAATAGCGATAAAAGTTGAAGTCACCGAGAATGATCCAATGGGCATCGGAAGGAATATCTAAATGGAATAGCCAGGCCACAAAGTTCTCTCGCGCAATTCCTTCGCAGGGCCCATATACGTTAACTAAAATGAAGGATTCAAGCGTAGCGGAAGAGGTGAAGTGCATCACAAGCGCAAACGATTCTTCAAGCAGGACATGTGCACTGAATTTTTGGCTAGGCCAAATTACAATAAGTCCCCCAGAAGAACCGTCCGAGGGGACAAAAGCAAAACGATCAAAACGTCTAGGTGCAAATAACTTGATAAAAGCTAGATCGAAACTATCGCGCTTTGTTTCTTGAAAACATAAAATAGAGGCGTTGCTTTCTGTCGCCTTATCACGTATAAGCGGCCATTTTTCCACACCGTTAAGGCCACGAATGTTCCAACATAAAATATGCCACATAAGGTTTGATAACTTAGGTTTAATAATACGATTCAACATGACACAAGCTAGAGATAAAAACTAGTGATAGATAGGGCAACCAGTCCTTCAGGTAGGTGGCAAGTTCAGATAGGCTTGGCCTGATGGAGCTTTGCTACAGTGAGCTCCTCAGGATCAATATTGCATTCTTCAACACCTATGCGCTGCATCTCTGTCAGAAGAGTGACAGGGGGATCGATGGGAGGGATTCAAACTTATACCCCTCATTGTTGCTTCTAGTAGACCGGCACACAGTGGCCACATGGATGGGAGTAGGGGCCCGACGAGGACGACCACGTCCAGAGCACGTTGGTGAGGGTATAGCAACCATGTCAAGGTCCAGTGCAGACTGAGTGTTGTTGTCAGAAGGCAGAGCAGGAGCCAGGGCCGATAGCCCAGCACACGCATCCATCACGCAAGCAAGTGAATCCTTGGCAGTTTCCAGATTCAAGTACAGTGCAGCATCAATCCATATGGGGAAGTCAACAGCAAAACGAGTAGCATAAATAGGATCCATCAGATGAAGAGAAGCATCCTCTAAGGCCCAGTTCATCGCAGAGAAGAAGTTCAGTATATCACCTGGGTTTGGGAGGGCACTAGTGGAACCATAGGAGTCCAATATGCGACGACAGTGATTCTTGATAAGCATCCAGCCAAGAAAATGAATAAAGGAAGGCCATATTGGTATATTTAGGATAAATTCAGTATCCGTCCCCAAAGCGGAAACAACAGTAGTGTTGATCACAGAGAGATCTGTAGACACGAGATCCATAGCATCATCAGATTCAGCAACATAGGCATTCCAGAGCTCGAGGCCATCTTCAATATCAGTTTCAGTAGAAGGAATTCCGTCCATCATTGATGGCCCATCATAGCCAGTGAACCTGCGAAAGTTGATGCCTCTGAACTCAATGATCACCGGGGATGGTGAGCGAGAAGCTGGCCAAGCGCGCCACCCATTGGCCAATATAGCATCAGGAACTGGTCCAGGATGCTCCCAGTGATTGATCACAGCGTGGGGAGCATCGGAGGGAGCAGATCCTTCTTGAGGCTGCTGGGCATTCATCTGAAGCCAATTTTGCACCGCCAGCTGGTTCTGCATATCGAAAGAAAGACCAGGCATAATCAGAGGATGTGGCGTGGCATTATTCAGAGGGAGAGGATCCTCCGTAGAGAACAAGGCAGTGTTCGAATGACGCCCGTTAAGCACATAAACGGGAACAGACAATGATCGCCCCACCCCACCAAGAGAGCCAGTACGCTTAATCACCAAACTGTAAGGGATTGCAGCCAAGTCGTTGATCCAAGCTTTTACCAACACACGGGCATGACAGGTACCAGGGCGGTGCCACAAAATTAATTTCCCAAAACACGAGACCGCCTTATTGATATAGTGCTCAGTTTGGTAATCTAGCGGAAACCCCAAAAACATAATCCATGCTTCAAATTCAAAAGCAGCAAAGCGCATGTTAACTCCTTCATCGTGACGAACAATGCTAAACGTAGAATCTTCGTCAAGCGCATGGGGACTATCACGAACTAATTGGTCGCGGATGACAGGAGAATCAAAAGCAATCAATCCTGCTCCCCATGGATAGGTCTCAGAATGCAGGAGCTGTAAATCAAAATCAACAGTAAGGATACGAACTATCTCCTCAAGAACTGACTGCTTACGGTGCTCAGGTACAGGAGGATTGACATTTACCAGGGAGAAAGTCTCATGGGAGAGGGGAGTGTTGTCCATGACAACCATGTTCCTCTGCAGGCGACCGTCGACATCATCTTCCTCCTCCATAGGCCCCGGCATGAACCCAAAGGGGTTGGCGGGGAAGTTCGCCATGGCACTAGCGGAGAGGGCGAGGCCGGTGCAGAGCAGAGAGAAAGGGGATTGGCACGGGTTGGAGGAGAGAGGCGGGGTGGACGAAGGAATAAAAGCCAGAAGGGAGGAATTCGAGGTGAGGCGGCCCCTAAAACAGGCAGGTGTCAACTCTAGAAGGGAGGGCAAGGGAAACGAATCGGCGCCTATGCAAATCGGGTAGGGGATCAAGACCATCTCTAGCGGGATCCGTGGGATTTTTCCGCGAGTCTGTGAAAGGCCCACTAGACAGTGGGCGTTAGGAATCCGCGAAGTAATGGGAATCGTGGCAAGAGTGGACTTTTTTAATTTTTCTCTCCAAACCATAGGGTGCTTAGAAAAGGAACGAATCCCATTATTTTTTCGGACCCAGATTTTCCTCCTTGAGCACGATGAATCAAAATGACCAGTGGCCTGACATAAATTGCAGAAAATCTTCGGACATTCCTTAACTTGATGATCTGATTGGTGACAATAAGAGCACCATCTATTAAGGGTGCATTGACGTGCAATATGACCCCAGCCAAAACAGGACAAGCATTTGAATTTATTTTTGCAATTGCGCCTAAAATGACCAAGTTCCAGGCATTTGTAGCAACAACTAAGAGGCCCAGTAAGAGTAACATCGTGCAGAGGCCCAATGCCATCCGGCTCTATGGGCTCAGTAGGAGGGGGTACCTCACAATCTACACAGGTAAAGCCCAGAATTTGACAATTAGGACAGACCCCAGGACATTGCATGGTCAGATGACTAGACAGCGAGCAGATGGCGCATCGGCCCAATAATTCAAAGCATTTTTCCCGTGTAGGCAAATAAGGAAGGTGAAGAATGTCCTTAATTTCGGTTAGTCATGGTATGTGATTGTTGGCAGGCACCCGAGGATTCGGTTAGCCATGGTTTGTGAAAGATGGATGGGAGGAGTCTCAAACTTTTAATACATCTGTTTAATAAAATAAAAGCTCTAGCACATGAGTAATCCCTGCTTCCCTCCGTGAAGGGCCTTTCTTTTACTTTTATGTTGAGTCTCCATCTTCTAACTTTATGCAGAGTTGAGAGAGCATTTTTGCCATTCTGAGTTGTATGTGCATTTGTCCCATAAGCATCAATAATTACTTCATGATGTGATATTATTTGTTCCTAAATTATTTGTTCTAGTATTCCTCTTGGACTTTGAAAGTGTCCTGGCATTTATGTTTTGCCCCACTCTTAAGGACTATCAAAATATCACTTTGCCATGCTTTATCTATACCTGAAACAAACGTCTACCTTTATTTGCATTATTATTCATGATCCTTTATTTGAGTTACTCTTCGTGATGCAAAGTAATTGCTATACTTTGTTATTAAAGTTTTATTTATCATGCATGTGTTTAAAGTTTTATGATCTCGGCGTGCTGATCAAGTTTATCTTACTAGCATGTCACCTCAGAAATTATTGTTTTATCGTTTACGTACTCGAGTACGAGTAGGAACTAAGCTTGGGGATGCTTGATACGTCATAAACGTATCCCTAATTTTTGATGCTCCATGATTAGGGCTGGAATTCGAGCCGAGCCGAGTCAGCTCGGCTCGACTCGCTCAAGCTCGGTCAACGGACGAGTCGAGCTCGGCTCGACTCGTTCAACAAACGAGTTCAAAATCAAAAATCGGCTCGGCTCGGTGAACTCGCGAGTAGCTCGCGAGCTACTCGTTTAACTTTTTTTATTTCGTAAAACTATAAAATTCAATATTATATATTGTATACATAATTATTTTTCATTATTTGGGGCATGTATAATAAAGTCATCACAATAATCGATGAAAATATGTCACCATCAAATAATTTGTAGTAAATAAACTACAATAATAAGTAAAACAATGTTCACATAGATAAGAATATCATTAGAAACTCTTTTTACCGAGTTAAACGAGCTAAACGAGTACTCATGAACTCGGCTCGTTTAGCTTGAACTCGTTTACTGTCAAAAATGAAAACTCGACTCGGCTCGTTAGACAACGAGTTCGAGCCGAGCCGAGTCGAGTTGCGAGCTACTCGTTTAACTCGTGAGTTTCGAGTTTTAATTCCAGCCCTATCCATGATGATATTATGCCAATTGCTACATGTTTTCTCCCTTCTTTATGTCATTTTTATCGATTTTCTGGACTAACCTATTAACAAGATGCCACAGAGCCAGTTCCCTGTTTTCTGCTGTTTTTAGTTTCAGAAAAGTTGTTCTGGAAATATTCTCGGAATTGGAAAGTTCGAAGCCCGGAAGTCCTATTTTCCCCGGAAGCATCCAGAAGACCGAAGAGGAGTCGAAGAGAGGCAACAGGGGGCCACACCATAGGGTGGCGCCCCCCCTTGGCCGCGCCAGCTATGGGTGTGGGGCCCCCTGGCCTCCACCACCTTTGCCCTTTCGCCTATTTAAGCCCACCGGATGGAAAACCCTAAGCACCTGATCAAAATCCCCGAAAAAGTTCCGCAGCTGCCGTCACCGTCAACCCCCAGATCAGGGGGGTTCTGAAGCTGTTTCCGGCACCCTGCTGGAGAGGAGATCATCACCGGAGGCTTCTACATCACCATGCCTGCCTCTGGAGTGATGCGTGAGTAGTTCATCCTTGGACTACGGGTTCTTAGCTGTAGTTAGATGGTTGTCTTCTCCTCATATGCCTCCATGTTTAGATCTCGTGAGCTGCCTATCATGATCGAGATTGATCTTATGTAATTCTTTATGCTGTGTTGGCTGGGATCCGATGAATATTGACCTTATGCCAAGTTGATTATAGTCTTTATTGCATATGTTATTTGTGATCTTGCATGATTTCTGTTGCTAGTGGTTATTCTGGCCAAGTAGTTGCTAGTGACTCCAAGGGGGAGTATTTATGCTTGATAGTGGGTTCATGCCTCCTTGCTGCCTTGCTCGAGTGACATAAATGTGAAGGGGGAGGATGTGCTGTTGTCATTAGGGAGAAAACAGCTGTGAGAGTGCCCGCGTGCATAATCATTGCTTATATTGCACACTTTGTTTAATGCAATTATCTGTTGCTTGCAACTTAATACCTAAGGGGGTTCGGATGATAACCTGAGGGTGGATTATTAGGCATAGATGCAGATGGATGTCGGTCTATGTATCTTGTTGTAATGCCCGCACTAAATATCACAGTAATCTTCATGTTATATTGTGCACTACGATGCAACCTCTATTTGTCAATTGCCCAGCTGTAATTTGTTCACCCAACATGCTATATTTTATGGAGAGACACCACTAGTGAACCTATGAACCTCTGTCCATTGTTCCACACTGTTAAACAAACCACAACAATTTCCTGCTTTCTTTACTTACTGCAAGCATACACTATTTTTCCACACTATGCGTCTAATCTTTGTTTTCAGCAAGACCGGTGAGATTGACAACCTCACTGTACCGTTGGGGCAAAGTATTTTGGTTGTGTTGTGTGCAGGTTCCACGTTGTTGCTGACACCGGTGAAGCGCAAGCACCACCGTTAGTGGCATCAACCTTCTGAAGGTCCTCCTTCTCCTACTAGATTGATAACCTTGGTTCTTAACTAAGGGGAAATCTCCTACCGCTGTGCTCATCACACCCTCCTCTTGGGGTATCCCAACGAGTGCAAGATCTGCACCATCATCAACACAACAATATACTTATCCTTTGTTGTAGTACCCGTCATAATACTTTAATTTTGAAACTCATTCAAATCCAGCATGGAACTTTCTTCCAGCCTGTTGTGCTACCCTTCATCACATATTTTAATTGAGATACAATTATTTGAATAGACGACAAGACTATTAGTGTAACATATTACAAAAAATATTTTGTCATTCCTATATAGGAAAATATATCCTTAGCATTTCTAGAAAATGGCATAAGGATCTCTCCCACTGTTGTCTAATCATCATATGAATTATCCTGCTATAACATTCTATAACACATGACTCATCTGGTTGTGTACATAGCAGGGAACACATGACTTAGAAATCTTAATTTCAATTATGCTCATCATGTGTCAAAACACTTGAATCTTGCTTAGTTCTTTTCCATGTGGCAAGAAATCCTTCTTGTCATTTCGATATTGACTTACTTCAATATTTCATCTATGTAATTTGGCTCAACCATATCATGCGCTTCAATCCATCTCTTATAGATATCAATGCCCAATATCTCCTAAGCCTTTCATCAATATGAAAATCTTAACCGTGTTAATTTAAAATACATATTTTCCAATCAACTATATGTCATCTACATAAATCATTGAAAATATGTCTTAGCGCTCCCACTTAATTTCTTGTAACTCTACAAGCATCTTTATCATTCATGATGGAATCAAACTCTTTTGATAACTTCATTAAGGTAAAGATTCCAACTTCGTTGTGCTCACTTCAACCATTGAAGTTTTCATACCTTTCTGGCAACCTTTTGAATTTTACAAAACTCTCAGTCTATGTCAAGTACACATCCTCGATCCAACTTCCTAGAGAGGAGAGTTGGTTTTGTTATTCAACTGCCATATCATAATATGTAACCTTTGCTAGAACTATCCGCAAGGACTAAAGCATCACTACGGAATTTCAAAATCTTGCAGTAGTAAACTCTTTGAAATTCGTCGAAAACATCCTTTCGACAAGCACAACTTTCAAAGGATGTAAATATCCATGTCTTTGTTGCTATATAGACCTGTTTGCTATCATTAGGCATCATGCCTATCGAAAGGACTACCAAGACAAATACTTGATATTCAGACAGGGATACTATCGCGAATATAATGACTCATAGCCAATTTTACGAAGTCAGGGCCCATCATTTGCTTCCTTTATAAGGTCGAGGTCCTTTGTTGTAAAAACAACACTTCACACTCAAACCACAAGTTGGTCTAAGTACAAAGTTTTAGGACTTTTGTGGTTCAGTTCGCAAACTCATTCGAAGATCTACAACATATGTAGTGTCTTCTACTTTGTCAAAATAGGAAACCCCGGAACAACTTCCAGTGTTGCGCTACTCTTGACATGATAACAAAGATTCTCTAATATCGTCGAGTTTCTACTGTCCTCCCACTCACTTGTTTCGCAAGAACTACTTTCTCGAGAAATCAATCCTTTTTGACAAACAACATTTGTCTCTGGTTTGGTGATAGGAGAAATACTCGATGGTTTCTTTGGGATAACCTTATAAACATATATTTATCCTATTTTGGTTGTAAACATTTTACACATGCCATGCATACCAAAACTTAGGAAAAAGATAATTCGGGTCACTACCCAAACCATAACTTATATGGTGCCAATTTAAACGGATCATGATGGCGCTCTTTTCAGTGTAAAAGTTGTTGTCTCTACTGTATAAACTACAAAATTATAATTGCATTTTTATTAATCTTACCATGTCCAACAAGGTTTGATTTTGTCTCTCGAACAGTCCATACTTATGTGGGGTATTCGAGAAGGATAAATTGTAGAACAGTTCTGCAACTCCTCAGATGTTTTGCTAAACTTGTAACTCAAACTTTATCCTTTATGATCCAATCATAAATACTTGATTGTCTTGTTATGATGGTTTTTTACTTCATATTAACAATAGTTTGAACCAATTCAAAAATGTCAAACTCCATTCTCTTTAAATCGATATACTCAAATCATCGACATAATTTTATGAAGGAAAAATTAATTCACCACACACAACTACACATAATGGACTATATACATCAATATGTATAATCTCCACTAAATTAGTTGTCCATTCTACTTTGGCCTATGAATGGAATTTTAATTATCTTTTGGAAGAGGTCTCACAAGCGTCAATTTATTCAAAACAAAATGACTCTGGAAGTCCATTAACATGGAGTTTCTTCATGTTTTCCTTTCCGATATGAACTAAAATGGTGGTGTCACAATTTAAGTGAAATTCTTTTACGTCTTGCAACGTTTAGCATTTAGTCTTATAGATGTTTACTTTACCAACAATATTTATATTAACTCATCCATCAATTATGGAATATAGTCATTGTTTGAACAATCTCATTTGTCCTCACAAAAGACCGGAACAAAATAACAACTTATTAAGTTGTTAAAATAAATCTTGAATGTTTGGTTCGATACGACAATGAACATAATAACACTTAGTTTCTGTTCTTGTCATGATCGATTCCACATCTACTACTAGTTCCTTTTAGGCCCTTGTATTTCTTGCATTGCGTTGATTTGTATGGCAACTCATATCAACCAATCTGGTATCAGGATACCCAAAAATACTTTGTTAACTAGTAATACATCTATAACTTGTATATCGAGCATATACTCCTGAGATGGACTTTTCCATTTATATTCTTTTCTGCCATATACCCTTTTGTAATTCTATTGTCAATATTTCCTTTTATTTACAAGAAGAATCATTCAACATCAAACAATGCTAGTCGTACTAGCTCATTTTCCTTGGCGTGTTGAAAGTGCAATTTCGATATCTCGATGTTTTGTGTGTTTGTTAACAACACAAAGAAGTTACTAACCGTATGTGCTATTCTGTCAAAGGTTTTGGTCTTAAATCAGCACACATACGGTGTCGAAGAAATGGTGAAGAAATCGAAGATCAACGGACTTTTTCTGGCCTGAAAAAGAGTTTCCAAGTGTAGGCCGGAATTATTCCGGGTGATTCCGGAAGCCGGAATTATTCCGGGCCATTCCGGCCACAGCGGGAAAAAGCTCTGTTGCAATCCGGAATATTCCTGGTGATTCCGGAAGCCGGAATTATTCCGGGCCATTCCGGCCATAAGGGAAAATGTTCTTTTGCCATACGGAATTATTCCGGACCATCCAGACCAATCTGGAGCAGCCCAGAATCATTCCGACCACCACGCGAAAATCTCTGTTGGCATCCGGATTGCTCCGGAATTATTCCAAGATCCGAAATTATTCCGGGCCATTCCGTCCTGGTCGCAAATGGGCAGAAAAACGGCTAGTTTTAAGTGAGGGCTATAAATAGGCCCTCTCTTTCTTCCCCAAGGGTTAGCTCCACCAGCATTGAAGACTCCATTGATTGAGCTCACCCACCAAGCTAGATCTCCCTCCTCCTCCACCCAAACTTGTTGAAACTTTGAGGATTGAAGGAGAAGCCCCGGATCTACATCTTCACCAACCGGTTTTCCATTCCCCCCTCATTAGCTTGAGGGATCTTGGCCTAGGTTTTCCTCTTGTGGAGAACCTAGGCTTCTTGCTACTCTTGGTGACTTGTGATTGTTGGGAGCCCCCAATTAAGTTGTGGGTGTGTGCCCCAAGCTTGTTTGTAAAGGATTCGATCCCCGCCTCAAAGGGGTTCAATAGTGGAAGGTGAACTAGGCCTTTGTGGCGGAAGTTCATCGGAGAATAGGGTGAGGCCTTTGTGGCGTTGAGTAGGCCTTCGTTGCGAGCTCACACCCCTCCAACGAGACGTACTCCCTTAACAAGGAGGAACTCGGGAATACATCGTGTCTCCGTGTGCTTCCATCGGTTACCTCGTTCCCTTACTCTTTACTTACTCGTACTTGTAGCATTTATTGTAGTACTTGTTGTATTAAGTGTTGTCCTAGTTGCATTAATTGCTTGTCTTGCCATATAGGTAAATTCACCATTAGTTGCACAATCTAGAGAATTTACCTTTGCACCAAGCCTAAACTTTGCTCTGATACCATTAGTTGCCCATACTTTACTTTCAATTGGTATCAGAGCCTCGGCTCTTATATCGGGCTTAACCGCCTAAGAGTTTTAGTATGGGAGATGATTTGGACACCGCAAAGTCCGTGGCTAGTGTGTCCATGGATGATCTTAATGAGTTGAGAAAGTCATTGACCTCATCCATAGATACCAAGTTTGATGAGTTGCGTCAAGTCTTAGCGCAACTCCTCAAAGCCAAAGGACCGGAGGTAGCCGAATCAACTCCTCCGGAAACTAATTCGGAGGGAGCCAAGAAAGGGGTAGATGGTGATCCATCTAAAATTGCTTCCGCCGAAAACTCCACTAAAACGGGTACAGAGGGAAACGGAGAATTTCATGCCGTTCCTTTAAGTTATTCTCCCGATCCTCCCGTTCCCCATCCTCATATAATCCCTATAGGAGATCCACCTAAAATTGATGCTTTTTCTTTTCGTGAATGGCAATATTACATGGAGACTCACTTGAACTGTTCTTGTATAGATCTTTGGAGGATCACTCGTGATGGATACAAGCCATTTGATCCCAAGAACTTAACAAGAAGAGAAGCCGTAGATTTCCAACTCAACTACACCGCTTTGTCCATTCTTCAACAAGCCGTGGGTCCTAACCACATGCCGCATCTTCAACAATATTCCACCGCCAAGGAAACATGGGACACTCTTGTCGTCATGATTGTGGGAAATGGGAGCATGCAAAGGAATAGATATGATGCCTTGACCAATGAGGCCGAAGGGTTCTATATGCATGATGGTGTAGAGGCCCCAGACCGGTAGGTCCAGAACCCCTCATATGCATTCATTCACGATCCCAGAAGAACCAGTCGTGAACAACATACGTAGTTGGCATACAGAATACATCATCCATTACACGAATATAGAGTCTTACATAAATGGTCACATGACCAAGTTCTTGATAACTGTCACGCAGGACAGACATTCAAAGTAAACACATCGGAAGACGATAAGCATAGCGTAGTAGAGCCCGAGTCACGCCTCATCCTACAGGCTGCTGACTGGGAGACGATCCTAACTCGCAGGGCCATCAGCGTAGAACTCCTCCTCATAGTACTCCTCCTGAGGTGGCTCCTCGTAGTCTGATAAGTAGATACCAGGGGCGAAACCAAATGAGTACATTTGAATGTACTCAACAAGACATCCTTTATTAGCTTACAATAATGCATACATGCTTATTTGGTGGAGTGGGTAGGCCATACATATGGTTCAGCTACCCATGACAGATAAAAGACTTGCCATGGTTGATTCTTCAAGTTCACTTCTTTGTAAACAAAATCATTTAACATAATGTAGTTTTGCTCTCGTAGATATCACATATCTTGGAGGTTTTATAATACTTTTGGAAAAGAAAGTTTTTCTTTTCAGAAACTTTTGGTAGTAGTTTCTTTCTCATCGGTATCTCGCAGATACCAAGTCATTCCTCCATAGTACCTCTCAGGTACAAAAACCTTCCTTCAAAACCTCTTTTGAAAAGTTGACACAACACTAGCTACATGGCCATTCAACCGTCCATATCCGAGGACGCGGCTATCTCGAAATAGTTTTACTCTGCAGAGGTGTACACATTTCCACCAGATCCAGAGTCTGCCATGAAACAACCATGGACTGTTCCCAACCTATGAGAACATCAGATAACTGGTCTTGACTATCCACTCTGTACAAGCTAGTACATGACTATCTCTTCAATTGGGGTTTCCCTCCCTGGCAAGCCATGTCACACACCGCCTAACAGGAGACCCAACTGCTGCATCCGGAGGGAAAATTAATCCCACACTTTAGATGTCCCGTATACTCACTCCTAGCGACACTTCGGTTCGGAGGATCCAATCCCCTATAGCCTTTGAGATAGCACATATACTAACCCTAACAAGTTTTTAATCAAGCCCCTACCCATATTGGGGTAAAGTGGCAGTACGATAATGGTTGTCCAGCGAAGACTAGGTTATGTGTCTTTTGTAAACATTTCTCATAAAATTTTCCCATCATAACAATCCTTCCGGCAGACAGGGTCTCACCCTTCCTCCGGGGTTTTCCTTCAATAAGGCATTTGTTTACAAAAACACATTTTATTTAGTTCATTTAAGAACTCAAGTTTTAAGTAGGTGTATGGTATTTATATACCATTTAGTGTCTAAGGGCTTGGTAATACCAATTTGACTATGATTATGAGTCCTTATACTAGTAGTAGTAATAGTAGTAGTAGGATTCACACAAAAATAGTTTTTGAAGGCATAGTTTTGTAAAACTTCAGAAGTGGAAAGCATGCATGATAGATAATGATAAGTATTTATACAGCAAGCATTAGGATGGCTTGCCTTGGTACAAGTGATGGTCCTGATCCTGAAAGTAACAGGAGTTGCAATACCCTTCTTCAGCAATTCCTTCCTCCTCGTTTTCTAACGTCGTAAAAAGAAATAAAGACACACTTTCAGAACCAAGCAAGGCAAGCAATGCTACAAGCAATACATACAGCAAGCAATCAAAAAGTACCACCCATAGTTCTCAATTTTTCCCTAAAGAAAAATTGGCATAAAAACTATAGTTGGAAAATCTGCTTTTTCCTAGTGCTTATGTGTGGCCAAAACAATGATTCTTAGTTAAGAACATTGTGGACCAGTGGGATATAGCACATGCTACTGGACAGTAGGGTGTCCCATAAAACACATTTTGATGCCTAAAAATCCCCACAACAATTCCTATGGCTAGCACACATAATTTGCTAAATTACTCAAGTAGTGAAAATAAGCTCATGACAACAAGTCAACCTATTTTCCACTATGAGGCAAACATACCAGTGGGTGTTCCACTAGTAAATATGCTCACCAAGAGGTTAATAAGCCTCTGGTCACTTTTATAAAAGTGCTAAAAACAACAAACAAACACCCAAAAATTCCTACTCATACTAGTAGAAAATTTAGGAAACTACTAGACTAGTTTAGACTATACTAGCTAATGTTATGCACAAGTGTGCAAGATTTCAGAGGCAAAAATACACCTCTAACCAGTACCATATATGCTACTGGATCTCACAAAAATAACATAAAAACATAGCTAGGAAACAAGGATAGATATGCTTAAAAAGCTACACATGTGAGGAGATTTATTTCTAGTCACCCAAGTGCTACTCATACTTTTGTGCTATTGAAAAGGAAATCTATCAGAGGTGAAAACCCTAAGGAAAATATTGCCACAAGTACTTTTCATCCTCTGGTTTCAATACCAAAAAGTCCTATTTTTCCCTAGTGGAAAACAAGACACAAAAACATTCATGAATCTCCTAGTGTGCAACCTAGTCCTTAAGCATTCCTATTTTAAACCTATTTCAAACACAAGCACCAAGCATTCAGAGGTGCTATAAACTAATTAACAGTACCTAGGTGGTACTGGTTCCATGAAAAACAATCTAGCAACTAGCCTAAAGATTTATTTAACTATCTACTCAAAATATACATAAAAAATCTAGCCATTAGCAAGACATAAGCATGGAAAACTAGTTCTAAAATGCTACCATTTAAAACATTTATTCTAACATGCTCATATAACTTGTATACATCATAACCACAATGGAAAACAACATAACAAGCAAGATCACATCATTTGCAACTCACAAAAGTAACATATAGGGCAAGATCTAGAATTAAAATTTAGGCAGAAAATAGCCAAAACTTGTTCTGTCTCTCTAAATTTTTCTGTTGCTCTAAAAAGCAAACCCTTCTAGGATGTGATAGTCCTTATCACTACAAAGCTTCTCCAACTTGCCTCACTCAAAAATAATATCCCAAACTCCCTCTAAAAATCATGGAATAGCCCACTGATGTTTTACCAAAATGGATGGCATTTCCAAATGGTAACTCACCTTGATGCAAACTAAAATTCTACTGATAGGTATTGGAAAGGGCTTTCCAAAACAGTTGAGTTTGCTCAAAAATGTTTTGTATTTTTGAAGTTCTATTCATTTCAATTTTTAGGGTACTGTCTGGCATATGATTTTTAGAAAAATCATAAAAACTCAAAACAAGTTTCTGCCAGTGGGATATGGTTGCAAATTTGTAAGGCTAGTAGTACAAAAATTAGGAAGGTAAAATAAATTAATATGCTACCTTTTCTAAGCCTAAAGCTAGGATCTAGTTAATCTGCCAGAGAGAAAAAAAATATAATCGTTTTTAACCGAAACTGCCCAACGGGCCAGATCCCGCAGCGCGCGGCCCAGTTAACGCGGGCGCAGCCCGCGAGCACGCGCGCGCGCGCGAAACGCACGGTTCAAAGGGGGCCGTCGATTCGCAGATCGACGGTCCCTGCCCTTTCTTCCTCCCCGCGTCACTCCTCTCTCTCTCTCTCCCTCCTAACCGCGGACGAACACCTCACGGGCACGGGGATTTGCTCACCTAGGGCTCGCGAGAAGCAAAGGGACGGTGCGGGGTCGAAGGAGGGTGGCTTGGGCGATGCCGTGGCGCGGTCTCGGGCGGTGGCGACGGGTGTGCGCTGCGGCGGCTCGACGGCGTCCCGCGGCGGCTCCGAGGACGACGGCGATGAATCTGCAAGCGATCGAGGGCAAGAGGGTGTCAGGGAGGTAGGCACGAGCTAGGGGATCGCAATGGAGGTGAAAGGAGGGCGGGAGGTGCGGTGATCGCGGCGCCACCTCGAGCTCGATCCGTTCGGGTCCGAAAATGGGCGCGGCTCGCCTCGCTCGCACAGAGCGAACGAGCAAGCGATGCTCGATGGGGTGAGTGGGAGGGATGAGTGGAGTGTGCTGGCGAGAGGGCTTGGCCTGGATTGCTTTGTAGCCACGAGTCAAAGGGGGAGGTGCTCGGGTTGGCATGGCATGGGCATGCCCTTGCCCCTTGGGGGTTCTCCACAGATGGCCACGTTTCCAATTGGCTCCTAGGGGTCAAGCAAGTACATTTCGATGAGCTAGGCCACAGCAAGGGCCAAGGTATGGGTAAAAGGGAAAGAATCACACTATTTCAACCACTCTAATGACATCACTTAATAGTCAAATGCCACCTCATGTTTCTCTCATCCTGGTCAGCCAACATGGGATCCAATGTCACCATCTAGAAGCTTAATAACATTGTTTTCGAATTGGCAAAGTGGCAAGGCTTGGATCAGTGCACAAAAGCTAAAAACATTAAGTCCAAAAATGTATTCACTGTTCTGTCAGAAAAATTCAGTTAGACAGTTTCTGAATTTTTCTAAGTGCTGGAAAAACAGACAGAGATAGCAAAAGTTGGGTTTGTTTTCACCAAGCAAACCAGCTCTAAAATGAGTGATCTAAAATGCTCAACAAAGAACAACTATCCAAGTTTCAGATCCAACCATTTGATTTGAAAAATGATGGGTTTATGGCTCTGAAAATAAATGGCAAAGTAGGTACATTCTCTGTTTTTAAAATGCTCAAAAATCTGTCTTATCAAGATGACTCAAAAACCATCTTGGCATTGTGTGTTAATTTTCTTTGTAGGTTTTTCCAAGAGTGTAGTTTTGTTGTACTCATATCAGAGAGTAGTTTTGATCAAAGAAAATCCCTAATTGGATAATCCTTGTGGTGGAAAACAAGGGTTGAAAACAGCTACTTGGCTGTTTTTCAGGGCAAAATTTATAATGGAAAAGCTAATGGAATCTTTTCCAATTAATTTTATTTCAAGTTCAAGATGATTCCTAAACATTAATAACACATTTTCAAGTTGAAACAAAAGGTCACCTCAAGTCTTGAAAAATAATCTCATAAGAACCTTAGTGGAAAACATGGGAAAACAATAATAAAGCAATGTGTTTCTTAGGAGAAAAACTCCTCAAGTGAGTGAAAAGAAACACACCACTAATATTGCATAGATAAACATCAGTACACAACATGTTGTCCACTTAATTTCATTACAAAGGTCTTAAGATACTTGCTAAAATACTATTATACAAGTGCTTAAAAACAGGGATGTGACAAATCTCCCCCCCCTTAAAAGAATCTCGTCCCGAGATTCGCGGGTCTAGGCTTTAAGAAAATCAGGGAACTCCTTCCTGATATCATCCTCACGCTCCCAGGTAGCTTCTTCCTCAGAGTGATTGGTCCACTGAATCTTAAGGAATTTTATAGCACGCCTCCTGGTAGCACGCACAATTTCCTCGAGAACCCGCAGGGGTCTATCACGATAAGTCAAATCATCATTTATGTCAATGGTCCTGAAATCCACGTCTTGATACGAGAGATCCTTCTCCGGTACTTGAAGACATTTCCGGAGCAATGACACATGGAAAACATTGTGAAAAGCAGATAGCTCCTCAGGTAATTCTAACTGATAAGAAACTTCGCCACGACGTGCCAAGATCTTAAAAGGGCCAATATACCTGGGGGCCAGCTTTCCTTTGACATGGAAACGCTGCATCCCTTTGAGTGGCGTAACACGAAGGTACACGAAATCTCCAATGCTGAAAGAGACATCACGACGCTTCGTATCAGCATAACTCTTCTGACGAGATTGAGCTGTCTTTAAACGTTCCCGAATAAGTTGGACCTGCTCCTCTGCAGCCTTCAAAGTGTCCACACCAAAAACCTGACTGTCTCCAGTCTCAGTCCAATTTAAAGGTGTACGGCATTTACGTCCATACAGAGCTTCAAAAGGGGCCATTTGCAAGCTAGACTGATAACTGTTGTTGTAAGAAAACTCTGCGAAGGGCAGACAGTCTTCCCATTTAATTCCATAGGACAACACACAAGCACGGAGCATGTCCTCCAGAATTTGGTTCACACGCTCTGTTTGTCCATCAGTCTGCGGGTGATATGCTGTGCTAAAAGCTAGTTTGGTTCCCAAACTCTCGTGCAACTTCTTCCAAAATCTCGATGTGAACTGTGTACCTCGATCAGATACAATCCTGCTTGGGACTCCGTGTAGGCTGACAATCCGAGAAATGTAAAGATCCGCAAGCTGATCTCCACGATAGGTTGTCCGGACAGGAATAAAGTGAGCAACTTTTGTGAGCCTGTCCACGACAACCCATATAGAATCATTTCCTCGGCTGGACCTAGGAAGTCCAGTGATGAAGTCCATCCCCACTTCATCCCATTTCCAAACAGGCACTTGCAATGGTTGGAGCAATCCAGCGGGACGCTGGTGTCCGGCTTTTACTTGCTGGCAGACATGGCACTTGGCTACGAATGAAGCAATCTCTCGCTTCATTCCATGCCACCAGAATCTCTCTTTCAGGTCTTGATACATCTTTGTTCCTCCAGGATGGATAGAATACATGGTCTCATGAGCCTCGACCATGATGGTCTGCTTGAGATCAGATTCAGAGGGAACACAAATACGGCCTTCATACCATAACCCTCCATCAGCATCGATGGTAAACCCAGCAACCTTTTCCTTCTCCATGCGGGCTTTAATCCCATCAATACTTTTCTGGCCTTTCTGCGCTTCTTTGATTTGGTCAACCAGGGTTGGTTTAAGTTCTATGGCGTCCAACATACCATAGCTGACCACTTCAATACCAAGCTGGTCCAGCTCTTTCCACAACTCGGGTTGCCTTACTAAAATCATAGCATTTAGAGAGGCCGGCTCTCGACTAAGAGCATCTGCAACCACATTTGCCTTTCCCGGGTGATAATGAATACTCAGATCATAATCTTTAATGAGCTCAATCCAGCGGCGCTGCCTCATGTTGAGCTCACGTTGAGTAAAGATATACTTTAAACTCTTATGATCCGTGTAAATTTCCACTCTTCTTCCCATAAGAAAGTGCCGCCATGTCTTGAGAGCATGAACAACGGCAGCAAGCTCTAAGTCATGAGTGGGATAATTCAACTCGTGGGGTCTTAACTGGCGGGATATGAAAGATATCACCTTCCCTTCTTGCATAAGCACGCTTCCAAGACCAAGCTTAGAAGCGTCACAATATACGTCGAAATTCTTGGTGACATCCGGCATTATAAGGATTGGGGCAGACACTAGTCGGTGCTTCAACTCATTGAAACTTTCTTCACACTTGTCCGTCCATAGGAACTTGCTATCCTTCTTGAGCAACTGGGTGAGGGGTCTGGCTATACTCGAGAATCCCTGAACAAACTTGCGGTAATATCCTGCCAAACCCAGAAAGGATCTGACCTCAGTCTGGTTGGTCGGAGCAGCACGCTTCTCCACAGACTGAACTAGAGCAGGGTCAACAGATATTCCTCCCGCAGATACTACATGTCCAAGAAATCCGACTTCCGTCAACCAGAATTGACATTTACTAAACTTAGCATACAGTTGATGCTCACGAAGTGTTCCGAGCACAAGTCTCAGATGTTCTTCGTGTTCTTCCTCACTCCTCGAATATATAAGAATGTCGTCAATAAACACCACGACAAACTTGTCTAGAAAATCCATGAATACCTTATTCATGAGATTCATGAAATAGGCAGGGGCATTGGTCAGACCAAAGGACATTACGGTGTATTCATACAGCCCGTAACGAGTGGTGAAAGCAGTCTTTGGGATATCAGTATCACGGACTTTCAATTGATGATAACCAGTCCGAAGGTCAATCTTGGAGAAGATTACAGCCCCATTCAACTGGTCGAACAAGTCTTCAATTTTGGGTAACGGGTATTTGTTCTTGATGGTAACATCATTTAACTTGCGGTAGTCCACACATAAACGAGTGGTACCGTCCCGTTTTCCCACAAAAATGATCGGAGATCCCCAGGGAGATGCACTAGGGCGAATCAATCCCTTCCTTAACATGTCCTCCAGTTGAGTCTTCAACTCATCTAATTCCTTCGGGTTCATCCGATACGGCTTCTGTGCTATGGGTCCAGTTCCGGGCACTAACTCAATCACAAACTCGATATCCCGATCAGGGGGCATACCGGGTAATTCTTCAGGAAAAACATCCGGGTATTCGCAAACTACCGGGACTTCCTCAAGGGCAGGTTGGGCTATACCAGTGTGGCAGTGAACTTGTGACGAGGGTCGGGTTGCAGTGTACGCAACCTTTTCCCCATCCTCTGAGATCATTTCAATAGATTTCTTAGTGCAATCGATAACTCCCTTATACTTGGCCATCCAGTTCATACCGAGTACCACTTCTATCCCTTTGGATCCCAGTACTATAAGATCAGCATGAAAAGTTTTCCCTTGAATTTCTACTGGTACCTCATTGCAAATTAGGTTGGCTTTAGTACTATCCCCAGGTATTTGTACTAACATAGGGTTGTGCATACGGGAATGCTTCATACCACTTTTCTCAGCAAACGGTTTAGTGACAAAGGAATGTGATGCACCAGAATCAAACAGTACTGCGGCTGGTACCGAGTTGACAGGAAACATACCCATCACCATGTCTGGTGCCTCCTGAGCTTCTGCAGCATTAATATGGTTCAGGTGTCCCTTCATCCTATTCTGTCGTCCAGTGGAAGGACCATGGTTCATCTTGGTTGCAGCAGGCTGGGCTGGAGCAGTAGCTTTGTTGGGGCAATCGCGAGCGAAGTGACCCTCCTTTCCACAGGCAAAGCAACCTCCAGAAGGCTTTGAGCTTGGGTTAGGTTTGGGAGCATTGTTGGTGTGGTTCCCATTTCCTCCAGTGTTACCTCCATAGCGGTTTCCATGATTATTCCCAGAGTGATTCCCATGGTTACCACCATAGCTGTTTCCTCCGTACCTTGGTGCATACGGTGCAGGGTGGTTGTAGTTGTTGGGCCTTGGTGCATAGTTGTGGTTGGGGCGGGGTGCATAAGCAGGCGCCTTGTGGGTTGGTGGCCTCGCATACGGAGTGTTGCGAGTCCTCTGAGCACTAGGTCCTCCATGAGCAGTCATTTTCCTCTTGCGGTTATCATCGGCAGATTTCCGCTTGTGCTCCAGCACCATAGCGGCATTAGCAAGAGTCTCCATGTCCTGGAATGGAACCACTACTAGAGAGCACTGGAGCTCATCATCCAGCCCATTTAAGAACCTCTCCTTCTTCTTAGCATCAGTATTAATATCATCCTGTGCATACCGGGACAGAGTAGTGAAATTCTCCCAGTATTCAGACACCGGCATACTTCCCTGCTTCAGATTTAGAAATTTCTCCCGCATCAGTGCCATCATTCCTTGGGGAATGTGATACTTGCGGAACCTTGCAGAGAATTCCTCCCAGGTGAACACGTGACCAGCAGCAACAGTCTCACGTGTAGTTTCCCACCAAGTCCTGGCAGGACCAGCGAGAAAATGGGAGGCCAACAGGACCTTATCATTTTCATCAACCGAAGCAACTTCCAGCTTGTTTGCAATGGTGCGGAGCCAGTTGTCAGCATCGAGAGGCTCCACAATCCTGGTGAAAACTGGGGGGTTGGTGTGCTGAAAGTCTCTCAGTCTCGAGCGAGCACCATTTCCATTGCCATTGCCATTATTGTTGGCGGCAGCAGCTAGCTGTTGCAGAGCGGTAATGGTGGCTGCACTCTCATCTCGGCTGGCCTGGCGATCTTCCATCAGCAGGGCCAACAGCGCCTCCACTGTGGGTGGTGGTGGCGGTGGGGGTTCGCGACGGGGTGCCATGCTGAAGTGAAACATGTGTAAGTCTAAGAAATAAATTCTTGTTTTTGAAAACCCAGTACCTTAATATTTAAACAAAAGGAATACTAGCGATATGTTTCAAAAACAAGAGCGGGGCAGTCGCAAACTTGAATGAAATGAACGCAAAGTAGTGACAATCAACAGAAACCAAGCCTAACATTTCATTCATCACCATAATTAAACAGAGTTCCTTACATTACACACACACATCACAAGCCATATCCTACAAGGAAGGCTTCATCGAGCTACAGGGGGTGCGATTTGTGGGGTCATCGCAAGGCTACTACTAGCAAACTATCTAGCAAAACGATCTAGCATACCTAACTAGTATCTAGACCAGCACCATGTGCTAAGGGTGAGAAGGCAGCGACTACACAGAGTCGTCGCTGTCCCCAACGTCGAAGATACGCTCCTCAGGGTCCTCCTCCTCCTCGTCAAACATGTCATCATCATCCTGCTCGCTAGCCTCGCTCATGTCCATCCCCTCTAAGTCGGAGGGAACATCCTCAACAGGCAGAAGATCCTCAATCTCCCTGTGGAGCTCTGCGGCCTCCTCCTCCAGCTCCTCTACGGCAGCGTCTCTCGTGGCTATGTCGTCACGAGCTATCTGAAGCCTGCCGCGCAGAACGGCGTTAGCCCCCTCCAGGGCCGTCAGTCTAGTGGTGAGGCGTGCACGGCCAAGGCGGGTGGCCCTCAGCTGCCTCCGTAAGGCACGGTGCCTCGCGGTAGTAGCCTCCAACTGTTCCCTCGACTCGGACAACTGCTGAGCCAGAGCCCCACTCTCCTCCTGGCTGTCGTGAAGCTCAGCCCTCAGCTCGTCAGTCTCGGCTATCAGTGTCTGGTGCACCAATATGCCGTGGAGGGTGTCAAGACGCTGGTCGTCTAGCCTGGTCTGAGTGCGGTGTAACAGAATCTCCATCTCGTCCAAGTGTGGACCAACAGTGGTAAAGTCTGGCTCAACAGGAAGTGGTATGCCATCCTCATCACGTCTCCCAATCAGCTCGAACCGGGAACCGATGAACATATACTCCCCGATGTGTGCCAGACGTGCTACTGACTCCTGTATCACGCGCACTGCCGCCTCGTTCCAAGAACGATCAACAGCACGGTACACGTAGGCCTCCACTGTCGGGCTAGCCAGAGGTGCGCGGATAGTGACCTCCGCGTACCAGTCTCCCTCCAGAGGTGCCCCGACAACTAGTCCTCCCCGCAGCTCCGGAAGTGGCCGTCCCAACACAGTAGCCATAGATACTAGCCTCTCCTCGAAAAGGAAAGACTCGCCACGTGGACGTCCCAACTGAAAAGCCACGGTGATGTCCACGTCCATCTACACAAAATTTTAAGTAGCTTAAGTTAGATACAAGTGTGCAAAGTTTTAGGTTCATGCAAGAAATAACCTTAATGCAAGTAGAGTCTAACCCAGAGAGGTGGTGGGATATAGGGAATAGTTTTATACTTAGTCATATATCCAATTTTCTTTGTATTAGCAACTTAGATTATCGGAGTATACACTAACGTCCATGCTAACTAAGGTCTCCTAGAGTCAGGATGGCTCTGATACCAACTTTGTAGAGGCCCCAGACCGGTAGGTCCAGAACCCCTCATATGCATTCATTCACGATCCCAGAAGAACCAGTCGTGAACAACATACGTAGTTGGCATACAGAATACATCATCCATTACACGAATATAGAGTCTTACATAAATGGTCACATGACCAAGTTCTTGATAACTGTCACGCAGGACAGACATTCAAAGTAAACACAGCGGAAGACGATAAGCATAGCGTAGTAGAGCCCGAGTCACGCCTCATCCTACAGGCTGCTGACTGGGAGACGATCCTAACTCGCAGGGCCATCAGCGTAGAACTCCTCCTCATAGTACTCCTCCTGAGGTGGCTCCTCGTAGTCTGATAAGTAGATACCAGGGGCGAAACCAAATGAGTACATTTGAATGTACTCAACAAGACATCCTTTATTAGCTTACAATAATGCATACATGCTTATTTGGTGGAGTGGGTAGGCCATACATATGGTTCAGCTACCCATGACAGATAAAAGACTTGCCATGGTTGATTCTTCAAGTTCACTTCTTTGTAAACAAAATCATTTAACATAATGTAGTTTTGCTCTCGTAGATATCACATATCTTGGAGGTTTTATAATACTTTTGGAAAAGAAAGTTTTTCTTTTCAGAAACTTTTGGTAGTAGTTTCTTTCTCATCGGTATCTCGCAGATACCAAGTCATTCCTCCATAGTACCTCTCAGGTACAAAAACCTTCCTTCAAAACCTCTTTTGAAAAGTTGACACAACACTAGCTACATGGCCATTCAACCGTCCATATCCGAGGACGCGGCTATCTCGAAATAGTTTTACTCTGCAGAGGTGTACACATTTCCACCAGATCCAGAGTCTGCCATGAAACAACCATGGACTGTTCCCAACCTATGAGAACATCAGATAACTGGTCTTGACTATCCACTCTGTACAAGCTAGTACATGACTATCTCTTCAATTGGGGTTTCCCTCCCTGGCAAGCCATGTCACACACCGCCTAACAGGAGACCCAACTGCTGCATCCGGAGGGAAAATTAATCCCACACTTTAGATGTCCCGTATACTCACTCCTAGCGACACTTCGGTTCGGAGGATCCAATCCCCTATAGCCTTTGAGATAGCACATATACTAACCCTAACAAGTTTTTAATCAAGCCCCTACCCATATTGGGGTAAAGTGGCAGTACGATAATGGTTGTCCAGCGAAGACTAGGTTATGTGTCTTTTGTAAACATTTCTCATAAAATTTTCCCATCATAACAATCCTTCCGGCAGACAGGGTCTCACCCTTCCTCCGGGGTTTTCCTTCAATAAGGCATTTGTTTACAAAAACACATTTTATTTAGTTCATTTAAGAACTCAAGTTTTAAGTAGGTGTATGGTATTTATATACCATTTAGTGTCTAAGGGCTTGGTAATACCAATTTGACTATGATTATGAGTCCTTATACTAGTAGTAGTAATAGTAGTAGTAGGATTCACACAAAAATAGTTTTTGAAGGCATAGTTTTGTAAAACTTCAGAAGTGGAAAGCATGCATGATAGATAATGATAAGTATTTATACAGCAAGCATTAGGATGGCTTGCCTTGGTACAAGTGATGGTCCTGATCCTGAAAGTAACAGGAGTTGCAATACCCTTCTTCAGCAATTCCTTCCTCCTCGTTTTCTAACGTCGTAAAAAGAAATAAAGACACACTTTCAGAACCAAGCAAGGCAAGCAATGCTACAAGCAATACATACAGCAAGCAATCAAAAAGTACCACCCATAGTTCTCAATTTTTCCCTAAAGAAAAATTGGCATAAAAACTATAGTTGGAAAATCTGCTTTTTCCTAGTGCTTATGTGTGGCCAAAACAATGATTCTTAGTTAAGAACATTGTGGACCAGTGGGATATAGCACATGCTACTGGACAGTAGGGTGTCCCATAAAACACATTTTGATGCCTAAAAATCCCCACAACAATTCCTATGGCTAGCACACATAATTTGCTAAATTACTCAAGTAGTGAAAATAAGCTCATGACAACAAGTCAACCTATTTTCCACTATGAGGCAAACATACCAGTGGGTGTTCCACTAGTAAATATGCTCACCAAGAGGTTAATAAGCCTCTGGTCACTTTTATAAAAGTGCTAAAAACAACAAACAAACACCCAAAAATTCCTACTCATACTAGTAGAAAATTTAGGAAACTACTAGACTAGTTTAGACTATACTAGCTAATGTTATGCACAAGTGTGCAAGATTTCAGAGGCAAAAATACACCTCTAACCAGTACCATATATGCTACTGGATCTCACAAAAATAACATAAAAACATAGCTAGGAAACAAGGATAGATATGCTTAAAAAGCTACACATGTGAGGAGATTTATTTCTAGTCACCCAAGTGCTACTCATACTTTTGTGCTATTGAAAAGGAAATCTATCAGAGGTGAAAACCCTAAGGAAAATATTGCCACAAGTACTTTTCATCCTCTGGTTTCAATACCAAAAAGTCCTATTTTTCCCTAGTGGAAAACAAGACACAAAAACATTCATGAATCTCCTAGTGTGCAACCTAGTCCTTAAGCATTCCTATTTTAAACCTATTTCAAACACAAGCACCAAGCATTCAGAGGTGCTATAAACTAATTAACAGTACCTAGGTGGTACTGGTTCCATGAAAAACAATCTAGCAACTAGCCTAAAGATTTATTTAACTATCTACTCAAAATATACATAAAAAATCTAGCCATTAGCAAGACATAAGCATGGAAAACTAGTTCTAAAATGCTACCATTTAAAACATTTATTCTAACATGCTCATATAACTTGTATACATCATAACCACAATGGAAAACAACATAACAAGCAAGATCACATCATTTGCAACTCACAAAAGTAACATATAGGGCAAGATCTAGAATTAAAATTTAGGCAGAAAATAGCCAAAACTTGTTCTGTCTCTCTAAATTTTTCTGTTGCTCTAAAAAGCAAACCCTTCTAGGATGTGATAGTCCTTATCACTACAAAGCTTCTCCAACTTGCCTCACTCAAAAATAATATCCCAAACTCCCTCTAAAAATCATGGAATAGCCCACTGATGTTTTACCAAAATGGATGGCATTTCCAAATGGTAACTCACCTTGATGCAAACTAAAATTCTACTGATAGGTATTGGAAAGGGCTTTCCAAAACAGTTGAGTTTGCTCAAAAATGTTTTGTATTTTTGAAGTTCTATTCATTTCAATTTTTAGGGTACTGTCTGGCATATGATTTTTAGAAAAATCATAAAAACTCAAAACAAGTTTCTGCCAGTGGGATATGGTTGCAAATTTGTAAGGCTAGTAGTACAAAAATTAGGAAGGTAAAATAAATTAATATGCTACCTTTTCTAAGCCTAAAGCTAGGATCTAGTTAATCTGCCAGAGAGAAAAAAAATATAATCGTTTTTAACCGAAACTGCCCAACGGGCCAGATCCCGCAGCGCGCGGCCCAGTTAACGCGGGCGCAGCCCGCGAGCACGCGCGCGCGCGCGAAACGCACGGTTCAAAGGGGGCCGTCGATTCGCAGATCGACGGTCCCTGCCCTTTCTTCCTCCCCGCGTCACTCCTCTCTCTCTCTCCCTCCTAACCGCGGACGAACACCTCACGGGCACGGGGATTTGCTCACCTAGGGCTCGCGAGAAGCAAAGGGACGGTGCGGGGTCGAAGGAGGGTGGCTTGGGCGATGCCGTGGCGCGGTCTCGGGCGGTGGCGACGGGTGTGCGCTGCGGCGGCTCGACGGCGTCCCGCGGCGGCTCCGAGGACGACGACGATGAATCTGCAAGCGATCGAGGGCAAGAGGGTGTCAGGGAGGTAGGCACGAGCTAGGGGATCGCAATGGAGGTGAAAGGAGGGCGGGAGGTGCGGTGATCGCGGCGCCACCTCGAGCTCGATCCGTTCGGGTCCGAAAATGGGCGTGGCTCGCCTCGCTCGCACAGAGCGAACGAGCAAGCGATGCTCGATGGGGTGAGTGGGAGGGATGAGTGGAGTGTGCTGGCGAGAGGGCTTGGCCTGGATTGCTTTGTAGCCACGAGTCAAAGGGGGAGGTGCTCGGGTTGGCATGGCATGGGCATGCCCTTGCCCCTTGGGGGTTCTCCACAGATGGCCACGTTTCCAATTGGCTCCTAGGGGTCAAGCAAGTACATTTCGATGAGCTAGGCCACAGCAAGGGCCAAGGTATGGGTAAAAGGGAAAGAATCACACTATTTCAACCACTCTAATGACATCACTTAATAGTCAAATGCCACCTCATGTTTCTCTCATCCTGGTCAGCCAACATGGGATCCAATGTCACCATCTAGAAGCTTAATAACATTGTTTTCGAATTGGCAAAGTGGCAAGGCTTGGATCAGTGCACAAAAGCTAAAAACATTAAGTCCAAAAATGTATTCACTGTTCTGTCAGAAAAATTCAGTTAGACAGTTTCTGAATTTTTCTAAGTGCTGGAAAAACAGACAGAGATAGCAAAAGTTGGGTTTGTTTTCACCAAGCAAACCAGCTCTAAAATGAGTGATCTAAAATGCTCAACAAAGAACAACTATCCAAGTTTCAGATCCAACCATTTGATTTGAAAAATGATGGGTTTATGGCTCTGAAAATAAATGGCAAAGTAGGTACATTCTCTGTTTTTAAAATGCTCAAAAATCTGTCTTATCAAGATGACTCAAAAACCATCTTGGCATTGTGTGTTAATTTTCTTTGTAGGTTTTTCCAAGAGTGTAGTTTTGTTGTACTCATATCAGAGAGTAGTTTTGATCAAAGAAAATCCCTAATTGGATAATCCTTGTGGTGGAAAACAAGGGTTGAAAACAGCTACTTGGCTGTTTTTCAGGGCAAAATTTATAATGGAAAAGCTAATGGAATCTTTTCCAATTAATTTTATTTCAAGTTCAAGATGATTCCTAAACATTAATAACACATTTTCAAGTTGAAACAAAAGGTCACCTCAAGTCTTGAAAAATAATCTCATAAGAACCTTAGTGGAAAACATGGGAAAACAATAATAAAGCAATGTGTTTCTTAGGAGAAAAACTCCTCAAGTGAGTGAAAAGAAACACACCACTAATATTGCATAGATAAACATCAGTACACAACATGTTGTCCACTTAATTTCATTACAAAGGTCTTAAGAGACTTGCTAAAATACTATTATACAAGTGCTTAAAAACAGGGATGTGACAGATGGAGAGGATCATGTGGACATGTACCGGAGACTCAAGACTCTTGCCACCGCATTCTCAAATGTTGGTGCCAAGTACATTGATGATACATGGATCAAGAGGAAGTACATGATTGCCATAATTCCATTTGAGGGCGCGGACATGAAGAGCATTCAAGGAAGACATGATTTCGCTTCCATGACCTCAACTCAAGTAATGCAAGAAATGTGCTCGTATAAAGTGCAAACCAAGAATGCTCTTGACAATCGAGCTAGGGCCATTGGAATGAACTAATGAGCATCCGTTGCTTTGAAGGACAAGGTTGTGTCAAGAGAAGTTGAGTATGAAGAAGAAGGAGAAGAGGCGTTGCCTCCCTTGAAGGAACAAGACTATGATCCCGTTCTAAAGGATCTCATTGCTCTCACCGTGCACAAGTTTTGGAGCAATCCTCCAAAGGGCAAGAGATTTGTTGAGGAGAAGACAAGGTCTCGCTATGGCAATGATGGGGCTCAAAAAGTGATGTCTTGCTTCAATTGTCAAGATAAGCACTATTTCATTGCGGAGTGTCCTTATGAGAATAGAGAGCTCCATAGTGGCAAGCTCATTCGCAAGGAAAAGTCCAAGGTTGAGTACAAGAAACCTCATTTCAAGAAGAAGCCATTCAACAAGAAGTCTCCCACCAATTTTGTGCTTTTGACTCAAGAGGAGTATGATTCCGGGAGTGATGAAGAAGAAGAAACCACAAGTGAAGTGGCCGATCTTGCTATTGCTTCTATTCCATCATCTTCATCTCTCTTTGAATCCCCCAATGACGATCTTCCTCATTGAAATGCCAAGTGCTTCATGGCTAAGGCCACGGAGGTATCACCTTCTTCCAACTCTAAGACCCCTAGTGAACTAGAACATCTTGCTAGTCTTAGAATAGAAGAGGAGAGGGTCTCCTTGGAACGTTTTATGTCTAACATGCAAGGGGAGACCAAGAAGTACTTTGAGTATCTCATGAGGCAATTGGGATAGGCCCAAGATGCTCTTGAGAAGAAAGGCGAGGTTGAAAGAAGGGATGCGGATGAAATTGCATCCCTCTCTATGACTCTTGAGGAAGAGCATGATGGTAGAGTTTCTCTAGAGGATGAACTTGAATCTATTGAATTAACTCATAATGAACTTGTCTCAAACATCACTAAGGAACGTGATCTTGCTATTGCTAAATATAAAAGGCTAAAAAGGATAAGGTCGAGTTTGGGGTTGGTCATGGTAAACTAACCGAGGAGTTTGAAAAGCTAACCAAGGCTCACAAAGCTTTGGAAAGCCAACACTCATCCCTCAAAGAGCTGCATGAACAACTTCAAACTCAACTTAATCAACCTAACAACCCTAGCACCTCTACTTCTTCTTGTGATCATGCAAATATTATTGAGGAAAATGCTAGGTTGAAGGATGAGCTAGCAAGGCTCAAGGGCAAAGGCCCTCAAGTTGAGGAGGTTGTGATTCCTACCCCACAAGTGGTTGCCCCTAGCTCTAATGTGGTCATTGCTAGACCACAATTGAGTGCTCCAAGGCAACAAGTGGGCAAGCAAGGTCTAGGCTATGTAGCCAACAAGAAGAACAACAACAAGAAGAACAAGAACAAGACCAACAATGGTGCTTCGGGTGGTATTGATGTTAGGGACAACACTACTCCTAGCACACCCGCTCAAGCAAACAATATTGCCTCGAGTAGTAGTGTCATGAGGGACAACACTACTCGTAGCACCTCCGCGGGAACTAACAATCCACACCATTTCTTATATGTTGATTATTATGGTGTTGTGCAAGCTAAATATGTTGGTCCCATTGAGGGTTTCATTGACTATACTATTTGGGTTCCAAAGACCCTTGTTGCTAACATGAAGGGACCCTCCTCGGGTCCAAACTCTAGTCAATGATCTCTTGCAGGACTATGCTTTCGGTGGGACTAAATGGATAATTGATCGTGGATGCACTAGCCATATGACCGGAAGCAAAGAACTAGTGAAGGAGTTGCGCCCAAATGACATACAAGCAACCGTCACTTATGGAGACTCATCCTCGTCTAAGGTATCCGGATTCGGCAAGGTTGTGGTCGCTCCCGATATAACTATCGTGAACGTCATGCTTGTCGAATCCCTTGGTTACAATTTACTCTCCGTCCGCTCTCTTGGAAAGATGGGATTCTCCGTCTTTTTTTATGTTGATATTGTGGTCCTTTTGAGCAGCAAGACTCTTGACGTCGCTTACGTGGGACATGTTGAAAATGAGTTGTTTGTGGTGGACTTTTCGAAATCTACCAACACTCAAGCAATGTGTCTTTTCGGAAAGGTGGACTTGGGATGGTTGTGGCATCGCCGCCTATCCCATGTCAACATGAGAACTTTGCAAAGTCTTCACAAAGGTGGCCTTATTGTCGGACTAAAAGAAAATGTTTCCTTTGCAAAGGATCGCGTTTGTACGTCGTGTGTTGAAGGAAAGATGCATGACAAGGTGCACAAGGCCAAGACTATTATTTCATCAAAGAGGATCTTGGAGCTTCTCCATGTTGATCTCTTTGGTGTCGTGCCCGAGGCAAGTCTTGGTGGAAAGAAGTATTGCTTGGTGATTGGCGATGATTATTCAAGATACACTTGGGTTTATTTCTTCAAGTGCAAGAGTTAAACTCAACAAACCATCATCGACTTCTCCAACGAAGTGCAACGTCAACACAATGTGCAAATCATGGCTATTAGGAGTGATAATGGTTCAGAGTTCAAGAACTACACTTTGAATGAATTCCTTAGTGAAGAAGGCATTCGTCATCAATACTCCGCCACTTACACTCCTCAACAAAATGGTGTTGCCGAAAGGAAGAATCGCACCGTCTTGGATATGGCAAGGACCATGTTGGCAGAGTACTCTTCTCCCCAATATTTAGGGGCCGAGGCCATATCCACCGCATGCCACTGCTCCAACTGCCTCTACATCCGCAAAGGCCTGGACAAGACTCCATATGAGATTCTCACCGGCAACAAGCCCAACGTCTCATACTTCCGTGTATTCGGTTGTAAGTGCTTTTATTTGATCAAGGGTGTTAGGTTGTCTAAATTTCAATCCAAAACTATTGAGGGTATATTTGTTGGTTACGGTGCCGAATCCCACACTTATAGTATTTGACAAAGCCTCATGGATTGTCATAGAATCTTGTAGTGTGGCTTTCGAGGAAAATGATGGCTCCCAAGTGGTGCAATTTCATGTTTCTAATGTAGATGTTGAAATACCTCAAGAATCCATAGGAAGGATGGGTGTGGGATTTTTCCGCCCCATCGAGGGACACCTTATGGCAACTCGAGAAGGACTATGCTCTACTCAAGTGGAGCCCTCCTCTACAATATAAGAACAAGCCAAGGAACCAAGTGTTACACCTAACCAAGAACATGTTCAAGACACTCTTCTCATTGACCAAGACACTACGCAAGTCGTACCCACTCCTACTACTAATGCGAGTCAAGGTCAAGGCCAAGATCCATCATCCTCTCCTCAAGTTGAAGCAAGTGTTGAAGATATTGTTGTTGTTGTTGATGATGATGATGATAAAGGCCAAGTTGGTCAAGATGGGGACCCAAATGATCAAGATGATCAAGTGATCCCTCCACGCAATAATGCGGAGATCGAAGCCCGTCGTGTCAAAAGGATAAGAAGAGCTTTAAAGCAAATTGATGCCCAAGACAACAAGGTCTTGGAGGATATTCAAGCTCGACGATCCACAAGAAGGCAATTGGCACATTTTAGTGAGCATCAAGCTCATATCTCTATGGTGGAGCCTAAGAAAGTGTTTGAAGCTCTTGAGGACTCCGATTGGGTTGAAGCTATGCATGATGAGCTCAGTAACTTTTAGCGCAACAAAGTTTGGAGATTGGTTGAGAAGCCCAAAGATTGCCACAATGTTATTGTCACTAAGTGGATTTTCAAGAACAAGCAAGATGAGAATGGCATTGTCATAAGGAACAAGGCAAGATTGGTTGCTCAAGGTTACACTCAAGTTGAAGGCATTGACAATGATGAAACCTACGCACCCGTGGCTTGCCTTGAGTCCATCTGTATCCTCCTTGCTTATGCATCTTCTCATAATTTTAAATTGCAACAAATGGATGTGAAAAGTGCTTTCTTGAATGGTCCACAAAAAGAGGAGGTATATGTTAAGCAACCTCCGGGGTTCGAGAATCTCAACTTTCCTAACCACGTTTACAAACTTGACAAGGCTCTCTATGGTCTCAAACAAGCACCTCGTGCTTGGTATGAGCACCTTAGGGAGTTGTTAGATGATCGTGGTTTTGAAGTTGGGAAGATTGACGCCACTCTCTTCACAAAGAGAGTAAAGGGAGAGATTTTCATATGCCAACTATATGTGGACGATATCATCTTTGGCTCAACTAACCAAGCTTTCAATAACGAGTTCTCTAAGCTTATGACTGACAGGTTCGAGATGTCTATGATGGGTGAGCTTCAATTCTTCCTTGGCTTTGAGATCAAGAAATTGGCTCGTGGGACTTTCATTTCTCAAGCCAAATATACCCAAGATATGATCAATAGGTTTAATTTCCAAGATGCTAAGATCAAGACATCTCCTATGCAAGTCAAGTGCCACCTATCTCGTAATCCGAAGGGTAAAGATGTGGATCAAAAGTCGTATCGTTCTATTATTGTTCTTTGCTCTATCTTTGTGCATCTAGGCCTGATCTCGTTTTGAGTGTAGGTGTGTGTGCAAGGTATCAAGCGACTCCTAAGGATAGCCACTTAGTGGTGGTCCATAGGATCTTTCGTTATTTGGTTCATACCTCAAGATTTGGTTTGTGGTACCCAAAGGGGGCACAATTTTCTCTCAAGGGCTACACGGATTCCGATTGGGCGGGTGATCAAGATGATAGGAAGTCCACTTCCGGGGCTTGCCAATTTCTTGGTAGGTCCTTGGTGAGTTGGTCTTCTAAGAAGCAAAATTGCATATCTCTCTCCACCTCCGAAGCCGAGTATGTAGCCGCCGCAAGTGCTTGCACTCAATTGCTATGGATGAGGCAAACTCTCAAGGAGTATGAAGTTCATTTGGATAAGGTGCCTCTTTTGTGTGACAATGAAAGTGCCATCAAGATTGCATACAATCCCGTGCAACATACAAGGACCAAGCACATTGAGATTCGCCACCATTTCATCCGAGACCATGTGGCAAGAGGGGATATTGCACTATCTTATGTGCCCACCAAGGACAATCTTGCGGATATTTTCACGAAGCCACTTGATGATGCAAGATTCTTGTTCTTGAGGAATGAGCTAAATGTCATTGATTATAGGAGTTTGACTTGAATATCTTGCACACACCCCTATAGATGAAACGTGTTCGAGTTTAGGTGTAGGCATGGACATAGGGGGAGTGTTATCCTAACACATTGGGTTCTCCCTCCCCCCATTATGCCCAAAGCAAAAATTCATTGTTATCGCCCTTTTTCTAATGTTGAATTGTGAGCTTCATTGTTCAGTAATGGCAATGCCCCCAAGATATATCTTCGCGGTTGCATACCATGTACTCTTACATGGTGGCTTAGGCCACCAACCTCTTCTCCTTTGAAGAGTTTCTTCTTAGTTGGATATCTTTTGGGTTATTGTGTTATCCTTCCAAATACTACTTCTCGTTGCTATTTCGATCTTATTTGCATCTTCCCCGAGAAGTAAGACTAGGAAATCTAACCCCTTTGTGTTTTTGCTCTATTTTGTCCCTCCTATGTTCATCTATGCATATGCCTTACTCCACACAAAGTCACATCATTCCTAGCCATTCAAAACTGTCATTTCTGGAATAGTTTGGAGTCCTTCTGGTCTGCCCCGGAATTTTTCCGACCAAACCCCGAATTATTCCGGATAGGTCGGATTGTTCCGGAATAATTCCGGCAGCCGGAATTTTTCCGGGCTATTCCGGACGTGCCAGTTTTCCTTATAAATAGACCCGCACGCACGGGGGGCAGTTTCTTTCCACTTTTCCCCTCTCCTCCCGTGCCCTAGCCACCAAAACTTGTAGAGTTCGTCCCCGTTGCCCTTAGGGAGGATTGTTTGATCGCTCCTTTGGACAAGGACTCCCCCATGGAAGGTATTGTGATTGGTATCTCATCTTTTTTGTTTTGGTTGGTTGTTTTTGGTTCTAGATGAAATCTCACTTAGGGTTTGATCTAGATCTGAGTTCTATCAACTTGTTCTTCGTGCTAATCCTTACCTAGATGCCATGGATTCGTAGATCTAGTCTAATCACTTACCAATCTAGACTTAGATGCAATATCTTATCTCGTGTCACTCCCACGATTTCAAGCACTTAGATCTACTCTAGGATCATCTTAGTGGTACCTCTAAATGTTTGGTACAGTTGTTGAGTCAAGTTTTCGAGTTTTTTGGGCATTTTCTCGGGTCAGATCGAGGAGCCCGGTATTATTCCGGACGATTCCGACCCAGTCGGAATAATTCCGGGTTCAGCCGGAATTATTCCGGGCCTCCGGAATTTTTCCGGATGTTGCCAGAATTTCGAGAACTTGCACTGTATCAAACCTTTTTGAGTCCCTTTGTTCCCGTTTGGCATATTCACTTATCTTTTGTTATTCCCATGTCCTCTATTCACAGGTCCTGGAGCTCGCACTGGTTTGAAGAGGAAGTCCTCTGCTGGGAGGGGTGCTCGCCCTACAAGGGGTCGCACCTCCGGTTCTCATGGAGGGCATCGTGTTGATGATCCGAATGAGAGGGTGCCCGAAGGTGATCTGAAGGCCTGCACTATCCCTCAGTGGAAGCACCTCAAGAAAAAGAACCCGTACCGCTTTGTTGAGGCCACTTGTGAGGATCCTCGCTTCTGGACCAACCTTCAGCGCAAGTGTTGGGAGGATTTCTATTCTGTTCAGAAACCACTTGTCTGTGTGCAGAATCAGCTTGACATGGACTTCTATCATAGGCACAAAAATGGTGATCTCCGTCATGTGCATCCTTGCCTGTTGAAGATGGGTCTGATACCTCTTATGGATACTGAGTGTGAGTATTGCCCAGAGTTAGTTGCTCAGTTCTACTGTACTCTCCATGCCACGGGTGATGCCACGCGTACTATGACTTGGATGTGTGGGGAGCAGAAGATCTCGAGCAACTTGGGTGAGTTTGCCGAGGCTCTTGGATACAGGTGGACTGCCACTTATGCTAATCATGGTTTCAAAATTCATGACAATCCAGAGTATGACAACTCAAGCTTGGAATTCTGCTATCCTCCTGATGCTGAGGGCAAGACTAGGCCCTTCAACTCCAGCATGTACCCCTACTACAACCTGTTGTCTAAGATCTTCCGTGCCACCATTGTGATCAAGTCTAGTGACTACTCTGCTATCAGGGCATTTATGGTGAACCTCATGTTCATCACCAGGCCTCAGAACCAGAGGAAGATTGATGTGATGGACTTTATTTACCGTGAGATCTGCATTGGAGTCATGGAGAAGAGGAAACCCTCTTTTGGCCCACTGATTCAGAGGTTCATTTTACATCATGGATAACTATACAGTGGTCAAGGGCAAGAAGATGGTTCCTTCTCTCATTCGTGGTGTGGAGATTCCGGAGTACTCTAGGGCCAAGTCCAAATCACCTGTGGCCACTCCTTCTGTTTCCACGAGTGGTACTTCTGAGCGTCCTTCCAGTGGCATTGCAAAGTTCTTCAAGGCTTTGTTCAGCATGTGAAGTGACACTAGGGCGATTGCCCATGAGGCTAAAGAGTTGGCCAAGGAGACTCGGCGCATTCAGAACGCCGACCGCAGAGCTGCTGGGCTTGACGTGCCTGCTGATGATCCTCCCTCTCTTGTTGCTGCTGGCCTTGTTCCCATTGAGATGCCTGAGATCTATGATGATGACTTCTACTTCGGGGTGCCTCCAGCTGATGTTGATGATGAGGAACTGTCTGATGAGGATGACTTTGATACTGCTGGGCTTGGAGGTCGTGATCATGAAGAGGAGGAAGAGGAAGATGACGATGAGCACCGCGGAGAAGATGATTTCGAGTGATCTCTTGGGACGCTAGTTGGACTCGTTTCCCTTTTTGGCGTCTTGATGCCAAAGGGGGAGAATGAGTCCCCATATTAGGATTCCATGGGCTCTGCAAGGGTGGGAGCACGAGTCTTTTGCCTTTTGATTTCGATCTTATAGGCTTGTGCTCCGTTATCTTTAGTTTGTTTTCTTCGTTTGCAAACTTCGTTTTATTTGTGTGGAACCTTGTGACGTAATTGTGTCACCCTACCCGTGGTTATGCTACTATTATCATGCTTTCTATTATCTCTATTATTATCTATGCATGTTGTATGAACTTGTTTAGACGGCTTGGTGTCTAAAACATAGGGGGAGCAAAGCCTATGAAGTGTGTGCCTCACGACGCACATCGAGTAAGACCTCCTTCTATTTTTTGGACACCATTTCTCTAGTTCATATTGATTATCCCCGTGAAATCTTTATGTTGTCATCAAACACCAAAAAGGGGGAGATTGAAAGTGTAATTTTGATATCTCGATGTTTTGTGTGTTTGTTAACAACATAAAGAAGTTACTAACCGTATGTGCTATTCTGTCAAAGGTTTTGGTCTTAAATCAGCACACATACGGTGTCGAAGAAATGGTGAAGAAATCGAAGATAAACAGACTTTTTCTGGCCTGAAAAAGAGTTTCCAAGTGTAGGACGGAAATATTCCGGGTGATTCCGGAAGCCGGAATTATTCCGGGCCATTCCGGCCATAACGGTAAAATGTTCTGTTGCCATCCAGAATTATTCCGGACCATTCCGGACCAATCCGGAGCAGCCTGGAATCATTCCGACCACAACGCGAAAATCTCAGTTGGCATCCGGATTGCTTCAGAATTATTTCGGGATCCAGAATTATTCCGGGCCATTCCGGCCTGGTCGCAAATGGGTAGAAAAATGGCTAGTTTTAAGTGAGGGCTATAAATAGACCCTCTCTTTCTTCCCCAAGGGTTAGCTCCACCAGCATTGAAGACTCCATTGATTGAGCTCACCCACCAAGCTAGATCTCCCTCCTCCTCCATCCAAACTTGTTGAAACTTTGAGGATTGAAGGAGAAGCCCCGGATCTACATCTTCACCAACCGGTTTTCCATTTCCCCCTCATTAGCTTGAGGGATATTGGCCTAGGGTTTCCTCTTGTGGAGAACCTAGGCTGCTACTCTTGGTGGCTTGTGATTGTTGAGAGCCCCCAATTAAGTTGTGGGTGTGTGCCCCAAGCTTGTTTGTAAAGGATTAGATCCCCTCCTCAAAGGGGTTCAATAGTGGAAGGTGAACTAGCCCTTTGTGGCGGAAGGTCATCGGAGAATAGGGTGAGGCCTTTGTGGCGTTGAGTAGGCCTTCGTGGCGAGCTCACACCCCTCCAACGAGACGTACTCCCTTAACAAGGAGGAACTCGGGAATACATCGTGTCTCCGTGTTGTGACGCCCCAGGATCGGCCACTATGCAGATTTCAGCATTTCCGCCAAAAGCCACATAATAACCGATTCCAGGTTGCCACTTGTGATAACATTACAACAATTCACGAATATTACGCAACAACAACAGAAAAGATATATACAAGACGACTCAAACGAGTCAAGGATACAACTGATACAATACAAAGATCCCAATGACAGCGGAAGAAACAACATAGTGTCCGACTACGGACAAGATACAAATTGGACTAAGAGTCCTGATGATAACCGATGGCGTCCAAATCTCTGCCCAGGCCAAGCCGGAGGGATTCCCAAGCTAACGTCGTCAGACTTCAAACCTGTTGACTCCAATGTGGAATATGCAGCCACGAAATGGATTCGTGGGTCAGTACTATTAAGTACTGGCAAGTGGATAAACCATACTCACAAGATACCAGCGTAACCAATCATCACAAGATACAAATACTTTGGGTACAACGGAAAGAAAGGGGGTAGTGCAAAGAAGCGGCAGCGGGCAGCACCAACAACTAGAGAGACACGCTACAACTTCCGGCTAAAAGAAAGGGATAAGATAGCGCGACAAAACCAACTATAACTACTCACCAAACAATACCCATCCAGTGTTACCCCCTACTAAGGAAGCAACCCAAGGAAACTCACACTGTTGATTAAGGTGACATTCATTTTTATGGTGAAGGTAATACTATATTACTAGTCAAGTTATTATCATTAGGTGTAAGTTGTCTGAGTACTTGTTAGCCAGCACTTTCACCAAGTCTTCACATAACCGCGAACAACACGGCTTCTCGAGAAGATTCATCCCTGCAGGGTGCGCTACAGTACCCGTACACACTCAAGCCACCAACTAAAACTCAGGTTGGCTCGACACGACCCAAACCGTCTCTACAACCTGTCCTAGGAGCCACGGAGCTATAAGGTCCCAGCCACGCAGCCGAATACTCAGCGCAAGTGTGCAAAACTCCCGCAGGACGCAACACCCCGGCAATACAGGCATCGCCCTATATGCATCCTCATCATCATCAACAGTAACCATGGGGGGCCCACCCATTCATGCGTATGAGCAAATGGAACACCCGAACTAAGTGTGGCTCTTCGGACAAGCTGCAAATCAGGTCTAAGTCGAGGGGGGTCCCATACTACCTCCCGGATGCGGTTACCGCGTTCATCATGGATCAATGGACAAGACTCTTTTCCTAGTTTCGAAACTAGCAGGCTCCAAAACCACGCCGGGCCTCCTTCCGGTGCCTTATCATCAAATTATTATTACCCCAAGCATTAACATGTTGTTGATTAAATTGAAACCCAACTATCAACTAAACAGGTGATACGACAAAGGACAACAAGACTCGAGCACAAACAAATCTAAGCATTCAACTACGACACGAGGGCCAACAAGGTAAACAAGCAACAGTTAATAGGAAGTGGAAGGAAGGCTATATCATGGCTGCAAGGTAAACATATGATAGGATCGAGACACAAGCATCGAATCATAAGGCTAGCATAAGGACAACGGAAAGAATCGGTAACAAGTGAGGAAAGGCAACATAGGTAGCAAGTGAGTATACTTGCCTGGAATCCAGTTTGGAGAGGTAGCAGAACTTGTCGTTGCTCACATCATCTCAGCATCCTATCCGCGAAGAAGCAACGAACTAGAGCAAACACCGGATGCAACAATTACTACTACGGCAAAAGATCTAGCATGATCCTATTTTATATGCATGACATGCGAGAATGCAACTTAATCAATGTAAGTGGAACTGGAGTCCCAACAATTAATTTAGAATGTTCAAGTTATTTATCTAACCATCAATGTTAAATGTTGATTAACATAGAGAATAATAAATAGGTGAGCTAAACAGGATTAAATGGAATAGGGCATTATTTAAAGTAATTACCCCAACACATTCCATATTTAAATATTAGATGAACATGCATAACACAACTAAATTGCAAAATGCAAGATGCAAACAAAGGCATGGATGGCATATTAATGTTCCTTGCATTTTTCTGATCGAAATAGACATAAAATTTGCATTATTTGGAATTGTAAAACAAAAGTTATGCATTTAACAAGGTTAAATTGGGTATAGAAGCATATTTGGCACATGTTACATGGTTTAAACAGAGAACAAGTTGCATATTCAAGGAGATTACATTTTTCTGACACAGATTCATACTTTGTTTGTGCAAAACGAATTTGAATTGACCAAGTTATGGAATTATGAAAAATAGGTGTTGTATGGCAAAAACAAGTGTGGCTTTTGGGATTTGAACCTGGGGCTGCACAATGGATGGCCAACGTGCTAGCCAGTGGGCTGGTGCTCTGTTTGTGATTGGAACAGGGGTGCAGGGAAGTTGAGGTGTAAACCCGCGACACTGGGAAAGAATAAAGAAAAAAGGAGGCTTTGCCTCGGAGGGGATTTGATCCCGCGACCACAGGGGTGCATACGAGGAACAGAGCCACTGGGCTACTGCTGTGTTTGTGTAAGGTATCAGACCCGGCCCTTGATCAAGTGTGTGCCGCGCGGAAAACTGAACTGAACAAGTTCAGTTCCTGAACTTCGACGGGCAAGCAGATGGCGACGACGCCGCTCGAAGGCGGGCGTCCAGAGCAACCTGAGGAGAGGAGGAGAGGTTTTGGAGGTGCGGTTCACCTTGGGGATGTCGATGGCGCGAGAGTTTGGCGCGGAAGCGACGACGTTCACCGCAGGGAGGAGAGGAAGGCGCTGCGCCGCCGAGCTCCTCGCGGACGGACGCAACTCTTGACGATAATGGCGTGGTGCTCGTGGTGCCTCCCAGGTCCGACCGAGGGAATGAGGACGCTGAGCATGGTGCCGCGGTCCCATTCCCATTGTCCCCTTGGCTCGACGGAGACCATGGCGACGGGACGCCCACGATGAACTCCGGCTGTCCCTCCCGGTTCAGAAGAACAGGAATTCAGAGAAAGGAGCAGAGGAGGAAGAGAGGGAGGGAGATGGCGGCGGAAAGGAGGTAGAGGGGAGAGGGCTAGGGTTTGGGCGTGCCCTCGGGGGGGTCTTGTAGAGGGACCAAGGGAGCAGGTAGGAGGGGACCATGGAGGTGCGGTGGAAAGTGACAGGAGGTCACGCACGCTGCGTGCTGTCTCCTGTACGGACGAAGAGGAAGAAGGAGGTGGGCTGGGCTTGTTTTGGCCTGGTGGGTTGTAGGTGGCTGACTGGGCCTTGTTGGCCCAGTTCGGCTGCCTCCCCACTTCTTTTTTTTGTTTTTTTTGTAGAAAAGAAAAGAGAAGGAAAAACAAGAGGGTTTTTTTTGGGGGATCCAAAAATTATGGTGATAGTTTTTATAAGTTCCTTATTGAAAATGCCCAGTTACACAAAAGTTTGTTTTTTTGAAAATTTCAATTTCACAAATTATTCGAATTTGCAAACTTGAATGCAAATTAGGGGTTTATTTAATACCAATTTGAAAACCAACCGTTTTTAATTATTTCCAATTCCCAAAATGATGTGTTTGCAATTTTAATTGAAACCATTTGGAACACGTTTGAATTTTTAAATTGGTTTGAAAACAAAGGTGCATATGATGCATGAGGCAATGAATGCAAAAAGAAAACAAGCAATTCTATTTGAGGGAAATCCCCCGGGTGTTACAGCCGACACCACTAACAAGGGATTGCGCCCTCACAATCCACCCAAGGCAAGGGGAAGAGAGGTGTCAACTACGGAGTCTTCGTGCTGCGGTTGATTTCCCGGGTCAGTGGACGGATCTCCTCTTCTCGACACCACTAACAAAAGTTTCTCGACACCACTAACAAGAGATTCTTGCTCGGATTGATGACGATGTTCTTCCACCAGGAATCTTCCGATGATCAAACCTATTAGGTTAAAGGCTCAGAAAACGTCCAACCCACGTAGGATCCTAACACTTTGAAAGATAGATAAGAGAGGAGACTCCAAAACAAATAAGGTAGGAGTAGAAATAGAATAGAGATAAGGAGTAAACAAGAATCCTATTGAGATGTTTCCAAAATAGTTTAGCATAAATAGTTTTTGACACTCTAGAAACAACGACCGTTAGCGAGGTTATCCTACAGGCTTTGCGGACCCGTTGCTTCGATAACCATTCGTATCGAAACAACATTGGGAATCGGAAGTTGGCTCTAATACCATTTGTGACGCCCCGGGATCGGGAACTATGCAGATTTCAGCATTTCTGCCAAAAGCCACATAATAACCGATTCCAGGTTGCCACTTGTGATAACATTACAACAATTCACGAATATTCCGCAACAACAACAGAAAATATATATACAAGACGACTCAAACGAGTCAAGGATACAACTGATACAATACAAAGATCCCAATAACAGCGGAAGAAACAACATAGTGTCCGACTACGGACAAGATACAAATTGGACTAAGAGTCCTAAAGATAACCGATGGCGTGCAAATCCCTGCCCAGGCCAAGCCGGAGGGATTCCCAAGCTAACGTCATCAGACTTCAAACCTGTTGACTGCAATGTGGAATATGCAACCACGAAATGGATTCGTGGGTCAGTACTATTAAGTACTGGCAAGTGGATAAACCATACTCACAAGATACCAGCATAACCAATCGTCACAAGATACAAATACTTTGGGTACAACGGAAAGAAAGGGGGTAGTGCAAAGAAGCGGCAGCGGGCAGCACCAACAACTAGAGAGACACGCTACAACTTCTGGCTAAAAGAAAGGGATAAGATAGCGCGACAAAACCAACTATAACTACTCACCAAACAATACCCATCCAGTGTTACCCCCTACTAAGGAAGCAACCCAAGGAAACTCACACTGTTGATTAAGGTGACATTCATTTTTATGGTGAAGGTAATACTATATTACTAGTCAAGTTATTATCATTAGGTGTAAGTTGTCTGAGTACTTGTTAGCCAGCACTTTCACCAAGTCGTCACATAACCGCGGACAACACGGCTTCTCGAGAAGATTCATCCCTGCAGGGTGCGCTACAGTACTCGTACACACTCAAGCCACCAACTAAAACTCAGGTTGACTCGACACGACCCAAACCGTCTCTACAACCTGTCCTAGGAGCCACGGAGCTATAAGGTCCCAGCCACGCAGCCGAATACTCAGCGCAAGTGTGCAAAACTCCCGCAGGACGCAACACCCCGGCAATACAGGCCTCGCCCTATATGCATCCTCATCATCATCAACAGTAACCATGGGGGGCCCACCCATTCATGCGTATGAGAAAATGGAACACCCGAACTAAGTGTGGCTCTTCGGACAAGCTGCAAATCAGGTCTAAGTCGAGGGGGGTCCCATACTACCTCCCGGATGCGGTTAGCGCGCTCATCATGGATCAATGGACAAGACTCTTTTCCTAGTTTCGACACTAGCAGGCTCCAAAACCACGCCGGGCCTCCTGCTGGTGCCTTATCATCAAATTATTATTGCCCCAAGCATTAACATGTTGTTGATTAAATTGAAACCCAACTATCAACTAAACAGGTGATACGACAAAGGACAACAAGACTCGAGCACAAACAAATCTAAGCATTCAACTACGACACGAGGGTCAACAAGGTAAACAAACAACAGTTAATAGGAAGTGGAAGGAAGGCTATATCGTGGCTGCAAGGTAAACATATGGTAGGATCGAGACACAAGCATCGAATCATAAGGCTAGCATAAGGACAACGGAAAGAATTGGTAACAAGTGAGGAAAGGCAACATAGGTAGCAAGTGAGTATACTTGCCTGGAATCCAGTTTGGAGAGGTAGCAGAACTTGTCGTTGCTCACATCATCTCAGCGTCCTATCCGCGAAGAAGCAACGAACTAGAGCAAACACCGGATGCAACAATTACTACTACGGCAAAAGATCCAGCATGATCCTATTTTATATGCATGACAAGCGAGAATGCAACTTAACCAATTTAAGTGGAACCGGAGTCCCAACAATTAATTTAGAATGTTCAAGTTATTTATCTAACCATCAATGTTAAATGTTGATTAACATGGAGAATAATAAATAGGTGAGCTAAACAGGATTAAATGGAATAGGGCATTATTTAAAGTAATTACCCCAACACATTCCATATTTAAATATTAGATGAACATGCATAACACAACTAAATTGCAAAATGCAAGATGCAAACAAAGGCATGGATGGCATATTAATGTTCCTTGCATTTTTCTGACCGAAATAGACATAAAATTTGCATTATTTGGAATTGTAAAACAAAAGTTATGCATTTAACAAGGTTAAATTGGGTATAGAAGCATATTTGGCACATGTTACATGGTTTAAACAGAGAACAAGTTGCATATTCAAGGAGATTACATTTTTCTGACACAGATTCATACTTTGTTTGTGCAAAACGAATTTGAATTGACCAAGTTATTGAATTATGAAAAATAGGTGTTGTATTGCAAAAACAATTGTGGCTTTTGGGATTTGAACCTGGGGCTGCACAATGGATGGCCAACGTGCTAGCCAGTGGGCTGGTGCTCTGTTTGTGATTGGAACAGAGGTGCAGGGAAGTTGAGGTGTAAACCCGCGACACTGGGAAAAAATAAAGAAAAAAGGAGGCTTTGCCTCGGAGGGGATTTGATCCCGCGACCACAGGGGTGCGGACGAGGAACAGAGCCACTGGGCTACTGCTGTGTTTGTGTAAGGTATCAGACCCGGCCCTTGATCAAGTGTGTGCCACGCGGAAAACTGAACTGAACAAGTTCAGTTCCTGAACTTCGACGGGCAAGCAGATGGCGACGACGCCGCTCGAAGGCGGGCGTCCAGAGCAACCTGAGGAGAGGAGGAGAGGTTTTGGAGGTGCGGTTCACCTTGGGGATGTCGATGGCGCGAGAGTTTGGCGCGGGAGTGACGACGTTCACCGCAGGGAGGAGAGGAAGGCGTTGCGCCGCCGAGCTTCTCGCGGACGGACGCAGCTCTTGACGATAATGGCGTGGTGCTCGTGGTGCCTCCCAGGTCCGACCGAGGGAACGAGGACGCTGAGGATCGCGCCGTGGTCCCATTCCCATCGTCCCCTTGGCTCGACGGAGACCATGGCGACGGGGCGCCCACGATGAACTCCGGCTGTCCCTCCCGGTTCAGAAGAACAGAAATTCAGAGAAAGGAGCAGAGGAGGAAGAGAGGGAGGGAGATGGCGGCGTAAAGGAGGGAGAGGGGAGAGGGCTAGGGTTTGGGCGTGCCCTCGGGGGGGTCTTGTAGAGGGACCAAGGGAGCAGGTAGGAGGGGACCATGGAGGTGCGGTGGAAAGTGACAGGAGGTCACGCACGCTGCGTGCTGTCTCCTGTACGGACGAAGAGGAAGAAGGAGGTGGGCTAGGCTTGTTTTGGCCTGGTGGGTTGTAGGTGGCTGACTGGGCCTTGTTGGCCCAGTTCGGCTGCCTCCCCACTTCTTTTTTTTTGTAGAAAAGAAAAGAGAAGGAAAAAAGAAGAGGTTTTTTTTTTGGATCCAAAAATTATGGTGATAGTTTTTATAAGTTCCTTATTGAAAATGCCCAGTTACACAAAAGTTTGTTTTTGTTGAAAATTTTAATTTCACAAATTATTTGAATTTGCAAACTTGAATGCAAATTAGGGGTTTATTTAATACCAATTTGAAAACCAACCATTTTTAATTATTTCCAATTCCCAAAATTATGTGTTTGCAATTTTAATTGAAACCATTTGGAACACGTTTGAATTTTTAAATTGGTTTGAAAACAAAGGTGCATATGATGCATGAGGCAATGAATGCAAAAAGAAAACAAGCAATTCTATTTGAGGGAAATCCCCCGGGTGTTACACGTGTGCTTCCATCGGTTACCTCGTTCCCTTACTCTTTATTTACTCGTACTTGTAGCATTTATTGTAGTACTTGTTGTATTAAGTGTTGTCCTAGTTGCATTAATTGCTTGTCTTGCCATATAGGTAAATTCACCATTAGTTGCACTATCTAGAGAATTTATCTTTGTGTCAAGCCTAAACTTTGTGAAAAATTAAAATTGGTCGTAGAACCTATTCACCCCCCTCTAGGCGCCCATACTTTACTTTCACGTGTTAGGTATATACTATCACCCATTGAGTCATACTTTGAGTTTGATTGTTCTACTGATATTACCATATTAATAGCATTCTTCCACATTCCACTCTTAGAAATCTCCAAGCAAGTTAAACGATTTTACCCATAGTTTTAATCCATCCCATCATAACAATTTTGTGATTAATCTACTATAGCTCGAAGGAAGGAATTTAGAGGATAATTTTTAGTGACCAACTTCTTGGAAGATTCAAACGCCTAGTGTCGTGGTGGTGTCACGGCAGATGCCATAGGATGGCTAAAGATGTGGGGACGAAGGACGCTGGAGGCGCTCGGGGAGGGATCACGCGACAAGTAGATGCGTGAAGGATGAAACAACCACTGCAAAAAACACGATCTACCCAGGTTCAGGGCCCTCGTGAGGAGGTAAAACCCCTACTCCTGCCTTTCTCTCTGTATCTGATGTCTCACCGAGTAGCCACAATACAATGGTTCTTGCTACCGAGTAGCCACTCTTCTCTCTATGGAATGAACTAGGTCAAGAATCTCTACGTTGTGATCGCTCTAGGTCAGCATCCCTCGCGGAGGAGGGGGTAGGACACCTTATATACTCGGTGTCCTGCCGGATACAGCCAAATACAAACAGATGTCGACATTGTGTGCACACCGTCCTTCTTCCGAGTTCCCGCTGACAGCTTTGGCTTCTAGATTTGTCCCGGTGCGGAAAGTCGTTGGGAAAAACCAAGTGTTCAGTCTGTTATCACTGTGGCGAACACAGAGTAGGTCCCCCCTATCCTGCGACGCCCTGCTGACACACTGTCGCTGTCAGGCACGCCGTCCTCAGATGAACAGTGCTATGAACAGTGCCAAGTACGGACCCGGGATACGCGGGATTCGGTGTCAGAACGGCTCCTTTGACTTCTGGCCCGAGTAGGTTCCCGCCATTTCTACTCGGACCAGTTCTTCTATTCGGAGGAGCATAACTCTCTGGATTCATCCTCCTGGCCGTCTAGATGTAAGACCGGGTAGCAGTCGACCGGGTAGCGAGTACCAGGTAGCCGGCTACTCGGCCAAACATCCCTTCTGATCTTGCCCTTAGCACCTTCCTTTAGCCTACTCGGGGGTAACCCCCCGACAGCAGTCCCCGAAGCTGGTAGAGCCCTGCGAACTCGTTCACTGGGCCCTGCCAGCTTAAAAACCAACCTTGACAGTCTTGCCCTTGAACCTTGGGATACCAGGTGAAGACCTCCGAGTAGCCCTTGATTTTGTTTCTTCTCTTCCGAATAAGGCCACTTTTCTTCTCCGTGCCGAGTAAAATGACTTGGTGAAATCTTGAAACAGAATATCTGCGTGACAGAGCACAATCCGGCTTTCCGCGCTGGGACTGGGCACGTGTCACGCGGACACGACTTTGACGCCTCGGTGCCCGGTAACTGACAAGCCACGCGCCCAGTTTTCACGGGGTGGGCCCACCAGCTCGTAACGTCCCATCATGCGCAGTAATCGCCCACGAGCTCGTCGTGGGATCTAATGCGGCCGTTTCGCGCGCGTTCTGCGCTGTGTGCGTTTCTAACCGGCCCACAGACCCCACGCCACACGATTACTGCCACGATCGATCCCACTTCCTCGACTCGTAACGGTAACTCGAGGAGCGGTATAAATACCCCCTCGGTAACTCCTTCTTCTCCTTCCGCTCACAATTTCCCCTCTGCCTTCTCGTTTCTCCGCCGCCGCAGAGCTCCTCGCCGCTGCGCAACTCACTGCGCCGCCGCGAGCTTCTCCACACACCAAGTCCTCGATCTTTTCCCCAATTCCTTCCTCACCGCCATGGCTCGCGACGACAACGCTCGCGCCGGCTGGGACGGATCCGAGGTCACCGCCGAGGACTGCCAATGGCTGGTGAACACCCGGCGAGTTCCTCCCGGTGTTCGCTGCCGGCAACCTGACGATGAGCTCGTCCCTGCCCCGCAGGAAGGCGAGCACGTCGTCTTCCTCGCGCACTTCGCGCGAGGATTCGGGCTTCCAGCATCAAACTTCCTCCGTTCCTTCCTCGATCATTACGGCCTCCAGATGCACCATCTGCCTCCGAACACCGTCGTCTTCCTCTCGTACCACGCCGTGGTGTGCGAGGCCTTCCTGGGCGTTCACCCCACAACGGAGACTTGGTCCAGGTACTTCTTCTTTCGCCAGCAGAGCAAAGGCAAGAAGGACGGCGCGGACACCAGCAGCCGGATAACCGAGACCGGCAGCGCCATGATGGTGCAACGCCCTGGAACCAACCATCCGCGCATCAAGGGACTGTATTCTGTCCGTAAGTGGCAGAGGACGTTCCTGTATGTGCAGAATGTCCCCGCCACGAAGGGAGCCAAGGTGGAGGACCGAATCAATCTGCCCCCTTGGAGCAACCGAGCTCCCACCGGGCAGAACTGGCGGACCAAGCCGTCCATCGACAGCAACCAGAAGCAGATGGACGAGCGCCTCGCCTATCTGGCCGAAGAAGGGCTCAAGAGCGACGACCCAATCGCCTGCTGGATCTCCAAGCGGGTGCTGCCGCTCCAGCGCCGTGTCCACCCCATGTGCTACATGGGCGGCCCCCGCGACTGTACTCGGGCGACCACGTTCGAGCTCAGCAACGCGGATGTCGCCGCTCACGCGCGGTCCATCATGACCACTGGCCTCAGAGACAATTGGCAGTATGGCTTCATCCCATACAGCCGTACGAAGCCAATCGAGCGGGTATGTATTTCTTTTCCTATCTCTTGTATGCATGTTCCGAGTAGATAGCCCTCTTATCTTGCAGCGACTAGTACTTGCACTCTGCGTCAAGTAGAGCACTTAGTAGAACTGCTTAGGCTTACTGTGCTTCATGTTTGCACGCCTTGCCGAGTAGCACACAGAGTAGTACTGCTTAGGCTTAATATGCTTTATGTTTGCATGCCTTGCCGAGTAGGACACAGAGTAACACTACTTAGGCTTAATGTGCTTTATGTTTGCACGCCTTGCCGAGTAGGATGCCTCTATGCTACTCGACTAACTTGTGATCTTTCTCTGTTCTTCAGGTCCTTGCTCGCCAGCTCGCTGAGAGCATGGAACGCTTCGAGGACAACTGGTCGGAGGACCGAGAGGAAGACGACGAGGTCTCCTTCGAGACCGCGGACAAGCTCAACCTCCCTCATGCCGCTCAGACGGAGAAGCATCACGTAGATGCGTCTGTCCGTGATTGGTCCGAGGATGATGACGAAGGTAATTGAGCTCATCCTGTCTGGTCGCGAGCCGCGCTACCCAATTTCCTCTTGCTTCTAAGCTGTTTTTCTTCTTCCCAACTTCGCAGGTGGCGCTGATGCTAAAGAGGAAGACGAGGAGGAAGACGAGGAAGCCCTTGTCGTCAAGCCGCTCTCGGTCGCTGCTCCTCTTACCCGCAAACGGACGGGTAGCGGTGCTCAGGAGCCCCCCGCCAAGAAGAAGAAGACGGCCGGGAAGGCGACCAAGAAGACCGTGACGAGAGGAGGACGAACAATCCCTACCCGTAAGGGGTAAGCACTTTCTCCTTAGTTATGCGCCTCTGCTGCCGCAAATTCCCAATTCTCTTACTTCGTTGCTTCTTCTCGATTTCCTCTGTCCTTCTCTTTCTTCTGAACATGTTTCTTTCTTCAGAGCCCCCTTGGATGCTGACGCCGCTTTCGCGCGCACCAAGACTAAGAAGAAATCCGCCATCGAGGTCGATAATCTCATCGACCTCGACGACGAGAATGAAGCCGCAGCGCAGGACGGAGCGCGTGCGTCCTCTCCCGTGAAAGGAGACGACTCCGACGATGCTCGGTACATGGACAGCGACGCCCACGACACCGAGCAGGAGCAGTAGGCCCGTGCAGATCAGGAAGCACGGGACGCTGATCGCGACGCGAGGCCACCTTCTCCTCCGGCCACCACGGCCGAGGAGAAGTTAGAACAAGATTCCGAGAAGCATGATGACGCCGCCCTTGAGCGGCGAGAAGAAGACCAAGAGCAGCCAGCGATAGGGGCTGCTGAGCAAGACGACCCCGCGGCCCAGCCGCGGGTAGAAGGACAAGACGCCACACAGCAAGACCCCGCTGCCGAGCAGCGGGTTGAGATAATTGATGAGACGGAGCAATACCCTCTGAGCGACGCGCAACCAGACGCCGCACAGAGTAGCGCCCAGCCGGATGCTGCACCGGGTAGCGCGCCCTTGGCGCCGCCTACTCAGCAGGGTACTTCCTCCACCGCGCCAAACTCTCCATCAACGAAGAAAACCAAGACAACATCCAGCCCTCCGGTCAAGCAGCTTATCAAGAAGATCAAACAGGAAGCCGTTGACAAGAAGGCCGCCGAGAAGAAGGCTGCCGAGAAGCAGACCTCTGGGAACCAGGCCGCCGAGAAGCCAGCTGGCCCGTCAGAGGGCACTGTTCGCAGGAATCCCTCGCGTAGCGGTACGCGTGGTGCTGCCACGATGCCGCCGCCAAGACCAACTGCCAAGCCCGGCCAGCTCACCATCCGTGAACCTGACGCGGCTGCTGATACCGCCGCAGGATCCAGCTTCCCGGATCCACCCACCTTATATGGTGAAGGTGAGCCAGCAGCACAGCATCCCACTGACCCCAGTCGAGAAGAAACTTGCTATCAGGAGGGGCAAACAGGCCACACCGGTGGACTCCAAGCCCCCCGCCAGGAATAAAGACCGATCCGTCTCGTTCTACTCGCGCGAGGTTCAGGAAACCGAGGTAACGTCCACGAGCCTCGAGCAGATAGTTGACCGGGTTGGATTTATCGATGCTGAGTGGGACAGCGAAGTCCTTGGCAACACGAACTGGCACGACACGTCTTTGGGCGATCTGGATCACATGCGCGTCGACTGGAACAAGGCGGACATGGGTTATAAACCCATGACTATCTCATCCAATACCAGCACGCTCGCCGCCAAGCTCTTCGTCCATCGCAAGGCCGCGGAGGATATTGAACAGACTTACGCGGTAAGCTTTGCTCATCCGTCCCGAGTTGCATTTTCCTTCTCTTCTATTCTTCTACTTCTTCTTATCCATCCCCGAGTCCCCGAGATTCTGGCCGAGTAGGCGGGTACTCAACCGAGTTGCCGCCTTCTCGGGTTGAATCTTCACGACTTTGTCTGATTCTTTTTCTTTCTTCCTCTCAGAATTGCCTTCTGAAAAGAACCAACCTGTACTGGCGGCTGCTATGGAACCACAGCATCGCTAGGAGGCGTCTCGAGGCCCTGGAATTGGAGCGCAAGTCCGATGAGGCGGCGGAGAAGGAGGTCATGGACAGTGCCCTCAAGCTTTCCGAGATCGAAAGTAAGCTTGTAGCTACGCATTTCCCGCGTTTTATGTTTACGCCCGCTGTTGCTTTCTGCTCAGACCGACTCCTTTCTGCAGGCAAATTTAAGACCCTGGCCGAGGAGCACTCCAACTGCCGCGCCTTCGTTGAAAGCGGCCAAACCACCATCAAGAGGCTGGAAGGTGAGTTGATGTCTTCCCGGCTTGACTTCTTGCTTTCATCTTTGCTACTCTGCTGACCGTGCTTTGCTTTTCACAGAAGATCATAAGAAGTTTGTCGAAGAGCATCTCGACTGCCTCAAGCCTGCTGAGGTGCAGCAGCAGATTGCAAGCCTTGAGGTAGAATTCAAGAGCAGGCACCTCTCCGAGATGGAACCATTGCAGGTCCAGCTGCGAACTGCTCTCCAAAGGGCCATTGATCTAGCTACCGAGAGAGATAACGCGGTAGCCGAGAAGAAAAAGGCCGAAGCGGCAGCCACAGCCAAGCGAAAGGCTCTCGAGCTGGAATGCAAGACGCTGAAGGAGAGCAACTCGGATCTTATGCTCCAGCTGGCGCAGTTCTGGAAGGTAGAAGAGAAGCATGTTGCTGACGAAGAAACATGGAAGAACAAGCTGCAGGCGCTACTCTACGACCTGAACAGTAAGTGCTTGCTTCTCCGCCCTTCTCTTGTTTCTTGCGCTTCTCCGCTGCTCGGTTTATTTTTCTACTCGGCTTCTGTTTCTGATCTTCTCAATAGCTCTTTCAGAAATCTTCCCCGACCTCGAGACATCTTGTAAGCCTGCCTTGGCGAAGGCCCGAGCAGCTCGCATTGAGAAGGGCGAACCTATGAACACCAAGGCAGAGATCGAAGATAGCATCATGGTCATGCAGGGGCAGCTTCAGCGCTTAAGTGGTGTGGTCACCGATCTGGTGCGCACTGCCTTCAAGCTTCATGACGTGTTCTGGCCTAAAGACTCCGCGCCAAAAATTATCCGCGGACTTGCCACGAAGCTTAATGGCGTGAAGGCCGAGCTGAAGAAATGGAGGGCGTCCGGAGCTCGGGCAGGCGCTGATATGATGCTGCTATTCATCACCAGCTGGTATGAGAACCTCAACTTGCAAGTTGTCCGCGAGATGCGTGAGGACTCCAAGTGGGAGACGGATTCCGATTGCGTGGCTCTCCGCCAGGCCGTCGCGTACGAGGTCGCCCAGTACGCAAGCACCGCGCACTTCATCGACGGTCTCACCGAGCCTGACACCGAGGTGGACGAAGGCGATGATGACGACGATGATGAAGACGAGGACGCCACCGAGTCTGAAGACCTGGGCAGCTTCGAGAGTGATCGCTACAAGACCGGGAAGGGGAAGGCCGCGGTCGTTGCGGACAGCGAGGAGGAGGCCGAGAGCGTGGAGATGACGATTGACACCGCGGCCCTCGAGTTCGGCACCTCCTCAGGTGCGGCTCTCGACGACACGGCGCGACTCCTCGCGCAGGCTGCGGCCTCCACCTCGGTGGCCACCGCCACTTCTAAACAAGCTGCTACTGAGCCGGATGCGGATGCCGCGAGGACCGACGCCGCCAACTCGGAGGTTGATGCTGCTAAGGCCAACGCTGAAGCTGAAGCCGCCAAGGCCAATGCTGACGTTGAAGCCACCAAGGCCAGCGCCGAGAACACTGCTGCTTCTACCTGACTACTTCCTGCAACTTTATTCTCGAAACTTTTATCAGATCCCCGGGATGCCGGGCGCAGATGTATCGAAACAATTATCCTTGTCGTTTGCTACTCAGTTTTATTCACGTTTGATATTTAACTTAGTCAATTTGAGCAACTTTGGCTCGAATGCCGGGTTGCGTTATCATGCGAGTCCCCGAGTTGCATTTCTTATTCGCTCTTCCTTTTTATCTCAGCTCTTACCCGCAACTTGTTGCTTTTTTGGTATTCGAGTCACAAGAATGCAAAGTTGGAGTTGCAAATACTTAGCCACTTAGAAATACTCATAGTAACGCAGCCCACCACTTAGCCGAGAAGGAGTTACCAAGAAACAACAGTAAAAGACATCCTATTCGGTTCCTGCGCTTTTTCTTTCCTTAGTAATTTTTGTTGTGCTCATTGACCTTTTGCTTTTTCTCTTGCTTGCCATGAAGCCGGGTTTCGGACAGCAGCAAAGTCGAAGAGTTGGCATGTAGGTTTAAACACAATACTAGATGTACTCGTGAAATTTTAAGCAGAGCAACCGAGTGGACAAGAGTAAAGCCAGGTAGAAACACACAGAGCAAGTTTGGACGAGGGCAGTCCCCGAGCTGAATTTCAGATTGCAGGGTAGAATTTTAACTCGGATAAGAGAGTACATACACATATTTGCTCACGAATAAAAGAGACGGAGTAGGGCTACATTCTAAGGGCGCTTGGACTCCTCCCCAGCTTTATCTACCCTGTCCTCCTGTGATGGACGCATGTCCACGAGATAATAGGCATCATTGTGCAGCGCTTTGCTCACAATGAAGGGCCCTTCCCATGGAGGAGACAATTTGTGCATCCCGGCTGTGCGTTGCACAAGCCTGAGGACTATGTCTCCTTCTCGGAAAACCCTTGGGTTCACCTTTCGGCTATGGTAACGCCGCAGGCTTTGCTGGTAGATAGCTGAACGTGACAGAGTGAGCTCTCTTGCTTCTTCGAGCAGGTCAACGTCATCTTCTCGAGCTTCTCTCGCCTCCACCTCAGTGTAGAGGGTTACTCGGGGGGAGTCATGCTCTAAGTCTATTGGAAACACGGCCTCAGCCCCGTAAGCCAAGAAGAATGGCGTGTAGCCGGTTGACCGGTTAGGGGTAGTCCTTAGACTCCACAACACCGCTGGCAACTCGTCTAGCCAACACCCAGGTGTTTTCAGCAGCGGCTCAATCAGCCTTGGCTTTATGCCTGCCAGCACCATGCCGTTTGCTCTTTCCACTTGCCCATTGGAGGCGGGATGCGCAACAGATGCAACATCTAGTCGGATGTGCTTATCTCTGCAGAACCGCACCATTGCCCCCTCTGTGAAATTCGTGCCATTGTCGGTGATGATGCTGTGCGGGTAGCCGTATCTCAGGATCACATCCTTTAAGAATTTCACGGCTGTAGCTCCATCGCACTTCCGAATAGGCTTCACTTCAATCCACTTGGTGAACTTGTCCACCATGACCAAGATGTGTGTCATGTTGCCTTTAGCCGGCTTGAAGGGGCCAACCATATCCAGGCACCATACGGCAAACGGCCATGTGATAGGAATTGTTTTCAACTCGGAAGCAGGCATGTGAATCTTACTCGCGAACATCTGGCAGCCATTGCACTTCCTCACGATGTCTTCAGCCTGCTGCAGAGCTGTGAGCCAGTAGAAGCCATGCCGAAAAGCTTTCTTGACCAATGCCCGAGAAGAGGCGTGGTGCCCGCATTCTCCTTGGTGTATTTCCAACAGAATTTCTCCTCCTTCTTCTGGGTCCACACAACGTTGCAGCACGCCGGTGGCACTTCTTTTGTGCAGCACATCTCTGAATATAGTGTAGCCCTTGGTTCTTCTCTGAATCTGCCTTGCGGCCACCTCATCTTCTGGCAGAGTGCCGTCCTTTAGAAAGGATAATATGGGCATGGCCCAACTCGGTGTCTCCCGTGTGGGAAACACTGGTTCGTCCACTTCCATTGGAACAGGCATCTCTGGCTGCTCTTTAGGGTTGGGAGCACTTCTCTGGAGCCCTGAACGATTGGCAAGGACCTCCTCAATGAATGCGACAGTCCCCGGGTTAAGGACAGCAGTCCCCGAGTAATGAGTGGCAGTCCCCGAGTATGGAGTGGCAGTCCCCGAGTATGGAGTGGCAGTCCCCGAGTAGGGAGCGGCAGTCCCCGGGTTCTCTGTTGCATTCTCCCAGTCAATCTCCATTGGAACGGATTCTTCACTTGGTAGAGAAGGAACAAATATGGATTCCGAGTTGGGAGAGGGCTTGATGGATGGCTTCCGCAAGTGCTCTAAGGCAACCCCCGCCGGGATGGATTGCCGAGAAGATCCCAACTTGGACATCTCATCTGCCGCTTCGTTCTCTGCTCGGTGAATGTGCTGGAACTCGCAGCCTTCAAAAAATCCAGTCATAGACTGTACCAGGAAGCGATATGATGCCATGTTGGCATCTAGAGCATCCCAAGTGCTAGAGACTTGCTGCACCACCAGATCTGAATTGCCATAGCATATAATGTGCTGGACGCCAACCTCCTTGGCTACTCGCAAGCCGTGCACCACTGCCTCGTACTCTGCTACATTGTTGGACGCCTTGAAATGAATCTGCAGCACGTACTTGAGTTGATCTCGCTTGGGTGACGTAAGCACTACACCAGCACCAAGGCCTTCCTTCACCTTCGAGCCATCAAAGTGCATCTTCCCGTAATTGGAAACTGGAGCAGGAGGTTCGTACTGCACCTCAGCCCAATCTACCAGAAACTCCGCCAGAATCTGAGACTTGATGGTTTCCCTTCTCGCATACGCGGGAGCGTACGCGGCTAGCTCAATTGCCCACTTGGCTACTCTGCCACTCGCCTCCTTGTTGCCCATGATATCTGAGATGGGAGCAGAGCTCACAACAGTGATGGGATGCTCTTGGAAGTAGTGCTTTAGCTTTTTGGCACCCAGGTACACGCCATAGGTCATCTTCTGGTAATGCGGGTAGTTTTGCTTGGAGCTAGACAACACTTCACTGAGGTAGTATACTGGGCGCTGCACACTCTTGCCTTCTTCTTCTCGCTCCACCATGATCACCACACTGACTACTCGGTTGGTGGCAGCGATGTACAGCAGCATTGGCTCCTTGGGTAGCGGACTAGCCAAGATGGGAGCGCTAGCCAGCATTGCCTTCAACTCGTTGAAGGCCACATCCGCTTGCGGAGTCCAGACAAACTTGTCACTTTTCTTCATCAGCTGGTACAGAGGCAGGGCCTTCTCGCCCATTCGGCCCAGGAAACGGCTCAGAGATGCCAAGCAACCAGTGAATTTTTGCACATCCTTCAGGGATCTCGGCAAAGACATGCTCTCAATAGCTTTTATCTTTGAAGGATTGGCTTCAATGCCCCGACTAGACACCAGGAAACCGAGTAGCTTGCCAGCCGGGACACCAAAGGTGCATTTACTCGGGTTCAGCTTCATTTTTAACTTGCGCAAGTTGGCAACGGTTTCCTCCAGGTCGGCAAGCAGAGTATGTGTTTTATTTGTTTTGATGACAATGTCATCTACGTACACCTGCACATTCTTGCTGAGCTGATCGTGCAAGCATTTCTGCATGCACCGCTGATAAGTAGGACCCGCATTCCGCAACCCGAAACACATGACACGATAGCAATAAGCCCCGTACGAGGTAATGAAAGCAATCTTTATTTGATCAGCAGGATTGAGAGCTATCTGGTGGAAACCAGAGTAGGCATCTATGAAAGACAGCAGTTCACAACCAGCAGTGGAATCGATCACCTGATCGATGCGAGGTAGCGGAAAAGGATCCTTGGGGCATGCTTTGTTCAAGTCGGTGTAGTCGACACACATGCGCCATGCGGTAGCAGCCTTGGGATCCTCCTTCTTCTTCTCGACCATAACCGGGTTGGCTAGCCAATCCGGATGCAGCACCTCCATGATGAAATTGCTTATCAGCAACTTGGTGATCTGGTCACCGATGGCCTTCCTTCTCTCGTCTCCGAAGCGGCGCATAGCCTGCTTCACTGGCTTGGCGTCAGGACGCACATGTAACGAGTGCTCAACCAACTCCCTCGGGACTCCTGGTAAATCTTCATTGGACCAGGCGAACACGTCCCGATTCTCACGGAGGAAGTGGATGAGCTCGCTTTCCTATTTCTCCGCCAACCCGGAGCCAATGATGGCTACGCGGTCGGGGAACTCGGGGTCGACCTGGACCTTCTTGGTCTCTTGGGACGCCTGGAACGCGGTTCCGTGTAGCGTGCTCGGCACGCCCTGCGCGGATTGCGCCATAGCCACCACCTCGTACATCTTTTTCTTCTCGGCAGCAATCACCATGGACTCCGCCAGCTGAAAACCAGCAGAGGCACACTCCATGGACTTCTTGTAATCACCAGAGATGGTAATCACGCCATTGGGACCAGGGATCTTCATCTTCAGATATGCTGTGTGGGTAGAGGCCATGAACTTGCTCAGAGCAGGCCTGCCGAGTAGAGCGTGATAGGGGCTCTGATGATCAACCACCTCGAACTGCAGGCGCTCTGTGCGGCAGTTCTCCCTTGTGCCGAATAGCACATCTATCCACACTCGGCCAATTGGGTTGCACGAGACTCCCGGCACAATGCCATGGAAAGTGGTCTTGCTAGGTTGCAACATGTTCTCGGCCAGCCCAAGCTTCTCGAGTGTGTCTTTGTACACAATGTTGATGCTGCTGCCGTTGTCGATTAGCACTTTGCTGAACCTCACATTCTTCTCGGGACCCAAGAAGGTGGGATCCACCACCAAGGCGTAGCTACCCGGGTTGGGCATTACCTTGGGATGATCTACTCGGGACCAATTGATCTCTTGGTTGCACCAATGCATATAGTGAGGAACTGCAGGGATCACGGCATTGACCTCCATGGCACGCCTGTGCTGTGACTGCTTGTCGACGGGCTCTGAAGTGAAGATCATGTAGCTCTCATGATGTTCTTGGTACTGGTTGCGGCCTCCACCCTCATTGTTGCCGTTGTTGTTGCTCTGGTAGTTGTTGTTGCCTCTGTTGTTGTTGCGGTTGTAGTTGTTGTTGTTGTTGCGGTAGCCCTCATTGTTGAAGTGACGGTTGGCTCCTAAAGCCACTTGGTTCATGTTTTCTCTTCTCGGAAACACTGGCGGCCGAGCTGCGGGTGCGCGAGCAGGCTGCACATTGGCATTTGCAGCTGGCAGAGGAGGAGGAGGAGGCAAGCCTTCATTCCGGATCAGATCCCACCACTCGCACTGTCGGGTAGTGTGGTTAGCAGGCCTTGAGGGGTGCTGAGTGTGGAAACTGCATGGGCCATCCTTCATGTCGTCAAAGACGAACTTCCTCGTCTGCTCCGAGTTGCCGCTACCCGACTGAGGAGCACGGAATGGTTTGTTGTTGCCTTGGCCCTGGTTCTGGTTCTGCCCGTAGGCTCCAGCAGGTTTCTGCCTTTGGCTACCCCCAGCTCCAACATCCACTACGTTCACCTCCTCAGGGTCGTACCGAACATCTATTCGGTCACCCCTGCGCTTGTTGCGGAACTCGTTGCGCTTGTTGCTGTTGAAGTTTCTTCTCGGCTCGGAGGAGTCCATCAGGGGCTGGGTAGGATCACCGAGTGCGTACTGATCTGCAATCTTGATGGCCTCCGCCAGAGTGTTTGGCATCTCCCTCTGCAACCTTTGCCACAGCATACTGCCATGTCTGCAACCCTGCGCAAACCAGGTAATGGCCTGGGCTTCATTCACACCTTCGCAGGTGTTCCGCAATGTGCTCCACCGAGTAAGATACTCGCGGTCCGTCTCGTCTTCCCGCTGCCTGCAAGCGGACAGCTGCTGTGGCCTATTCGGCCTCTTGTAAGTGCTGGTGAAGTTGCTGACGAAGGCGTCCGAGAAGTCCAGCTAGCAATTTATGCTGTTCTTGGTCAAGTTGTTGAGCCAAGTGCGAGCTGGACCCTCTAGCATCTGCGGGACGTACCGCACTGCCCATCTCCCGTTGCCGCCCGCGATGTGGACTGCGGTGACATAGTCATTGAGCCAATCCTCTGGCTTGGTGCTGCCGTTGTAGCTCTTGGTGCCCCTTGCGAGCTGGAAGTTCTTCACGGACGGCTCGTTCATGATGCGCGGGCCAAAGCACTCGGGGCCAGGAGGACCCGTGTTCTCAAGCCGCGCCGACAAGCTGATCCGGTCCAGCTGGTGCCTTGCGTCTCCCGGCGCCAACACGCGCTCGCCCACACGATCCAGAATGTCATAGCCAGCCATCCCCATGGCCGAGTAGCCATCATCATATTTGTCCACCTGCACAGCTGCAGGCTGCTCCACCGGGTTGGCGACTGGCGCCACTGCACGCGGCTGCTGCCTCTGCCGAGTAGGCTGAGCGACGGGATGCTGAGAAGGACCTGGGCGCTCTCCATCTCGGGCCTGGCTTTGAGCTTTATGGGCTTGAAAGCCTGCTCCTGCAGCGTTGTGTTTCTGACCGGACTGTCGTGGCACAGCGAGCTGTTTCGCGGCGACAGCCGGGTCGTACACCTGCATTTGCCTATCCTTGCCGGAATGCCCACTCTGGCTTTTCTCACGGCTAGGATGCAGAGATGAAGCCTGATCGTTAGATCTGGCCACATGCGAATGCACCACTTGAGAGGCTCCAACACCCGGGTTGGCTTTCCGGAACTCCTCGTTCTGCCTAGCCGCCTCTAGCACCAACTCGTTCAGCCTCTCCTGCTGCCTAACGCGCGCGTCGCCAACTAGATGCGGCAACTCGGCAGCTACGGCCTCCGCAGCTCTAAGTGTTTTGGCGGGTGTGCTATATCTGGGTCGGGTGGAGGTGTTTGCGGTGGCGGACTGACTGGGAGCCTCTACTACAGTCGCCATCTCGGCGCCTAGGTTGCGACGCGTAGCACCTACTTTGCTAGCTCTCCTAAAAAATGGTGTGAAACCGCGAGCCTTGTTGTACTCAAGCTGATCTAAGCTAAGCTCTAGCCTGATCTTCTCCAACTCCGCCTGCTCAGCGAGCAGCTCCTGGCGCTGCCGGTCGAGCTGCGCCTTCATGGTCAGGAGCTCGAGGTCAGTGGGAGGCGGCATGCCCGTCCGCACAGCAGACGCAGGGATCGTCGGAGTAGTGGAGAGCGGAAGGTTGCACTCCTTCTCGTAAGGCTTGTGCGTCTTCCCGCCAGCACTAGAGCCAGCAAGATCCTCGACGACAGCCGCAGCGGTAGCAGCTGCGCCCTTCCCGGCGTCCGCAGCCAGGCCAGCTACCATCACCTCCGCAACGTCCGCGGAGCGGCCCAGCGGCCTCCCGCGCGTGGCGATAACGGCAGGTGGATCCTCCGCGTCATGCACCAGCTCGGGGTACTCGCGGTCGATGACGGTGGCGACGTAGACGAGGTGCGCACCGAAAGAAAGCACCGTGCCGCCCTCCGGCATGGCCCTGCCGCCGAAATCGCCGGCGTTGTCGGTGACGAAGTCGAAGGAGCCGAATCTGTGGACAAGGCCACAGACCACGCGCTCTCCGGTAGCAGAAATCGATCCCGTCCGAACGGAAACTCCAGCCAGCGCCGCTGGTTGCCCCACGGTGGGCGCCAACTGTCATGGTGGTGTCACGGCAGATGCCATAGGATGGCTAAAGATGTGGGGACGAAGGACGCTGGAGGCGCTCGGGGAGGGATCACGCGACGAGTAGACGCGTGAAGGATGAAACAACCACTGCAAACAACACGATCTACCCAGGTTCAGGGCCCTCGTGAGGAGGTAAAACCCCTACTCCTGCCTTTCTCTCTGTATTCTGATGTCTCACCGAGTAGCCACAATACAATGGTTCTTGCTACCGAGTAGCCACTCTTCTCTCTATGGAATGAACTAGGTCAAGAATCTCTACGTTGTGATCGCTCTAGGTCAGCATCCCTCGCGGAGGAGGGGGTAGGGCACCTTATATACTCGGTGTCCTGCCGGATACAGCCAAATACAAACATATGTCGACATTGTGTGCACACCGTCCTTCTTCCGAGTTCCCGCTGACAGCTTTGGCTTCTAGATTTGTCCCGGTGCGGAAAGTCATTGGGCAAAACCAAGTGTTCAGTCTGTTATCACTGTGGCGAACACAGAGTAGGTCCCCCCTATCCTGCGACGCCCTGCTGACACACTGTCGCTGTCAGGCACGCCGTCCTCAGATGAACAGTGCTGTGAACAGTGCCAAGTACGGACCTGGGATACGCGGGATTCGGTGTCAGAACGGCTCCTTTGACTTCTGGCCCGAGTAGGTTCCCGCCATTTCTACTCGGACCAGTTCTTCTATTCGGAGGAGCATAACTCTCTGGATTCACTATCCTGGCCGTCTAGATGTAAAACCGGGTAGCAGTCGACCGGGTAGCGAGTACCAGGTAGCCGGCTACTCGGCCAAACAACCCTTCTGATCTTGCCCTTAGCACTTGCCTTTACCCTACTCGGGGGTAACCCCCCGACACCTAGTGTCTTCAATCATTGCATATATTCAAATAATATAAGCACACATTGTCACGATAAATTATACTCAGTCATGTTGCCACAAATAAGTTTCTAGATATCAATATATCTTTCACTTGATTGTTTCTGAAAACAATTCTTTTCAGTTCCTAAATCACTTTTATCAACAAGACATTCTTTTGAATATAAAGTAATATGGAAGCAAGCATGACTCTGGATTCTAATTAAGAATTATTTGCTCTCTACATCAATCAATCATTAATTATATGGAGCGAGGTAGGAAATACTGAAAATCTACAATAGGACTCAATTTTAAATTTTACTAATACGGTACCAATCTTAAATGGTTTTTACCAGATCAAAACAATTATATCTCAATTAACAATCTAAGTGTAAGGTAGTTTGTGGATGCCAATGAATACTAAAATTTGTACAAATTCAATTTGATTGGTTGTTCATGATAAAATAAGTTCAAGTTAATTCAAAATTACTACGTGAACTCCCACTCAAAACAACATCCCTCCAGTCGTTTTAGTGATTACACAAACCAAATTCACTACACCAAAACCGATCATCATGTGAGATGATGTAGCTGCAAAGGCGAACATCGACATGTTCATCATATCGTCCATATGAATCATGCTTTACCTTTCGGTTACGTGTTCCTAGGCCATGTATGTACATGCTAGGCTCGCCAAGTAGAACCGTAGTATTGCGTGTGTTCTGAGGCCATGTCTGTACATGCTAGGCTTGTCAGCACCCGTTGTATGTGAACGTTGAGTCTTTCACACCCGATCATCACGTGGTGTCTCGAAACGACGAACTTTCTTAACGGTGCATACTAAGGAAGAACACATTATTATCTTGATTTTAAGTGAGAGGGATCGTCTTATCATGCTACCGTCGCGATCTAAGCAAAACAAGATGCATAAAAGTATTAACATCACATGCATGGATAATGTGATATGATATGGTCCTTCTTGCACTTGATCTCCATCTTGTGCATCATGGTATGATCTCCATCATTCCACCGGCGTGGCACCAAGGTCCGTGGCACCTCCATCTTGATTGTCCATCAAAATAACAACACATCACATGGATATGATATACAACATGCATGCCATAAATAATAAGACAACCATATGGCTCCTGCCGGTATGTCAATAATTTACATAAGATATCATCTCATACATAAATTTTTTAACATTGACCATATCACATCACATGCGCTGCAAAAACAAGTTAGACGTCTCTAATTTATTTTTGCATAATTTACGTGGCTTGGGATTTCGAGGATAGAACCGTTCATACCTACGAACATGAACCACAATGTTGATAAACATATTTTTAACAACCCTTCGTAGATTAGATCTTAACTATAGTAGGAGAAACAGACACCCCTCAGCCACAAATGAGACAGGTCTCACGTACATAGTACACGTAAGGATAGTCTAGGGCAGCTTCATCCTACCATGCCACTAAGATCATAAAATACTCAAGGAGGCAATAACATGATCATCAACACCCACATACACCTATGTGTTCTACCCGTACAAATCATCTACGCATAGATCCGGCTCTAATACCACTGAAGGGTTCGTTGCATAGAGAACAAAAAATTTCCTACGCGAGAGACACCCGAAAGGCCAAGATCTAATCTAGGAGATGAAAGCAACGGGCATAGAGAGAGTATTAAGAAAACATACCCACGAAGACTCTAAGCGTTACAAGATCGAATCTGTTGTTGGCGTAGTCATACTCACACCGATCTCAAGACCGAGAAGATGTCCACCGCAATCCGGCGGTGCCTCCATGATCGGTCACACGTACGACTTGATGACGACCTCCGGTTCCCTTGATCCAGCGGGGCAGCGGAAGTAGAGGATCCCTCGGAACTCCAGCAGCACGACGACGTGGTGTTTTGGAGAAAACTTCGTTCAGGGCTTCGCTAAGCGCATGAACAAGTGGTGGAGCAACGGGAGGAAGAGATGACACAAGTGTGTGTGTGGGAGAGGAAGCTTCCACCCCTCCTTATATAGGAGGGAATGGCAGCCACAAAGTTTTGTGTGTATCCACCTCTCCCTCATCAGGTGAGTGGAGTCTCCACTCAACTCACTCATTCTTCCATTAATTCCCACTCAAAATCCCAAGGGTTTTCTTTAATAAAAATAAAAAAATTATTTCTTTATTTTAATATTTGTTAATTCCATTAACAAACATTAATATATAACCCCTTGAGTTAGTTATTAAATCTATTAACAACCATTTGACAAGAATCCCCTTGAACTATTTCAAAATTACCCAAAACAATTTCGGTGCTGTCCAAATTTTTCTCCGATATTCCGTATCCACTCAAACGCGTCATCGAACCTTAAGTGTGTCACCCTACGGTTCGTGAATAATGCAGACATGATCGATACACCTCTCTGATCAATAGCCAATAGCGGGATCTGGAGATCCATAATGACTCCTACACATCCAACGATGAATCTAGTGATCGTGTGAACCATAAACATTGTAACCAATTCCCTTTGTCTCACGATATTTTACTTGTCCGAGATCCGATCATTGGTATCAACCATACCTAGTTCAATATCGTTACCAACAATTACTCTTTTACTCGTTCCGTGATATGACATCCTTGTGACCTAGTCACATGCTTGCAAGCGATGTCAATGTGATATCACCGAGAGGGCCCAAAGTATATCTCTCCGTCATTTGGATGGACAAATCCCACTCTTGGTCCATGAGCCTCAACTAATACTTTCCGAATTCCCAATGGCACCTTTATAGTCACCTTGTTACATTTTGATGAAATCAAAGCACCCTTTCGGTATTAGTGATTTACATGATCTCATGGTCTAAGGAATAAGTTATTTCGTATGCAAGATATAACAATATTGTGACGCCCCGAGATCGGGCACTATGTAGATTTCAGCATTTCCGCCAAAACCCACGTAATAACCGATTCCAGGGTGCCACTTGTGATAACATTACAACAGTTCACGAATATTCCGCAACAACAACAGAAAAGATATATACAAGATGACTCAAACGAGTCAGGGATACAACTGATACAATACAAAGATCCAAATAACAGCGGAAGAAACAACATATCGTCCGTCTATGGACAAGATACAAATTGGACTAAGAGTCCTGAAGATAACCGAGGGCGTCCAAACCCTTCCCAGGCCAAGCCGGAGGGATTCCCAAGCTAACGTCGTCAGACTTCAAACCTGTTGACTGCAATGTTGAATATGCAGCCACGAAAAAGGATTCGTGGGTCAGTACGGTTAAGTACTAACAAGTGGATAAACCATACTCACAAGATACCGGCGTAGCCAGTCATCACAAGATACAAATACTTTTGGGTTCAACGGAAAGGAAGGGAGTATTGCAAATAAGCGGCAGCGGGCTGCACTAATCAACTACAGAGACTCACTACAACATCCGGCTAAAAGAGGGGGATAAGATAGCGTATCGTAACCAACTAGTACTAACCACTCAAACAAACCCATCCAATGTTACCCCCTACTAAGGAAGCAACCCAAGGATAACTCACACAGTTGGATTAATGATGGATCAAGTTATTGTGTCAATAAGACTATTACTAGTCAAGTATCATTAGTTAGGTGTAAGTTGTTCTGAGTACTTGTTAGCCAGTACTTTCACCAAGTTAACCATAACCGCGGAAAACACGACTTCTCGAGAAGATTTACCCTGCAGGGGTGCACCAATTTGGCCGTACACGTAAGAATACCCCGCCAGATAGGAAATGCACTTCCACCAAGCGAGGCACTCAACACAACTCAACTCTTCTTCGCATCAAGCCCAAAGAACCCCGTGCAGTTGAGCACACGGCTAATCATGCCCCACGAAGAAAAGGGGACCCTCATAGCACTCTAAGAACGTGTCTCCCTAAATACCGACTACAAAAGTTCCACCCTGGCCTGGGTTCGCAAGATCATGCATGCGGCAAATGGAAAACCCGAACTAAATGAGGCGATTTGGACGAGATGCGAATCGAATCAAGTTGAGGGGGGCGCCCATAATCGCTTCCCACATGCGGTTAGTGCGCTCATCATGGATCAGTAGACAAGACCCTCTTCCTATTAGGGTCGACACTAGCAGGCCTCAAAACCACGCCGGGCCTCCTGCCGGTGCCTTAACATCAAATTATTATTACCCAAAAACATTAACATGTTGTTGATTGAATTGAAACCCAACTATCAACTAAACAGGTGATAAGACAGACAACAAGACTTGAGCGCAAACAACACTAAGCATGCAACTACAACACGAGGGCCAACAAGGTAAACAAACAACAGTTAATAGGAAGTGGAAGGAAGGCTATATCATGGCTGCAAGGTAACAAATAATAGGATCGAGACACAAGCATCGAATCAACAGGCTAGACTAAGAACAACGGGAAGAATCAGTAACAAGTGATGAAAGGCAGCCATTTGGCAGCAAGTGAGTATACTTGCCTGGAATCCAGCAAGTAGAGGTACATCCACAGAACTTGTCGTTGCTCACATCATCTCAATGTCCTATCCGGGAAGAAGCAACGAACCTCGAACAAACACCGGATGCAACAATTACTACTACGGCAAAAGATCCAGCATGATCAAGATATGGATGCATGACAATTTAATGGATGCATAGAAATAAACTAGTTGACATGATAACATGTTTAAATGGACCCATATGCAATTTGAGTTGCATATGAAAAGCCCATGAATTATGGTTGAAACAATTGTTTTACAACTAACCAACAGGTGAAAGTGGTTTAGTATGATGCATGGATGAGGAAAACAACAAAATAACAACAATAGAACCAATTGGAAATAAGGTTTACCCATTTTGAAATTCACTTATTAAGTTTTGGAATTTTGGTTACTTAAAGGTGTCACACAAGCATTTGTTATTTTCATCAAGTTTAATTGTTCCAAACAGATAACAAAGTTCATATTTGATTAGAACACAAAATTTTAGGTGGATTACATGTTTCAATTATTGAAAAAGAGATTACAATGATTTAATTATGAATTAAACAAGATTAAACAAGTTTTAATTGAATTTAATTCAAGTGTGAATATTATTTGAATTTTTATTTGTTCAAAACATAAATTCAAATTCATAATTGAAAAGGTTATACTTTTCTAGTTTGAAAACATATTTTATATGTTAAAAAATAATTTAATTTGAGCAAGTTATGAATTTAGCAAATTTAAAGGATTTAAACAAGGTTTAAATTATTTAGGAAATTTTAATTATTCAAAACATGAAACAAAATTTATATTTGAAAAGATGGTTCAAAATAGCATGGAAAACATATTTTATTTTTGTGATTTGAATTAAGTTTGAAATAGTTATGCAATTAATCAAATTTTAAATGAATTGTTTGAATTTGAAATTTGAAACAATTTGAAATGTGCAAAACAGAAAACAAATGATGTAATTAGATAGAGTATTAAATTTGGGGCAGAAAACATATTTTATTTACATTATTTGAATTTGGAAAATAAAAGTTATGTGCATTTTAATTTTGGGGGCTAATCTGTAATAACAGGGACCTAAAAGAAGGAAAAGGAATTGCAGATGGGCCCCTGGGGCGTTTTTCACCCAGGGCACCCTAGCCTGGGCCTCTGCAGTGCGGGCCCGTGCCCCTGTGGCGTCCATGTGGGCGTGTGCGCAGTGAGGTGGCAACATGGGCCAATGACCAGTGGGTCCTGCCCCTGCGCGCGTGGCAGAGAAAAAAGGTGGGGTTAATTCCCCTTGGTGGGAATCGAACCCGCGGTCTGTCGCTCGCTCGCGCGGTTCGCTACCACTGCGGTGTTGCTCGCTGTTTGGTTTCAGATACAGATGCGACGCTTTTGGGGTTCAGCGGCGACAGATACTGTAACTGAACAAAGTTCAGATGCAGTTAACAGTAGCAGCAGAGCAAGGCGGCCGGCGGTGAGCTTTCTTGCACGGGGTGTGCTGTGCTCGCAGGTGTGTGAGTTGTGCGTGCCGATACGTGGGCGGAAGGGAGAGGGGAAGGAGGAAAGGTGGGCGCTCACCACGGTTGTGTCGAGGAAGCGAGGCTTCTGTCGACGTGCAGCAGCGGCGGGGTTTTTCCGGCGACGGCGCGGTCACCACGGTGGTTCCCAGCACCCGTCGAGGAGGCGTGGCTGCTGAGGCAGTCACCGCGGTTCCATTCCCGTGGAGGGTCGATCTCGAGGAGGCCCGGCGACGAAGGCAACGGCGATGTTCTGACGGTGGCGTTCGGTTCGTGGGTGCAGGGAGAATTGCAGAGAGAGAGGGAGATGGAAGAGAGGAAAAATTGGCGGCGCCGATGGCTGGAGAGGGAGGGGGCTTATGGTCTAGGGTGAGCAGAGGGGGTAGGCTAGGTTTTATGGGGCTTGGAGCTTGGTACGGCAGCAATCGGGAGGGGGAGGGGAGAATCATACGGTGAGGAGATGGTCGTACAGAGGATGACATCACGAGGAAGAAGATGACAATCATCGAAGGGGTACCGGGCTTAAGTGGTGGGCTGGCTAGGGTGGGCTGTCTCTCTCAGCTCACCCCTCTCTTTTTTTTTTTTTGTTATTTCCTTTTCTCTTTTTTTTGTAAGGGATGAAGGAGAGAGAGAGATAGGAAAAGTGTTAGGGTTTTTTTTCTTTTATGAATTATTTGTATTAATTTTCAAAACATAAATTAGAAGCAATGCTAACATTATTTTCACAAGTTTGAAATTTTAATTTGATTTTAAGTTGTTAGTTGAATTTCAAATAGGGTTTCACTTGGGATTTTTGAAATAAACAATTTTTATTCAATAAATTCAAACAACTATGAAAACATTATTGAATTTAATTTGTTTGCAAGATTTTAATTTTTAAACCCACATTTGAAATATGCCAAGCATGGATGGATTGATTTGAATTTTTTATTTGAATTTACAATTAGGGTTTTAACAAAAGGAAAATTTTATTAACAAGCAATTTGATTAAAACAACTTCAAACTATTGAAAAACAATTTGAGGTATTTAGTTTGCAATTTTCAATTGGAAATTTTAGGCATGTTTTGAACAATTTAAATTGGTTTGGATTTTTGAGTGGTTTGGAAAACAGGATGCAATGCTTATTTGATGCATGTGATGCAAAAGAAAAAGGAAAGCAACCAATTTTTCTACTTAGGGGGAACACCCCAGGTGTTACAAATATGAACTAAATGAATTGATCGTATTTTTATACTTAATTTGGGTCTATGTCCATCACATCATTCTGCTAATGACATGACCCCATTATTAACAACATCCAATGTTCATGATGAGGAAACCTTGATCATCTATTAATCAACGAGCTAGTTAAAAGAGAGGCTTTACTAGGAACCATTGTTTGTTAATTAAACACACATGTATCAACGTTTCGGTTAATACAATTCTATCATGAGAAATAAACATTTATCATAAACAATGAATAATATAATAACCACTTTATTATTGCCTCTCGGGCATATTCCCTTCACCAACTTATATTTTTATCATTTTTGAAAAATATGAAACATATTGAGCCGAATAAGGGTAGGAGGAGGTTCCCGAGGGAACCACACCAACTGGGGGGGGGGGGGCACGTGCCCACCCTTGGCTGCGCCTGCCTATGGTTTGTGCGCCCCGGACCCCCTCTCCGACCCGTTTTCGACCTGCACCTTCCTTTCGTTACGCATATTTTTTCTATATAATCCCCTGGATCGCTCGAGGTCCGTATATCGTTTTCTCGTTGTGTTTCTGTTTCAACCTGTTTCTGCCAGGATATGTTTTCAGTTTTAGAAGCACCATGGACTCCGCCAATAACAACAAGGGCAAGGGACCGATGGAAGATGATCTCCAAGACCGGAAGCCATAGGATAAGATCGAGAGTGGAGCTTAAGGAGATGCAGAAGAAGAACCGCGCGTGTACCCACGCGCCACTGTCGCAAGCATTGGAGTGGTATAAAAACTCTTCAAGCAAAGGGCAAGGATGAACACTGGAGGGAAGGCCCCACGTCACTGCTTAGCTTCAAGGACACCACTTCTAGGCATTAAAAATCCTTTCCATACCTTAATCCATGAGTATCAATCTATGAGGGTACCCGAGGTAAAGTTGCCTTCTCGCTGGGATATAGATCGTTCTAACCGTGTAGGTGAGGAAAGCCTCCGATCTGATATAGTGTGGGGGAAAATTCCAAGAGCTGGGACTCACCGTTGGACAAGTTCCAGAACCGTATTGAGAGCAATACGGATCTGATATGCAGGCTCATCTATGTGACTGATGATTAGAAGGAGTCAGTTGATAATCTAATTGAGAAGGATTCACCACCACCACCGAAGAATTAATTCTTCATTGCTATTGGCATCCCATTGGCTTGTTCCATTCTTGGGGGGAGTGTCGCGGTATCACACCTTTATCTTTCACCTTTTAGTAGAGTCATATCATGAGTAGAGAATTTATCATATAGGATGGTTTTTAGTATGGAAGTATCTGTCCTTTAGTTGGTTATCGATGTATCCCTTGGTTTGAGTTGCCGTTATGGAATATTAATGAGAAGTTTCATCATTTACTTTCTGCACTTTATTTTAGTTTGAAATTTTTGCTAAATGGTTGATCTTTTTATTAGTATTGGTATCAATATTGGATCATCAAGTTAATCTAGTTGGTTTTGGCAAACTTAGCATTGGTCGGTACCAACAATACTTTGCGGCTTAAGTAGAAAAGAGGGAGTTGCATGTAGATATATTATTCCACGATCTTTCTTTATTATTAGCTCATAAGCTTAGTATTCTCAAGTTAATATTGTTTGTACTTCCAAGGAAGATTGCATGATTGGTTCTATCATATGTATATTTGTTTGTTTTCCCCCAACTCTTATGCTTGCTATCTAGCCTTGCTAGCCAAAAACCTGTACTGAGAGGGAATGTTTCTCGTGCATCCAAACCTTGAGCCCCAAAACCGCCGCTCCAAGTAAATTGCTTGTGTGCTACCTTTAAAACCTTCAAAATTACACCTGTTTTGTGCCCCTATTTTAGCTCATGAGGACGGAAATAGAGAATCTTTATCTCACTTGTTGATTGAAGTTTACGCACCTGGACTAGTGGCTTCATCCGCTTATCCAAATGATAGAAGAGCTGGCAGCGAGGTGCTCAGCCCCAAACTTAATTACTACAAATTCTCTTCACTATTTTCCCCCTGATTTATCAGTCAAAGCATAATTGTGTAAATAAAAGAGAAAGAGGGATGACCTTCTATACCAGTTGCGTCCTTCAATGGGATCCGCTCTTGTGAAGTCTAGTTGGCTTGTGACGTACTGTATTTTCTGTTTTCCATTCGTTGACATAAACATACACCATTCTCAAAGTGTTTTCTGTACCTCTATTTATTAAATGAAAAGGTCTAGCACATGAGTTAATCCTTGCTTCCCTCTGCGAAGGGCCTATCTTTTACCTTTATGTTGAGTCAGTAAATCTACTCGTTTCTGTCTTAAGCAAGCATTTGAGTTGTTGTGATCCATCCATCTATATGTTGATTTACTCAATCATGTCCTTTATCCTTCCTTGTTTAGTACAAATGTTTTAATCAGAATGAATACCACTTTGAAAGTTATCAATGACCATAAAGAGATTGTTATGATTGAGCAAGTTAAATTCTGCAATACAAGCTCTAATAGAAAGACTGTGATCGAAACATAAGTACAATATGTTAATTGTTCTCTGACCAAGAAGGAAGTTTGCCTTCACCAATTATGATTTCCTTTTTGCACCTTTATTGTGATTTCCTCTACTTGTTTCAAGTTTAATTATATGAGAGGAAGTTGTTGTCCAGAATGACTTGTGTATTGATAGATGTGATGCTTCTTGTCCGTATTTTATTTATCGACACCTCACTCCATACACCTGTGGTCATCTTTATTGAGTTCAGTTTCGCTTGGGGACAAGCGGGGTCTAAGCTTGGGGGAGTTGATATGTCCATTTTGCATCACTATTTTATATTGTAATTTTCTGTTATTCATCGATATATTTCATATTATGATGCATTACTTATGTTATTTCATCTTATTTTGCATGTTTCATAATTATTGGAGAATAAACATCGAGACCAGAAATCTAATGGAAAAAGCACCGTCAAGACACCCTATCTTAGAAGATCATAATAAGAATGGGGGCATCGGGGAAGTCTTAGAAGTCCAGAAGAGGGATCTAGCCTTGAGGAGACCCGGAGGGGGGCCACCTCGGGCCCACACCACTAGGGGGCACTCCCCCCTTGGCCGCGCCTGGGGGTGGCGTGGCCACCCTGGCCCACCTATGGCCGCTTCCTTTCGCGTACTTGACTCCCCGGGAACCCTAAGCCTCACATAACCATCGAGGAAATATTCCGCCGCCTCCTCGGGGCGGAAAACAACAGATAGAGAGAAAAGCTCTCCAGCAGGGAAAAATCTGCCGGGGAAATTCCTCCCCGGAGAGGGGAAATCATCGCCATCATCACCGTCATCGCTCTGGGCATCATCAAGATCGTCATTGTCATCATCATCACCACCAGCACCATCACCCTCACCATCCATCTCTGTCCCGCTGTAATGATTAGGGTTCTATATTGTTGTTCTTCACTAGATCTCTCTCTAGGTGTGGATTACTTGTTAGTAGTTGATTCCTACGAGATTTATCGGTGTTTGCACTTTATGACAATATTGTTATTCATCATTATATCACCTCTGATTATGACCCATATGATTCCTTGTGAGTAGTTCGTTTAGTTCTTGAGGACATGGGAAAAGTCAAGATGTTAGTAGTGGAATTATGTTGAAGTAATATCTAGTGGATTGATATTTAAGTTGTGGTGTTATTCTTCTAGTGATGTCATTTGAACGTCGACTACATGACACTTCACCTTTATGGGCCTAGATTCATGGTGTATTTGGCTACTAATTGTGGGGTTGTTGGAGTGATAGAAACTTAAACCCCCGTTAGAAAACTGATGCACGAGGGAGTGTAGGATCCCAGAGTTTTAGGCTATGGTTAGATTTATCTTAATTACTTTATTGTATTTGAGGATGCTTGCAAGGAGTTTAATCACAAGTATGTATTAGTCCTAGTTGGGCGGTGCATTAGCATAGGTTCACCCACACAACACCTATCAAAACAGGAAATATTAATCAACTGTATGAAACGAAAGCACTTGACGAAGTTCCCATGTGTTCCCGAGAACGTTTGGTAATCATAAGTAGAAGAATCGGCTTGTCGTTTGATCTCAAAAGGATTTGGCCACTCGCTGAAATTATATTTACTGTATTTTATTTACTCACACTTTATTTATCTACTATATCAAAAATTACCAAAAACCTGTTTGCTAGTGTTTCCAATGAATCCTCTATCCATCCTGCTTGTCAACACCTTATGCTCCTCGTTGGGTTCGACACGCTTATTTATCGAAAGTACTATGATACACCCCCTATACTTGTGGGTCATCAGGGCTGCATAGAGAAAAGTTCAAACAAGAATTAGGGGTGACTCTCAGCCGTAGTCGCACTCGAAACACTTGGGGGCTGCGTAGCAAAACAGTCAAATAGCAACTAGGGGTGACTCCCAGTCACAGTCGCACTCGAAACACTCTGAGGCTATGCAACAAAACATTCAAACAGAAAATTAGGGGTGACTCCTGACCATAATTGCACTCAGAATATTCGATGGCTGTGGAGCAATTAGTTTCAACCTGAAGCAAGATTACAGTCTGGACAGCTGTAGCAATCGAAGAACTACAGGGACACACAACTAAAAGGAACTTTATATAGGAAAAGTACTCAGGAAATACGAAAGACACATGCTACTCAATCATAACAATTGAGATTCCATTCATATAAAACATAGACAGTATTATTTACAAGTATAGTTGAAGAAACCAACGTTTAAAACTATGGAGTCCATCCACTCTCCAGTTGGATATCCATCTCTTCTTCCGCCAAGCGCATGAGTGCGAGAAATGCGGGAGTAGCTGCTTCATAGCGGGCAGTCATGTTAACGCGTTGACAACCACGAGGATTTAGAGGACCTCTGCCAATATTTAGCAAGTTCATGCGCGGGTAAGTGAGTCTTGGCAACAGCTAATGCAACCTTGGCTCCCCCGAAAAGCTAGTGACAGACGAGTGCCTTGGCGTGATCGTAGTTGCTGAATTTCCGCATCAAGTTGAAAAGGCCTTCAGGTAACCCATATATGTTGCAAAAAGCAGCATGATAGGAGCCAATCACCCCACCAACCTGTTGAGCTCGAGTCCTCAGAGTCAGGAGCACTCGAGACTTTTCGGCATCAGCCAAAAAAGATGATGAGCTATACGTAGAAAGTTTCTGGCACTCCTCCTCAATGTACCAAGTTTCCTAGGAAACATTTTCTTGGACACCTACAGAATAATTAAAACACCTGGGTCAGACGAAGCAAAACTTACTCGGAACAAACCAGAGAAAGACTACTGAAATCCTACATGCTAAATCTACAGCTATAGCAGTCAGTTTAGCTAAAAGGGAAATTCTCACGATCCGAAGAAACTTGTTCTTTTCCTTTCTAAGCATCGAGATGAGCTCTCAAATTTTTGAGTTCCTCCTCTTTGTTCAATAGTCTGAAGCTCAGTAATTGCACCAAACTTGATTTCGAAGAAGTTGAAGGAGTTGAAGACGATCGATTCGGAGAATTGGAAGACCCAGGTGCCTAAAGAAGAGAGAAGGAGATCGTTAAGACTCCGTTGCTATTTTTACTCGAGTATTTAGAAGCATTCTCCTGCCTCACACTCGAGGGCTACTCCCATCGGGAGAAATTACAAAGGAGGAATTCGAGGCATACAAGTTGAACAAGAAGATTAAAATAAAGTGAAAGAACAACATCCAAGGAAAATTCATTCATCATCAACGAAGACAGGGTTCATTACAAGAAAAAGTCGGATTCGCTGCACTCAGGCACCGCTCCTAGAGACTGAAAGATCGAGAGGTTAACTAGAGGGAGGGGTGAATAGGCTAACTACAAATTTTAACATGTTTTTCGATTTAACAAGAGAGTACTCAAATATAGATTGTCTAGATTATGAAACTAGGTGAACAATCCTATATGTTGAGCAAATACGACTAGCACAAGGTATATATATGACTAAGCTAGTAGCAATAAGTAAAGGTAAGTTGAGGGATAATCGAACACAATGACGCGGAGATGTATCCCGAAGTTCACTTCCCAATGGAAGCTAATCTCCATTGGAGTGGTGCGGTGCCACCAAAGTGGAACACCGGGAAGCCCTCAAATGACACACTGTATCTCCTTCGAGTCCTTCCACCGATATGGAGAGGCTGGAATCACTATGTTGCCATTGAGGTTGACAACTAGAACCTTTACAAGGATGAGGAACACTCCACAACTTTGGAGGGTCCTCACCAAATCCCGGGAGCCACCAAGACTCCGGGAAGCAAGATCCACGAGCACAAGAGCTTCGGGGAAAACAACAAGGCTCCAAGCTCCGATGAGTTAAGAACAACAAGGTTCTTGGCTCCAATGAAATAAGAACAACAAGATCCCAAGGGGATGAGTGGGTTGATGACGAATCAACTTGGTAGGGTTGTAGATCTAGTGCTTCTCCTCCAAATCCCAAGAGCTTAAGGGCTTTGGTTGGGTATTTGGGGAGATCCTTGAAGCTTGGAGTGGTCACAAATGGTGGAGAGAAGTGTTTCAAGTAACAAGTGCTCAAGAAGGAAGAAGACCCCTTTTTATATGGTGCCCTGAAAAGTGGCTGTTGGGAGGCATCTTTGACTTCCAGGAAACCCAGCCTTGGGCCGGCCAGGCCGGCGTGGAGGCTGGCGGGGCAATGGCTCGCAGCACAGGTAGCCTGGCCTTGGCCCGGTTTAGGCCGGCTATGCAGTGTGAGGGCCGGCGAGGTGACAGATTTGCCTGGCCTCTGGCCCGGCCTAGGCCGGCTAAGCATTGCATCCGGCCTCCTTCTTTGAGACCCGGCCTAGGCTAGCTAGTCAGTGTGAAGGCTGGCTGCCCTGTTCCATCTTCCTCTCTTTTCTTCTTTCTTTCTCCTCTCTTTCTTCCAACCATTTTTTATATTTTTTCCTTTTAGAGAGATTATTTCACCACTTTGCATCACTGTGTAATTTCCAAATACTTCAAATAAACAATTAGTCTTTCCAAGTATTGTGATCAAACATTAACATAGGATTAAGGGACTCATGTCCTTTCAATCTCCCCCTTTTCGATGTTTGATGAAAACACTTGGATTTGCAAGTTGAAATATAAAATTTTAATATTTGGAATTAACTTCTAGCCCCCCTTGATGTATGGCCAAGTTTTAACATTTTATTCTAGATTTTAATAACACATGTACATACATATAATAGCTCCCCCAAGGATTCATCGGACAACATTTTCTCAATAATGGCTATGGATACTTATATGAAGACAATGAGTAAGGAAATAGCATGGAAAGAATGTAGCATATGATGGATACCCCAGAGAAGATCACCATGGTCTTCATAAGATGGGTGGATAATCCTCGGAAATAGACATAGTCTTACAATAACATGAACAGAGTTCCACAACACATAAAAGCGAATAGAGTTCAAACTAAAATAGAAAATTGCAAATGGAAGACGCAAATGTATGATGCAATACACTCCCAAATCAAATCCCCGAAGGTCCGAAATATCTCTCTCCCCCTTGGCATCAAGACACCAAAAAGGAACAGAGAAGCTACGCCCCCATGAGATCACACCACGAAGTCGTCATCGGAGGCGTGGTCACCATCATCATCATCATAGTCTCCAGCCTTCTCCACATCGTCCTCCTCATCATCTTGTGGATTGACTGCCCTAATGGAGCGGGCTTCGGCGTTGTTGGTAGACCAAAAGTGTCCGGGAGATGAAGCATCATCACCAAGCCAGAATGTGTTCTGAGACTGCCATTTTTCCTTAGTGAGCTCCTCCGAGCTAGGAGGACCCTTTGGAAGGTGGAGTGCAGTCATGATAGCCCTCTGGTTGCGACGAGAGGCCTTCCCTTTTGCATAGGATTGATAATCTTGGTGCTGCTTGTCAATGAATTTTTGGAGAGCGGATTTGATGGAGAATTTCTTGGGCTTCGGAGCAGGATCCTCGGTGTCAGTGGCACTAACACCAGAGGGAGAGTGGGAACTCTCTAGAGGCATATCAGTGCGAGCCCTCTTGGAGGATGGTAGTGTTGCATCATGGGATAGACCACTGAGATGGATACATGTGGGAGTGTACAGAGCATAGTTAGAAACAAGAGCGGCCGTAATCTTGGATTCAAAAAGGATTTGAAGATATTGTCCATATATGAGAACCTTGAGCTCATGAATCAATGTTTGCATCTCATTTCACATATAGTCCATCATATCTATCTTCTTATTGAACCTCTTCTCTCGCTCAATGTGATAGAGGAGATTGAAAAGCCATTTCCGAACTTCTCCCTTTTCACCAAACTTGACATTGAGAGTGTTCCCGAGGATGGTATGAGTGACATACCAAAAGTCAGTGAAGTATGCAGACTTGGTGTCGGATATATACTGATTAGGGGTATATCCGGCATTGTCGTAAAGAGCCGGATTACCAGGGTGGCCTGATTGGTAATGGATCACAGTCCATTAGGCGGCCCAGTAAGCTACATGCAGAAGCCGGATTCTAGAAGAACCCGGACCACGGCCCAAAGTTGTGTCGCTTGGAGTAGAAGGCGGATTCCTTATTTCCAAGTTAGATAATTTCCGTAGTCTTCTAGGTTTCCTTCCTGTAAGCCCTAACCCGGTTATTATATAAAGCTGGACGGGAGAGAAGAAACATATAGACAATTAGCTAGAAGACAACTCGTCGGGAAGTTGATCCTCGCCGAGTTAGCGAAGCCCTACTCACATTGTACTTTGTATACTTCAGGCTTCAACACTAATTTAGTGAGATTGCAGGAGTAGGAACGCTGCCTTGTTGCGACGTACTGAACCTAGGTAAATTTGGTGTTCCTGGTTGTTGTGCTACCACGTACCCCCATGTCTCTACCCGTAGGCTCATGGCACCCCCGTCTATGAACTCTACCACGATGTCTCGACAGATGGCGCCCACCGTGGGGGCAGCGACGTCAGGCGTTAAGTTTCGATCAGGGATACTCAGCGGAATCGGCAGTACCATAACTGTCGGAAGCTTGGAATTCAACAACGACATTGGGCGCTTCCTCGACAATGGATCGTACATGCCAGCACAGAATCATCTGGTAAGTGCCTGCGTTTTACCGATTGGGTCTGCAAATATCTTTATCGGATTAACTACAGAAGCAATGGGATTCTGTGGTGGAAGTAAATTTATCCCACCCGCCCTATACCCAGTTGAAGAAAACTACGATACTGGATTTTGCTCAGATCGCCAAAACCCTGAATTCGCTGCCTCTTCGGAGATGCCTGCAATCGGATCTCACTTCATTGGCATGGTGCAATCCAAGGTCGCTGAAAACACAGAAGTAAGTAATCCCGTGGAAGAAGCAGAAAACAACAATCCCACAGAGCCAGTGGAAGATCCGACACCCGCCAATGAAACAGTGAACTCGGAAGCCAACTCTGTACTAGCTGCCATAGAGGCATGATTGGAGTCGGAACCTGGATCTGAAGACATAGATTCAGAAGACGAATATGAAGACGCTTTCGAAAGAAAGGTTAAATATATGACTGGGGGCTTCCATGAAGTACTTATGGCAAAACCGACTGATAGCTCGGATGCTGAAGACGATGAAGACCCCAAAACACCTCCACCAGATGAGGAAAGAGAGGATGGTAAAACTAGCCCTATTTACCCCGATGTCAAGGAATTGACAGAGGAAGAACCTGGTAAAAAACCTCCCTCTTCCAAGAAGAAAAAGAATACTGCCAAGAAACTCCAGTACAAACTCCAGAAGAAAAAGTTGGCAGATAATGCTAGCCAAAACCTGGAAGCAAGAGGAGCAAGCGGGGTCACACCTGTGGAGAAGAAAAAGAAAGAAATCCCTGTCCTTGTATTGTCGGAACAGGACGAGATCAATCTGATCAAAACGCCGGTCGGACCCTACGAGCCACCGGAAGTGCTGGAAGCCAGAAGGCAAGCCATTATGTGGCAAAAACAACAACTATTCCAATCCCAAGAAAATCTCCTCAAAGCCCAAGCTACTGTAAAAGCAAAGCAAGAGGAAATTTAAGAATTCGAGAGACGAAATATGTCCGGGATAAAACCCACGAGATTACCCGGAATCGCAAGGCCGGATGTTCTGCCAGCAAAGGAACGGTTGCAAAACCCTTCCTGGCAACGACATGTTGACGGCGTAAACGCTAGGGGCGAACGCATCTATAAAACCACAGCTAAAAATGCGGAAGCCGCGGTCGCCATCCTTAATAACGATCTGTACTCCAAAGACGAAAATCTGCAAGGAGTGTACGCTTTCCTGGGTAAAGCACTGGAACAACAGCAGCGAGGTCAGGCAAAATCAGGGAAATTGCATGACGACTCCGCCCTATGCAAAACTGCCACTTGCACCGCTGGAGCACCTGGACCCGGAGAACCTGGAGATTCAGGCGATTCTAAGGACAAAAAGGGAGATCCTAAGAAAGGCAAGAAAATCCCGGACAATAGGGATGAAGCGTCCAGAACGGGATCCCACACGCCGAAAGGCAGAAATATACCCCACGATCATTAAGACTGGGAGGAACAAAACCGGAAAGACAGAAATGTGATGCCGCCTCCGAGACGCCCTGCTGAAAAATCCGGAAGACACAAAAATCCTCATAGACGTGAAAGGTCCCGTACTCCTCCTAGGAATAAAGAAAGGCCAAGGAGTAGAACTCCACCTCATTCCAAAGGACATGATAACGGACGAAACAGGGATAATCCTGGAAGAGCGCATTCGCGCAACAATGGGCCAGAAAGGAGCAGATCCCCTTCTGTCCATTCAGCCGACATATATTCCGCACACGCCGATAAGGCGGAAAGAGATGATCTATACTTTGGACCTAAGTGTTTCACTGAAAGGATCCGAAGAATAACTCTACATTCTATCTTTGCCAAGGTTGGTCCAACTTACCAAAAGTATACCGGAAGTACAAACCCGGATACATGGCTTTTAGATTACTATACTGTCGTTCAGATCAACAAGGGAACATACCTAGAAGCAGTAAAATTCCTCCCCCTAATGTTGCTGGATGGAGCCAGAGATTGGATTAACGGGCTTCCATCAAGAACAGTGGATAGCTGGGATGATGCGGCTAGAGTATTTGCTCAACACTTCCGGGGTACGTACAAACGCCCTAAGAGCATCAACCAGCTAAATCGTTGCATCCAATTTGAAGATGAGTCGTATGTCGACTTTATATCAAGATGGACAACAATGAAAAATAGCTGCTCTGGAGTAAGTGATGTACAAGCAATGCATGATTTCATCAATGGATTAAAACCCGGCCTCGTACCGTTCATGGTTGGTTCAAAGGAGCACAAAGATCTCGGATCTATGCTTACTACCTCCAATGAACATGCAGCGGCCGAAGATGACATCAGAGCGAGAGGTGGAAATATTGATGCTTTGGTTCAGGCCAAAAAGACGTCTCGTTCTGAAAAGAAGACCACTCCAGAAGCACAGACAAAACCCAAAGAAGTAAATTTAACCTTTGGGAAGTATACTGGCGGCAAATGGAAAGGAAGAAGCACATAACCTATCTCCTATTCTAAGGAAGAGTGGGAAAAATTAAGTCGGAAAACTTTGTCCACCATTCGCAATTTGGGAAGCCTACCGATACAAATGCGCAATGTCGCCTCAATAAGCATATGATGGGCACTGCAGGATCCGGGAATAAAGGAGAGAAATCCAAGAGGAAAGTCTCCAAGCAAAAGCCAGAAGATGAAAAAGAAGACAGTGAATCGGACACTGACGAAAAAAAAATCCAAGAACAGCAGCGAAAAGGTGAACCAAAATTCCCGAGAGTCGATGGAGAATGCAATTTAACTTTCCTGGCAACGCCCTCTGCAAAGGTGGCAAAGAGGACACTTCGAGTAATAAACACGGTTGTTCCACCAACCCCCAGATTCTTGAAGTACTCAAACACACCAATTACTTGGGATAAGTTTGATCATCCCGGAAATATCCCAGAACCCGGCACACAAGCTCTAATTGTAAGCCCTATTGTTCAAAACACTAGGCTAAAAAGAGTGTTGATGGATGGAGGATCCATCATCAATATAATGTACCTGGATACACTGAAGCATCTGCGAATCTCCGAGACCTAGCTCAATCATAGGAACATACGTTTCCACGACATCGTTCCTGGCAGACAAGCACAATCTCTAGGAGAAATTTCCCTAGATGTAACCTTTGGAAAGAAAGAGCATTTCCGACAGGAAAAATCTCTTTCGAGGTGGTGACGTTCGAAAGTGTATACCATGCAATACTCGAACGTCCAATTTTCTCCAAATTCATGGCAAGATCATGTTATATTTATAACAAACTGAAGATGGCAGGGGCAAAAGGAGGAGTAATCACCATATCGGGAGACTTCAAATTGGCGAACGAGCTAGAAAAAGGAAACGCCCTTTGCGCCGAAAATGTAATAGCAAAGGAAGAATTGACAGAGTTCGCAAAGGAAGTATCGCCGATGGAAATGCCGGCAGGAAAAGAAAGCCGGAAGCCGACAGATAGCTTCAAAGCTTTCGAGAATACAAGACAGGTAATCCTAGACTCCAAAGATCCGCCAAAGTTTGTCGTAGTGGGGACCGGGATGACCGACAAATAGGAAAGCGCGCTCATCAAGTTCCTCCGTGAGAACTAGGATATTTTTGCCTGGTGTCTTGCGGACATGCCAGGTGTACCCAGGGAGCTTGCTGAGCATCAACTAAAAGTGATTCCACGATCTAAACCCGTCAAACAAGGTCTCCATCGATTTGACGGAAGAAGGCGGAAGGCTATCGGCAAGGAAATTATCCGGCTTTTAGCAGCTGATTTTATTCGGGAGGTTATACATACTGACTGGTCTGCGAACCCATTATTAGTCCCGAAGAAAGATAGTGTTGTTCTTAGGATGTGTATAGATTACACCAGCCTGAACAAATTGTGTCCAAAAGATAGGTTCGCATTACCGCGAATCAATAAGATAATAGATGCCACTACTGACTCTGAGCTTTTATGCTTTTTGGATGCTTATTCCGGGTACCATCAAATACGTGAGGGAAGAGGATCAAATCAAAACTTCCTTCATAACCCCGTATGGAACATACTATTATATAACCATGCCTTTTGGCCTGAAGAACGCAGGTGCAACTTACCAGCGTTGCATGCAACATTTTTTGCATAGTCAGACTGGCAAAAATGTTCACGTTTACGTGGACGACATTGCCGTCGTTTCCAAGGAAAAATATACACTCCTTGAGGATCTACGAGAAACTTTCGAAAATTTGCGCACTTACAAAATGAAGTTGAATCCATTAAAGTGTGTATTCGCGGTTCCTTCTGGAAAGTTTCTGGATTTTATCGTTTCTCACAGAGGAATAGAAGTAAACCCGGAAAAGATCAAGGCAATGTTGAACATCACAAATCCTACGTGTTTAAAGGATGTACAAATATTGACGGGTTCTACAGCCGCAGTCAGCAAGTTTATAAGCCGGCTAGGAGATAAAGCTCTGCCATTATACAAATTGTTGAAGAAATCCGACAAATTTGAGTGGACAGAAGAGGCGGACAAAGCATTAACCCAGCTGAAAGAAACCTTGATGAAAGCACCGATTCTGGCATCGCCAAAAGACGAAGGACCTATGTTGCTGTATCTTACAGCAACAAACAGGGTTATTAGCGCTATGATAATTGTGGAAAGGCGGAAAGAAGAATAAAGTATACCAAATCAGCATCCAGTATACTATGTTAGTGAAGTTTTCTCCGAGTCAAAGCAAAGGTATCCACATTATCAAAAGCTAGCATATGTCGTGTTTTTCGCATCTAGAAAACTCCGCTATTATTTCCATGGACATTTCATAACAGTGGTAAGCAAAGCACCACTAGGGGATATCATTAACAATGCGGATGCAACAGGCCGAGTAGCCAAATGGGGTATTGAGCTAGCTGCATTCGACATTAAGTACCAACCCCGGACGGCAATTAAATCCCAGGTGTTGGCAGATTTGTCGCTGATTGGACAGAAGCAATGGAAAACACACCAATGCCGGAGTCGGAATACTGGATCATGCATTTTGATGGATCCAGGAAAGAAGGCGCTGGAGTTGGTGTAGTGCCGAAATCCCCAAAAGGTGACATTACGGAGTATGTATTACAGATACACTTCAACGCCAGTAATAACGTGGCAGAATACGAAGTATTGCTTCATGGCTTGCATATTGCAAAAGAAATAGGCGTCAAGCGCATACTATGTTATGGTGACTCAGATTTGGTACAACATCATCTAAACCAAACATGGGACGCCAAAAGCCCCATCATGGCCGAATATCATAGAACGGTGGACGAGTTTGCCATTTGCTTCCTTGGATTTGAAGTACTTCACATTAAAAGGGAAGAAAAATGGAACGCGGATGCGTTAGCCCGAATGGGGTCGGAAAGAGTGAGAACCCTACCACCTGGTGTGTTTGTCCAACACTTGCACGAACCATCAATCAAAGGTGGAGACGTTGATTATCCTCGCGTTTCCGAGTCAATCGAAGTTCTGCTCGTTAACCCGGATTGGAAAATTCCATACTTAAACTTCTTAGTTGATCAGAAGTTCCCGGATGGAGCAGACGAGGTCTTGTAAAGGCAGATAAAACGTCGATGCAAAGGATACATGGTAATGAATGGTTGCATGTATAAACGCAGAACTATCGGAATTTTTCAGCGATGTATTTCTCCAGAGGAAGGACGAGAAATTTTGCAAGAAATCCACGCAGAAGATTGCGTACATCATGCCCAATCAAAAAGCATAGTCAAAAAAGCATTCCGTGCAGGGTTTTTCTGGCTCACGGCCAAGACAGATGCCGGACACATAGTAAACACATGTGCCGGATGTCAGTATTACGCCAAGCTGACGAATATGCCAGCTCAAGCACTCAAAACTATCCCTATAACATGGCCGTTCGCGGTATGGGGGCTAGATATGATGGGACCATTCAAAACTGCAAGAGGCGAACTTACACATCTATTCGTTGCAGTGGATAAGTACACCAAGTGGGTGGAGGCGAAACCCATCAAGAAACTTGATGGTGTGACTGCCAGAAACTTCATCATTGTTGTAGTCATGAGATACGGCGTTCCACACAGTATAATCACCGACAACGGGACAAATTTCTCTATTGAAGAGTTGGCAAAATATTACCGACAAACGGGAATACGCCTAGATCTTGCATCTGTGGCTCACCCACAATCCAATGGGCAGGTTGAAGAATGAATAGCTCAATCCTTGAAGGAATACGCCCACGACTCGAATCTCCTCTTCATAGAGCAGCTGGAGCATGGGTAGAAGAATTACCTTCCGTGCTTTGGAGTATTCGAACGATGCCAAATAGATCAACAGGGAAAACCCCGTTTTTCTTGGTTTATGGCGCAGAAGCAATGCTTCCAACGGACATGCTCCATGATGGCCCAAGAGTGCAGGCTTACGATGACTCGGATGCCGAAAGTGCACGCCAGGATGTCGTCGATCTTTTAGAAGAAGAGAAAGACCTTGTGCTTCAAAGATCCACCATTTATCAGCAAGGATTGAGACGCTACCATAGTCGGAAAATTAGGCATCAATCTTTCAAAGAAGGTGACCTAGTGCTAAGACTGGTGCAAGAAAGGAAGCACAAGTTAGCCCCAGTCTGGGAGGGACCATTTGTCATTAGCAAGGCTATGAAAAATGGATCTTATTATCTTGTAGATATTCGAGACAAGGAAGATTATCTTGTAGATATTTGATGGCACTGGATCCTCCCTTGCCTGGGGCCTCACAGCTGCGAGGAGAGTCATTAGAGTTTACTGCTCTGCCAGGGCTAAACCTATCTTCAGTTCCCCAACCTGCGAGGTCAGTTCAAGGTTGCTGGCCATCATCTTCGACATATCATTCATCAACTTCCGATACGCTACGAGGGAAGCTTCGCCCTTCTCCACCTGCTCCAACCTGGCATCGCGAGCCTTCTTGAGATTGCCGTAGGCGAGCTTCAAGGCCTTCTCAAGCTCAGCTTCTAGGATGGTTACCCTCTCCGCCAGAGCGGCAAAGATGACCCTCTGCTCGGCTTCATGTGCCATGTAGATAGTTGCATGAGAGTAAGTTGATGTTAATCTAAAAGGCAAAATGGATCTAAGAAAGATGAAATCACGAGGAATTCAGAAACGGATCTAAGAAAGATGAAATCACGAGGAAATATGAAAAGGATCTAAGAAAGACAAAATCGCGAGGAATCCAGAAACGGGTCAGAAGTACGTGAACGGAAATGGAACCTACATGAGGGCAGCAGACCGCTTCGCCGCTGGAGCCATGGCCGCCTGGAGGAACGCTCGAGGAGCTACTACGTCAAAGGGTTTTCGATTGAGGGGAGGCGGTGAGGCGGATAGAGGATGAAATGAAGAGTGCATCTATTTATACACCAGGAGGGGGAGTGGAACGGAGGAGCCGCATGCACGAAGGAGCAATAACTGGCCGCCGGAACTAAAGCTACACGTTTCACGTTCACAATATTGTGACGAACGTGTGGCGTGCTGCATACCAGGGTTACAGCGGTGAGTGGAAGAGCGGTTGTTTTCAGACTTGGGCCATGATGGCACTTTCTTGGGCCCTCTCCTGTCAGACCATTTTTATTGGGCCTTATAGCACTCTGTAGCCTATAATTATCCTACTACAGTTGCAGCCCAAAATAAGAAGGAAGAAATGTTGAAACTTCAACGAACACATAAAACATCGAAATTTTGATTATTTTGGCACGTTTTCAACAGCTTCCACACTCTAAAACACTACACATCATCCCAAAATGCGTCGTCAAGTTCGTCGTCATCGGAGTCCTGCATAAGGCTCTCCCAGAACGCTTCGTCCATATCCTCATCCGATGATGAGACGATGATGGTGGAGGGGCCAGCATCCCCCCGGGATGTACGAGCTCGCATCTTTGCGTCCCTCTGAGCGTCGAGCCGCAACTGCGCCTGTACCAGATCTGGGTGATCACGGCGGAACCTCTCCCTCATGGCCTCGTCGTCCCGGTGGATGCGCATCTGCATGAACACACGGCTGTTCTCCTGCTCCTCCTTGCGGGTCACAATCCTCAGATCCGGGGCGAGGAACTCGGCAACCTCCCTGCTCTCGACGTCCCGGAAGTTGAGCTCGGAGCGCGGGTAGCCGAACCACCACACTGCCATGTCGAACGCGCGGGCGGCGAGCTCGGGCGTGTCGAAGGTGCCCATCCACCACCGCATGCCGTTGTGTGTGATCTCCATGGACCAGCTCCCGGACGGCCGCAACTGCACACCTCAGAAGCCGGTGCTGCTTCTCACGCGCGGCACTGTCGGGTGGATCAGCGACGAGAGTGATGGGGAGGTCGGGGGGGGGGGGGGGCTGTGGCGGCGTGTAGTAATCAGCACCGAGAGTGCGGGGGGAGGTCGGGGGGACGTGGCGGCGGCGTAGAAGGTAGGCTGCATAGTCCATGCTCAGTCGTATTTATGCGATAGCGACGAGGTCGAGAAGTTCAGTGACCGTTGGCTTGGCAGGCTTTTGTTGAGTTCTGCAGTGATGAGTTGCACGATCTACCAACATGAGGGATTTGATCTAAACTCGAGGTTTTAGCTATTAGCGATTTGATCTTTACTCGGGTTTTAGCACGAGGGATCTACCAGCGATAATATACCTTAGAAGTTCACGAAACAAACTAAACCTTAACAAGTCCAGGAAACAAACGAAATTACAATCCAGCCAGACAAAATAAGAAGTTCATAGGCCTAGCTCAGCAGCAGCCTAGTCTCTTCACCCCCAAGGCCTATAATTTGCTCCGTTCTATATCACTACCATCTCAATTACCGCCTCCAACCTGGGATCATCGATCTCCCTCACAATGATCAAAACAGGCTGCCGATTATGAAAATTATTGCCTTGGACAAAAACCATCCACACCAGCTTGTCGAGGATAATGCGGCCGTCGGTTTTCTTGTTGTAAGTAACAGTGGTGACATGCTCTTCTGCTCTAAGTCGTAGGCCAACACTGCCATGATTCCCCAGGCCAGCGTGTTCCCCTATCAATTTCGGTAGTTTCTAAGCATGAAAGATAATATACCATATTAGCAGACCTTCTCATGGTTCTTGAAAATTTACTTGCAAAAAGAGGAGGGCGTCTTATAGATACATAACATAATATAGTAGTGCAAGCTTGTGACCGTGAAACGAGTCACAAAAGGAAGCTCAACATAGGGTCCAAGGGGTAGAAGCCGGGCCAGGCGGTTCTTCTCGTGATTGTCGAGATTGGCTCTTTCGGCATATACGATGTTGGCATCATCATGCCTCTCATCAGCAGAATTGTCAGAATCCTCATCATGGACCTCATCATCAGAATTGCTAGAATCCTAAGCATTCATCTCATCATCAGAACTACCATCTACACTGCAAATTGAGTCATCTTCGTTTGAAACTGAGTCATCTTCGCTTGAAATGCAAAGTGAGTCATATTGGGAGTCGCCAGTAATAACAACATAAATAGTGGGCCTTGGTATCATGGAAAACACAAATATGTCTCCCACGGAGATGTTCTTTTCCTCGATGAACCGATCCTATTGTGTCCCATGAAAACGGGTCTTGCTCTATTCGTTTGACACACGAAAGGTGTACTTCCTGCCATGGGAACTAAACATCACACGCTCGCCTACTAACTTGTTGAATGCTATCCAAGCAGTGCACGGTACAACCTGTGCATCAGAAATAAAAACAAACGTGGAAATTAGATATTGTAATAAAACACAAAACATAATACAAGTGTATGAAGAAGAATTTTTTTCTTACCACTGACTTGAGGTGACACTCTTGTACAGCAACACCGAACTTGGATGCAGAAGGATCAACATTTGGGCAATTATTGTTGCATACAGGGCATGGAATAGCCTGTTAATCAAGCAAAAAAGAAGCTTAAATTACAAAATGTGCATATAAGCAGATTGATTCTAAAAAGGAACAATTCTTTAATGAAGACATTTATGTAAAACTGGGGCCGAACTACGAATAACTGGTAATGCCTCATAATAAAAGCATAACCATGTTTATCCAAGAAGTAATTCTACAATACCAAGAGCAATGCACAATGAATGCGCTTGTACATTGCACAAGATAGTATGGAACCCTCATTGCAATGATATGGTGACACATTTTAATCATCGACTTAAAGGGATCATGCACATTCAAAACAACACCTATAGCCACAGCTTTGTACTCATTGGCCTCAGAGAACATAGAGACACAGCAAGCAGACACAACTTTGCTACACGAGGTGGGCCAGCAAAAGCAAAGACATGGCACATCTATTTGTGTCTGGTTCTTACTTTTGTTGGCCATGTGGTGGAGATAGTGAGGCATCAGCCAAATATACATGTGTCAAAATCATCATTGACCAAATTAGCTCATAAATTGTGCATAGTGATAACACGCCTCATAAACATATAGGTGATGATGCACTAAAGGGCATCCCTAGAATTCATTGTAACATGCAGTCGGAATAAACACATATGGAACAATGCAAAAAAAAGTGTAAAACAGGCCTCATAAACACATTGCCAACTCTTGCTAGAAGAACGAACACAGTACCATGAAGTAATACAAGACGTGGCCTTTTATCACTGCCATGTATTGTATCTGATCTCCTAGCATTTATCATGGCATGCAAACCAAGGGAAAAAAGAGTGCTTATAATAACATGTACGAATACAAATACTCAAATTGTATACACTATAAGGTACTATAGACACTCTCTTTGCCTTTACCATGGCCTAGTTTAAATCATCGGCATATAACGAGGACATTCAAGGCAAAGAAAAGTGGAACAATGGAAACAAATGTAATACGCGCCTTATATATCATTGCCATGCAAACCAAGGGCAAAAAGAGTGCTTATAATAGCATGTACGAATACAGATACTCAAATTCTATACACTACAAGGTATTATAGACACTCTCTTTCCCTTACCATGGCCTAGTTTAAATCATCGGCATATAACGAGGACATTCAAGCCAAACAAAAGTGGAACAATGGAAAAAAAATGTAATACGAGCCTCATATATCATTGTCATGCAAACAAAGGCAACACGAGAGCATCAATAACATGTACGAATACAAATACTCAAATTGTATACACTACAAGGTATTGTAGCGCTCTGTTTGCCTTTACCATGGCCTAGTTTAAATCATCGGCATATAACAAGGAGGACATTCAAGGCAAAGAAAAGTGGAACAATGGAAAAAAATGTAATACGAGCCTCACATATCATTGCCATGCAAACCAAGGGAAAAAAGTGCCTATAATAGCATGTACGAATAAAAATACTCAAATTGTATACACTACAAGGTATTATAGACACTCTCTTTCCCTTTACCATGGCCTACTTTAATCATCGGCATATAACAAGGAGGACATTCAAGGCAAGGAAAAGTGGAACAATGGAAACTAATGTAAAACGAGTCTCATATATCATTGACATGCAAACCAAGGCAAAAAGAAGTAACTACAATAGCATGTACGAATACAAATACTCAAACTGTATACACTACAAGGAATTGTAGACACTCTCTTTGCCTTTACCATGGCCTAGTTTAAATCATCGGCATATAACAAGGAGGACATTCAAGGCAAAGAAAAGTGGAACAATGGAAACTAATGTAAAACGAGCCTTATATATCATTGCCATGCAAACCAAGGCAAAAAGAAGTAACTACAATAGCCTGTACGAATACAAATACTCAAATTGTATACACTATAAGGTACTGTAGACACTCTCTTTGCCTTTACCATGGCCTAGTTTAAATCATTGACATATAACAAGGAGGACATTCAAGGCAAAGAAAAATGGAACAATGGAAACAAATGTAATACGAGCCTCATATATAATTTCCATGCAAACCAAGGAAAAAGGAGTAACTATAAGAAGCATGTACACAAAAAAATACTCAAATTGTATACACTACAAGGTATTGTAGACACTCTTTGCCTTTACCATGACCTAGTTTAAATCATCGGCATATAACAAGGAGGACATTCAAGGCAAAGAAAAGTGGAACAATAGAAAAAAATGTAATACAAGCCTCATATATCATTGCCATGAAAACAAAGGCAGCAAGAGAACTTCAATAGCATGTACGAATACAAATACTCAAATTGTATACACTACAAGGTATTGTAGCCCTCTGTTTGCATTTACCATGGCCTAGTTTAAATCATCGGCATATAACAAGGAGGACATTCAAGGCAAAGAAAAGTGGAACAATAGAAACAAATGTAATACGAGCCTCATATATCATTGCCATGCAAACAAAGGCAACAACAGAACTTCAATAGCATGTGAGAATACAAATACTCAAATTGTATACACTACAAGGTATTGTAGCCCTCTGTTTTCCTTTACCATGGCCTAGTTTAAATCATCGGCATATAACAAGGAGGACATTCAAGGCAAAGAAAAGTGGAACAATAGAAACAAATGTAATACGAGCCTCATATATCATTGCCATGCAAATAAAGGCAACAAGAAAACTCCAATAACATGTACGAATACAAATACTCAAATTGTATACACTACAAGGTATTGTAGCCCTCTCTTTGCCTTTACCATGGCCTAGTTTAAATCATCGGCATATAACTAGGAGGACATACATCATGTTGATAAATTAGGATACATAAAAGAAAAACAAGTGGAACAATGGAAAATGCACAGAAAAATGAATCTGACCTCACAATTTCTAAATACACCAAGTAGAGTCACTCCTAGCACCTGGCCTCGGTAAATCATTAGCCAAAGTGTTAATCATTGGCCAAAATTGAACTAACCTTGCAAAAATACCAAATCTAAGCCGTGAACCAAAAAAAACCAAATCTAAGCCTAATCTAACTGAAGCACCCAAATCGGGTACGGAATTAAACCATAACCTATCGAAATCATGGTGGAAATAGATGATCTAAGCGTGCCGGATATCCCAAACTTAAGCCGTAGAACAAAACCACGTCTATGGGAGAAACAACGAAGCAGAGATGCAAAATGAATGGTAAAAACATGTGGATCTACCGTGCATGTCGTGCTACGTTGAAAATCGAGCTCAATCTACAGATCTACGATACATACAAGGGATAAGAGGGTTAGATATCATCTTACCGCCATTGCCAAAGCCCTCGAAGAGGACGGGACGACGCACGCAGTGATCTGAAAAAAAGCCGATGAAGATCATGCCTGCCTAGGGAGGAAGAGGAGGCCTTGCCTTCGTGTCCCGCCGAGGATGGTCGCCGCGGTGCTGTCGATGTCTCGACGGAAGAAAACCCGCCGACGGAGAGAGGGGAAGCTCAGGAAGGCGGTGAGAGAGATAGAGCGAGTGATATGACTAGAAGAGAGAGAGGGGGAGGTGACCGCAATTAAAGGGCCGGCCTAGCGCCAGTTGCCGAAAACATTTCTCAAAAGAGAATTTTTTTTTGAAATGGAAGGAAAAACAATTAATACATAGTAATAATAACTTAACCACAAAATACTCCATCCGTTTGATTTCACAGAATAAAAACAATTTCCCCGATTTTTTTGAAAGACAAAAAGCAGATTCAATTTTTTGAAAACCAAGCTTATCTGAATTGTGTTGATTATTTAGTGATATCACGCCTTTTTTATAAACGATTATCTACTTGCTTGGATGTGTTAGGGTGGACACTAGAAAGTCCAAGACAATGGTATGACCCAACTTTTCACAAGATTCCCTCTCGTTTCTCCGTTCTGGGAGTTTCGGGCCAATAGGGCATGTAAATTCGAGAGAGAAACACAAAGAGAAAGAAGTCGGGCTCTAAGTAGTCCTAGAACCCGCCAGAGAGAATCTGACGCCGGTGGAGCCCTAACACACATGACACACTCTAACACACATGGTATGTCATACCATGGGATTTGGTGGCATTCATATAATCCAGAGCCCCCTCTGGAAAAACCATGCATAGCCCGCTGGGGAAAAAGGCGGAACTGCCGTTCTGGCCCCTCTACGTGAGACGAAAGGGGGAAGCAAAGTGGAACCAACTTTTTGGTTGTGTTAGGTTAGTCCCAAGGAATACCAAATAAAATGTTAGGGTCCACCTCTTGTTAATATTCCCATAATTCCGTCAAATGCGGGAGTTTCAGGCTCTAAGTAGTCCTAGAACCCGCTAGAGAGAATCTGACGCCGGTGAAGCCCTATAACAGAGAGCGAGGAACTCTTGGGAATCCCAGACCCATGACACACTCTAACACACATGGTATGGTATACCATGGGATTTGGTGGCCTTCAGACAATCCGGAGCCCCCTCCGGAGAAACCATAGACCCGCTGGAGAAAAAGACGGAACTGTCGTTCTGCCCCATCTACGGGAGTCGGAAGGGGGTATAAAAGTGGAATCAACTGCTTGGTTGTGTTAGGTTATTCCCAAGTAATAACCAATATAATTTTAGGGCCCACCTCTTGGCAAGATTCCCCCAGTTCCGGCACACCCGGGAATTTCGGGCTCTCATTAATTAGTCCTGGAACCCGCGAGAGAGAATATGACACCGGTGAAACCCTAACAGAGAGAGCGAGGCAATCTTGGGCATCCAAGACCCATGCCACACTCTAGAACACATGATATGGAGTGCAATGGGATTTCGTGGCATTCATACGATCTAGAGCCACCTCTCTGGAGAAACCATAGCCCTGTTGGGAAAAAGACGAAACTGACATTCTGCCCCATCTACGTGAGCTAGAAGGGGGTAGAAAAGTGGAAATAATTGTTTGGTTGTGTTAATTTAGGCCCAAGGAACACCCAAGAGAATGGTAGGGCACACCTCCTGGCAAGATTCCCCCAGTTCCGTCACACCCAGGAGTTTTGGGCTCTCATTAATTAGTCCCGGAACCTGCAAGAGAGAATCCGACACCGGTGAAACCCTAACACAGAGAGGGAGGGAATCTTGGGCATCCAAGACCCATGCCACACTCTATCACACATGGTATGGCGTGCAATGGGATTTGGTAGCATTCAGACGATCTGGAGCCACCTCTCCGGAGAAACCATAGCCCAGCCGGGGAAAAGGACAGAACTGTCGTTCTGCCCCATCTACGTGAGCTGGAAGGGGGTAGCAAAGTGGAACCAATTTCTTGTTTTTGTTAGGTTCGACCGAAGGAACATGCAATACAATGGTAGGTCCCACCTCTTTGAAAGATTTCCCCAGCTCCGCAGATCCGAGAGTTTTAGGCTCTAAGTAGTCCTGGAACACGCCAGAGAGAATGCGACGCCGGTGAAGCCCTAACACAGACAGCGAGGTAATCTCGGGTATCCAAGACCATGACACACTCTAACACACATAGTATGTCATACTATGGTATTTGGTGTCATTCATACGATCTGGAGCCCCCTCCGGAGAAACCATAGCCCTGCTAGGGAAAAAGGCGGAACTGCCGTTCTAGCCCCTCTATGTGAGGCGGAAGGGGGTAGCAAAGTGGAACCAACAGTTTGGTTGTGTTAGGATAGGCACAAGGAACACCAAAGAAAATTTTAGGGTCCACCTATTTGCAAGATTCCCCTAGTTCTGTCAAATCCGTGAGTTTCGGGCTCTAAGTAGTCCTGGAACCTGCTAGAGAGAATCTGACGCCGGTGAAGCCCTAACACAGAGAGCGAGGGACTCTTGGGCATACTAGACCCATGACACACTCTAACACACATGGTATGGTATACCATTGGATTTGGTGGCATTCAGACGATCCGGAGCCCCCTCCGGAGAAACCATAGCCCCGATGGGGAAAAAGACGGAACTGTCGTTCTGCCCCATCTACGAGAGTTAGAAGGGGTAGAAATGTGGAACTAACTGCTTGGTTGTGCTGGGTTAGGCCCAACGAACAACCAAAAGAAATGTAGGGCCCACCTCTTGGCAAGATTCCCCCAATTCTGTCACACCCGGGAGTTTTGGGCTCTCATTAATTAGTCCTGGAACCCGTGAGAGAGAATACGACACCGGTGAAACCCTAACACAGAGAGCGAGCGAATCTTGGGCATACAAGACCCATTCCACACTCTATCACACATGGTATGGCGTGCAAATGGGATATGGTGGCATTCAAACGATGTGGAGCCACCTCTCTGGAGAAACCATAGCCCCGTTGGAAAAAAAGACGGAACTGTCGTTCTACCCCATCTACGTGAGCCGGAAGGGGTAGTAAAGTGGAACTAACTGTTTTTTTGTGTTAGGTTATGCCCAAGGAACACCCAAGATAATGGTAGGGCACACTATTTGGCAAGATTCCCCTAGTTCCATCACACCTGGGAGTTTTGGGCTCTCATTAATTAGTCCTGGAACCCACGAGAGAGAATCCGACACCGGTGAAACCCTAACACAGAGAGCGAGGCAATCTCGGGTATCCAAGAACATGACACTCTAACACACATGGTATTTCATACCATGGGATTTGGTGGCATTCATACGATTCGGAGCCCCCTCCTGAGAAACCATGCATAGCCCCGTTGGGGAAAAGGGCGGAACTGTCGTTCTCGCCCCTCTACGTGAGCCGAAAGGGGGTAGAAAAGTGGAACCAACTATTTTGTTGTGGTAGGTTAGGCACAAGGAACACCAAATAAAATGTTAGGGTCCACCTCTTGGCAAGATTCCCCTAGTTCCGTCAAATCCAGGAGTTTCGGGCTCTAAGTAGTCTTGGAACCCGCTAGAAAGAATCCGACGCCGGTGAAGCCCTAACACAGAGAGCGAGGGACTCTTGGGCATCCAAGACCCATGACACACTCTAACACATATGGTATGGTATTCCATGGGATTTGGTGGCATTCAGACGATCCGGAGCCCCCTTCGGAGAAACCATAGCCCCGTTGGAGAAAAAGACGGAACTGTCGTTCTGCCCCATCTACGGGAGTCGGAAGGGGGTATAAAAGTGGAATCAACTGCTTGGTTGTGTTAGGTTATTCCCAAGTAATAACCAATATAATTTTAGGGCCCACCTCTTGGCAAGATTCCCCCAGTTCCGTCACACCCGGGAGTTTCGGGCTCTCATTAATTAGTCCTGGAATCCGCGAGAGAGAATACGACACCGGTGAAACCCTAACACATAGAGCGAGGGAATCTTGGTCATCCAAGACCCATGCCACACTCTAGAACACATGGTATGGCGTGCAATGGGATTTAGTGGCATTCAGACAATCTGGAGCCACCTCTCCGGAGAAACCATAGCCCCGCTGGGGGAAAAGACGGAACTTTCGTTCTGCCCAATCTACGTGAGCCGGAAGGGGGTGGAAAAGTGGAACTAACTGTTTGGTTGTGTTAGATTAGGCCCAAGGAACACCCAAGATAATGGTAGGGCACACCTCTTGGCAAGATTCCCCAAGTTCCGTCACACCCGGTAGTTTCGGGCTCTCATTAATTAGTTTTGGAACCCGCGACAGAGAATACGACACCGGTGAAACCCTAACACAGAAAGCGAGGTAATATCGAGTATACAAGACCATGACACACTCTAACACACATGGTATGTTATACCATGGGATTTGGTGGCATTCATATGATCCGGAGCCCTCCTCCGGAGAAACCATAGCCCCGCTGGGGAAAAAGGCGGAACTGCCGTTCTGGCTCCTCTACGTGAGCCGAAAGGGGTGGCAAAGTGGAACCAACTGTTTGGTTGTGTTAGGTTAGGACCAAGGAACACCAAATAAAATGTTAGGGTCCACCTCTTGGCAATATTTCCCTAGTTCCGTCAAATCCGGGAGTTTCGGGCTCTAAGTAGTCCTGGAACCCGCTAGGAAGAATATTACGCCGGTGAAGCCCTAACACAGAGAGCGAGGGACCTTTGGGAATCCAAGACCCATGACACACTCTAACACACATGGTATGGTATACCATGGGATTTGGTGGCATTCAGACTATCCGGAGCCCCCTCCGGAGAAACCATAGCCCCGATGGGAAAAAGACGGAACTATCGTTCTGCTCCATCTACGAGAGTCGGAAGGGGGTAGCAAAGTGGAACTAACTGCTTGGTTGTGTTATGTTAGGACCAAAGAACACCCAAGATAATTGTAGGTCCCACCTCTTGGCAAGATTCCCCCAGTTCCATCACACCCGGGAGTTTCGGGCTCTCATTAATTAGTCCTGGAACCCACGAGAGAGAATCCGATGCCGGTGGAACCCCAGCACAGAGAGTGAGAGAATCACGGGCATACAAGACCCATGCAACACTCTAGAACACATGGTATGGCGTGCAATGGGATTTGGTGGCATTCAGACGATATGGAGCCACTTCTCCGGAGAAACCATAGCCCCGCCGGGGAAAAAGACGGAACTGACGTTCTGCCCAATCTACGTGAGCCGGAAGGGGGTAGCAAAGTGGAACTAACTATTTGGTTGTGTTAGTTTAGGCACAAGGAACAGCAAATAGAATTGTAGGGCCCACCTATTGGCAAGATTCCCCTTGTTCCGTCACACCCGGGAGTTTCGGGCTCTGATTAATTAGTCCTGGAACCCGCGAGAGAGAATCCGACACCGGTGAAACCCTAACACAGAGAGCGAGGAAATCTTGGGAATACAAGACCCATGAAAATCTATAACACACATGGTATTTCATACCATGGGATTTGGTGGAATTCATACAATCTGGAGCCCCCTTTCGGAGAAACCATAGCCCCGCTAGGGAAAAAGCGGAACTGCCGTTCTGGCCCCTCTACGTGAGACGAAGGGGGTAGCAAAGTGGAACCAACTGTTTGGTTGTGTTAGGTTAGCCCAAAGGAACACCAAAGAAAATTTTAGGGCCCACCTCTTTGCAAAATTCCCCTAGTTCCGTCAAATCCGGGAGTTTCAAGCTCTAAGTAGTCCTGTCGTGGTGGTATCACGGCAGATGCCATAGGATGGCTAATTGTTTGGGGTCGATGGACGCTGGAGGTGCTCGGGGAGGGATCACGCAGCGAGTAGCCGCGTGTGGGATGAATCAATCACTGCAAACAACAAGATCTACCCAGGTTCAGGGCCCTCGTGTGGAGGTAAAACCCCTACTCCTGCCTTTCTCTCTTTATATTTGTGTGTCACCGAGTAGCCACAGTACAGTTTTGGCCTACAGCCGAGTAGCCACCCTTCTCTCTACGTAAGGTGTAAGCTAGGTGTTCTCTCCAAAGACGCGACCGCGAACCTAGTGAGTCGACCATCACACAGGAGGCGGCAGGGCACCTTATATACTGGTGCCCAGCCGGATACAGCCAAGAGGGAAAAGTACAAACAGATGTCGACATAGTGTGCACACTGCACACTTCCAGCTTCTCGCTGACAGCTTTGGCTTCCTAGTTTGTCTTGTGTGGAAAGTCGTTGTGCAAAACCAAGATGACGATCTGTTATCACTGCCACGGCCACATGGTAGGCCCCCTAACCTGCACCGCCCTGCTGACACCCTCGCGCGGATAAGCACGCGCTCTGCAGATGAACAGTGCACCAGTACGGACCCAGGATACGCGGGATCCTGTGTCAGAACGGCTCCTTTGACTTCTGGCCCGAGAAGGAAACCGCCACCTCTAGTCGGACCACTTCCTCTACTTGGAGGAGAATAACTTCCTTGATTCTTTCTCCTGGCCATCAGCATGTATGGACGAATAGCGGTCGACCGGGTAGCATGTACCGGGTAGCCAGCTACTCAGCCAAACCTCTCCTTTAATCTTGCCTTTATCACTTGCCTTACGCCTACTCGGGGGTAACCCCCCGACATTAGTCCCTGAAGCTGGTAGAGTCCTGCGAACTTGTTCACTTGGGCTCTTCCAGCTTAAAACAAATCTTGCCTTCGAACCGTAAGATGCCGAGTAGCACCTCTGAGTAGCCTCCACTTCTTGCTTGAGTCTCTTCTTTTCCGAGTAGCAGCATTTCTCTTCTCTCTCGCCGAGTAAAATGACTTTGTGAAATGCTGAACAGAATCTCAGCGTGGCAGAGCAAATCCATCTCTCCGCATCACAACTGGGAACGTGTCACGCCCTCGTACCCCCGACGCCTCGGTGCCTGGGATATGACAGGCCACGCGCCCATCACTGCGACCTGGGCCCACCGGCCCGTTAGGTCACTTCAACTGCAGTTATTAGCCCACGATCTCGACGTGGGATCAATTGTGCCTGTTATGCGTGCAACCTGCGTTGTGTGCGTTTCTAACCGGCTCGCATCCCACGTCGCACGATCCCCACGCACAACTGATCCCACTAACTCCGTTGGTAACGGCAACCCGAGGGGAGGGATAAATACCCCCTCGGTAACTCCTCCTTCTCTTTCCTGCTCGCATTCACCCCTTGCCTCTTCGCCTTTCCGCCGCCGCAGAGCACTCCGCCGCCGCGCACCTCTGCCGTGCCGCTGCTCCGTGCGACGCCGGAAGGCTAGCAATTCTTCCACCAAATCTCCACGAACCTTCCACCAGATCATCTCTTCTCCATGGCTCGCGATGACGATGCCCGCGCCGGTTGGGCTGGATCTGAGGTCACGGCGGAGGATTGCCAATGGTTGGTAAATACCCGCCGTGTTCCTCCTGGCGTGCGGTGTAGGCCCGCGGACGGCGAAATCGTCCCCGCACCGCAGGAGAGCGAGTTCGTCGTGTTCCTCGCCCACTTCAAGCAAGGATTCGGCCTGCCTGTCTCGGATTTCTTCAAGGAATTCTTGAACAACTTCGGGCTGCAGCCGCACCACCTGCCTCCGAACGCCATGGTGATGCTCGCGTACCACGCCGTGGTCTGCGAGGCGTTGCTGGGTGTGCGCCCAACGGTGCATACCTGGGCGTGCTACTTCTTCTTCCGGAAGCAGAGCGTCCCCAAGCCCGGAAGCACGGAGAGCTCCCGCAGCATGACGAAGACGGGAAGCGCAATGATGCTGCAGCGCAGCTCCGTCAACCACCCACGCATCAAGGGGCTCGACACGGTGCGCAAGTAGCAGCGCACCTTCTTCTACGTCAAGAACGTTCCTGTCGAAGAAGGAGCGTCGGTCACGGACCAGATAGGGCTCCCCAAGTGGACGAACACGCCGCCCACCCAGCAAAATTGGGGATACAAGCCGAAGCTGGAAGGCGATATCCTTCAGGTCGAGAAGCGCCTCGCCGAGCTGCGGGAGTTGGGATTCAAACGTGATGATCCCATCGCGTGTTGGATCTCGAGGCGGGTGCCCCTGCTTTAGCGCCGCTCCCACCTCATGTGCTACATGGGAGGCAGCAGGGACTGCACGAGGACCACCACATTTGAGCTGAGTACAGCGGACGTAGCCGTCTGGGCGCGCTCCATCATGAAGACCGGCCTCACCGACAACTGGCAATACGGCTTCGTGCCGTTTAGCCGCGATAAGCCAATTGAACAGGTTAGCACTCTATGCTTTATTTCTGCATTCTGATACCGAGTAGGTGGCTTTCCAGCTTAGTATGCTTAGTCTTTGCATGCTGCGACGAGTAGGACACCACTAGCATCCCATTGGCTCCATGTGCTTTGTGTTTGCACGCCATGCTGAGTAGAGAGCCTTAGCCAAATATGCCAAATATGCTTTGTGTTTGCATGCTACTCCGACTAGGACACCACTATCATCTCATTGGTTTTATGTGCTTTGTGTTTGCATGCTACTCCGAATAGGAGCTTCTGGACTCATATGCTTTGTGTTTGCATTCCGTACCGGGTAGGATCCCTTAGCCTTTTGCTCCACCGACTTGTATTGCCTGCCTTTCTTTCCAGCACATTGACCGCCAGCTCGCTGAGAATGAGGAGCGCTTAGAGGGCAACTGGAGCAAAGACCGGGAAGAGGACGACGAGACCGCCTACGACACACAGGCCACCTTCTGCGTTCCTCACTCCGAACAGCAGGGTAAGCACCATGTTGATGCGTCCATTCGGGACTGGTCTGAGGACGACGAAGAAGGTGACTGAGTTTTCCTCTCTAGTTGCGAGTAGCGCAGTCCCATTTCCTTTCCCCTTCTCAACTCCTTCTTCTCCTCTACTCTGCAGATGACTCCGATGTGGACGAGGATGTCCTCGACGTCGATCCCGTCGCTGTGGCTGCCCCTACCACTCGGAAGAGGGCAGGTAGCGGTGCCCAGGAACCCGCTGCCAAGAAGGCCAAGAAACCCGAGAAGAATAAGAAGGTTTCAAGCAGAAGTCCACTCCCTACCCGCAAAGGGTTAGTAATTTCCTTCTATGTTATATTCCGCTGCTGCTTTTCGGTGTTCTCTTCCCCTCCTCTTTTTCTGAATTCCCTTTCTCCTTCAGTGATCCTTTGAATGCCGACGCAGAAGACCGCGTCGAGCCCTCCTCCCAAGAAAGTCGTCCCGTCTGACGCCCCAGTCCGCAGGAATCCACCGTGCAACGCTGCGCTGGATTCAGCTATGATGCCGCCGCCAAAATCAACCGGGAAGGCTGCTGCGAAGAGCGCGCAGCTTACAATTGGCGCTTCTGGCAGTTCTGCTGGCGCAGGCGAGGGATCGAGCACTCAAGAGGCGCCCAGCTTCTTGCCCTACATGGTGCAGATGGCCAAGCAGCACGGTATCAAGCTGAACAAGACCGAGCAATGGATCGCCCTTACGAAGGGCGCCCAGGCCAAAGCGGTAGATTCCAAGTTGTCGGATAAGAAGAAAGTCCTTTCGATCTACTCACGCGAGGTCCAGGAGACTGAGGTGCACTCCGAGGGGCTCGAGCAGATGATTGACCGAGTAGGCTTCATGGACCAGGTGTGGGAAAGCGCTGTCCATGGCAACAAGACTTGGGACGGCATGACCGTGGGCCCACTGGACCACTGGCGCATTGATTGGAACAAAGCTGACATGGGCTACACTCCCATGACCATCTCCTCCACTACAAGCACACTGGCCGCGAAGCTATACGTTCATCGCAAAGCCGCCGAAGACATCGAGCAGACATATGCTGTAAGTTTCTTTTGCTTGTTCCGAGTTGCGGTTTCTTCTCTTCTGTTCTTCTTTTTCTCCTTAACCACTATCCAGTCCCCGAGATTCGGGCCGAGTAGACGGGTGCTCAACCGAGTTGCCGTCTGCTCGGGCCAAATCTTCAAAAAAACTATCTAACTCATTTTCTTTCTTTTTTACAGAATAGCCTCATGAAGAGGACAAATCTGTTCCGGCGGCTGCTCTGGAATCATAGCATCGGAAGGAGGCGCATTGAGGCCCTGGAGAAGGAGCGCAAGACTGATGCTGAGACGGAGCAGGCGGCAATGGATCGTGCCCTTCAACTCTCTGCACCGGAAGGTAAGCCTTTAGCTATTCGGTTAGTGCGTTTTGTGTTTACGCCCGGATTTGCTCTTTGCTCTAACTCTGTTTACTCTGCAGACAAACTCAAAGAACTGCAGGAGCAGCACCAGCACTGCCACGTCTTCACTGCCTCCGCCGAGAGCAAAATCAAGGAGCAGGAAGGTGAGTTGCCGTCTTCTCGCTTGTTTTATTCCTTTTTCTTAGTTACTCTGCTCACCGTGCTGTTTCTCTCCGCAGAAGAGTATAAGAAATTCCGTGAGGAGCATCTTGATTGCCTGAAGCCTGCAGAGGTGAAGCAGCAACTGGAGAGCCAAGCAGCAGAGCTCAAGGACAAACGCGACACCGAGTTGGAACAGCTGCAAGTCCAATTGAGGGCTGCCCTTCAGGACGCCATAGACCAAGCCGCCGAGAAGGACAAGATCAAAGCTGCAGCCAAAGCCAAGGAGAGGGCCCTCGAGTTGGAAAACGAGGTGCTGAAGAAGAGCAACATGGACCTCATGCTCCAGCTGGCCAACTTTCGGAAAGTTGAAGAGAAGCATGTTGCGGATGAGGAGGCTTGGAGGAGAAAGCTGGAAGTGCTACTCTGCGAACTTAACAGTAAGTTCGCGCTTCTCTGCACCTTCCTGTTTCCTTCTTCTTATGTTTGGCTTGATTTGCATCTCTTCTCTGCCTCCGTTTCTAATCCTTTCTGGTAGCATTTTCAGAAATCTTCCCTGACCTCTGCTCGACTTGCACACCTGCCCTGGCTAAGGCGCAAAAGATTCGAGCTGAGAAAGGAGTGCCCACGGACACCAAGTCTTCAATTGAGGACAATCTCAGGAGCATGCAGTCGCAGCTCCAACATCTTAGGGGCTTGGGCACCGACTTGGTGTCCACAGCCTTCAAGCTTCACGCTCTGTTCTGGCCTCAAGACCCTGCGCCAGCGACCATCCGCGCGCTTTCCGAGAAGCTCAATGATATCAAGGACGAGTTGAAGAAATGGCGTGCGTCTGCAGCTCGGGCAGGCGCTGATCTGCTACTCCTCTTCATCTGCAGCTGGTACGAGAACCTGAATCTCGATACCATCCTTGAGGTGCGCCAGAACTCGAAGTGGCAGGAGGATCCCGACTGCGTGGCTCGCCGCAAGGCAGTTGCGCACGAGATCGCCTCCTACGCGGACACTGCTATCTTCGTCGACGGTCCCACCGAGCCTGACACCGAGGTGGAAGGCGAGGATGAATATGAAGATGAAGATGAAGACGAGGACGAGGACACCGAGTCGGATGACTTGAGTTGCTTCGAAAACACTGGTGCCAAGGATGGATCCGGAAAGGGGAAGGGCAAGGATGCTGCGGATAGCGACGAGGAGCAGGATGCTGAAAACCAAGACGCCACCATCACTGCCGAGATGGTGAGCCAGGATGCGGCTCCCCAGCGGGGCTCTTCGTCTGGCGCGGCACTCGATGACGCGGCGCTACTCCGCACGTAGTCCGCTGCCTCCACCTCAGCTACCGATCCCATCTCGGTGGCCACTGCCACCTTTGAGCAAGCCACCACCAACACCGAAGCTGATGCTGCCAATGCCAACCTGGACAACACTGCTACTTCCAACCAGTGATCCGGATGCCGGGTGCATATGTATCAAACAATTATCTTTTCCGTTGCTACTCAGTTTTTATTCCAGTTTGATGTTTTATACTTAGTATTTGAGCAATTCTGGCTCGATGCCGGGTTGCGTTATCATGCAAGTCCCCGAGTTGCATTTTTTATCCGCTCTTCCTTTTTATCTCGGCTCTTACCTGCAACTTGTTGCTTTTTTGGTAGTCGAGTCACAAGAGTTTAAAGTTGGAGTTTCAAATACTTAGCCACTTAGAAACATTCATAGTAACGCTGCCCACCACTCAGCCGGAAAGAAAAAACAGCAAAAAGCACTCTACTCGGTTGCCACACGCTTCCTTTCCTTTGCAATTTTTCATGTGTTCATTAACTCTCTGGCTTGTTCTCTGGCTTGCCATGAAGCCGAGTTGCGGATAGCAGCAGAGTCGCAGAGTGTCCGGTGAGTTTAAACACACTACTTCATATGCTTTTGAAATTCTAAGTGTTTCAACCGAATAGACAAAGTAAAGCAGAGTAAACACAAGGAACAGTTTGGACGAGGGCAGTCCCCGAGTTCAATTTCAGATTGCAGAGTAGAGGTTTAACTCAGATAAGAGAGTACATACACATTTTTGCTCACGAATGAAACCGACGGAGTAGAGCTACATTCCAGGGGCGCTTAGATTCCTCTCCAGCTTTATCCGGCCTGTTCTTCTGGGATGGCTATGCGTCAACAAGGTAATAGGCATCATTGTGCAGAGCTTTGCTCACAATGAATGGCCCTTCCCATGGAGGAGATAGCTTGTGCATCCCGGCTGTGCGCTGCACGAGCCTAAGCACCATGTCTCCTTCTCGGAAAACCCGTGGGTTTACTTTCCGGCTATGATAACGCCTCAAGTTTTGCTGGTAAACAGCTGATCGTGACAGAGTAAGCTCTCTTGCTTCTTCTAGCAGGTCAACGTCATCTTCTCGAGCTTCTCTCGCCTCCGCCTCAGTGTAGAGGGTTACTCGGGGGGAGTCATGCTCTAGGTCAATTGGCAACACGGCCTCAGCCCCATAAACCAAGAAGAATGGTGTGTAGCCGGTTGACCGGTTAGGGGTAGTCCTTAGACTCCACAACACCGCTGGCAACTCGTCTAACCAACACCCCGGTGTTTTCAGCAGCGGCTCAATCAGCCTTGGCTTTATGCCTGAAAGCACCATGCCAGTTGCTCTTTCCACCTGCCCATTGGAGGCGGGATGCGCGACAGACGCGACATCTAGTCGGATGTGCTTATCTCTGCAGAATCTCACCATGGCACCCTCAGCAAAATTCGTGCCGTTATCCGTGATGATGCTGTGCGGGTAGCCGTATCTCAGGATCACATCCTTCAGGAAACTCACAGCAGTGGCTCCATCACATTTCCGAATAGGCTTCACTTCAATCCACTTGGTGAACTTATCAACCATGACCAAGATGTGAGTCATGTTGCCTCTAGCCGGCTTGAAGGGTCCAACCATATCCAGACACCAAACAGCAAATGGCCAAGTAATGGGAATGGTTTTCAACTCGAAAGTAGGCATGTGGATCTTACTTGCGAATCTCTGGCAGCCATTGCACTTCCTCACAATATCTTCAGCTTGCTTCAAAGCAGTGAGCCAGAAGAAGCCATGCCGAAAAGCCTTCTTGACTAGAGCTCGAGAAGAGGCGTGATGCCCGCATTCTCCTTGATGTATCTCCACCAGAATTTCTTCTCCTTCTTCTGGTTCCACACAGCGTTGCAACACGCCAGTGGGACTTCTTTTATGCAGCACTTCTCTGAAGATGGTGTAGCCCTTGGATCTTCTCTGAATTTGCCTTGCGGTAACCTCATCATCTGGCAGGGTATCGTCCTTTAGAAAGGATAATATGGGCACAACCCAACCTGGTGCTTCCCGTGCGGGAAACACTGGTTCGTCAACTTCCATCGGAACAGCCACCACTGCATCTTTTTCTGAGTTGGGGTTAGCTCTCTGCAGCCCCAAACGGTTTGCAAGGACTTCCTCAACGAACGCGGCAGTCCCCGAGTTGAGAGGGGAAGTCCCCGAGTAAGGAGGGGCAGTCCCCGGGTTGCGGGCGCCAGTCCCCGGGATGGAGACTGCAGTCCCCGGGTCCTCTTTGGCACCCTCCCAGTCAATCTCCATGGGAACAGCTTCTTCATTAGGCACATAAGGAACAAAAATGGACTCCGAGTTGGGGGATGGCTTGATGGATGTCTTTCTAAAATGCTCCAAGGCAATCCCAGCCGGGATGTACTGCCGAGAAGACCCCAACTTGGACAGTTCATCCGCTGCTTCATTCTCTGCTCGGTGGATGTGTTGGAACTCGCATCCTTCAAAGAATCCCTTCATGGGTTGGACCAGGAAGCGGTATGACGCCATGTTGGCATCCAGAGCATCCCAAGTACCAGAAACTTGCTGCACAACCAGATCCGAGTCGCCATAGCATATGATGCGCTGCACACCAACTTCCTTTGCTACCTTCAAGCCATGTACTACAGCCTCGTACTCTGCAACATTGTTGGACGCCTTGAAATGGATTTGCAGTACGTACTTGAGTTGATCTCGCTTGGGTGACATGAGCACCACGCCAGCACCAAGGCCTTCCTTCACTTTGGAGCCATCAAAGTGCATCTTCCAGTAGTTGGATACCGGAGTAGGAGGCTCATACTGCACCTCAGCCCAATCCACAAGAAATTCCGCCAGATGCTGAGACTTGATGGCTTCTCTTCTCGCATACGCGGGAGCGTACAAGGCCAGCTCGATTGCCCACTTGGCTACTCTGCCACTTGCTTCCTTGTTGCCCATGATATCCGAGATGGGAGCTGAACTCACCACGGTGATGGGATGCTCTTGGAAATAGTGCTTCAGCTTCTTGGCGCCCAGGGACACGCCGTAAGTCATCTTCTGGTAGTGCGGGTAGTTCTGTTTGGAGCCGGACAGCACCTCACTGAGATAATACACTGTCCGCCGCACACTTTTGCCTTCCTCTTCTCGCTCCACCACAATCACCACGCTGACTACCCGGTTGGTAGCGGCAATATATAGCAGCATTGGCTCCTTGGGTAGCGGACTAGCCAAGATGGGAGCGCTACCCAGCATCGCCTTCATCTCATTGAATGCCACATCAGCTTGCGGTGTCCAGACGAACTTGTCGCTTTTCTTCATCAATTGATACAAAGGCAGAGCCTTCTCGCCCATTCTGCCCAAGAAACGACTCAGAGATTCCAAGCAACCAGTGAATTTTTGCACATCCTTCAGGGATCTCGGCAAAGACATGCTCTCAATAGCTTTTATCTTTGAAGGATTGGCCTCAATGCCCCGACGGGATACCAAGAAGCCGAGTAGCTTGCCAGCCGGGACGCCAAAGGTGCATTTACTCGGGTTCAGCTTCATCTTATACTTGCGCAAGTTAGCAAAAGTTTCTTCAAGGTCACTAAGAAGAGTATGTGTTTTATTCGTTTTGATGACAATGTCATCTACGTACACCTGCACATTTTTGCCAAGTTGATCATGCAAGCATTTCTGCATGCATCTCTGATAAGTAGCACCCGCATTCCGCAACCCAAAGCACATGACACGATAGCAATAAGCCCCGTACGGGGTAATGAAAGCAGTCTTTATTTGATCAGCAGGGTTGAGAGCTATCTAATGAAAACCAGAGTAGGCATCTATGAAAGACAAAAGCTCACAACCAGCAGTGGAATCGATCACCTGATCGATGCGGGGTAGCGGAAAGGGATCCTTGGGGCAGGCCTTGTTCAAGTCGGTGTAGTCGACGCACATGCGCCATGCGGTAGCGGCCTTGGGGTCCTCCTTCTTCTTCGCAACCATGACCGGGTTGGCTAGCCAATACGGATGCAACACCTCCATGATGAAATTTCTTATCAGCAGCTTGGTGATCTGATCACCGATGGCCTTCCTTCTCTCATCTCCGAAGCGACGCATAGCCTGCTTCACTGGTTTGGCGTCAGGACGCACATGTAACAAGTGCTCAACCAACTCCCTCGGGACACCTGGTAGATCCTCATTGGACCAGGCGAACACGTTCCGATTCTCACGGAGGAAGTGGATGAGCTCGCTTTCCTATTTCTCCCCCAACCCTGAGCCAATGATGGCAACACGGTCTGGGAACTCAGGGTCGACCTGGATCTTCTTCGTCTCCTGGGACGCCTGGAACGCCGTCCCGTGCTGGGAACTCGGCATGCCAGGCGCACCACCTTGCGCGTACTGCGCCATAGCCACCACCTCGTACATCTTCTTCTTCTTGGCAGCAATAACCATAGACTCCGCCAACTGAGAACCAGCAGAGGCACACTCCATAGACTTCTTGTAATCACCAGAGATGGTGATCACGCCATTGGGACCAGGGATCTTCATCTTCAAATATGCGGCATGAGTAGAGGCCATGAACTTGCTCAGAGCAGGCCTGCCGAGTAGGGCGTGATAGGGGCTCTGGTGATCAACTACCTCGAACTGCAGGCTCTCTGTGCGGCAGTTCTCCCTGGTGCCGAATAGAACGTCTATCCACACTCGGCCAATTGGAGAACAAGAAACTCCCGGCACAATGCCGTGGAAAGTGGTCTTGCTGGGTAGCAGCATGTTCTCGGCCATACCGAGCTTCTCAAGTGTGTCTCTGTACACAATGTTGATGCTGCTACCGTTGTCGATCAGTACCTTGCTGAACCTCACGTTCTTCTGAGCACCCAAGAAGGTGGGATCCACCACCAAGGCGTAGCTACCCGGGTTGGGCATCGCCATAGGATGATCCGCTCTGGACCACGTGATTTCTTGGTTGCACCAGTGCAGGTAGTGAGGAACAGCAGGGATCACAGCATTGACCTCCATGGCACGCCTGTGCTGAGACTGCTTGTCGACGGGCTCAGAGGTGAAGATCATGTAGCTCTCGTGATGCTCCTGGTACTGGTTGCGGCCTCCATCGCCATTGTTACCATTGTTGTTGTTGCCTCTGTTGTTCTTGCCTCTGTTGTTGTTGCGGTTGCGGTCGTTGTTGTTGTTGTTGTTGCGGTTGCGGTCGTTGTTGTTGTTGTTGCGGTTGGCTCCTAAAGCCACCTGGTTCACATTCTCTCTTCTCGGGAATGCTGGAGGCCGGGCAGCCGATGCGCGAGCAGGCTGCACAATGGCATTCGCAACTGGCAGAGGAGGAGGAGGAGGCAGGCCCTCATTCTTGATCTCTTCCCACCAACTGCACTGCCGAGTAGTGTGGTTGGCGGGTCTAGCGGGATGCCGAGTATGGAAGCTGCATGGGCCATCCTTCATGTCCTTGAAGACAAAGTTCTGAACAGGACCCGAGTTGCCGCTACCCTGCTGGGGAGCGTTGTACGACTTCTTGGTGCCTTGGCCCTGATTCTGGTTCTGCCCGTATTGGGCTCCAGCAGTTTTTAGCCTCTGGCTACTCCCAGCTCCGGTAGCCACAGCATTCACCTCCTCAGGATCGTACCGGGTATCAATCCGGTCACCTCTGCGCTTGTTGCGGAACTCACTGCGCTTGTTGTTGTTGTAGCTCCTTCTCGGCTCAGCAGCATCAAGAAGATGCTGAGTTGGGTCACCAAGTGCATACTGATCCGCAATCCGGATGGTCTCAGCGAGAGTACTCGACATCTCTCCCTGCAGCCTTTGCCACAACATGCTGCCATGCCTGCAGCCCTGCGGAAACCGAGTGATGGCCTGGGCCTCGTTCACACCTTCACAGGTGTTCCTGAGAGTACTCCACCGAGTAAGATATTCTTGGTCCGTCTCCTCTTCCTGCTGCCTGCAAGCGGATAGCTGCTGCGGCCTATTCGGCCTCTGGTAGGTGCTGGTGAAGTTGCTGACAAAGGCCTCCGCGAAGTCAAGCCAATAGTTGATGCTGTGCTTGGGCAGGTTGTTGAGCCAAGTTCTTGCTGGTCCTTCTAGCATCTGCGGGATGTACCGCACGGCCCATCTCCGGTTGCCGCCTGCAATGTGCACGGCTGTGACATAGTCATTAAGCCAATCTTCCGGCTTGGTGCTGCCGTTGTAGCACTTGGTCCTCCTAGCGAGCTGGAACTGCTTCACGGATGGCTCTGTCATGATGCGTGGGCCAAAGCATTCTGGGCCAGGCGGCCCCTTGCTCTCGAGTTGCGCGGATAGGCTAATCCGGTCCAGCTTGTGCCTGGCATCACTAGGCTCCAGCACACGCTCACGCACGCGATCCATGATATCATAGCCAGCCAACCCCATAGCCGAGTAGCCATCATCATATCTGTCCACCTGCACGGCTGCGGGTTGCTCCACCGGGTTGGCGGCTGGCGCGATCGCACGCGGCTGCGGTCTCTGCCGAGTAGGCTGAGCAACCTGATGCTGAGAAGGGCCTGGGCGATCTCCATTTCGCGCCTGGCTATGAGCTTTATGGGCTTGATAGCCTTCTCCTACAGTGTTGTGTTTTTGACCGGACTGTCGCGGCACAGCGTGCTGTTTCGCGGCGACAGCCGGGTCGTACACATGCATCTGCCTGTCTCTGCCAGAGTGCCCACTCCGGTCCCTCTCACGGCTGGGATGCGGTGATGAGGCCTGATCGTTAGATCTAGACGCATGCGAATGCACCACCTGAGAAGCTCCAGCACCCGGATTGGCTTTCCGGAACTCCTCGTTCTGCCTAGCAGCCTCTAGCACTAGCTCGTTGAGTCTCTCCTGCTGCCTAACGCGCGTGTCGCCAGCGAGATGCGGCAACTCAGCAGCTACAGCCTCAGCAGCTCTAAGGGTTTTGGCGGGGGTGCTGTATTTGGGTCTGGTGGTGGCGGTGTTTTGGCTATCAGCTTGGCCAGCAGTTTCACCAACTGCTGCCATCTCGGTGCCTAGGTTGCGGCGCGTAGCGCCTGCCTTGGCAGGCCTCCTCACTACAGGCGTGAAGCCGTGAACTCTGTTGTACTCGTTTTGGTCCAGGTTAAGCTCGAGCCTAACCTTTTCCAGCTCCAGCTGCTCGGCGAGCAGCGCCTGGCGCTACTGGTCGAGATGCGCCCTCATGGTCATAAGCTCGAGCTCGGTGGGAGGCGGCATGCCTACTCGCACGGCGGATGCCGGTATCGTCGATGTCGTGGAAGGAGGGATGTAGCCCGGGAGGTTCTGGGGCAGCTCGTAGGGCTTGTGCATTCACGGGAGCTCGCTCGGGCCAGCAAGCTCCTCAACGACTGCCGCGGATGCAGCTGCACCCTTCCCGGCAGCGATAGCAGGGCCGGTCATCAGCACTTCCACGCTGTCCGCAGAACAGCCAGTTGGCTTTCCGCGTGCAGCGATGACAGCAGGGGGATCTTCCGCGACGTGCATCTGCTCGGGGTACTCGCGGACGATGGTGGTGGCGACGTAGACGAGGTGCGAGCCAAAGGAGAGCACCGTGCCGCCCTCTGGCATGGCCCTTCCGCCGAAATCACCGGCGTTGTCGATGACGAAGTCGAAGGAGCCGAATCTGTGGACAAGGCCACAGACCACGCGCTCCCCAGCAGCAGAAATGGATCCCGTCCGAACGTGAACTCCAGCGAGCGCCGCTGGTTTCCCCACGGTGGGCGCCAACTGTCGTGGTGGTATCACGGCAGATGCCATAGGATGGCTAATTGTTTGGGGTCGATGGACGCTGGAGGTGCTCGGGGAGGGATCACGCAGCGAGTAGCCGCGTGTGGGATGAATCAATCACTCCAAACAACAAGATCTACCCAGGTTCAGGGCCCTCGTGTGGAGGTAAAACCCCTACTCCTGCCTTTCTCTCTTTATATTTGTGTGTCACCGAGTAGCCACAGTACAGTTTTGGCCTACAGCCGAGTAGCCACCCTTCTCTCTACGTAAGGTGTAAGCTAGGTGTTCTCTCCAAAGACGCGACCGCGAACCTAGTGAGTCGACCCTCACACAAGAGGAGGCAGGGCACCTTATATACTGGTGCCCAGCCGGATACAGCCAAGAGGGAAAAGTACAAACATATGTCGACATAGTGTGCACACTGCACACTTCCAGCTTCTCGCTGACATCTTTGGCTTCCTAGTTTGTCTTGTGTGGAAAGTCGTTGTGCAAAACCAAGATGACGATCTGTTATCACTGCCACGGCCACAGGGTAGGCCCCCTAACCTGCACCGCCCTGCTGACACCCTGGCGCGGATAAGCACGCGCTCTGCAGATGAACAGTGCACCAGTACGGACCCAGGATACACGGGATCCTGTGTCAGAACGGCTCCTTTGACTTCTGGCCCGAGTAGGAAACCACCACCTCTACTCGGACCACTTCCTCTACTTGGAGGAGAATAACTTCCTTGATTCTTTCTCCTGGCCATCAGCGTGTATGGCCGAATAGCGGTCGACCGGGTAGCGTGTACCGGGTAGCCAGCTACTCAGCCAAACCTTTCCTTTGATCTTGCCTTTGTCACTTGCCTTACCCCTACTCGGGGGTAACCCCCCGACAAGTCCTGAGACCCGCTAGAAAGAACCCGATGCCGGTGAAGCCCTAACACAGAGATCGAGGGACTCTTGGGCATCCAACACCCATGACACACTCTAACACACATGGTATGGTATACCATGGGATTTGGTGGCATTCAGACGATCTGGAGCGGTACTGTCGTTTTACCCCATGTACGAGAGTCGGAAGGGGGTAGCAAAGTGGAACTAACTGCTTGGTTGTGTTAGGTTAGGCCCAAGGAACACCCAAGAGAATTGTAGGGCCCAGCTCTTGGCAAGATTCCCCCAGTTCCGTCACACCCGGGAGTTTCGGGCTCTCATTAATTAGTCCTGGAATCCACGAGAGAGAATACGACACTAGTGAAACCCTAACGCAGAGAGCGAGCGAAACTTGGGCATCCAAGACCCATGCCACACTCTATAAAACATGGTATGGAGTGCAATGGAATTTGGTGGCATTCAGACAATCTGAAGCCACCTCTCCGGAGAAACCATAGCCCCGCCGAGGAGAAAGACGGAACTGTCGTTCTGCCCCATCTACGTGAGCTGGAAGGGGGTAGCAAAGTGGAACTAACTATTTGGTTGTGTTAGGTTAGTCCCAAGGAACACCCAAGAGAATGGTAGGGCACATCGTTTTGCAAGATTCCCCCAGTTCCGTCACACCCGGGAGTTTTGAGCTCTCATTAATTATTCCTGGAACCCGCGAGAGAGAATTCGACACCGGTGAAACCCTAACACAGAGAGCGAGGAAATCTTGGGAATACAAGACCCATGAAAATCTATAACACACATGGTATGTCATACCATGGGATTTGGTGGCATTCATACGATCTGGAGCCCCCATCCAGAGAAACCATAGCCCCGCTGGGGAAAAAGGCGGAACTGCCGTTCTGGCCCCTCTACGTGAGCCGAAAGGGGGTAGCAAAGTGGAACCAATTGTTTGGTTGTGTTAGGTCAGGCCCAAGGAACACCAAAGAAAATGTTAGGGTCCACCTGTTGGCAAGATTCCCCTAGTTCTGTCAAATCCGGGAGTTTCAAGCTCTAACTAGTCCTGGGACCCGCTAGAAAGAATTCGATGCTGGTGAAGCCCTAACACAGAGAGCGAGGGACTCTTGGGCATCCAAGACCCATGATACACTCAAACACACATGGTATGGTATACCATGGGATTTGGTGGCATTCAGACGATCTGCAGCGGAATTGTCGTTCTGCCCCATTTACGAGAGTCGGAAAGGGGTAGCAAAGTGGAACTAACTGCTTGGTTGTGTTAGGTTAGTCCCAAGGAACACCCAAGAGAATTGTAGGTCCCACCTCTTGGCAAGATTCCCCCAGTTCCGTCACACCCGGGAGTTTCGGGCTCTCATTAATTAGTCTTGGAATCCACGAGAGAGAATACGACTCCGGTAAAACCCTAACACAGAGAGCAAGGGAATCTTGGGCATCCAAGACCCATGCCACACTCTATAACACATGGTATGGAGTTCAATGGTATTTGGTGGCATTCATACAATCTGGAGCCACCTCTCCGGAGAAACCATAGCCCCGCCGGGGAAAAAGACGGAACCGTCGTTCTGCCCCATCTACGTGAGCAGGAAGGTGGTAGCAAAGTGGAACTAAATGTTTGGTTGTGTTAGGTTAGGCCCAAGGAACACCCAAGAGAATGGTAGGTCACACCTCTTGGAAATATTCCCCCAGTTCCTTCACACCCGGGAGTTTCGGGCTCTCATTAATTAGTCCTAGAACCCGCGAGAGAGAATCCGACACCGGTGAAACCCTAACACAGAGAGCGAGGTAATCTCGGGTATCCAAGACCATGACACACTCTAACAAACATGGTATGTCATACCATGGTATTTGGTGGCGTTCATACGATCCGGAGCCCCCATCCGGAGAAACCATAGCCCCGTTGGGAAAAAGGCGGAACTGTCGTTCTGCCCCATCTACGAGAGTCGGAAGGGGGTAGCAAAGTGGAACTAACTGCTTGGTTGTGTTATGTTAGGACCAAAGAACACCCAAGAGAATTGTAGGTCCCACATCTTGGCAAGATTCCGCCAGTTCCGTCACACCCGGGAGTTTCGGGCTCTCATTAATTAGTCCTGGAACCCACGAGAGAGAATCCGACGCCGGTGAAACCCTAGCACAGAGAGCGAGTGAATCTTGGGCATAAAATACCCATGCCACACTCTATCACACATGGTATGGCATGCAATGCGATTTTGTGGTATTTAGACGATCTGGAGCCACCTCTCCGGAGAAACCATAGCCCCGCTGGAGAAAATGACGGAACTGTCTATCTGCCCCATCTACGTGAGCTAGAAGGGGGAAGCAAAGTGGAACTAACTGTTTGGTTGTGTTAGGTTAGGCCCAAGGAAAAACCAATATAATTTTAGGGCCCACCTCTTGGCAAGATTCTTGTTGTTCCGTCACACCCGGGAGTTTCGGGCTCTCATTAATTAGTCCTGGAACCCGCAAGAGAGAATCCGACACCGTTGAACCCCTAACATAGAGAGAGAGGAAATCTTGGGCATACAATACCCATGTAACACTCTAACACACATGGTATGTCATACCATGGGATTTTGTGTCATTCATACGATCCGGAGCACCCTTCCCGAGAAACCATAGCCCCGCTGGGGAAAAAGGCGGAACTGCAGTTCTGGCCCCTCTACGTGAGCCGAAAGGGGGTACCAAAGTGGAACCAACTGTTTGGTTGTGTTAAGTTAGGCCCAAGTAACACCAAAGAAAATGTTAGGGTCCATCTCTTGGCAAGATTCCCCTAGTTCCGTCAAATCCAGGAGTTTCGGGCTCTAAGTAGTCCTGGAACCCGCTAGAGAGAATCCGACGCCGGTGAAGCCCTAACCAGAGAGCGAGGGAATCTTGGGCATCCCATACCCATGACACACTCTAACACACATGTTATGGTATACCATGGGATTTGGTGGCAATCAGACGAGATCCAGAGCCCTCTCTGGTGAAACCATAGCCCCGATGGGGAAAAAGACGGAACTGTCGTTCTGCCCCATCTACGAGAGCCGGAAGGGGGTAGCAAAGTGGAACTAACTTCTTGGTTGTGTTAGGTTAGTTCTAAGGAACACCCAAGATAATGGTATGGCCCACATCTTGGCAAGATTAGCCCAGCTCCGTCACACCCGTGAGTTTCGGGCTCTCATTAATTAGTCCTAGAACCCGCGAGAGAGAATCCGACGCCGGTGAAACCCTAGCACAGAGAGTGAGGGACTCTTGGGCATATAAGACCCATGCCACACTCTATCACACATGTTATGGAGTTTAATGGGATTAGGTGGCGTTCAGACGATCTGGAGTCACCTCTCCGGAGAAACCATAGCCCCGCTGGGGAAAAAGACGGAACTGTCGTTCTGCCCCATCTACGTGAGCCGGAAGGGGGTAGCAAAGTGGAACTAACTGTTTGGTTGTGTTAGGTTAGGCCCAAAGAACACCCAAGAGAATGGTAGGGCCCACCTCTTGGCAAGATTCCCCTTGTTCCGTCACACCCGGGAGTTTCGGGCTCTCATTAATTCGTCCTGGAACCCGCGAGACAGAATCCGACACAAGGGAAACTCTAACACAGAGAGCGAGAGAATCCTGGGGATCCAAGACCCATGCCACACTGTAGCACACATGGTG